>CM040126.1:163672486-164306545 GCA_022559845.1 Amorphophallus konjac | reverse complement strand
ACCTTCAGAAAAAAGGATTTTACTTACCGAGCATGTGTCCTTTATGAAAGAAAGAAAGTGATGCCCAAGACCATCTATTCTTTGGGTGCTCCTTTTCAAGTTGGGTTTGGAAGTAGATTCTAATAAGAGTTGATCTTCACAGGCAACCGAGCATTGAGCTATCCCATGAAATTCAGATTCTACAAACCCAATTTCAGAAATCTGAACATCTTCTCAAATTTGCAAGAATCCTGCTTAGGATTACTATATGAAGACTCTGGAAAGAAAGATGTGTTAGAATTTTTGAAGATACATCTACCTCAAAAGCAAATGTTCTCATTCAAATACTTGAAGATGCAAGAAGCTGCATGGAATTCTTTGGTCATAAGGGACTTAACAAAAGAGAAGCATACATTTTCAATATATCTTTTTTATTCTCATAACAAGCTCTGAGTCCACAACCTGTGTGGTCCTGAGTTATGTAGTTCTGCTAGGCAGACTTATGATGTATAGTTTTCTTCTATTTTAATATATACACCTTATCTTTACTTACCAAAAAAAGAAGTAAATATATACAATATGCATGTTAATCTACCCTTGATGCATATGAGTTTCTACAAGTGCAATTCTTATCCTAAGTTCAGACCTATGTATGTATGCTCTCACCCTTGCACATCCCAAGTTCTCTTCTTATCTTGCTAAATTGATCCTGATTTAGGGGTTTTGTGAAAATATCAGCTAGTTGATTGTGTGTGTTAATGAAATTCAATTCAAAGACACCTTTTCCAACATGATCTCTCTGAAAATGATGTAGAATGTCAATGTGCTTTGTCGTAGAATGTTGAACATGGTTTTTTGACAAGCTGATTGCACTGGTATTATCACACAAGATTGGCACACATTTCATTTCAACATCCAAATCAGGCAATTGGTTTTTGATCCAAAGTACTTGGGCTCCGCAAATTTCGGCGGCTACATATTCAGCCTCAGCCGTTGAGAGAGCTACTGAATGTTATTTCTTGGAGGCCCATGAAACTAGACACCCACCAAGAAACTGACAGTACCCACTTGTACTTTTACGATCTACAATACATCCGACATAATCCGCATCGGTGTATACAATCAAATCAAAAGAACCACCGATGGGAAACCACAAGCCAAAATCTATTGTGCCAATTAAGTATCTAAAAATGCGTTTAACAGCCATTAGATGAGATTCTTTAGGACATGACTGAAAATGAGCACATAGACAGACACTGAATTGAATGTCAGGGCGGCATGCTGTGAGATATAGTAGTGATCCGATCATACCTCGAAACAACGTAGGATCTATTGTTTTACCATTTTCATCTTTGTCTAACTTCGTGGTTGTGGCCATCGGAGTTGACAGGGGTTTTACTTCAGTCATCCCAAATTTCTTTAACAGCTCCAGTGTGTACTTAGCTTGATTTATGAAGATGCCTTCGGGCGTTTGCTTCACCTGCAATCCAAGAAAGAAGTTTAGTTCACCCATTAAGCTCATCTCAAATTCTCCTTGCATAATTTTTGCAAATTGATCACATAAGGCATTGTTAGTAGCTCCAAAAATTATGTCATCAACGTACACTTGAACTACTAATAGGTTGGCCCAGAGAGATGGTGGACAAGAAGGGGGGTTGAATTGTCCCCTTACCGAGATGGTGGATTTTAAAAACAACTCCAACTAATTACAACAGAAATAAAACTAATAGTGTTAATTACCCTAAACAGATGTGAGATTAAAAGAGTTCTCTCGATCTTTCTGATCCCACATGGTTTCACAATGCAAATAACAATTAAATTAAAGCCAAACACAGATAACGGAGGTAGCAATGTGTGGAGGTGTCGTGAATAAAAATTTACAAGTTGACCTGTGAAGGGAGGTAGATGAAAAGGACGATCACACAGGCATTCACACGAGACACAAAGATTTTTAGGTGGTTCGAGACCACGACGGGCTCCCTACGTCCACCCCTCACCGAACCTGGTGAGGCTTCACTCCACGCTACGAAACGTAACAACACGGGGATGAACCCCAACACCACACACTTTGCTTCCACAGCAATATCCACACGGGGACAAGCCCTAAAATGCTGCCACTGCAGCACACACACACAACGTCGGGGAACACACCCCAGACACTAAAACCACACGAAGACGTAGCTCCGCCCACACATACAATGATATTCAAAGTTTGAGACAACCAAAAGATGTACAATAAACGCCCACATCAGTATGTAAATGAAGATAGACTATGAAGCACTCATGGAAGTAAACATAAAAAGAATGTAGAGATATCTCCTTGATTCTCCAATAGCCATAAGAAGATCTTTCTTGAAGCTTAGGTTGGAGAGAGTTGAATCCGCAAGAAGTCGGAGCAGTCGATCTTTCTTCTTGAAGATCAAAGGTGTGTTCATTCAAATCCAAGCTCCTATCATACCTGCAAACACCAAGAACAGATAAATCAATATGCTCAAAACCTTGTATTTGTTAATAGCGACATCATAAATAAACAGATAGAGAACGTATAATATCTCCCTTTGAATTTCCCATGAATCCTCTCAAAAGAAGGTAGAGTGCGCTAGAAATGATGAGTCGCAGAGTGGAAGCAGCCGGCTTTGAGATTAAAACGCCCAAACACGTAGACCGTGGAAAGCAACAACAACGGCTTCCAGATCGAGGCTCAGGCTCATGGAAGATGATCTCTCCATCTTCTTCTTCTTCGTCCAGGTAGTGGCGTCACCCTCCTCAACGTTCTTCTTCTCCTGCAAGAAAGGATACAGCAAGATAAGCCCCTTCATCTCTTCCGATCTGAAAATCACAGCCAACATATAGGGCATCAAATAGGTGAACAAAAGACCACAAAGCCCATGCTAAAAACCTCTCAAAACCACACCCAATCCATAGGTGAAACCCTAAGGCTATTCTGGTAAAAAGCCAAGGCAAATCGGGTTACAAAATGGGCATTTCGTAAATAATCCAGAAATCACGATCCGGACGAACCAGATAAAGTGTCGACTCATGGAGTCGACACTTTTCTCACCACGTTCTGTCCCGTTATATAAAAAACAGGACCCGGGTGAAAGTGTTGACTCATAGGGTCGACACTTTTCACCAGAGGTTCTGTTTTCTTTGAAAACAGACCTCCAACCTGTAAGTGTCGACTCTCTTGCAGCCAGCAGTGTCCAGCCAAGTGTCGACTCCTAGAGTCGACACTTTCTGTCTAGACATGTAAAATAATGCATCAGATAGAACAACCTGAAGCAAGTGTCGACACTTTTACTGACAGAGCAGAAAACTTTGTAAAACTCAATTGAAACCCCAAAAATATTAAACACCCATAAAGCACCATTCAACCCCATTCAAAAACAATAGAATGACATGCATGAGGGGTGTTAAAAACATCAATCAAAACTTGGTCTTATAAGGCAATATGGGATATAAGATTAGCAATACATTTTAGGAAACTTGCATGTAAATCAATGAAGGCCTAGACAATCCATGTACTGTATGCATAAATAGTGACATACCATGAGGAATGACTCAAACCCATTCAAGGTACTATAAATGAACTTGAAGATTAACTTCTTACCATATCATCAAGGGTTTAGGGAGGAGAATGGAACTTGCACAATATACACAAATCCTTTCATGTCAATCCACATAAGAAGTTTGATTCATAAATATCCAACTAGTTTGATACAGAAGCTCACATATCAATAGATAGACCGTGCATTGAAAGACTATCTCAATTTCACTTTAAAAACTCAAAGTTCAGTCCAAAGCATGCATTCTCATGATTTAGAATCATTACAAAGACCATATGTTTATCAAGTTCACATGTCAAATTAGATTCAACCAAACCTACATGAATTCAAGGTTCAGTTCAAAGACTTCAAGTTCAGACCGAAGCAAGGGAAACCCAACTTCAGTCATAATTCAAGCAAGTCACACATGTGTTCAATGTTTAGATCAAGAATGTGAAATTCAGTCCATTACTAATTCATGTTCAGTCTAAGATAGACTGAACTCACATAGTCTAATCACCATCCAACCAATTCAAAGGCCCTATAACCTTTTTGAAAACATGATTTAGCCAGGTTAAATAACATGGTTAGGGGGTCTTAAAAACACCAAACAAGCTTGACTAACCAAGATTAATAGAGGGTACATTTGGCAAAAAGCCACAAAAAAAAACCCCATAAAAGATATGCATGAAAGCACTTGAGAACCCATTTTCTCAACTCAAGATTAGAAGAATATCACCATAGATCCATTATAAACTCTTACCTTGGATCCATTATATTGTGGGCGGAATTAACCTGCACTTTTTGGGAATTTAGAAGCAAGTTAATATTAAACCAACGAATTTGGAGATCCCAACTTCAAACCATTTGAAAGCATTGAAGCCATATGATCAGAATGATTAAGGAACCATCATTCATGCCTTCATGATATGCAAGAACCAAAGCACAGTTTTCACATGAAAGCTCCAAAGACTCATGAGCAGCATGCATGAGTCAACATCAGAAATATATACATGAAGGGCCATGTTTCCAACCCTGTAATCGTAACCTGCAAAACAAGATATCATCATGTTAGCTTGTTTATCATGAAGACGTTTTCCACTAAACAAGCACACAATATTTTCACTTTAGAGCAAACATAAAACACACAATATATTAGAATCATCAAAACCATTGTCAAAGACAAAGAGGGGCGCATAGAACCCAACAATCTCCCCCTTTTTGATGATGACAATATATTGTGCCTATTTAAATTTCTCCCCCCCTTTGGCATTATCAAAAAATGGGGGACTAAGGAGCAACTATGAAGTTTTCAAGAACGAGTGAGACATGAGCGCACGAACCCAACAATTAACCTCCCATGAAAGGAAGGTGTGGGAACCAAGAACCAACCAAGAATTTGCAATTTAATGTGCAATTAGCAGATATGTGAAATAAGCGTAAATGCTCAATTTTTGTATTTTTTGCTATTTATATGAATAATTATGCACAAGTAGTATAAGGAAACTATGCTATATGCAGAATGTTAAACTAAGCTATGCACAAAATGTATTGTGGTAAAAAGCATGTTATTCTTCCCCAATTGTCAAGAACAAAAACCAACTGACAATGGGTTATTTAACCTATTATTTACAAGTATATCCTAAAGATGCAAACTATGGAATGAAATATGATATGATCAATACAGATCAAGCAATCAAGCACTCAAACATGCATAACAAGATATAGACTCATGCAAGTCCCTTCGGGATGGGTGTAAGGATGATGCAATTGATTATAGAACATGATGTGCATGAACAATACTAAGAAGGTCGTACTTATATAAATAAGGTACTGCATAAACCATGAAAGTTGACAGATTCATAAAATACATTCACACAATCAAACCCAAGGTGTATATGTGAAAAATTGATCAATGAACTCCAAACAATATGGATAACCAGATTTTCTAAAGAACACTAAAAAGAACTTATCATCCATACACTTTCATACACAATGCTCGAATATTGGTAGCTACGTATAACCCCAAATTTTTTTTAATTATTATAGATGGTGTGACTAACCTTTTGACACGAGTTGTATCATTTATCTCAGGGACACTTCCCGGTTACTCAGTTTCGTCACTTATCTTAACTGTGAATTTTGTCACTTTTCGACGCGAGTTGTACCCTTTATCTCAGGGGCACTTCTAGGCTACTTTGTGGAAAATCACACTTATTTTAAATGTGGATTAGTTTCTCCTTTCGGTGCGAGTTTCCTCCTTTATTTCAGGGGGGATTCTCGGCTACTCGGATCCACGTTCCACTTATACAAATTTTCGATGAGGTTAACAGCTCTTTCCTCACGAGATAAGTGATTTCCATGTAGAGAATCAATAGCCCTCAAGAGTGTTAAGTAGAATAACTATAATCCTTATTAAATTGAATCATTTAACTCAAAAAGGTGCAATTTGAGTGGGTGGTTGTTTTGAATGTAAAAGATGAATTAGTCTCGTCACAGTAAAGTCTCCCCCTAAATGTATGAACGGTTATAAAAAATCTCCCCCTTAATATATGCCATGTAACAAACATGTCTAAACCAATGCAATTTCATTTAGTGAGAGATGAGTCATAGAAGGAGTCAAGAAGTGGTTGTATATTATTTACAGTCAAACAAGCACTGAAATGAAATTTTCAAGCAAGTTGATTACCAGTACGTGGCGGAGGTGGAGGTCCGAAGACCCTGCTCACGCATAAGGAAAGCTTCCAGGTGGATGTAATCCACCTTTCCACTGACGTCATTTTATATACCGGTCAATCATGGCATTCAAGCACAAAGGTATGCAATGATATGTAAATGTATGCATGTAACTAAGTATGTGAACTGTGTATGCACAAGTGAGTTGTTATTTGCAAAAAGTGATCAAAAGTATGAAAGACTTTATGCACAGTGTAAAGCATTCCAAAGCCAAATTTTTATTTGCGAAGCGAAAGAGAAGGTGTGTATGAAAAACTGCATATGTGCACTGTTAAGCATTCAAAGACTAAATTTATTCACATGATGTGAAAAGAGAAGCATTCAAGATAGGTACTCATCAAACTCAAAAGATCTCAGCATTTCAAAAGATACCAAGGTCAGTGAAGTAGAATTACAAACATTTTCCTTCAAACATAATTTTTACCTTTTCATATTTTTCAAGGTAAACCTAAGTGAAACAAATTTCAAAACAAACCATTTTGATTCTAGCCTTGAGAGTCCTTTATTCATCAAAATTTTCCTTATCTTCAAGGCGCCCCTGTAAAATAGATTCTCATTTTAGAGATTTGGGTACCCAAGCCATCTTGGGTCCCGAGGGATTAGCTCTAACATGAGCAAATGTTTTCTTCTTATTTTTCCTTTCAAACCATTCATCATCGACCCTCATCATGTTACAATCATCCATTGAATGTCCATTCAGACCACAATAAAAATAGTGAGAAGATTTTCTTCTCATGGATCACTTTCCATCATATTTCAATAAGGAGCAATTATCCATCATGTGTCCAACTTGACCACAATAATGACAAGACAAATTCTTTTTGTCAGACCATTCATCATCATTTTTCTTTATGAAACAATGTTCAAAGACATGACCATGCAATCCACAGTAATAGCAATGAGCATTGACATTTTTCTTCATAGGCTTTTCGTGATGTTTGGAATCATCAACAAATTCCATTCTCGACTTCAATGCCTCATCATCATCAAATTTCATCAAAGAACAATCATACATGTCATGACCAAATTTTACGTAGTAATAACATGAAACATTCCTTCTTTTACTTGTTGCATGATTATGTTTGACAATAGGGGGTTTTGCATGCACACAAGAGCAATCAACAACATTTTTCTATTTTTCATTTTCTTTTACAGATGTGGACATGAGTTCATTCAACCTTTTTATTTGATTTTTTAAAGACAAGATATGCAATTCAGAACTAGCCAGTTCTTCCTCACAAGATACAATTTTATCATTTAACAAAGAGTTAACAAGCTTGTGACTTTCAATTTCTTGTTCAAGAATATGCAAATTGTCACAATCATCAATGATCACATATTTTCCTTTCTCAACCTTTTCAAGACTTTTCAATTTACCTTCAAGCAATGAAATTTGAATTAACAAGGCACTGTTTTCATTTTGGAGATTGTCAAATGAATTTTTGTTCATGGAAGTGTGTTCAAGTTCTTTCATTTGAAAACTCACATTTTCATCAACCATTTTATCCATGGTTTCATTACATTCAAATTTATCATTCACGTTCTTAAAGCTTTCTATTTCATGTCTTAGCTCCCTTAACCATTCAGATTTGTCAACAGACATGCATTTTTTCTTTTCAAGGACAAGCAATTTTTCAGACATTGCTTTGTTTAGATGCTTCAACGCTTCATTCTCCTTAGAAAGTTCATCATTGATAGTCAATTCATTGCACACATCATGATCAATAGAATTCAATTCTGGAGAGGGGGATTTCTGTAGCCCAATTAAGAGCAGCCAAACTAGGCCCATCAGGACCGAACGAGGCTCAGCTCATCCAAGTGACAACCCTCTAGGGCCCACTTCGGCAAAAAAGCCCAATGAAGATCACTCGGGATCCCATCCTTCCTCGGCGGCCCTTAGGCTCGGAAGGCCCAAACGTCAGGACGGAGGAAGACCCACGCCCGAGCCATCCCTCCAACGGGATAAGGGCCGAGCGCTCCGCGCCCACTCCGATCTAACTGCATCCGAGCTATGCCTATCGCCCGGACAGGGCTGGCACTTCTCATGCTTCGATCGACTGACAAGTGTTTATCCATGCAGCCGTTGAAAGTCCTTTATGAGCAGGAGTTCAGGAGGATAAGGGAGCCACGTTCCCCCAAGGTCATGAAGAGCCCACGACGAGGACGTAACGATCCCATGATGAGGACGTAACGATCCCATGATGAGGACGTAACTCCCGCCTGAAACTCCTCAGCTTATGGGACTCATCCGGGGAGCTCGCTATATAAACCAGGGACTCCCTCCGGTGGCAGGTAAGGCAGATACAGGCATAACACTCCCTGAGCAGGAACCACTTCACCATCTTGGTGTTGGGGGATCTCGCGCATTTCTTTCTACCCCCCCTCAATACCTTCCACCAATGCTCTACTGACTTAAGCATCGAGGGTTTCCCTAGGGAACCATCCCTAGGCCTCCTGATTCGTTTCCCTTTCTCTGCAGTTCACTATCCGGTGATCACCCTCCCAGCTCAGGACCAGTGCGAGATCACGCCCCTTCATCTGACGCCGTCTGTGGGAAACGACCAAAGAGCCAGTATGGTGAGAAGAAGTTCAGGGAGGAGGTCCGCCGGCGACAAGGGAAAGGCCACGGCGGCGACGGGGGAAGGCCCCTCACAAGCCTCCCAAAACCCCCCCTCAGGTGCCAGCACTCCCACCGATGGACCGCCCCCTCCGCCTGCGGCCGGGCTGTCGCCCCCTCCTCCCACGGCGGTAGGGCTCCCGCTCAACGGCGGCACCGATGCCTTCCAAGCCCTCAATGCAAAACTAGACGTCCTCGTGGAACTCATGAGGACCCAGGCGGCCAGGGATGGAATGTCACGCGCCCCTCCGAAGAGCCCTCCCCGTGAGAACATGTCCCAGCACACCACAGGAGGCCGCTTCACCCTCCGAGGACAGCAGCTCATCCGCAACAAAGTAGGAGGACCCTCGCAAGCCCCCCCTCGGAGCAAGAGGCTTCCTCCACGCCGAAGCGGGGCATGCATGGGGCACGTCGTCCCCTCCCGGAGATCGAAGTCCTCAGGGAGCGCCAGGACAGCCTGCCTTCACGCCCCCTCAGCCCTACGGCGCAGCGGCAATCGGAGCTATCCCTCCGATTGTGAGAATTCGAGAGGCGTTTCGCAGAGCCGGAGCACGCCATGTAGAAGACCTCTCCACCAGAGGACGAGGAGAGATCCCCGTTCTCCGACCATATCTTGAAGGCAGAGGTATATCCCCGAACCTCCATCCCAACCTTCAAGCCCTACGACGGCCAGGGTGACCCGGCCGACCACTTCGACAGCTTCGACGCTCTGATGACCCTTCACAGAGCATCCGACGCCATCAAGTGCCGAGCCTTCGCGACCACCCTGGTCCAACGCACCCAAGCATGGTTCCGGGCCCTTGCCCCCAGATCCATCTGAGACTTCAAGCAGTTCGGGCGAGTATTCAAGGAGAGTTTCACCGGTAGCGGCCTCCCAAGGTCGGAAGCGGGGCTTTTGGCCCTCAAACAGGCGCAAGGGGAAAAACTTCGGGCCTACATCCTCCGATTCAAATCGGAAGCCCTGAGGATCCCCCGCCTGGACGTTGCCTCGACCATAACCGCACTGACCGGGGGCACCCGCGACGAGAACCTCCGCCTCGAGCTTGTCCTCCACCCTCCCTCGACCCTTGCTGCGCTAGTGACTCTGGCATTGCGCCACTCCGAGTGCGAGGAAGTGCTCAGTGCATGCCAAGACGCAACCGGCTCGGGTCGGGAGGGGGACAAGAAGCGGGCACCCGAGCCAAGCTCGGGCCCAGGCAAAAGGCGGAACCGAGACGGGGAACGCAAGGAACCGTCACGGAGGTATGAGCGGTACACTCCCCTAACCGCTCCAGTATACAAGATTTATGAAGACATCAAAGGCTCGGGCCTCCTCCACCAACCCGAGCCAATGAAGTCAAAGAACCGCAGTCGCAGCAAGCATTGCCTGTTCCACAGTGACCACGGGCATCATACCGGCGACTGCCACCAGCTCCAGGATGAGATCGAGCGTCTCATTCATCAGGGGCACCTCTCCCAGTTCGTGGCCGGGCACTAGGAAGACTGAGGCACCCCAGAGGAGATCGACAACGCCCCACGAGGGGTCCACATCAACGTCATCGCCGGAGGAGCTGCATCAGAGGAGACAGTGGCCGGGGAAGGAAGCGTCATGCTGAGCGGGTGAGCCGAGCCTTCGAGCCTCCCAGGACCCCGCCAAGCGAACCCCAGGTCATAATCTTCTCCGACCAATACCTGGAGGGGCTGAGCACCCCGCACGACGACGCCCTAGTGATATCGGCCACAATAAACCATTGCAACGTAGATAGGATTCTGGTTGACAATGGAAGTGCCCCTGATGTATTATCCTACTAATGTTTCCTTAAGATGGGGGAGGATCCGTCTAAACTCCGCCCGATCCAGACCCCCCTGTGCGGGTTCAATAGCCAGCCACCTATCCCGAGGGAGCCCTAAGCCTGCCGGTTACTCTTGGCACCCCACCCAAAACCGTTACGGTCATGGTGAACTTCATAGTGATCAAAGGTATGATAGCATACAACGCAATCTTCGGCCGAGGAATCCTCAGCCGAACGAAAGCGGTGCCTTATACCTATCACCAAAAGATGAAGTTCCCCACCAAAAATGGATTGGGGGAAGTCCGAGGTAACCAGGCAATGGCCCGAAGGTGCTACAATATCTCGGTTGAAGCCACAAGGCCGGATGGGAAAAACAAGGGCCGCCGGGAAGTCGATGTTAGGGTGCTAGGCCCGGATACAGAGGGGGGGTGAATGTATCCCTCTAGAAGATATAGCCCAAAATAAAAACTCTAAAGCTCAGATATGCGGAATAAAAACTAATGAGCTTTCCAAGATGAAATGATAAGGCAACAAATGAACAAACAGTTGGACTGCAACAATGCAGCCACCTGATCAACCAGAACCGAAGGCATAGCTAAACAACCCAAACACACTTAGCAGAATGTAATGCTAAAAAATAACTCTCTAGATAATGCAACTAGCCAAGCATGCACAACCTGTGAATGGGAGGTAGAAGATATGGAGCTAACGCAAGGCAAACCACTGCACAAATAATTTTTTAGGTGGTTCGGTCCTCTAGACCTACATCCACCCCTCACTCCCAACCGGAGTGAGGCTTCACTAGCCAATGCTAGAACCAAGCAGACTCAGTCTGCGAACAGTTGCTGCCACACAGCTTGACCAGGGGAACAAACTCCCCTCTTCCTCCCAACCGGAGGAACACCCCAAGTGACTCCCAGCCACTTGAAAACCAGTGACCGAAGTCTCTCTTCCTCCAGACCAGGAGGGAACCCTGGACTTGCTAGCCACAAGCCCAGAACCGGAGACAAGTCTCCCTTCTCCTGAATCCATAGGAGGAACCCACAAGTAGCTCCCAGCTACTTTCAACAGGAGATCAGATCTCCCTTCTCCTGACCCACCAGGAGGAACCCGACCTCACTACTGAGAATCGGAAGAACAAGGATAACCAAATGAAAAAGGAAAAACAAAAACATGAAATGAAGATAACTTCAGCAAACAGAAAGCTGAAAAATGAAATGCAAAATGTGGCTCTCAACGGAGCTGACTGGCCTGGATCTGATCCACGGTCCAGTAGGAACTTCTTCTCCTACTTCTCTTCTTCTTATTCTCAACTCACGATCTCTCTTTCTCTTCTCTGCTCTCCTTTTCTCTCTCACTGTCTTTCTCTTTTCTTTCAGTCCTCACGAGCTCTCTCTTTCTTTTTTTTTTCTTCTGCTGCTCTCTTCCTCTTCTCTTTTTCTTCCTCTTTCTGTGGATCGAAGACTCTCTGCTCTCCAAGCTTCTTCTTCGATACCCTTTATCTGTTGGATGAAGGCTTCCTTTTATAAGCAGCAGCCAGCAGGAGGGCAGCACTGGGCGCGTGTGGCTTCCTCATTTCCCGCCCAGAACTTGTGGCCACGTGTCAGTCTCTCAGCCAGCTTCAGCACACGTGTCACAATCCTGTCTGCCCTTCCAACCTCGGATCACGTGCCTCCCATTCACTGAGAAATATTCTTCCTCGGACCACCTTCTTCTTTTTGTTTTTCTTCTTCTCCTGCAAAGAATTAAAACGATTAAAACTCAGGGCCACAAAAACTAAAACTGCACGAGGTGTGTAGGAACAACAATAGGTGCACTATACTGAGAACGACACGAGGTACGGAGAAGGAAATAACACGGAGTTAAAAATGATAGAAACACGCGATCAAAGGAACCTTGGACGAAGATAGAAAGAAACAACACGAGGACATAAACACAAGAATAACACGAAGACACGAATACAAAAGCAACACGAAGACACGAATACAAAAACAACACGACATAACAAACAGCAAAGAGAACGGCATGAGGTGAAACAACACTTTACTAAAAAGACTTGAATACACACGAAAACAACTCGAGTACTAAGTTGCTCGAACGTACGAACGACTCGAAGACGAGGACGACACGGGCTGACAACAACTCGAAGACGAAAACAAAAACTGACACGAAGTGTGGTTACAAAACAAGAAAGACACGAGGTCTAGGAAAAGCAACACGAAGACAGAAATAACAAAGAAACGACTCGAACTAAGGACGACATGGAGACAACACAGTCAGACTCGACTTGAGACACTTAAAGCTTGAATTTAGAGAAGAATGCACGAAGTAAAATCAACACGAAGACAGAAGACAGACACGGCTATCACGACACGTGATGAAGCAGTGAAACCAAGAAAAAAATGACTCGAGGAACAACAGTAAGTGACACGAAAACATAAGAGCAAACATAAAGGATGACTCGAGATGAGCAACTAAATACTGAGGAAACGACACGAGGTTCACAGGTAAATGACTCGAAGTTCATCAGAACAATTCGAGCTGCTTCAGTAAACAACACGAAGACAATCAACAAACATAGTTGGAACAACACGACGTACAAAAGGACAACACGAAGTGTAGTAAACACAAACAACACGAAGTATGAAAGGAATAGTACGGTCATACAAGGTACTACCTCATAGCAGTTTTCCTGTTAATCATGAAAATTTCAAATGCATAACATTACGCAAGATATCTGATTTAAAATGAGAATACTTAACATAGTGATGCTCATCATCAAAACACTAGGGAAGTCACAAACAAGAAAGTTGTGAACAACAAGGCATGTTGTACAGACTTCAAATAATATGCATCAGACAACTGTGTATGGACTTGAAGACCCTTAGCCAATGTATAGACTTCAGGTGGAGACCAATGTGTAGACTTCTCGTGAAACCCCAATGTGCAGACTTGACGCTGTACAGACTTTCCAAAGAGAACGTAACCCTGTACAGACTTGAACTGAAGACCAATGTATGGACTTCAAAACAGATGCTAAGACCAAGAGGAGTGTATAGACTTTCACGATGTATGGACTTGGTCTCAAGAAATGTAAGCGATGTACACACTTAGCCAATGTTTAGACTTTGCCTTAGACGCTAAATGAGACGCAAAAGTCTATATAGACTTGAAGAACCTGAAACAAAGTGCATACTCACAGCGTTGACGCTGCAGACTTGAGACTTGAGAATGCTCACAGCGTTGACGCTGCAAGAGACGTAGGCTGTACAGACTTAGCCTAAGACAATGCATGAACATATCAGCAGAGAAGCAATGCACAGAACAGAAATCAAGCACAAGCCAATATATCACAGCATGACTCAAGCATACACATGCATTCTTCACAATTCAGACATGGCACACTTATGCAATCTCCCACAGAAAAGGTCAGACATATTCAAGATAATGTGGTGACTCATTCATGTTGCTATCATTAAAACATCACATCATCAACAAAGCACAAGGGGCACAACAGTCAAGGAAAAATCCGTAACTGCCGAACCTGGAGGCGAATTGCTAGCGGTTTTCCTAAACGACGACCCGACCCTAGGAGTAAAGATCGAAGTTGACCTAACATCTGAGGTTCAACAGTAATACAAAGAGTTCCTTTCCGCGTACATCCGGGTCTTTGCATGGTCTGATGATCAAGTCCCCGAGATACCGGAAGAGACGGTGGTGCATAAGCTCAACATCGACCCAACCATGAAGCACGTGCAACAACGCAGAAGGAAGCATGCGCCAGAGAAGCAGACGATTATCAAGGAGCAGGTCACCAAGGGGCAGAAGACTGGCCTTTTTAGACCGGTCCTGTACCCGACGTGGCTAGCTAACGTCGTCTTGGTGCCGAAAGCTTCAGGAAAGTGGTGGATGTGCGTGGACTTCACCGACCTGAACAAGGCTACTCCAAAGGATTGCTATCCCTTACCGAGCATCGACCAACTGGTTGATTCAACCTCTGGCAATGAGATACTCGGCTTCCTGGATGCCTACTCAGGTTACCACCAGATCAGAATGCACCCCGAAGACATCGAGAAGACCGCCTTTATCACCGACTTCGGCGTACACTGTTACACCCGGATGCCTTTCGGGTTGAAGAATGCCGGAGCCACGTACCAAAGGCTAGTCAACCATATGTTCGAGGGACAGCTCGGTCGGAACGTCGAGGTCTATATTGACGACATGCTCGTGAAGACCCCCAAGGCCGAGGACCACTTCGCCGACCTGGCAGAAACTTTCGACACCCTCCTGAAGTACAACATGAAGCTCAACCCCGCCAACTGCGCCTTCGGAGTAAAGTCCAGGAAATTCTTTGGCTTCTTAGTCACTCAGCGTGGGATCGAGGCCAACCCCGACAAGGTCCAAGCCATCCTGGACATGCACCCACCCACCTGCATCAAAGACGTTCAACGCCTTACTGGGTGCGTTGCTGCGCTCAGCAGATTCCTATCCCGCGCGGCTAAACGATGCCTACCCTTCTTCAAACTGTTGAGAGGTCCCAAAATGGCATCTGCCACATTCGCTTGGGACGAGGAATGCCAAAGAGCATTTGCCGAGCCTAAGGAGTTCCTGGCTTCACCCCCAGTGCTTTCCAAGCCCATCCCAGGGGAAGCCTTGTATCTCTATCTCTCAGTAACTCCATCCATAGTTAGCTCGGTCCTAGTCAAAAATGGCTCGGGAATCGAGAGATCGGTCTACTACACAAGCAAGGTGCTCAACGAGGCTGAGAAAAGGTACCCCGCAACTGAGAAACTCGTGCTAGCTTTGGTTACCTCGGCCAAGCGCCTCCGACCCTATTTCCAAGGGCACTCCATCACCGTGCTGACCGGCGAACCATTGAAGAATATCCTCGCTCACCCTGAAGCCTCGGGACGTCTCATCAAGTGGGCCATCATGCTCGGGGCCTACGATATATCGTATCGGCCTCGCTCGGCTATCAAAGGCCAGGCGCTCGCCGACTTCATCGCCGAGAGCACCATCCCGACTGAAGAAAGATCTCCGTCCGCACCAGGACCGACCTGGGAACTGTTCATCGACGGATCTTCCAATTCAACCGGAAGCGGTGCCGGCATCCTCCTGAAGTCCCCCGAAGGAGCAGAGCTACAGTACGCCATGAAGTTCAACTTCCAAGCATCCAACAAGGCTTCCGAGTATGAGGCCCTCATATCGGGAGCCCGCATGGCCCGGCGGTTAGGGGCTGAGCGAGTCAAAATTCACACCGACTCCCAACTGGTCGCTAGCCAGGTCAACGGTGATTATGAAAAGCTCCGGAGGCACCGATGATCAAATACCTCCAACTAGTCAAGACTGTGGCACAACAGTTTGAGAGTTTTGAGGTAGTCCGAATAGCTCAGGAGGAAAACTCCCGAGCGGACACCCTCTCTCGGCTGGCCTCCTCTCTTGACCCCGAGGGTACTCGATCGGTCCTTCTCGAAGAGCTAGAGCGCCCGAGCATTGATTCGAAGCTCCTAGCTGTTGACTCAGCCTCCCCAAGCGACTGGCGTACCCCCTACCTGTCGTGGCTCCAAGACTCCCAGGAGCCTCCCGACCCTCGGGAAGCCCGAAGGTTGAAATACCAAGCTCGGCGATTCGTCACTCTGGATGGCGCACTTTACCGGAGATCCTTCTCTGGCCCTCTTTTGAAGTGCCTCGGTGCCGACGAAGCCAACCGAGCGATCGAAGAAGTTCACGAAGGTCTGTGCGGAGTGCATTTGGGGGGAAGGTCGCTCGCCAGGATCTTGCTACGGCGAGGTTATTGGTGGCCCACCCTACAGCGTGACTGCTCAGCCTACACACAACATTGTGACCATTGCCAGCGATTCGACCACTTGGTCCATCAGCCAGCAACGGAGCTTATCACCCTAGCCGAGCCTTATCCTTTCGCTCGCTGGGGAATCGACATCCTCGGGCCATTCCCCACGGCCCAGGCCCAGAAGAAGTTCATTATCGTCGCCATCGACTACTTCACTAAGTGGATCGAGGCCGAAGCCACTGCAAGGATCACCAAGACAGTCGTCTGGAATTTCATCTGGAAGTCGATCATCTGTCGCTACGGCATCCTCCGGGTGATAGTGAGGGATAATGGTCGGCAATTTGATTCTCGGTATTTCTGAGATAGATGCGTCAACCTCAATATTCACAATCACTTCACTTCGGTCGCCCACCCTCAGGCTAACGGGCTGGTCGAAAATGCCAACAAGACTATCTTAAAAGGCATCAAGACTAGGCTTGGCAAAGCTAAAGGTAGCTGGCTCGAGGAATTGCAGAACGTACTCTGGTCGCACAGAACGACTCCCAGAACGGCAACTGGTGAAAGCCCTATTCAACTGGTATACGGTACCGAGGCCGTGATCCCGTTGGAGATTGGCAACCCCTCTCTCAGAGTCATCTACTTCCCGTCTGAGACAAACGACCAGAATCTGCTCGAAAATCTCGACTTAGTAGATGAAATCCGAGAGATTGCCAGCATCAGAGCAACGGAGTACCAACGCCGCCTCACTCGATACTACAACGCCAAAGTCCAAGACAGACACTTCCAGCCGGGAGACTTCATCCTCAGGAAAGTCGAAGCCTCTCGACCACTTGAGGCGGCGGGAAAGTTATCCCCTAACTGGGAAGGCCCCTACCGAGTGGTCGAGACGCTCGGAAAAGGAGCATACCGTCTATCCACGATGGAAGGAGAGGCCATCCCTCGGACCTGGAACGCAACTACATTACGCAAGTTCTACTTCTGAGTATTGAGTATTGTGCAAATGACATGAGATAAAACAAAAGGCTCCTTTCTTTTTATTTAAACAACCCGTTTGTACATCAGGAAGGCCGAAGCCAATAGAATACATGTCAAAAAAGCAAAAGATCCATCTAGCACCGTCATATGAGCCCATCGCTCGGCTGACTCGGATGACCTTCCTACGTCCAGCCACTAACTCTGCCTAGTGTAGAAACTAGCTCGGATAAAGGATAGTTGACCCCGTTGGCTCGGGCAGCTCAAGACAAAGGTGACAGAGAGATTAAGAAAGAGAAGGCTACCTTCCAAGTTGAAGTTGGAAGAGAAGGAGGAGAGGGAATGCATATGAAAGCATCTTCCCCGCCAAACTGCCAACTCCTTGGAAGGAAGAGAGTGCAGGTGCCCTCCGAAGAGTGAAAGAAAGGAGGACCAGAGCAAAAGAGGGAAAAAGTGGCTGCCACAAAGAAAAAGAAACCACCAGAGTTGGATGAGGAGGCAAGGGAAGGCCCAGAAGGGATGGAGCTTAGTTGGCTTCCTCCTCCCATCCGTGAAGCGAGCAGGAAGGAACGGGCAGCAGGGATGTCTGATGCCCCCATCCGTCCTCCATCTCGCCCCCCTGCAAGCGCCGTCGGAACTGATAAAGGGAAAATGGCGTGCCTCCGCACGTCGAACCCTTTTTCAAGTCTACCCACCGGCCGTCGAATCCTCTTCAAGTCCAGAGCAGCAGGAACTCTCTGCCCCCCGTCGTCGGCAGCCTCCTCTTCCGGAGCTTCCTCCATGCTCCGAATACAACGGCACAACGCTACGTGAAGAAGCAATGAGGAAAGACTGTCTGGGAAAACCCTAAGTGGTGGAGAGGAAGGGACGCCCTTCAGTCCTTTTTATAGGCGAAGGGAGGCTACTTGTCTTAAATGATTTCCCTCCTCTCGAAAACACGTCAGAAGGATTTCTCCCTACAAACGGTCACCTCAAACTTCTCGTCTTCCGCCCCAGCAGGACACACGAAGCGGCCAGGCATTTAAAGCGTGAGAAAACAGAAAGACACCCTATCAGACGCTCACCTAACCATTATGCGAGATCCACGCAAAAAAATATCGGTTCTTTCCAACCACTGCAGATACGCTGAACAGAATACGGCAATGGCGATATGGAACAGATAAGTCTTCATCACAATGCTACTGCCTTATTTATCTCTACACAAAAAGGGAGTCTTTTTCTTCAAAAAGGGAAAAGGTATGCAAAAAGAAGAAGCGAAACAGATACATCAGGCCTCTGGCCCACCTTGAAGACCGGAAGTAGAGGGCTCGAGCGGTCTACCCCCGACAGCCTCAGCGACGACTGACCCTGGCACCGACCCCACCGGCATGGGAACTGCCTCGGTTGCGTGCCCTCCCGAGGCATCCGGAGTTGGTGACCCCTCGGGTGATGAGCCCTCGGGATCCTCTTCATCCTGCGTCGAAACAGAGGAACTAGAGGATGACAAGTCCGAGTCATAACATTGACCGGACGGGAAGTCAACCACTCCGGACGCCTGCTCCTCGACGTAAGAAATGGCCCAATTGTAGCCCTGCTGGAACCCCTTGCGGATGCCCCGACGAAGTCCTAGCTCGTAGTAGGGGAGGGCAGCCTCCTTAAGGTCGAACCGGTAAGCCTCTGAGCTCTTGTATTGCTCGAGAGCCTCCGCCCCGGCCGATCCCACCCTACCGGCGAGCTCGGCCTCCCTCTGCTCCGCCTCAGCTGCCTTCCGCTCGGCCTCAACAGTCCGCCCTTCGACTGTCGCCACCTGCTTCTCCGCCTCAGCTCGATCAGCCTCGGCCTCCCGTCGAAGACGCTCGGCTTCCTCCGCGCGGTCTACTAGCTCGGCATGCTCGGTCTCCCACCGGCCGTCCAGCTCAACGCGTGCTAAGCGCTCCTCTTCGAGAAGCCAGTTCTTCCTCTCGAGCGATTCACGGGCCTTGGCTAGCTACTCGGCTAGCACCTGGGTCTCCACTTGGCTCGATCATACCAGCTCCCTGATTGAGTAAAGCTCCCGCCGAAGCCCGCCACGCTCCTCGACGAGCCGAGTCAACCTCTTGTCCGACCCACCGAGGGTCCAGGCCAGGTTCGCTCGCTCCCACTCCGATTGAGCGTACGCTTCTGCCAGAACCGCCCCCATCTGGGCCAGGGCCATGCCACCCTCCATAACCCCGGCGAGAGTCATGGACGGGGAGTGCTGCCTACCTCCCCCCCTCACCTTCATGGATATACCACGACACACCTGGTGTAGGGGGCCCGAGATACCCAGCCTCTCCAAGGCCACCGGAACGGAGAACCCCCCATCGCCCGGCGCCGCACCGTATGGCCCGGATCGAGCCCCAGCCTGGGCCGCCCCTCGCGCCCAGGCCGGATTTTCCTGCGGCCTCTCAACATGGATCGGCTCGGCACTGGCATCGCCACCTGGAGCGCCAGCCTCGGCCGCGATCGCAGCATCCCCAACTTCGGCCACGGCCCCCTTGGCTCCGACCGAGGGGAGAGCCGGGTCGGCCCCGCTACCGGTTGCAGGAGCACCCTCGGCCCCCTCGATCCCGGCCAAAGGAGGAACCGAGCCCGCATCATCGCCGCCCGCAGGGGCAGCCCCGACCTCCTCGGCCCCCTCTAGCTCGGATGGTGGGAGAGCCCGCCCGGTAGGGTCGGCCCCACTGTGCCCAACGGAGGGGTGAGCTGTGGTAGGGTCGCCTTCGACTGCGGGTAAGGCCCCGGCCTTCCTGTCCCGCTTTCTGGCCCTCGCAGCGGCCCGAACCATACCCTCCACAGGGTCCTTGCGCTTGGGTCCCTGCGGTCCGGAGGATTCGTCCCGGGCCACTCCCTTGCCCTTATCTTTGGTTCGGGAGCAACCCACGGGAGCAGTCGGTTCGTCGGCAACCGAGTCATCTCCAAGCTCGATCACCTCTGCGGCCTCCTTCAGAGGCTCCCGCCTAGTGTCTGCACGAAGAAGAAGATGAATTCAGGACAAGAAAGATGACCCCCACATCCGAAGGAAAGTCTAAGCTGTGGCACCTGAGCCCGAGGGGTGCAGCCGTGTGAGAAGACACCGCTAGATATTCTCCGGTGTCACCAGTTCCTAGGTAGACTGGCGGTGTTTCAGCAGGATGGCTGCGTACTTCTCCACATGAGGGGGGAACTCATCCTACCTAGGAGGGATGTTAGGGTGAAAATTGGGGATTACCAGGCACCTCCAGTTTTCCTCCACTGAACAAATCTTCACCAAGAAGAATTGGGTCTTCCACCCCTTATGCGAAGAATCCTTCGCCTCCAAAGAGATACAACGCCTATTCCGCCTCACCTGGATAAAATAGAAGCCCTTCCCAGCCGAAGGATGTGCTTTCAACTCAAACAAATAGTGGAAGAGGTCCATGGAAGGAGGAACTCCGCACTGACGGTAGAGAATACAGAAGGCGGAAAGGAGGAGATAAGAGTTGGCTACCAACTGAATGGGCGCCAACCGAAAAAAATCAAGAAGCTGAAGGACGAAAGGTTCGAAAGGAAGGCGGAATCCACCCTTCCACGACAGAAGAAACATACAGATGTGGCCTGTACGAGAGTCTAGGCTCGTCTCGTATGGAGTAGCAGTGGCAAAACTGTACTTGTGGGGCAGGCGATACTGGTGCTCCAGCCTCCTCACATCCACCTCCCCCAGTTCGCTGCAGTTGGGGACCGGCGCCCTCGCCACCGGCTCATCCTCCCACTCCTCGACCTCTGGGCGCTAGCCCGCCATGGAGTCAGAAGAAGACTCTGAGGGAAGGTGGCCCCGAGACCCTGAAGATTTCGGGGGAGGAGGAAGCTGCCGGACGGCCTCCGCAGTTATCGCCGCCAACTCCTCAAATGCCGCCGCAAGCCTCTGCTTCTCCGTCGTGTCCTCACGGCGCATCGAAAAGCCCCAAAAACAAGAACGAGGGAGAGCCAAAACCCTAAAAGACGGAGGGAGTCTGGAATGACAACAAGCGCCCAACGCCTATAAACCCACGCGGAAGGCGGCGCATCGTTCCGACCTCCGAGGAAAGGGGGCCCCTTCAGTTCAAATCTGTCAGGATCATCATTAACACGGGCACAGGTGACCACGACACGTGGCTTCATAACACCGCCAGATCTCCACCCACCTGAGCCACGCCGGTCCGAAACCCCAAACAGCTACTCATCCGAGCTTACTAAAGCTCGGGAGTAGGAGGGGGACAAGTGGAGAGGGGGATTTCTGTAGCCCAATTAAGAGCAGCCAAACTAGGCCAATCAGGACCGAACGAGGCTCAACTCATCCAAGTGACAGCCCTCTAGGGCCCACTTCGGCAAAAAAGCCCAATGAAGATCACTCGGGATCCTATCCTTCCTCGGTGGCCCTTAGGCTCGGAAGGCCCGAACGTCAGGACGGAGGAAGACCCACGCTCGAGCCATCCCACCAACGGGATAAGGGCCGAGCGCTCCGCGCCCACTCCGATCTGACTGCATCCGAGCTATGCCTATCGCCCGGACAGGGCTGGCACTTCTCATGCTTGGATCGACTGACAAGTGTTTATCCATGTAGCCGTTGAAAGTCCTTTATGAGCAGGAGTTCAGGGGGATAAGGGAGCCACGATCCCCCAAGGTCATGAAGAGCCCACGACGAGGACGTAACGATCCCATGATGAGGACGTAACGATCCCATGATGAGGACGTAACGATCCCATGATGAGGACGTAACTCCCGCCTGAAACTCCTCAGCTTATGGGACTCATCCGGGGAGCTCTCTATATAAACCAGGGACTCCCTCCGGTGGCAGGTAAGGCAGATACAGGCATAACACTCCTTGAGCAGGAACCACTTCACCATCGTGGTGTTGGAGGATCTCGCGCATTTCTTTCTACCCCCCCCCCCTCAATACCTTCCACCAACGCTCTACTGACTTAAGCATCGGAGGGTTTCTCCAGGGAACCATCCCTGGGCCTCCTGATTCGTTTCCCTTTCTCTGCAGTTCACTATCCGGTGATCACTCTCCCAACTCAGGACCAGCGTGAGATCACGCCCCTTCAAATTCAATTTTGTTTCTTAGCACACATTCAATTTTCTCCAATTGAGTAATCTCATTCTTTAGAGCACAATTTTCATTCTTCAAATAAACAATTGTTTCTCTGTGAACATCAATATCATGCATGTGAGATTCAACTAATTTTTTAAGTTCAGTACATTTTTCACATGAAGAATTATCAACACAAGCGTTCTCCATTTTCTTTTTCAATTTCTTATTTTCAGATTTTAATGATTTGTATCTATCAAATAGTTCATCATAAGCATTCACTAATTCATCATAGCTCAATTCATCATCATCATCAGAATTGAAATTTACCTTGGAGTTTTCCTCGCTTTGACATTCATTTTCCTTGTTTGCCACAAGGCAGTCACTGTCGTTGCAGGTTTCTTTTTGGGCTTCGCTTAGCCCGTCCAATATCTCTTTGGCTGACCTACAAGATGAAATGAAAGGATATGAATTAGTATTCACTGCAGCCTTAAGAATATTTAAGACAAAAAGATTATCAGAATCCTTTTTCTTGTGCTCATCGGTCCACTTTGACTTATCTTTTGGTAGAGCATGAGGACCATTAGTACTAGAAATCCAAACACACAATTTTTCAAGCCATGATGTGAAATCAAAACCATCAAAGACAGGAAGCACATTTACACTAGCCATCATGAAACGATCTTTTCTCCTAGACCATGAGGTCCGCGAATAAAAAAATCAGAGATTGGGCTCTGATACCAATTATTGGCTCAGAGAGATGGCAGACACGAAGGGGGGTTGAATTGTCCCCTTGTCGAGATGGTGGATTTTAAAAACAACTCCAACTAATTACAACGGAAATAAAATTAACATCGTCAATTACCCTAAATAGATGTGAGATTAAAAGAGTTCTCTCGATCTTTCCGATCCCACACGGTTTGACAATGCAAATAACAATTAAATTAAAGCCAAACACAGATAACGAAGGTAGCAATGTGTGGAGGTGTCGTGAATAAAAATCTACAAGTTGACCCGGGAAGGGAGGTAGATGAAAAGGATGATCACACAGGCATTCACACAAGACACAAAGATTTTTAGGTGGTTCGGGACCACGACGGGCTCCCTATGTCCACCCCTCACCGAACCCAGTGAGGCTTCACTCCACGCTACGAAACGTAGCAACACGGGGACGAACCCCAACACCACACACGCTGCTTCTGCAGTAATATCCACACGGAGACAAGCCCCAGAATGCTGCCACTGCAGCACACACACACACAACGTCAGGGAACACACCCCGGACACTAAAGCCACACGGAGACGCAGCTCGCCCATACACACAATGATATTCAAAGTTTGAGACAACCAAAAGATGTATAATAAACACCCACAGCAATATGTAAATGAAGATAGACTATGAAGCACTCATGGAAGTAAACATAAAAAGAATGTAGAGATATCTCTTGATTCTCCAATAGCCATAAGAAGATCTTTCTTGAAGCTTAGGTTGGAGAGAGTTGAATCCGCAGGAAGTCGGAGCAGTCGATCTTCCTTCTTGAAGATCAAAGTTGTGTTCATTCAAATCCAAGCTCCTATCATACCTGCAAACACCAAGAACAGATAAATCAATATGCTCAAAACCTTGTAGTTGTTAATAGGGACATCATAAATAAACGGATAGAGAACATATAATATCTCCCTCTGAATATCACATGAATTCTATCAAAAGAAGGTAGAGTGCGCTAGAAATGATGAGTCGCAGAGTGGAAGCAGCCGACTTTGAGATTGAAACGCCCAAACACGCAGACCGTGGAAAGCAGCAACAACGGCTTCCAGATCGAGGCTCAGGCTCATGGAAGACGATCTCTCCAGCTTCTTCTTCCTCCTCCAGGTAGTGGCGTCACCCTCCTCCATGTTCTTCTTCTCCTGCAAGAAAGGATACAGCAAGATAAGCCCCTTCATCTCTTTCGATCTGAAAATCACAGCCAACATATAAGGCAGCAAATTGGTGAACAAAAGACCACAAAGCCCATGCTAAAAACCTCTCAAAACCACACCCAATCCATAGGTGAAACACTAAGGGCCTCTTTGATAACCTGGTAGGACAACCTACCCGATTTTAAGACAGGGTAACATGTCCGATTGGAAACTCCACCGCGCTTTGATAACCGATAGCGTGAATGCGTTGAAAAGCCCCACGCTATTCAGGTTGCTTTGTTAACAATCCGGGGGTAAGAGGGGCTTGACGTAATTGAATTACCGAATGTGCCCCTCATTTTATTACTTCAGGCCAAGCCCACTCCCTCCCTTTTAACGATAACAAAATGATATTGTATAAGTCGGACGTATAGAAAGTAAATTCTATATATCAAATTGAGCCCCACTCCCTCCCTTTTAACGATAACAAAATGATATTGTATAAGTCGGACGTATAGAAAGTAAATTCTATATATCAAATTGAGGCCTTTTTAAAAATTACCTGGCATTCATTATTAAAATAAATATACCCTACTGAAGCAATGGGCCAATTTTTTTGTACATATAAACATTTCTACCAACTATTCTCCCCGTAATCGCCATGTTCAAAAAAACATGATGATGGCTTTGCAGAATTGACATGTGGGTCGTAATTTGGGTAATAACTGTTGGGGATAGAACCGGAGTACCCAGACGAGGAGGACAACCAGCAGAGGAGGAAGAAGAAGAGAAGAAGAATCACACAAGATGCAAGATGCCTTCCTACATCCACGGCCGTAACATGATTCCACTAAGATAATCACAGACAGGTTACAATACAAGGAGAGAGCCCATCCTTTTATACTAGAAGATTAGGGCGCCATTAGTCAGGGTATTAAAGACAATAATACCCCGGTTAAACAGAAACCCTCTTCTGGGATACATCAGTCGTGCATGTTCGTCTATCCCCCCGGATGCTCTCCTGGGACCGAGTATGCCCTCCAGCGACTGCAGATGCTCCCCCACCATCAGACAGATCAAAGCATTGCCAAGGCAAGGTCGACGCATTGCCAAGACAAGGTCGACGCATCCCAAGTGATATCGACTTGCCTTGAACCCGCAATGCATGCTTCCCTGACGCCAGTGATGCTCTCCTGGGACAATGAATGCCCTCCAGAGACAGCATGTGCTTCCCTGCTAGACCCGGATAGCATATGCTCCCCTGGAGTAACGAATGCTTTCCTGGCACTGAAAGATGCTCCCCTGGAGATGCGATATGCTCGCCATGCTCCCCTGAGTTGAGGATGCTCCCCTGGAGCAGTGGATGCTCCCATGGGGTAGCGATTGCTCCCCTGGAGCAGCGAATGCTCCCCTGGAGATGGCATAAGCTCGCCATGCTTCCCTGATGCTTTGAATGCTCTCCTGGAGCAGTGGATGCGCTCCTGAGGCAGAGTGTGATCCCGTGCAGAGGCGCACGAATGAAAGAGTTCTGACTCCACACTCTAACAATAACAATGCATATGAACTACCAACATCTACACATTGCATATGAACTTAGGCCTTACAATCTTCGTACAAATTGTACACCTGCGACAATCCATAATACAAAATGGATCAACAATGAGGTAAAAGCAAAATGCCCAATACCAATGAAAATGGGGCTTGTTTGAGGCCACCGACGACTCAATAGATGCCTTCAAACCCATCGGTGAAGGAGCTTGCACAGAGGAAGGATGGCAGGCAAATGAAGAGCCACGACTGGAAGCAACCATCGATTGCCTTCAAATAGATGAACCCTGGAGGTGGGATTCCTTCTGCTTACCGGCAACCATCAACCGGTCTCGTCTCGTCGAAGAATGCCTTGAAAGCTCTTCGTCACGTCTCATCGGGAGCCTGCCTCCAGGGTGGCGTAGTTGTGCAGGGAGGCCGGCGTGTAGCTCTGGAGGTCGGGTCCTTTCACCTGCAACCCTAGCCGATGGGAGGCAACTGTGAGAGAGAGCACCCGATGAGCGCCACCCGTGAACCCTAGCCGCAGGGGAGACAGAGGATGATGCGAAAGGGGAAAAGAGATTCGAAGGGGACAAATGACTGCCTCTGCCCTTCTTCTCCTCTCCCAATCCGACCCCCATCCCCGTATTCGACCTCCCAGCGAGAACAGCTTGCTCGGGTCAAAATGGCGGCCATCCTGATTTTCTCTTGCGTATCCTAGCCCCGTTGTCAAAGCAAACACGGGATGCGCCGTCGGGGTAAGAGGGGCTATTCGCCCCGAAATCGGTTATCAAAGGTGCCTTAAGGCTATAGGGGTAAAAAGCCAAGGCAAATCGGGTTACAAAATGGGCATTTCGTAAACAATCTGGAAATCACCATCCGGACGAACCAGAGAAAGTGTCGACTCATGGAGTCGACACTTTTCTCACCACGTTCTATCCCGTTATATAAAAAATAGGACCCGGGTGAAAGTGTCAACTCATTGGGTCGACACTTTTCACCAAAGGTTCTATTTTCTTTGAAAACAGACCTCCGGCCTGTAAGTGTCGACTCTAGGAGTCAACACTTGCAGCCAGCAGTGTCCAACCAGCAAGCTAGCTGGAAAGTGTCGACTCCTACAGTCGACACTTTCTGTCTGGACATGTAAAACAACGCATCAGACAGAACAACCTGAAACAAGTGTCGACTCATAGAGTCGACACTTTTACTGACAGAGCAGAAAACTTTGTAAAACTCAATTGAAACCCCAAAAATATTAAACACCCATAAAGCACCATTCAACCCCATTCAAAAACAATAGAATGACATGCATGAGGGGTGTTAAAAACATCAGTCAAAACTTGGTCTCATAAGGCAATATGGGATACAAGATTAGCAATACATTTTAGGAAACTTGCATGTAAATCAATGAAGGCCTAGACAATCCATGTACGGTATGCATAAATAGTGACATACCATTAGGAATGACTCAAACCCATTCAAGGTACTATAAATGAACTTGAAGATTAACTTCTTACCATATCATCAAGGGTTTAGGGAGCATAATGGAACCTGCACTGAAGTCCTGCGATCAATGACACCCAAGAGGGGAGGTGAATTGGGTGTTTACCAATTTTATGAAAACTTTTTGCCTTTTAAAAATATGTGATACAATGTTAATCAAGAGGTTCAAAACTGTTTGTTCACAAATTGGATTTATCAAACTTAATTAGATGATGATATAGATTATGCAAGATATACGAGGATAAATCCGGAATCGCAATTATACTAACACTTACGTAGAATGGAGGTAGAAGAAAAGGACCAAACCACATAATACAAAAACACAATGCACAGCGGTTTTTAAGGTGGTTCGGATGCAACGACGGCAGTCCTACGTCCACCCCTCACCAAACTCGGTGAGGCTTCACTCGGGGATAAATCCCCAAACGGAGACGACGCTCCAAACACACACGCAGGATGACACCTGCCCCCCCCCCCCCACACACACACGGACATGAGGTCTCCAACACGATGCAACAAGCGGATCACCAACACAAACACCCGTTGCCACAAGTGCAGGAATCCACACACACAAGACATAACGGATCTAAAAGATCCACACACACACAAATGCAGATCTAGGAAGATCCACGCACACACACGAATCAAATACGACACACACACACACGACCACAGATCCAACAACGATCCACACACACACGAGTTTGCAGTTTATAAGAAACACAAATTTGAAACTCAAAGCACAAGACATCAAAATAAATAAACCACAGTTTAGAATGCTCCTGATTTAGGCTCCCCTTGGGTGTATGATGCAGATCTTGCGTTGATTCCTTCTTTGCTTGAATGGCTTCAAACTAAGCTTGAATGGACCTTGGGAAGCTTTATCCTTTCACCTTGAGCACCCTCTTCTTGAATCTGTGCTTGCTTGCTTGCTTCTTTTCTTCTTTCTCCTTGGATAGCCTTTCCTTGATCTTCCTTGAATGCTTGCTTGCCTCTTCACTTGAATGGAAGTATATTGGCTTCAGATTTACCTTCAATGTGTTGAGGAAGGATGGAAATCTTGCTGCACGAAGTACTATTCACGGAGCTACAGTACCCTCTCCTTTCACCTTGGACAGCCTCCACCTTGATCTCCCTTGAAGCCCTCTTGGTTGGTTAGGGTTATGACTCTAATAGGATGTTTTATAACCCTTGGAAGGTCTATAGACAAGTCCTAGACCAGATCCACAAATTCTGGAGGGTTTGGTGGCTTTGGGATTAAATAATATCAAGAGGAAGGGCTTTCCTCGAAGTGACAAAAAGTCAACAATGTTGGGCAGCTCGGGGCTAGTAGTCGACCTGCAGGGGCTGGCGGTCGACCGTCACTGAGAAACCTGTAGGAGGCCGGTCCCTGGGATTTCCGGTCGACCGGGATTGGAGGGGCGGTCGACTGCCGCTGTGACAGACTATGGAAGGTTGCATTATGTTATTTCAGGTTGACCGGAGTCATGCCGAAGGTTGACTGGACTATCAAAAACCTGAAAAATGAAGAGTTTAGCCCAGAGAATCATATCCACAAAATCGAGGCATGAATTGAACGTATGTTTATAAGTTATTTCAAGTTCATTTGAGTTCTTAGGAATGCATTTGGAATGCTAAACATTTAAGCATTTCTAAATTTTGTTCCCCCCGGAAACCCCCGCAAGGGGCGCTGCCCCCTTGACCCCCGCGACCTGACCACGCAGGTCGATCCGCGGGCGAGGGCGCACGATGGCCAGAAGGGTTTCATGTTTAATGTGCATGAATGAGGTGTATTAAGGAGAGATATATGAGATACACATTGTGAGAACGATGCTAAGAAAAGGTAAGAGTCTCACCAATGCTTCTTGATAGTAAATGACATATACCACCTGTTGGATTGTAGAGGAGCAGGGTGCTTATCCACACGTTTGGTTCACTAGGTGATTGCCATGAGTTTAATCCTGCAAGCAAGATAGTCAGGGTTAATACCATGCTTGCTCACATTAAAGAGGTTATGAAACCTCTTGCCTCTTATAAAACCAACATATGCAAACCAAGGATCAAGACCATGTAACCGTTGCCATTTGCCATCTCAACCATATATAGATAACAAGAGCATGAGCAATCAACCATAAGTTTAGTTATCATCGCTTAATCATACATTAAGTTTAGTTATCATCAAAATCATAACTTAACAATCACAACAATCATCAAAACCATAACTCAACATGCACAATATATACAAATCCTTTCATGTCAATCCATATAAGAAGTTTGATTCACAAATATCCAACTAGTTTGATACAGAAGCTCACATATCAACAGATAGATCGTGCAAAGACTATCTCAATTTCACTTTAAAAACTCAAAGTTCAGTCCAAAGCATGCATTCTCATGATTTAGAATCATTACAAAGACCAGATGTTTATCAAGTTCACATGTCAAATTAGATTCAACCAAACCTACATGAATTCAAGGTTCAGTTCAAAGATTTCAAGTTCAGACCGAAGCAAGGGAAACCCAGCTTCAGTCATAGTTCAAGCAAGCCACACATGTGTTCAAAGTTTAGATCAAGAATGTGAAATTCAGTCCATTACTAATTCATGTTCAGTCTAAGATAGACTAAACTCACATAGTCTAATCACCATCCAACCAATTCAAAGGCCCTATAACCTTTTTGAAAACATGATTTAGCCAGGTTAAATAACATGGTTAGGGGGTCTTAAAACACCAAACAAGCTTGAATAACCAAGATTTATAGAGGGTACATTTGGCAAAAAGCCACAATAAAAAACCCCATAAAAGATATGCATGAAAGCACTTGAGAACCCATTTTCCCAACTCAAGATTAGAAGAATATCACCATAGATCCAGTATAAACTCTTACCTTGGATCCATTACATTGTGGGCGGAATTAACCTGCACTTTTTGGGAATTTAGAAGCAAGTTAATATTAAACCAACGAATTTGGAGATCCCAACTTCAAACCATTTGAAAGCATTGAAGCCATATGATCAGAATGATTAAGGAACCATCATTCATGCCTTCATGATATGCAAGAACCAAAGCACAGTTTTCACATGAAAGCTCCAAAGACTCATGAGCAGCATGCATGAGTCAACATCAGAAATATATACATAAAGGGCCATGTTTCCAACCTTGTAATCGTAACCTGCAAAACAAGATATCATCATGTTAGCTTGTTTATCATGAAGGCGTTTTTCACTAAACAAGCACACAATATTTTCACTTTAGAGCAAACATAAAACACACAATATATTGGAATCATCAAAACCATTGTCAAAGATAAGGAGGGGCGCACATAACCCAACATAATATGTCTTTACTTGATTTTCTCATGAAGAGTGTTTGGTCAACCTTACCTCTTTTGAAACCATTTTGCATGAGGAATGAGGTAAGCCTTTCAGAGCATGCCCTTGGTGCTTACTTTAACCCATACAAGGCCTTCTGCAACTTGTACACATGCTTTGGATGCTTTGAATCTTCAAAACCTAGAGGTTGCTCTACAAAAACATCCTCCTTGATGTAACCGTTAAGAAATGTAGATTTAACATCCATTTGAAATAGTTTGAAGTTCAATGAGCAAACATAGGACAGTAAAATCCGAACTGCCTCTAGTCAAGCAACCAGTGTAAAAGACTCATCAAAACCAATATCCATCTCCTGGCTATACCCTTTGGCTACAAGCCAGGCCTTGTTCCTAACAACCAATCCCGTATCATTTAACTTGTTTCTAAAATCCAACGGGTTTCAATTGTGGGATGATTCTTAGGACGCGGCACGAGAGTCCACACTTTGTTCCTTTCGAACTGGTGTAGCTCTTCATGCATAGCCTGAATCCAGGATTCATTTTGAAGAGCATCATGGATATCCTTAGGCTCTTCTTGTGAGATTAAGGCCATCAAATCATCTTCTTCTACTTGCCTTAATGAAGACCTAGTTCTTACCCCATCTCTAGGATTACCTATGATGTTTTCAGCGGGGTGATCTTTCAAGAATGTGGAGAAACTTGGAAAATCCGTGTGTTACACTTGCTGTTCTTGAAGTGTCTCAATGGACGGATCTTCATCCTTTTCATCCTTGCTGGAGGTTACTTCCATTGGTTCATCCTTAGCTCCAGCAGTAGTTGGATTTTTAGGTGCTTCACCTGCATCCAAAGTTGGAATTGATTGATTGGTCAATTTTAGTTCAGATTCATCAAAGATAACATGAGGACTCTCTTCAACAACTAAAGTCCTTTTATTAAACGATCTGTAGGCTCTAGAATTAAGTGCATAACCTAGGAAAGTTCCTTTGTCACTTTTCTCATCAAACTTTCCTAGATTTGACTTATCATTATTCAGAACATAGCAAGGGCATCCAAATGGTTTGAGATGAGAAATATTTGGTTTCTTACCCTTGTTGTGCCCCTTAGGCACAAGCATGTGCTATGTTGATTTGATGATAACAATGTTGTTTTGTTTTGATGATTGTAACACAGTGAGTGCATTATGATATTATGTTTTCTTTATGATGATGGCAAGTTGATTTGAATGCTTGAGTGTGTTATATCTGATTTAGTCTATGGAGATTGCATGAGTGTGCCATGTTTAATATCCTTGATGGGTCGACTTTCTCAGACTGTCCATCTTATTTTGTGTCTCAAGTCTGCAGCGTCAACGCTGTGAGTGTGTACACAGCATTCTCAAGTCTGCAGTGTCAACTCTATAAGTCTATACAGTGGTTCAGCAAGTGTGTACATCGCTTAGTGTAAGCATGGCGAAGTCCAAAGTCTATACATTGCTGCTTTGCATTGGACTTCAAGTCCATACATTGACAAGCCTGTACAATGGCTGCAGCATGCTCGCATAAGTCTATACATTGCATCTTAGCATGTTTGCACAGCACACCATTCAAGTCTGAACATTGGTCAAGTCTACACATCAGCACTGTAGCTTGCTTAGCTCAAGTCTATACATCCGTTTGCACAGCACATGAACTCTATACATTGCACTGTTCATGCACGGCACAGCAAGTCTGCACAACATCCGTCTCATTTAGCGTCTAAGGCAAGTCTATACACTGGAAATTGAAGTGTGTACATTGAGCGTCTCATTGAGCATCTCACGTAAGTCTATACATCACATTGGGCTTCAGGCTTTACAAGTCTGTACAGAGCTTTCGTCTCATGCATTGTCTAAGCTAAGTCCATACATTGGACTGTAGCATCTTTACCCACGTTCTATGCTTCAAGTCTATACAGACCTTGATTCGCTCAAGTCTGTACATCGGCCTGCTATCTTGGCAAGTCTTCACATCGTGAAGTCTATTCACTCAACTCCTTCACACTTCAACAAGTCTGTACAGCGGCTGTCTTCACATAAGAAGTCAATACAGCCATTCACCTTGTGAAGTCTAGACATTTGATGTGCATGGTCTTGAAGCATTTAGGAAGTCTGTACATTGGACTGCATTGCATTGCATTCATCAGTCGTGAAGTCTATACATCGCTTGCCTTCATTCGAGTCTCATGAAGTATGTACATCGTGCATCAGTTCTAAAGTCTATACACTATCTTCAGATGATGACAACAATGAAGAACAGGGTCAACGTTGGAAGTTCAATGCGTCCACGCTTCAGTTGAAGAGGATTTCAGAGCTTCACCTGGCTGCGTCAACTCCATGCTACAGCAGCGTCGACGCAGTAGTTAATGAGGCAGAGTCCATAGCTCACTGGAATACTACAGTGCGTCAACGCCATTGCAAGACAGCGTCCACGCAGCAATTGAGTCTGATATACATTCAGCTCTGGAACACCACTACGTCAACGCTATGGATTAGCAGCGTCGACGCAGCACTGTTATCTGCCGAAGTCCTTGATCACTGGATTGCCGATGCGTTAACGCAGCTGGCTGATGGAGTCAACGCATCAGACTTGAGTTTCGTAGGAAGAAGATATCAGAAGGCTGCGTCAACTCCTTAGAGCAAGAGGGTTGACGCCATCTAATTCCAGTTGCTGAGTACGTTAAGGTGATCCCACCTTCAGTCGTCAACTGCCACATCAGTCACAAGCGGATAAGCTTTCGTACCTTCCACCACTCCATTGGTGTCTGGCACGTGATCCAAGGAGCTGAGATGCTAACACGTGGCAAAGTCGATTGGGCGGGAGTTGTGTAGACCACACGCCCTAGCTGCTGCTGCTGCTGATATAAATAGAAGGCTTCGTCTTTGGATGAAGATGATCGAGATTCAAGAGGCGAAGCTTGAGTAGAGAATGCTGTAGCAACAGAGAGCCACCACGATCCAGATAGAGAGAAGAAGCAGAAGAGAAAGAAGAAAAGGAAAGAGATAGGGAGCTCGAGCAGAGTGTGAAAAGAAGAAGAAGGAAGAGGGAGAGAAGAGAAGATCAGAGAAGATCGTTCCTACTGGAAGTTGGATCAAATCCACTCCAGTTAGCTCTTTAAGAGCCACATTGTGCTTCATTGTTTACAGCCTTTCGATTGCTGTTTGTTTCCCATTTTCGTTTTCCTTTCATACATTTCTTCAAGCTGTTAGTCAGCGGGTTTTGCAGAGGTGCTGCCTCTGGACGGCTAAGCTGTATTGCCCAGCGGTTTGCATGGCAAGCTGTGATGCCCAACTGTTCAAACTGTGAGTCAGCAGGAAGCCACACTCGGGTTGAGGGTGGGGTGGATGTAGGTCTCCTGGACCGAACCACCTAAAAACCCTCTTGCATTGTGGTTTGTTTTGTTCTATTTGTGCTTCCGCTAGATGAATGCATAGGGGCGCTCAACTGTTTGCTTATAGGTTCAGTAGATGAGTGTTCTAATTTGTCTTGTTAGCATTCCAGTTTTTAAGTGAGTGAAATCTTATTTTGGGTGAAGATTTTTAATTGGGCAAATTTTTAAAGGGCTATATTCATTCACCCCCCCTCTGAATACTACACCGAACCCAACACTTGGTATCAGAGCGGGTCTCTGATCTATCAGATCTAACAATCTGCAGAGGATCCTGCTAGTTTTGGTTCATTTCAGAGTGGATCTCTTGTGCTCGTTATTTTGTTTCACTGTCTTAGTGCTTTACTTCGCTTATTTGATTTTGCTGCATTTCTTGTCATTTGTCTTACTGCGCTGAATCTGTCTGCCACTTGTTCAAATGGGTCATCCTCCGATTTATGATGGTTCTAACTTTGAAAGTTGGCTAGGAGGCCTAGCTGTGTACATAGACTCAATTGGTCCACATTTGTGGAGTCTTATATCTAAAGGCCCACACCGTTTACCTAAAGATCAAACCAATTGGTCTAGTGAGGATAGCTATAAGAATCACGATAATACCATAGTTCTTAATATCTTGAGAGCTGTAGTTAATACTGATATGTATCCTTTTGTTCTCAGGTGCAATTCTGGAAAAGAGATATATGACAAAGTTATCTCTGCGCATAACCAACAGAATGATAGCTGTTTGATGGCCAACCAGGAAAATGAAGATTCTTCATCTGAGGTAAGCTCTGAATCTGGAGAACTTTCAATTGATGGCCTATGGAATATAAATGAGGAACTTAATAATAGATGTGAACAATTGAAATCTGAGAGTAAAAGATTGAAAAAGAAATGTGATCAGATAACTTTGAAAGTTCTTTGTAAAAATTTTCCAGATCTGAAACAATCTTATGATGCATGTATGTTAGATGTTCAGAATTTTCAGGAACAAAATGGTTCTCTAAAACTTGAAAATCAAACATGTCTGGACAAGATATCAGAACTTGAGAATCAGCTGAATGAGAAGAAAAATTAACATCTAAAAAGCATGCAAGAACTGACTCAAGTTAATTCTGAATTGGATAAACTGAAACTTGAGAATGAAGAATTTCAAAAGAAAATTAAAAATCTTATGGGTAGAATAAATAAAATCAATGGGAAAGCTTCACATTCTTCTTCTGCTGAATTAAACTGTGATATGTGCTCAACTCTAAGAGAACGAAATGATGATCTTTATAGTGAGAATGAATGGCTGAACAAACAAATAGTCTTACTTAAAGAGGATCACAAAAACTTGGTTGCTGAGAAAATTAAAGTGGAAGAAAGAGAAGAGGAACTAATTGAGAAACTGGAATTGATATCCACTAATGAAAAATGTGATGCTGAAGTTAAGAAGATGACCAAAGAAAATATTGAATTAAAAGCTGAAATTGAAAAATTGAAATGGTTAAACACTGGCTTGTCTGAAAGACTTCTCAGCATAGAAAAAGGAAAAGGTGTCCATGATGAAGAATCACAAACTTTGATCAATCTGGAACAAGAAGTTGAGAAGTATAAAACTGCAAATAAAGTCTTAAGTGAATGTGTCAATTGCAGTGAACATGAGATAGCCAGTTATGAGCTTCACATAACATCTTTGGAAAATAAGATTCAGGATCTAGAAAAATTAGCATCCAATTCTGCTAAGAATGAAAGAAAAGTAAAAACTGTTGTGAAAATGAAGGATGACAATTCAAGAAAGGGGACAAGCTATAGTCCTGATGTTAAGGAAACTACCAGAAACCAGCTATATACTACCTTTGTGCATAGTTCTAATGTAGCTGGTACCTCAAGGCAATCCCCAAAATAAAATGAAAATCAGAAGTCACCTTCAAAACCTGTCTTTCAGTTCAATGCCCAGAAAATTGAAAAGCAAACAAAATCTGTTGAGAATAATCAGAAATTGAAAAGAAAGAGTCAAACAAAGAAGGCTAAGAATATTTCTGGTTGTACTCTGAAATTTGTTAGCTCTGCTGAATGTAATGGATCAATGCAAAATGCTCATGCTTCATGTACTCATTCACATGCATCTAGTCAATCTGTTAGTAATCATGTCATCAGGAAATCACAAGTGTCATGTCACTATTGTGGCAAGATAGGACATGTAATGGATGACTGCAGATTGTTGATTGAAGATGAGCATGCTAGTGAAGCAATGCATTCTAGGAATTCATCCGACAGAAACCATGCCATTAAGAAATCTGTTGCATATTGTTACTACTGTGGTAGGCGTGGTCATCTAATGAATGCATGCTTTAAAATGAAAGAAGAAAATAACTTGACCTCTAGATTTTTCACACATGCTCATGGCCCACATAGATATGAATCTACTTCAGGTCAGCATATCATCTGTTTCAATTGCAACAAGCCTGGACACAAGGCAAATGAGTGTTGGACAAGAAATTCTTGGGGTAACAAGAACTCAAGAGGCAAGCATCTTGGGTGTCCTAAATGTGGTAAGCATGGGCATGCAGTCAAGGACTGCTGGTATGCTCAGGGAAAACATTTCAATTCCAAATTTGTTATATTCCCTCGAAATAGAAATTTTCCTGGTAGAAATAAAACTGATTTTAAAGAAAAGATTCTTGGATGTTTTGAATGTGGAAAACCTGGCCACCGAGCTTCTGAATACTGGTGGGCAAGTAATGGTAAGTCAAAATTTCCTGCTCCCAATGCTGCTAGTAAGAAACAAAATGTCCATGTAAACAATAGAACATTTCATGCTAAGTTTCATAGGTCTCATGCTGCTGTTGATATGCACCAAAGGACCAGAAAATCTGCTGTTTCATGTAGATATTGTGGTAAACTTGGTCACTCTATAGACAATTATTTTTTGATGAAATTTGATGACCATGTTGTTAAGAAACTGTTTAGAACACCTGATAGGGGTAGTGCAGGACCCAAGACTGCTTGGGTCCCTGCAGGATCAAATTGATTGACATGCTGCAGGTGTGCCTTGGTGGGAGAAATAAAAGGGGTTAACCAAGGCACTCAACAAGAAAACCCCAGGATACTCCATTTCAGGTCAGTTCTAAACTTTGCTTTAAATTCATCATCTGAATTTGTGAGTATGAAAAATGTGAATTCCATGTTGATGTGCACGTTTGATGTCTGATGATCTCTTATTGCTTAGCTGATCAGTCTGCATTCCAGACTCTGTTGTGTCCCTATGATTTTGATGATATCTCACACTATAAGTACATTTCTATGCATTATTATTCTTGAGCATTCTGCATATTGATAGCAACATGAATGATGATGTCTAGCATTGATGGCATTTGCTCTTTATATATATGTGTGTTGCATTCTGTCAGATAACATGTCTCTGCATAAATCATGTCTGGGTAGCAAAGTCTATACATTGGACTCTCGTGCAAGCCTATGCATTGTCTTAGGCTAAGTGTGTACAGCCATGTCTTATGCTCCTAAGTCTATACATTGGTGTTGGTCATCAAAGTCTGTACATCGCTTTCAATCTTCAAGTCTATACACTGGCTTATTCTTCAAGTCTGTACATCCTCAGTTAAACTTGAAGTCTACACACTAGTCTTCACTGTCAAGTCTGCACATTGGTCTTCGATTTCAATGTCCATACATTGGACTGTTCATCAAAGTTTGTACATCAGACTGCTATAGTAAGTCTGTACAGTGAGTGATTCATTGGTGAAGTCTGTACACTCAACTGAACTTCAAGTCTAGACATTGCACTGTAGCATCATTATCTTCGTGTTGCTTTCCCTCACCAACACGAAATGATTTCGTGTCGTCTGAGCATACAACACTCCGTGTTGATTTCCATGCTTGACAGAAAAACTCGTATGAGGTAATCCTTCGTGTTGTTTTATCCTTGTGGTCTCTGTCTTCGTGTCGTTTCTCTTTGTCGCTTTGTGACTTCACCTCGTGTCAATTCTTATGTTTCGTCTTCGTGTTGTTTTCACCTCGTGTAGGTTTTAGTTTTGGTCTTCGTGTTGTTTTACTCTTTAGACTTCGTGTCCTTCTCGCCTTGACCACACTCCGTGTCATTCCGTATCATGTCTTCGTGTCGTGTTTCTGAAGTAGCTCTAATAGTTCTGATGAACTTCGAGTCGTTTCCCTGTAGACCTCGTGTCGTTCCTGTTTAGTAACCACACTTCGTGTCTGTTACTGTTGTTTTTGTGTCTTCGCGTCATTTTTTGTTCCACTGAGTGCAGAACATTGCAGCACCTCGTGTTGCTTTCTGTGCCACCTCGTGTCATTTTTGTGTGAACCTCGTGTCGCTTCTCTCTATCCTCTAGTTGCATCTCGTGTCATCTTTTATGTCTTGCTTGTTGTTGCAACCACTTCGTGTCGTTCTTCTTTTTACCTCGTGTTGTTTTCAACACGTGTCGGTTACTGTTTTGTCTCCATGTTGTTCTCGTGCCGTTCTCATTACTGGTTATTATATCATGATGTTTTACTTCGTGCTGTAGTCATCGTATGTACTTCGTGTCGTTCTTGTTTCACTTCGTGTCGTTCTCCTCGTTGTGTCTGTTCTGTTACAGTGTACCTCGTGTCGTTCTTTTCCTATCTCGTGTACTGGTCACGTTGTGCTATTATCATATACCTCATGCAGCTTTAGTTTTAGTGGCCATACTGCGTGTTAATGGTTCTTATCTTCTTACAGGTACGAGGAAGATTATTCCCTAATAAAGGGGGTGCACGTGATCCAAGACAAAAGGAACCAATCCAATAAGGTCACGTGGCAGGAAGGTTCTGGATCGAGCGTGGGAGGCACACGCGTTTTGTGCCCTATCCACCTGCTGCCGCTATAAATAGAAACCTTCGTCCACCGATGAAGGTGATCAGAGCCAAGAAAGAAAAGGCAGTATTGCAGAGAGCTCGATCCACCAGTAAGGAGAAAGAAAAAGAGAGAAAGAAAAAAGAGAGATAGCAGTGAAGAGAGAAAGAGAGTTTGCAGTATCGGGTTTCTGAAATTACTTCCCAGGAAGCTACATTTGTATTAACTCTCAGTATCGAATGTTTTCTCGATCAGTCTTTAGTTCCTTTTCTGATTTTCTTTATGTGTTCTTCGTCTATTTCTGATCTGTTCCCCTCCGGTGTGTGGAGGAAGGGAGTCTATCTCCGGTTTCCCTCTGGGTTGCAGAGGAAGAGAGATCGCTGATCTCTGGTGTTGCTGGTGACGGGTTGTCATTAGCAGGTTCCCTCCGGTGTGTGGAGGAAGGGAGAGGCACTCTCTGGTTCTGTTCATGCTGGGTGCTAGAACAGGTTACAAGCTCTGTGGGTAGCAAAGCTTGGTTGAGGGATTTGTCTCCCTTGGGTTTTCAAGCTATTTGGCAGCAAGTTGTTCGCAGACTGAGTCTGCTGTGCTCTAGCAGTGGCTAGTGGAATCCTCACTCTAGTTGGAGTGAGGGGTGGATGTAGATTGCGGACTGCAGTCGAACCACCTAAAAACCGGTTGTCTTCTCTATGGTTTGCGATCTTTACCAGCGCTCTCTATCTGCTTGTCTCTTCGACTAGTTGTGTGTTCAGCTCTTATCATCATTTTCTTATTCGATCTTGATTGGTACCTGCATTTGAAATTCTCTGTGTGCTAGTTTAGAAGGGGCATAAGCGGTAGATTTATTTTCTTGCCTAAACTTTGCAAACTGGGAGTGATCTATTCATCCCCCCCCTTCTATATCACTCTCGCTGCGCTAACATTTGGTATCAGAGCAGGTTTACGCCATGTGGATGAACGGTCAAGGAAATGGTGGTGGTCCTAGAACCTTCATGGCCGAAGGTCAATCCATTAGTCGCCCTCCTTATTTCGATGGTAGTAACTATTTGTTTTGGAAGAACAGGATGGAAGTGTTCATCAGAGCTCAGAGTCATAAATTGTGGAGAGTAATCACGGTGGGGCCATATGAGCTGCCACCAAACGAGGATGCTTGGATAGATGATCATGTGAAGCTCTCGTCACTCAACTGGACGGCGCTGAACATAATCCAGTGTGCTGTTCATCCAGAGGAATATGCTCGTATATCTGCATACAGAACTGCCAAGCGAATGTGGGATGAGCTGCAATTAATTTATGAAGGTACAGCTCAAGTGAAAGCCTCGAAGGTAAATCTCTACACCTCCAAGTATGAAATGTTTAAGATGAATGCAGATGAGAATATAACCGAAATGTATGCCAGGTTATCCTTGATCACTAACACTCTTAAAGGGCTAGGGAAGGATCTTGCTGAGGCAGATATAGTCAGGAAAATCCTTAGATCTTTATCCCCGGCATGGCACACTAAGGCCATTGTGATTGAGGAGTCAAAAGATTTGACTGTCTTAACTGTGAATGAACTCATAGGATCCCTGATGACCTATGAGATGAACTTCCAAGGAGGTGGAGAAGGTAGTGAGAGGAAGGGTAAAAATGTAGCTCTAAGAGCTTCCCGCAACAAGGGTAGTAAAAGTGGGAGCAGCAGCAGTAGCCCCGAGTCTGAGTCCGAGTTTGAAGGTCTTTCAGATCTCGACCAGGGGGAGCAGGCTATGCTCACTCGTCAGTTCAGAAAGTTTCTGAGGACGAAGGGGAAGACCTTCAGGAAGAAGAACCCACACTCTTTTAACAAGAAAGCTGAGTTTACCAATTACAGGGATAGAAATCCTAAGAAACTGACTTGTTTTAACTGTAACAAACAGGGACACATGAAAGGCGAATGCCCAGAACTCCAGAAGAAAGGTCCCTATCTTCAGAAGAAGTTCACAAAGGTGCAGAAGAAGAAAAAGCCACAGGCGATGGTCTGCACATGGAGCGAGGAAGAAGAAAATCCCGAAGACACTTCCTCGGAGGAATATGAAGAAGGAATTTGTCTTATGGCAAACAGTGAAGAGGAGGTAATAAACGTTTTTGAAAATTTCTCAATTGATGACTGGGAGGATGCTTATGGTAACTTGCTAGATAAATTTAATTCACTTAGCAAAGAGCACAGAGTTCTGAAAAGAAAATTTAACACAAATGTTGAAGAACAAACTCTGGTCTGTGAGCAAAATGCAAAGCTAAAAGAACAACTAGAAGAAATGACCTCACAAAGGAAAGAGAATGATAAGCTTAGGGGAGAAATCCAAGAAAGTAAAAAACAGCTCAATGAATTCAAAACTAAAATTGAAGAAAGCATGAGTGAAATCAGAATGAATTCAGAGAAATATGAAGCTGTGAAGAAAGTAAATGATGAACTCCTAAAGAATTCAGAGTTTCTTCAAAAGGAGCTGGAAGACAAACAGAAAGTCTTAGAGAAGTTTGTTCAAGGAAAGACTAGCCTAGATGCTATACTAGAAACTAGGGTCAATTTCAATAAGGAAGGTCTAGGCTATGACCCAACCAACAAGAGACCCTTGCAATTCAAGACTATCACCTTCTGTCCAGAGAAGGGAAAAGAAAAGCTGGACACACCATCCAGCTCAAACAGCTCTAAGAAAACTCAAAGTCCTAAAGAGAACACAACAACCAGTACTGGACAACCATTCAAGATTGGAATGAACTTTATGAAGAATAACATTAAGTCCATTCACCAGAACACAAATGGTAGCTGGACCAAGAAAACAAATCAGAATAAAAGCTGGAATTATAACAATCAGATGGGTCCAAACAAGACCTACTGGAGGAACAACTTTCATGGTCAAAGATATACCAATCTACAAGCCTACAGGAAATTTCTAGGAATAGGAAGACCGATGAAAGGAATAGAACTCATTTCTCCAATTTAGCTGGATTGAACTTTAATAAACCTGAAAGGAGGGTGCCAGAGAAAACCATGCTGAAACAAATCTGGGTACCCAAACACTTGATCAGAGATTTAAACAATGTACTTGGACCCAACTCATCTTGGGTTCCAAATCACTCTGCTTGATATACTTGTGTAGGTTGGCCTGACAGCTGAAGACAACAAGTGGTACCTCGACAGTGGCTGCTCCAGGCATATGACAGGAGACCGATCCAAGTTCAGTAAGATAGAGATGAAGCCAGGAGGTCTGGTCAAGTTTGGAGGAAAGAACAAAGGTAAAATAATTGGAGTTGGCACAGTAGGTAAGTCTTCCACAAACTCCATTGAAAAAGTCTTACTTGTGGAAGGGCTACAACATAATCTGATCAGCATCAGTCAGTTATGTGACAAGGGTCACAAGGTTGTTTTTGATGATACTTCATGCAAAATCTTTGAAATAAATTCTGATGAGATTAAATTTGTAGCCAACCGGATTAATAATGTCTACATTGTAGACTTAAATGAGAAATCTGACTCTACTATTTGTTTGTCTGCTAACTCTGAAATTGAAGCTTTTGAATGGCATAGACGTCTAGGTCATGCTAGCTTTTCTACTTTGAATAAACTGGTCAAACTTGATTTAGTTAAAGGCATGCCTAAAATTAAATTTAATTCCATTTCAAAATCATGTGATGCCTGTGCTCTAGGCAAACAGACCAGAAACTCTTTCAAATTAAGATCTGAGCCATTGTCTTCTAGACCAATGGAACTTCTTCATATGGATCTCTTCGGTCCAACCAGAACTCAGAGCCTTAATGGTAACAGGTTTGGCTATGTCATCATAGATGACTTCTCCAGATATTCATGGATATTTTTCTTAGCAAATAAGAGTGATGCATTTCAAAAGTTTAATATATTTTTCAATAAGGTCAAACAAGAAGGAAAGTTCAAGGTTAGTTCTATTCAATCTGATCATGGAGGTGAGTTTGAAAATTCCATGTTTACTGAACTTTGTGACAAAGAAGGACTAACTCACAGGTTTTCCTCTCCCAGGACACCTGAACAGAATGGGATCGTGGAGAGAAGAAATAGAACAGTGGTGGAGATGGCCCGAACCATGTTGATTGAAAGTAAGTTACCTAGAAGGTTTTGGGCAGAAGCGGCCAATACAGCAACCTACATAATCAACAGGGCCATGGTAAGACCCATACACAAGAAAACACCCTATGAGTTTGTAAAAGGTAAGAAACCAAACTTGTTTCATTTCAAAATTTTTGGAGCAAAATGTTTTATTCATAACAATGATAAGAAAGATTTAGACAAGTTTGAAGCCAAGAGTTCACCTGGAATATTCTTGGGTTACTCAGAAGTGTCAAGGGCATATAGGGTATTTAATGTATCAGATCAGAAAGTGGAAGAATCTCCACACATTCTTTTTAGTGAAAAGAAAGATGTTTCTAATATTGAAAATTTTGACAGGGACTCCAATCATGGTGGAGATTTTCTGGAAAACCAACAAGAAGAAGAGAAGACTCAGCAGAATGGAGAAACAAATTCCCAAAATCAGGAAGGTCAAAGAGAAACAGGTGAGTCTTCAACAAATATTAGATTCCTTAAAGACCATCCGTTAGATAATGTCATAGGCAATCCTGAAGAACCTCTAAGGACTAGATCTCATTTTAGAAATGTGAATAATGACGACCCAATTGCTTTAGTCTCACAAATTTAACCCAAAACAGTAGAAGAGGCCTTAGCTGATCAAGGTTGGGTAAATGCTATGAGTGAGGAATTAGGTCAGTTTGAAAGGAATAATGTCTGGGAGCTTGTCCCAAGACCAGATGGTATTAATGTAATAGGAACCAAGTGGGTGTTCAAAAATAAGATAAATGAAGATGGAATCATCTCGAGGAACAAGGCCAGACTAGTAGCCAAAGGCTACTGTCAGGAATTCGGTGTAGACTTTGATGAATCTTATGCACCAGTTGCTAGGATGGAAGCCATAAGATTGTTGCTTGCCTTTGCATGCTCAAAGAACATTAAACTCCAACAAATGGACGTTAAAAGTGCCTTTTTAAATGGAGTTATTAAAGAAGAAGTCTTTGTTGAACAACCTCCTGGATTTCAATTTTCTCCTCAACCTAACCAAGTTTTCAGGTTAAACAAAGCCTTGTATGGTCTAAAGCAGGCTCCAAGAGCTTGGTATGAAAGATTATCTGAATTTCTGATTAGCAAGGGCTACAAAAGAGGTAAAGTTGATCAGACTTTATTCACCAAGGGCATGAGTAAAGATCTCATCATAGTTCAGGTATATGTAGATGACATTGTATTTGGATCAACTAGCCATGAACTATGTGATGAATTTTCTACCATGATGTCTGCTGAATTTGAGATGAGCTTGGTTGGTGAACTAAAATATTTTCTTAGATTGCAGGTACAGCAGCTAGAAGATGGGTGCTTCATCAACCAAACCAAATACACAATGGAATTGTTCAAAAGGTTTGGCATGGAAAACCTAAAGCACATTACTACACCTATGGGCACCAATACATCATTGGATGCAGATGAGACAGGTAAAGAAGTAAATGCCAAACTTTATAGAGGTATGATTGGATCACTTCTTTACTTAACAGCCTCTAGACCTGATATATAATTCAGTGTAGGAATGTGTGCAAGATATCAGTCTAGACCCACTGAACTACACTTAGCTGCAGTTAAAAGAATCTTCAGATATTTGTCAGCTAGTCACTCCCTTGGTTTATGGTTTCCTGCTTCTCGCACATTGAATCTAGTAGCATACACAGATGCTGACTATGCAGGCTGTAAACTAGACAGGAAAAGCACAAGTGGCCATTGTGAATTCTTGGGTGGGTGTTTAGTATCTTGGGGCTCCAAGAAACAACATTCTGTGGCCCTCTCCACTGCAGAAGCTGAATATGTGGCTGCAGGGAGTTGTGGAACACAAGTAATATGGATTAAACACCAACTTCAGGACTACCAAGTAGACCTGGGGTGCACACCTATTTACTGTGATAATACAAGTGCCATCAATCTTGCTAAAAATCCTGTTTTGCATTCTCGAACAAAACATATAGAGATAAGACATCATTTTATAAGAGATGAGGTGTCTAAGAATAACTTTGAACTAATTCATGTAGGAACAGATAATCAGATTGCTGATATTTTCACAAAACCTCTGGATAATGAAAAGTTCACTACATTAAGAAGAGAGTTAGGCTTATACAAAGTGTCTTAATTATGAAGCCTGTTCCTGTTGTGAGGGGGAGGTTTGTCTATCTGTTGGTTAGCCTTCTTGCTTGCTGGTTTAAGGGGGAGTTCGGAATGCTCACTGGTTAGCTTTCAGGAATGCTCTAATTTGAGAGAAGCCTTGAGATTTTACTGAAATGTTTTATTGAGATATGCTATGTCTTAGGGGGAGCTAAGTTGTAATGTGAGAAGAGAAGTCCTTTGACAAATTCAAAAGGAGTGTCCAGATGTGTATCTCTGCTGGTTTTTCATGACTAATCTAGTGTAGTTCTCTCAGACGGTAGAGTGTCACTTATCTCTTAAGTCAATAAGTCAGTGTCTCTAAAATCCAATTAGAATCTTTACTTTGGCACTCACACAGAGACCTGGACTAATTGCATAAAGTATATCTTCCTACATTGTCATTGATTATGGTTCAGGCCAAAAACACGTATGTGTTGATATCTGACCCAATCAACTTGAAATCTAGACTTCAAGACTCAATACAAGAAAAGTCCTTCTCTTTTGGTATTGTCTTCAATCATTCTATCTCTTTAACTCAAGGACTTAACTGAACAAACATGTTCTGTTTTTGATCACTGAGAAACTGGGAGCTTCATCAATGAAATGAATATTTCTCCCATGTCATGAGGTGTCAGATACTTAAAACAAATGAAAAGTCATGACAGAGCAATGGTGGCTTGCTGCTGAGTAACTGGGGACTCTGGCCTCTAATCAAGGTGTCTCCTCATGTCAAAAGCCACAGTTACTAACTCTGTTCCTTAAAAAAAAGGGGGGGGGGAAGTAATGAGGAACTCACTCTGAGTAACTGGGGATTCAGGCCTCTGATCAAGGTGTCTCCCTAATGTCAAAAGAAGTGATCTGCCAACTTACTCATTGATCTTCTTGGAAATCATCTCCAACTAACATTCCTTGTTGTTATGCAACTAATGGATTGCTTGTCCTCAATACCTTGAGAACACCTCTCTGATTTAGACTCTTGCTGTCTTGTGGAATAGTTGAATGATCAGCTCCATTTGGCCATACTTGTCAACTCCTGCTCTACATCATACACTATGTATGCTGATATACTCTTCATAATTCTGTCTCTCCATTGTGTACTGAAGCTTAAAGAATCTTCTCTTGATGTTAGAACCTCACTTATTTTCTTAAGACCTATTCGTGACTTTCTGCACTAAGATCGTTATTGCACTTCTTCTTCATATCTCCAGCAATGTTATGTCTTCTGCATTTCTTTTTGCTGATGTCAAAGGGGGAGAGAGGTTCTGCTATATCAATGATTTAATCAATTGGTTGTGGCTAGTCGCCTAGGGGAAGTTCCTGATTATGAGTTGTGGGGGAAATGAGAGTGAGTTGTAGGGTTTATCTAATTCATTTGCATGAGCATTCTAATTCATTTGCATGAGCATGCCTTGAAGTTAATCTGTTGTTGCAGCTGGCATTGATTTCATGTTAAACCTTGATATTGCCTGCTTCATAGTGTTGCCATCATCAAAAAGGGGGAGATTGTTGTGTCCCTATGATTTTGATGATGTCTCACACTATAAGTACATTTCTATGCATTATTATTCTTGAGCATTCTGCATATTGATAGCAACATGAATGATGATGTCTAGCATTGATGGCATTTGCTCTTTATATATGTGTGTTGCATTCTGTCAGATAACATGTCTCTGCATAAATCATGTCTGGGTAGCAAAGTCTATACATTGGACTCTCGTGCAAGCCTATGCATTGTCTTAGGCTAAGTGTGTACAGCCGTGTCTTATGCTCCTAAGTCTATACATTGGTGTTGGTCATCAAAGTCTGTACATCGCTTTCAATCTTCAAGTCTATACACTGGCTTATTCTTCAAGTCTGTACATCCTCAGTTAAACTTGAAGTCTGCACACTAGTCTTCACTGTCAAGTCTGCACATTGGTCTTCGATTTCAATGTCCATACATTGGACTGTTCATCAAAGTTTGTACATCAGACTGCTATAGTAAGTCTGTACAGTGAGTGATTCATTGGTGAAGTCTGTACACTCAACTGAACTTCAAGTCTAGACATTGCACTGTAGCATCATTGTCTTCGTGTTGCTTTCCCTCACCAACACGAAATGATTTCGTGTCGTCTGAGCATACAACACTCCGTGTTGATTTTCATGCTTGACAGAAAAACTCGTATGAGGTAATCCTTCGTGTTGTTTTATCCTTGTGGTCTCTGTCTTCATGTCGTTTCTCTTTGTCGCTTTGTGACTTCACCTCGTGTCAATTCTTGTGTTTCGTCTTCGTGTTGTTTTCACCTCATGTAGGTTTCAGTTTTGGTCTTCGTGTTATTTTACTCTTTAGACTTCGTGTCCTTCTCGCCTTGACCACACTCCGTGTCATTCCGTATCATGTCTTCGTGTCGTGTTTCTGAAGCAGCTCTAATAGTTCTGATGAACTTCGAGTCGTTTCCCTGTAGACCTCGTGTCGTTCCTGTTTAGTAACCACACTTCGTGTCGGTTACTGTTGTTTTTGTGTCTTCGTGTCGTTTTTTGTTCCACTGAGTGCAGAACATTGCAGCACCTCGTGTTGCTTTCTGTGCCACCTCGTGTCATTTTTGTATAACCTCGTGTCGCTTCTCTCTATCCTCTAGTTGCATCTCATGTCATCTTTTATGTCTTGCTTGTTGTTGCAACCACTTCGTGTCGTTCTTCTTTTTACCTCGTGTTGTTTTCAACACGTGTCAGTTACTGTTTTGTCTCCATGTTGTTCTCGTGCCGTTCTCATTACTGGTTATTATATCATGATGTTTTACTTCGTGCTGTAGTCATCGTATGTACTTCGTGTCGTTCTTGTTTCACTTCGTGTCGTTCTCCTCGTTGTGTCTGTTCTGTTACAGTGTACCTCGTGTCATTCTTTTCCTATCTCGTGTACTGGTCACGTCGTGCTGTTATCGTATACCTCATGCAGCTTTAGTTTTAGTGGTCATACTGCGTGTTAATGGTTCTTATCTTCTTACAGGTACGAGGAAGATTATTCCCTAATAAAGGGGGCGCACGTGATCCAAGACAAAAGGAACCAATCCAATAAGGTCACGTGGCAGGAAGGTTCTGGATCGAGCGTGGGAGGCACACGCGTTTTGTGCCCTATCCACCTGCTGCCGCTATAAATAGAAACCTTCATCCACCGATGAAAGTGATCAGAGTCAAGAAAAAAAAGGCAGTATTACAGAGAGCTCGATCCACCAGTAAGGAGAAAGAAAAAGAGAGAAAGAAAAAAGAGAGATAGCAGTGAAGAGAGAAAGAGAGTTTGCAGTATCGGGTTTCTGAAATTGCTTCCCAGGAAGCTACATTTGTATTAACTCTCAGTATCGAATGTTTTCTCGATCAGTCTTTAGTTCCTTTTCTGATTTTCTTTATGTGTTCTTCGTCTATTTCTGATCTGTTCCCCTCCGGTGTGTGGAGGAAAGGAGTCTATCTCCGGTTTCCCTCTGGGTTGCAGAGGAAGAGAGATCGCTGATCTCTGGTGTTGCTGGTGACGGGTTGTCATTAGCAGGTTCCCTCCGGTGTGTGGAGGAAGGGAGAGGCACTCTCCGGTTCTGTTCATGCTGGGTGCTAGAACAAGTTACAAGCTCTGTGGGTAGCAAAGCTTGGTTGAGGGATTTGTCTCCCTTGGGTTTTCCAGCTGTTTGGCAGCAAGTTGTTCGCAGACTGAGTCTGTTGTACTCTAGCAGTGGCTAGTGGAATCCTCACTCTAGTTGGAGTGAGGGGTGGATGTAGATTGCGGACTGCAGTCGAACCACCTAAAAACCGGTTGTCTTCTCTGTGGTTTGCGATCTTTACCAGCGCTCTCTATCTGCTTGTCTCTTTGACTAGTTGTGTGTTCAGCTCTTATCATCATTTTCTTATTCGATCTTGATTGGTACCTGCATTTGCAATTCTCTGTGTGCTAGTTTAGAAGGGGCATAAGCGGTAGATTTATTTTCTCGCCTAAACTTTGCAAACTGGGAGTGATCTATTCATCCCCCCCCCTCTATATCACTCTCGCTGCGCTAACAGACTCAGCTATGGAATTCAATTCTGTATATCTGATGCTCTTCTCTTGCTATATGTTGAATTGAATTTGAATGCTTCTTTAGTGTATACAGTTGATGCACTATATAGACTTTGTGTAAATGCATGTGTTTTGTGTCAGTGCAATGCATGCTTGTTGTTGAATGCATACTTGGACTGAGTGTGAATGGTTCATTTAGTGTACACAGTCAATGCATGTGTCTTATGTCTGCATACATCATTTGCATGACTGTCGTTGATGCTGTTCAATGCATGTAGGACTGCTTTATGTTGCATTATCCTTGTTAACCCTGGTATACCAAATGGTAAGTTACTAAAAGGTAGGGAAATCTGCCTGGATGTTCCTACCATGTGTGAGATGGTCTTTGAGACCAGGTCCTCCGCCTAGTACCATGGGTCCTGTCTTCATGTAGAACAGTGCACTGCATCATATTGTCAGGGGGAGCTGAGAGTTTTTCTGTTCAATTCATTGAATCCTTGCTATTTCTCACTGTCCCCATTTAGTTCTTTCATATCCTTTGACATCAGATGCTCCTGGAACTAAATGCCTATTTACTATCATTTCCCTAACTTTCACTGAACAACAGTTCTGTTTCTGGTTTAGTACATTGAGTTGTGATTATTTAAATTATTCTTTTATAAGAATCACTCTTACAAATTGAAAAGAACTAAAGGTTTAACCTTTATAAATTGAAGAGTCAAATGTCTGCCTTCAGAATCTGAGATAAAAGAAAAACTTTTATAGCTCTTAATCTTTGACTCATGGTTAAAATAGAAAAAGTTTTCTGTAATGCCTAAATGTGTTGAACTAGAAATGACTAGAACAGGTGAATAAGAGTATGTAATGATTTTTAAACAATCACTCTAAAAGAGATAAGGGCAGCAGTAAATAAGATCACAAATGTAAAGAACTGAACATTGTGACAGAGCAATGGTTCATTGCACTGAGAAACTGTGAAATCCTCCAAAGAAGCAGGAAAATTCACATGTCATGAAGTGCTTTAGACTATCTCTGTTCATAGGGTCAAATCTATAGGGAGAGTCCTCACCAAGTAACTGGGGGTACTGGCCTCTGATCAAGGTGTGCCCTTAATGTCAAAAGTGAAGACTATTCCTTGTAGGTCTTGATCTGAAATAGGTCTTGTAATTTATGCCTAGTAACTAGGGGTACCTGCCTCTGATCAAGGTGTACACCTAATGTCAACAGCATAAATGCCACAGGTCTATTCACTTAGTTCAGTTCTGAAAATTCAAAAGTGAAATACAAACTGCTGTAACCCTTTGAAAATCAAAAGTCATTGAGTGAAAATTATTTTTCTCAATACATATTCAAGTTGCCTTTCTTGAACTTCCATGTTTAAACACAAAAGGGTATTATTTCAGACTTATCTATTAATACCATGTGCCCTAGATTCATTGCTATAAATGGAATCTATAAACTCTTTTTCAGGGGTCAGGTGTTTTACTCTAGATTTATCACTGTTAAACCTGAATTTATGTCAAAATTGTATGTTGCTGATTCTTATACTTTAACTACTGTTTATAATCAGGCTTATTTTCTTAACCAATGATTCAGCTGTTGTCTATTGACCCTCCTACCTTCTCTACCTTTACCTATCTGTTCATATTCCTTCTCAAAGGGGGAGCAATTATTAAGGGGGAGAACCAGTTCAGGGGGAGTCATATCTTCAGGGGGAGTTTACTGCTCTAGAGGAATTTGCATGCATAATGCACTTTGCACTCTTGTTTATACTGTTTTTTCTCTTTTGATTATGTCAAAGGGGGAGAAAATTTTGTGTGTGACTTACTGTCACAGTGTGTTGCCATCATCAAAAAGGGGGAGAATGTTGTGCCCCTTAGGCACAAGCATGTGCTATGTTGATTTGATGATAGCAATGTTATTTTGTTTTGATGATTGCAACATAGTGAGTGCATTATGATATTATGTTTTCTTTATGATGATGGCATGTTGATTTGAATGCTTGAGTGTGTTATATCTGATTTAGTCTGTGGAGATTGCATGAGTGTGCCATGTTTGATATCCTTGATGGGTCGACTCCCTTAGACTGTCCATCTTATTTTGTGTCTCAAGTCTGCAGCGTCAACGCTGTGAGTGTGTACACAGCATTCTCAAGTCTGCAGCGTCAACTCTATAAGTCTATACAGTGGTTCAGCAAGTGTGTACATCGCTTAGTGTAAGCATGGCGAAGTCCAAAGTCTATACATTGCTGCTTTGCATTGGACTTCAAGTCCATACATTGACAAGCCTGTACAATGGCTGCAGCATGCTTGCATAAGTCTATACATTGCATCTTAGCATGTTTTCACAGCACACCATTCAAGTCTGAACATTGGTCAAGTCTACACATCGGCACTGTAGCTTGCTTAGCTCAAGTCTATACATCCGTTTGAACAACACATGAACTCTATACATTGCATTGTTCATGCACGGCACAGCAAGTCTGCACAACGTCCATCTCATTTAGCGTCTAAGGCAAGTCTATACACTGGAAATTGAAGTGTGTACATTGAGCATCTCATTGAGCGTCTCACGTAAGTCTATACATCACATTGGGCTTCAGGCTTTACAAGTCTGTACAGAGCTTTCATCTCATGCATTGTCTAAGCTAAGTCCATACATTGGACTGTAGCATCTTTACCCACGTTCTATGCTTCAAGTCTATACAGACCTTGATTCGCTCAAGTATGTACATCGGCCTGCTATCTTGGCAAGTCTTCACATCGTGAAGTCTATTCACTCAACTCCTTCACACTTCAACAAGTCTGTACAGCGGCTGTCTTCACATAGGAAGTCAGTACAGCTGTTCACCTTGTGAAGTCTAGACATTTGATGTGCATGGTCTTGAAGCTTTTAGGAAGTCTGTACATTGGACTGCATTGCATTCATCAGTCGTGAAGTCTATACATCGCTTGCCTTCATTCGAGTCTCATGAAGTATGTACATCATGCATCAGTTCTAAAGTCTATACATTATCTTCAGATGATGACAACAATGAAGAACAGGGTCGACGCTGAGAGTTCAATGCGTCCATGCTTCAGTTGAAGAGGATTTCAGAGCTTCACCTGGCTGCGTCAACTCCATGCTGCAGCAGCGTCGACGCAGTAGTTAATGAGGCAGAGTCCATAGCTCACTGGAATACTGCAGTGCGTCAACGCCATTCCAAGACAGTGTCCACGTAGCAATTGAGTCTGATATACATTCAGCTCTGGAACACCACTGCGTTAACGCTATGGATTAGCAGCGTCCACGCAGCACGGTTATCTGCCGAAGACCTTGATCACTGGATTGCCGTTGCGTTAACGTAGCTGGCTGATGGAGTCAACGCATCAGACTTGAGTTTCGTAGGAAGAAGATATCAGAAGGCTGCGTCAACTCCTTGGAGCAAGAGGGTTGATGCCATCTAATTCCAGTTGCTGAGTACGTTAAGGTGATCCCACCTTCAGTCGTCAACTGCCACATCAGTCACAAGCGGATAAGCTTTCGTACCTTCCACCACTCCATTGGTGTCTGGCACGTGATCCAAGGAGCTGAGATGCTAACACGTGGCAAAGTCGATTGGGCGGAAGCTGTGGAGACCACACGCCCTAGCTGCTGCTGCTGCTGATATAAATAGAAGGCTTCGTCTTCGGATGAAGATGATCGAGATTCAAGAGGCGAAGCTTGAGCAGAGAATGCTGTAGCAGCAGAGAGCCACCACGATCCAGATAGAGAGAAGAAAAAGAGAGAAGAAGCAGAAGAGAAAGAAGAAAAGGAAAGAGATAGGGAGCTCGAGCAGAGTGTGAAAAGAAGAAGGAAGAGAGAGAGAAGAGAAGATCAGAGAAGATCGTTCCTACTGGAAGTTGGATCAGATCCACTCCAGTCAGCTCTTTAAGAGCCACATTGTGCTTCATTGTTTACAGCCTTCCGATTGCTGTTTGTTTCCCATTTTCATTTTCCTTTCATACATTTCTTCAAGCTGTTAGTCAGCGGGTTTTGCAGAGGTGCTGCCTCTGGACGGCTAAGCTGTATTGCCCAGCGGTTTGCATGGCAAGCTGTGATGCCCAGCTGTTCAAGCTGTGAGTCAGCAGGAAGCCACACTCGGGTTGAGTGTGGGGTGGATGTAGGTCTGCTGGACCGAACCACCTAAAAACCCTCTTGCATTGTGGTTTGTTTGTTCTTGTTGTGCTTCCGCTAGATGAATGCATAGGGGCGCTCAACTATTTGCTTATAGGTTCAGTAGATGAGTGTTCTAATTTGTCTTGTTAGCATTCCAGTTTTTAAGTGAGCGAAATCTTATTTTGGGTGAAGATTTTTAATTGGGCGAATTTTTAAAGGGCTATATTCATTCAGCCCCCCCTCTGAATACTGCACCGAACCCAACAACCCTTGTAAAGCTCATATGGGATTTTCTTCAGAATGGGCCTTACCATTGCCCTGTTGATGATGTAGCATGTTGTACTTACCGCCTCGGCCCAAAAATATTTGGGTAGGGAGTTCTCACTTAACATGCTCCGTGCCATGTCTATCAATGTTCTATTTTTCCTCTCCACTACTCAATTTTGTTGAAGCATTCTTGATGATGAGAAGATGTGTGTGTATCCCTGCTCTTGGCAGAAGTTGCTGAACTCATTGTTCTCAAATTCACCACCATGATCACTTTGAATTGTGGTGATGAGATAACCCCTATCATTCTGGATTTTTCTGTAAAACACTTAAAACTCCATTAACGCATCATTTTTATTGGCTAAAAATAATACCCATGTAAATCTGGAGTAATCATCAATAATTATAAATCCATAAGATTTTCCTCCTAGGCTGGATGTCCTAGTCGGACCAAAGAGATCAAAATGCAGCAGTTCTAGAGGCCTAGCGGTAGAAACAATGTTTTTATTTTTGAAAGAGATACATGTTTGCTTACCCTTAATGCAAGCCTCAGAGATCTTATCAGTTTTAAATTTTAATTTAGGCAATCCATTTACCAAGTCATGTCTAGACAATTTGGAGATTACTCCAAAACTAGCATGACCTAGTCTTCGATGCTATAACCATGCATTGTCGTGGTTATTTGCTACCAAACACACATCATCACCGGCAACATCATCAAGATCAATAGTATAGACATTATTATTCCTTTTGCCGATGAATCTGATTTCATTAGAGATTTTATTCATGACAAGGTAGTGAGTTTCATCAAAAATAATTTTAAAGCCCTTGTCGCACAATTGGCTTATGCTTAGCAGGTTGTGATTCAGGCCTTTCACTAAAAGAATATTATCAATCAAGGTTTCAGAATTCTTACCTATGTTGCCGATCCCAATGATTTTACCTTTATCTTTGTCTCCAAAAGTAACTGACCCTCCATCCTTATCTTGCAGTGTAGAGAACACCTTCTTGTCCCCTGTCATATGCCTTGAACAGCCGCTATCTAAGTACCATTTGCTCCCCCTGACTTCAAGACATATCTGCAAGAAACAACATTCTCATGCAATTATTTTTGGTACCCAAACGAATTTGGGTCCATAGGAGTTAGTCCAATTCTGCACACATGATTTCTTTGTCCAAGCAGCATGATTTCTATGTGAGTTTTGTCTAAACCAACAATGAGCAATAACATGACCAAAATGACCACAATGAAAGCAATTGACATTTGAGGACCTTCTTGGGAATTGGCGTGGTTTTGGTTGGACATGTACTGGCTTAGAGTGTGAACATGAAGCACAATCATTTCCTTTTTCTTGCATGTAAGATGTAGTAATCTTATGCTCAAAAGATTTCTTGTTCTGGGGAATGTACCCCAATCCTTCTTTCCGGAAGTTAGCTTTAACTCCCAATACATTGTCTAGGTTTTGTTTTCCTTTAACAAACCTAGAGAGAGTGAACTGCAAGTCAGTCATCTCTTTATTCAAGCTCATATTTTTATATTCAATTTCTGAAATAGAGGATGTCAGAATTTCTTTTTCATTCTTGAGCTTTTCACAGACTTTTTTAATTTTAGACATTTTACATGATAGCTCCTCTTTAGCCTTTTCAAGATCTGAAATCGTTTGAAGCAAGGTTTCTTTTTCTTCTGTTAACTCAAACCATTCTTGTTCCAGTTTCTTAAATTTAACAAAAATATCCTCATGTGATAAATCATCAATGTTCTTTTTGAGAGTTTTATTTTCAGATCTGACTTTTCTGTATTTTGTATACAGCTTTTCATATTATGACTCCCATTGTTCATTGGAAATAAAATCAAGATCAGAATTTACCTCTGTTGCATCATCTTCGTGTGCCATAAGGCATACGCTTTCCATGAGCTCTCCGAGCTCTTCTTCGAACATCTCTTCCTCTTCATCGCTCCATGTAGCGACCATTGCTTTTGGCTTTCTGAATTTTTCCTTCTTGAACTTCTTCTTCAGATCTGGACACTCCCCTCTCATGTGTCCGGACTTCTTGCATTCATAGCAAATGACGTTGTTGGGCTTGTTTGGCTCGCCCTTGGTTTGAACATGCTTTCTTTGCCCCTTTCTGAAATTGCCTTGGAAATTTCTCTTCTTTCTTAAAAATCTCTTTACTTGGCGAGTTATCATGGCCATGTCTTCTTCTTCATTGCTTCCCTTGCTGAATTCTTCTTCTTGGAATTCATCATCAGATTGGTGAGCTTTCAATCCCACCACTTTCTTCTTCTTGGATTCCTCTTACGCAGTTCTTTTGATGTTAATCTCATAGGTCATAAGTGACCCTATGAGCTCATCCAGGGAGAGTGTGGATAAATTTTTTGAGTCTTCAATAATAGTGGCCTTAGTGTGCCATGCTGGTGGAAGTGATCTCAAAACCTTCCTCACAAGATCAGAATTTGTGTACTCCTTCCCAAGACTTTTGAGACCATTTGTGATCTCAGTTAACCTCGTGAACATCTCTAAGATGGTTTCTTCATATTTCATTTTGAATAGCTCATAGTCTCTGACAAGTAAATTGGCCTTGGTCTCCTTGACCTCTGAGGTTCCCTCATATATAAGCCGCAATTTGTCCCACATCTCCTTCGCTGAACTGCACATCGATGCACGAGAAAACTCATTAGGATGTATAGCACATTGTATAATATTCATAGCATTAAAATTTACAGTGCATTTCTTAATTTCCTCGGGTGTCCATTTTTCTTCATCATCCGAGAGTTTATACAGACCCTTGTCCACAACCCTCCAGATCTTACACTCTTGGGCTCTCAGAAAGACATGCATTCTATTTTTCCAATAGGAGTAATTCGAGCCATCGAAGTATGGAGAATGATGGATGGAATGACCCTCAGGCATCATACCCTTGTTTTCCATTCATCTGGATCTTACTCTAGATCGTTAGATCTGAAAGAAATAGAGCCTTAACTCTTATACTAATTGAAGTCCTGCGATCAATGACACCAAAGAGGGGGGGGGGTGAATTGGGTGATGATAAATTTTAAGAAAGCTTTAACCAATATGAACTTTATATGATGAAATAGCAACTATCAATTTAGATTTGATGCAAAGGAGAATAGATCTATCAAAAATCAACCACTACAATAGCTCTTTGGTACTAGGCAGAGCTACGGAATCTAAAGATTCTCTCACGCAAGGTGTTATCTTTCCGACAAGACTAACCTTGTCGGTCCAAACCTAACTTTTGATATACCAGAGATCTATTTGAGAATGATTAATTAATCTAGATCTAAATGAAGAAATCAGTAGATGCAAATAATATAACTACGCAAACATGCATAGAATGGAGATAGGAGAAAAGGATCAAACCACACAATGGACAACAATTTTTAGGTGGTTCGGATGCAACGACGGCAACCTACGTCCACCCCTCACAGATTATGGGGATTCACACACTATCTTGTAAAGAGTTACAAGATCAAAACACACACAAACACACTCGTGTGAGATCGGAACTCCCACGAAGGTGCACAAGCACCGAATCACACAGAAATGTGAAGAAGAGAAGAACCACACACACACACACACACACACACACACACACACACACACACACACACACACACACACACACACACACGGATCTGGGTAGATCCGGATCTGGGTAGATCGACATACACACACAAGTGTTTGAATATTACAAGAACACACACTTGAAGCTTGAAGAAGGATGTAATGAGAAACATAAAATGAAACTTCAAATTAAGGCTCCCCCTTAGTGGATGAAGTTTGTTTTGGATGAAGCTTGCTCCTCAGCTTGATCTTCACTTGAATGGCTTGCAGATGATCTTGAAAACTTTGCTCTTGGATGAAGAACTCCTGGACATAGCACTGTTTACGGAGCTACAGTAGCAGCCCTCTTTCTCCTTTGGCAGCCCCCTTTGATCTCCCTTGAGTGATTAGGGTTTTTGACCCCAATGTGATGTTTTTATAAATCTTGGATGGTCAAGATACAAGCCAGGAACCAGATCCACAAATCATGGCATGTCTAGGGGCTTTGGGATTAAACAAACCCAAGGAAAGGGGCTTCCCACGTTGAAGAACACAAAGTCAACAATTGCTGCCTCGAAGCTGGCGGTCGACCGGACTACATGGGGTGGTCGATCGGAATTTTACAGAAATGAAGCTTTCAACGCTGGGAAAATCGGTCGATCGACATCTGACCGGCGGTCGACCGCTAGCTGGAAAACCTACATTTTTAACAGAGTTAGCCAATAAATCATAATCTGTGAACGAATCATTTCATGACCATATCTTGTTCCAATCAATATGAGTTGGTTGAGCTTATCCTGGGCATTTCTTGAAGCATGGTAGATTTAGGCATTTGCTTGATTAAGGGTGGCTTTGAGAGTGGTTTAAGCAAGTTATTACTTAGGTTGTAATGCTGGGGTTTTGTTATCATCAAAATCATATGGAGAGACTCAATAGAGATTTGGTGAAGAATGCTTGGACTAAACACTGTTAACGGAGTTCTTATGCAGCCCCATTTTCTCCCTTGGCAGCCTCCTTAGATCTCCCTTGTGTAATTAGGGTTCCTTGGCCTTAAGAGGTCTTTTTATAACACTTGAATGGTCAAGGACAAGCCAAGACATAGATCCACAATTCCAAGGATGTTTGGAGACTTTTGGGATTAAAAAATCTTTGATAGATGCTTTCTCCTCGTGAAGAAAACAAAGTCAACAATAGTGGCTTCGAAGGGTTCGGTCGACCTGGGAAGGTGGGGCGGTCGACCTAACTTTTACATAGTCTGAAGCTTTCGTTGCTGGGAGAAGCGGTCGACCGGTCCAGGGCTGACGGTCGACCGAACTCTGTAGATTTTCAGAGTTTTGATTGCTGGGAGTTTAGGTCGACCGAACTCTAGAAAACCTACAAAAATAACATTGTTAGCCCATGAAACATATCTTTATACAAGAGGCTTTGTGATCACATATTGTTCCATACAATTGAGTTGGTTTTTACTTATTCTTGGCATCTTGAAGCGAGATAGCATTTGATTAGCTTGAGATGAAAATGGCTTTGAGAGCCTAAATGAGCTCTTACTTCTGCAATAATGAATGTTGTCTAACTGTATGCCATACGAGGTTTTGTTATCATCAAAATCACCTGGAGAGACTCAACAATCTCCCCCTTTTTGATGATGATGAAACTTAAGATTATAAAGAGCATTGGCGTGCTTGTGGGCAAATTAGAAACTTGTAAAAAAAACATCACATTCTAACCGCGCAAAGATCTACATGATTCTTGTACGAGGCGGAGTTTACACTCACGCATAGTGAAGGATTTCAGACAGGCTGGCCTGTCTTTCATCCGACACCATTTGATATACATAGAATCAATTTGAGAAAAGGCAAAGCCAAAAATCCACAAGGTGATCAATCCATGTAATCATTTCATTAAGTCGAAGCAACGCAACCATTCAAAACATTTTATTTGCCAAGTAGAGAGGAAATAAGAGGCAAGAGCCACCATGTAATGCCCAATACCAATTGCATTCAATTCATCATTCCATTTCATTAGTTCATCAGTACAAGGTACAATGATGCTTGAGAGAATGCATGACTTCTAGACACAAGTCAAAGGCTAATGCAAAACTGACTCACAAAGGGCTCACAAATGCAGATTGCAAACATTCATACAACATGCATGCATAAGCTAAAATATAGAGACCTACACTAACTACTTCTCCCCCTTTGGCATCATCAAAGGAGGGGATAGGATAGATGAAAAGAAGACCCAAAGAGAGACACGACCCAAGGATAATAGACTAGAGGGAAGAAGCAAAAGAAAATCCTCAGTGGCCATCTGCAGGAGGATGATCTTCAGGAGGCGGGAGATAGCCAAGGCGGCATCGGATATCCTCAAGAGTGTGGTCTTGAAACTGAAGGCACTGTTGGAGATTAGCAATTGTGTTATCACGATCTAGGTCACGGCGTTGCGTATCAAGAAGAACGCGGTTCATGATATGAAAGGCCTCACGTGAGTCTTCATGGCTTTGGGTGAGGGTGGTCATATGAGTGGAGAGAGTGGTCATCTGAGTGGACAAGGTGTCCAAGACTGTGGAGAAGGAATTGTTAGCGCAGCAAGAGTGATATAGAAGGGGGGGATGAATAGATCACTCCCTATTTAAACAACTGCAGCGGAAAATCACTCCTTCGAAAATCACCCTACCGAATATAGCTAAACAAATTAGCCAATGCAGTGAGAAACTAAGACAGAGTAATAAGATGCGATTAGAATAGGCCGTCCACACACAAGCACATTGCCAAGCAGATAGAGAGCATCAACGATTGCAGCAAACCACAGACAAGAGATTTTAAGGTGGTTCGATTGTAGTCCACAATCTACATCCACCCCTCACTCCAACTAGAGTAAGGATTCCACTAGCCAATGCTAGAAACCTGCAGACTCAGTCTGCGAACAAGGTGCTGCCACACAGCTTGAATAACCAAGGGAAACAAATCCCTCAACCAAACTCTGCTACCCACAGAGCTTGAAGCCTGTTCCAGCTACCAGCTAGAACAGAACCGGAGATAGTTCTCCCTTCCTCCAACCTGAAGGGAACCTGCTAATGACAACCCGTCACTAGCAGAACTAGAGATCTACGATCTCTCTTCCTCTTCAGCCCAGAGGGAAACCGGAGTAACACTCCCTTCCTCCAAACACTGGAGGGTAACAACTCGAGATCAGATATATGAAGAAATAAAAGGAAAAATAGAAATGCAAACAAGAACAAACGATGAACACAAATCGTTTCAGAAAAATCAAATACAAAATGTAGCTTCCGAAGAAGCAAATGGACTCTTCTCTCTCACTCAGACTTTTCTCTCACAGGACTGCTCTCTAATCTTTTCTCTCTATCTTCTTTCTGGAACGTGGAGGCTCTCTCTCTTTTCTTCTTCTACTCAGGAATTCTGCTATTAGGCTTTTTCTCCAGTTCACCCCATCTCTTCGCAGAGGGCACCTTTTATATGGCTTACGACCTGAGTTTCAGGCCTTCACACGAGGGAGTCTCGTTCCCTCTCTTTCCAGAGCCTTCTCGGATCACGTGCCAGGTATCATCCTTGGTTCACGTGCCCAATCATTGACCTGTATCACCTGCAGGCTGAGACAAAGAATTGTGATTAGTTAGTTCAGTCATATACGAATGTATAGACTTTAGGATATCAGATTAAGCAAGTGTGTACACTGAGGGAGTGTATAGACTTGTGAGACTTCAAGCAAACTCAGTGTATAGACTAGCTGAAAAATGCATTAGCACAAAGGATGAAATGTATGGCCTTCTATGAAGTGAATGAGGCCCTTCGAGTGTATAGACTCGATCAAGAGAGATGCTGGCCAATCGGAGCATTAACAGTCACTGGAGAGCATACTCGGTCCCAGGAGAGCATCCGGAGGGACAGGCGAGCATGCGCATCTGATGTACAGACTCTACCAATGTATAGACTTGGTGGATAGTGATGCAAAGCCAAACGGATGTACAGACTTCACTGTGAATGCATGAACAGTGAATGAGTGTATAGACTTGTGAGTTAACTAAGTGTACAGACTTCAACAGTTAGCCAACGAGTGTACACACTTCGTTTTGAAGAGGATGCACAATTGAATGAAAGAATGAAAGTTGTGTGATGTACAGACTTGCTCTGCTTAAAGCAATGAATATACTTCAGCCAAAAGCTAATGTATGGACTTGGCGTTTTGAAGCAAGCAGGCTGTAGAGGCTTGAACACGTGCAAGTAGTGTATAGACTTCCTATGTGAAGAGCTATGCGATGTATAGACTTAACCAGACTTCACTCGATGTACAGACTTCAAAGTGCAACGTAGGTAAAAGGCTGCCAATGTACAGACTTTGGTAAAGGCATTAGACGTTCTCAAGACGATGAAGTATGTATAGACTTTACAGTGAATGGATGCTCAGTGAGACGCAAGTTGAGACGGTGAACAGTGTACAGACTTTGATGCCCAACAGTGATGTATAGACTAGCATGTGAGACGCTTAGTGAGACGGTGAGCAGTGTACACACTTAGCCTTTGAGGAACGATGTATAGACTCTGAGTCGTGAAAGCAGACTGTATAGACTTGAAGTGTTCGAAGGACCATTGTACAGAGTTGGAATGTTTGAGCCAATGTATAGACTTCTGCAGGGCTGCCAGTGTATGGACTTGTACAGTTCAGCGACTGTACAGACTTTGAAGTTACACTGTTGATGTGTAGACTTGAATGAGCATGGAGTGTATAGACTTGAAAGTCTGAAGGCGATGTACAGACTTGGATGAACGTTGCATGAACAAGCCTAACCAATGTATAGACTTTGATGCACAAACACACAATGTATGGACTTATGAGTGCAGCACAGACAGATGCAATGTACAGACATGCGAATCTGATAGAACACTCATGCACACACTCATGCACAGGGGAGCAATCGTTGCTCCAGGGGAGCATTCTCAGCGTCAGGGGAGCATATTATCTGACAATCATATGTACAGCACTCATTAACATGATGAAACATGAATTAATCTAGAGATAGAAGATTGATTTATAGTGTGAGACATCATCAAAACCGTAGGGATGCAACATGAATCTATGCGATCGGACATGGTTTCTAACATATCACCCATGGTGTCTATGTGATCTCCAAAAGTAGAGAGTTGGTTCCCAAAGGTGTCCACGCGAGAGACTAGTCCAGAATAATACCTATCAAAAGTCTCAGATTCTACCCAAGAAGGATGTCCAGTGCCCTGAGTAGAGGACTCCCCAGAAAAGAACTGTGGTAGAGGAGGCATCTCCGTATCGACATGTGGTGGAGAAGGTTGAGGAGGCTGGTCCTCCGCCTGAACAGGAGGGGGGGCTTCGCCTTGACCCTGCTATTGCTGTGGCTCTTCTTCCTCTTCTTCTTCAGATTCTTCTCCATAAATGGGCACATTTCTGCGAAGCTGACCATTTGGACCCCAATAGTATCCAAAATCTGTGAAAATCTTATGTTTGTTGTAGATATCATCTTGTCTAACTCGAATAAACAGTTCATCAGCCAAATGGATCCCAGCATATATGAATACTCCTGTCAGCTGTGAAGCATATGGCAAGGATCTCCGAAGTTGGGTACGGCATGTTCGAATCAAATCTGTCATGAGCCGACCCATGTTGACTAAATTCTCATTCATAACATTGTAAGACAGAAATTTGAGAACCTCTGTAACTTCATTTCGACTGCCACTCTTTGGATAGATAAGTGAAGTAAACATGTGGTGCAGAATTCGTTGTAGTGGAGGAAAATAATTGGCATTTAATGTGATCAAATCAGTGACACCACACACATATTCATAGCTCATCATAGCATAAAGGTGTCTTCAACTTCACCATGACCAAAAACCATGTCTGCACCCCTGGCTGAAACGTCTAAGGCATGTTTAAAAAGGTCCGGAGTAATATGAATCTCAACACCTTGAACAACTATATATAACTCTTCATTCCTCTCAACCAGATTGCCATAAAATTGCTGCACTAGGTTGGGGTAGTATCGAGTATATCTAGTGACAAAATCAATCCATCCCTGTTGAATCTCAAAGACTACACAAAGATCAGGTAGAACTTCGTTCACCTCATTGAAATCGACTAGTCGAGGGTCGATAATGGGCCGTAGAGGCAATCGAGGTGCATAAGGTAATGCAGGAGCCCGCTGTGGTGGAGGAGCCGGAGCCTCACGTCTCCGAGCACTAGGTTCCCCTTGGGTAGAATGTCGAGAACTCCTTCTACGCGACATCCTAGACTATAAGACCTACTGTGGAAACCCTTGAAAAGATCGAACTCAACCCTGGGGATGAAGATGGACCAAAAGACACACCGAAGGCTTTAAATGATCTTCTCCACAATCTGGAACCTAGGGAGGAGCTTCTGGGTCGCACAAACCGTTGCAAAGATTTCTTCCCAAAATCGTGATGAATAGACTAGATCTTGTGCGGATGGAAGAAAGTGGAGGATTTGGGGCTTGAGAAGTGGGGTTTTAGTGTGCTAGGGTTAAGGAATAAGGTTGGAGAGAGAGTGGGAGCGATGAAATGAAGAAACGGGGTGTGAAGACCCCTTTAAAAAGGGGTCGGATGTTGGTTCGGCCGGTCCGGTTCGCCGGATTCGGTCGACCAGATGCGGGGCGGCGGTCGACCGAAATGGTCGACCTAGCCCTAATTTCTCATTTTTTTTAATAATAACTCCTTCAACTTTTTTTTATAACTCCAACCTTTCTTCTTGATTGAACCAACACCTTGGAGTAATGATAGGGAATGACTTGGACTGAAAAAGGGATGGGGTATTGAGAAAATTCTCTAACTCCCCCCCTCACAAAGTGCCTTAGATCCGAAGTCACTAGGTCCATTCTTATTCAATCAAGGAATATTCGGCCTTAGAAAACTTTCAAGAAGGATAGTATCTATAATTAAATTCACGCATGCAGGGGTGTATATACACACAAGGTATTAAAATAAGTACATAGAATATGCATGGCAATCTACCCTTTATGCAAATGAGAGTCTATATATGTGCATCTTTTAACCTAAATGCAGACCTAGGTATATATGCTCTCACCCTTGCACATGCCATGTTCTTTTCTTATCTTGCTGAATTGATCCTGGTTTAGGGGTTTTGTGAAGATATCAGCTAACTGATTGTGTGTGTCAATGAAATTCAATTTAAAGACCCCTTATCCTACACGATCTCTCAGAAAATGACGTCGAATATCAATGTGCTTTGTCCTATAATGTTGTACAGGATTTTTTGATAAGCTGATTGCACTGGTATTGTCACACAAGATTGGAACACATTTCATTTCAACATCCAAATCAAGCAATTGATTTTTGATCCAAAGTACTTGGGCTCTACAATTTTCGGCGGCTACATATTCAGCCTCGGCCGTTGAGAGAGCTACTGAATGTTGTTTCTTGGAGGCCTATGAAACTAGGCACCCACCAAGAAACTGACAGTACCCACTAATACTTTTACGATCTACAATGCATCCAGCGTAATCCGCATCGGTATATGCAATCAAATCAAATGAACTACCGATAGGAAACCATAAGCCAAAGTCTATTGTGCCAATTAAGTATCGAAAAATCTGTTTAACAGCCAATAAATGAGATTCTTTAGGACATGACTGAAAGCGAGCACATAGACATATGCTGTATTGAATGTCAGGATGGCATGCTGTGAGATACAGTAGTGATCCGATCATACCTCGAAACAGTGTAGAATCTACTGTTTTACCCTTTTCATCTTTGTATAACTTCATGGTTGTGGCCATCAGAGTTGACATGGGCTTTGCTTCTGCCATCCCATATTTCTTTAGCAGCTCCAAGGTATATTTGGCTTGATTTATGAAGATGCCTTCTGACGTTTGTTTAACCTGCAATCCAAAAAAGAATGTTAGTTCGCCCATTAAACTCATCTCAAATTCTCCTTGCATTATGTTTGTAAATTCATCACATAAAGTATTGTTAGTAGCTCCAGAAATTATATCATCAACATATACTTGAACTACTAATATGTCTTTACCTGATTTTATCGTGAAGAGTGTTTGGTCAACCTTACCTCTTTTGAAACCATTTTTAATTAGGAATGAGGTGAGCCTTTCATACCAAGCCCTTGGTGCTTGCTTTAATCCATACAAGGCCTTCTGCAGCTTGTACACATGTTGTGGATGTTTTGGAAAACTTGGAGGTTGTTCTACAAAAACATCCTCTTTGATGTACCCATTAAGAAAGGCATATTTAACATCCATATGAAATAATCTGAAATTGAGAGAACAAGCATAGGACAATAGAATCCAGACTGCTTCTAATCTAGCAACCGGTGTAAAAGACTCATCAAAATCAATGTCCATCTCCTGACTATACCCTTTGGCTACAAGCCGGGCCTTGTTCCTAACAACCAATCCAATGTCATTTAGTTTATTTCTGAAAACCCAACGGGTTCCAATTATGGGATGATTCTTGGGACGCAGCACGAGAGACCATACTTCGTTCCTTTCGAACTGATGTAGCTCTTCATGCATAGCCTGAATCCAGGATTCATTTTGAAGAGCTTCATGAATATCCTTAGGCTCTTCTTGAGAGATAAAGGCCATCAAATCCTCTTCTTCCACTTACCTTAGTGAAGATCTAGTTCTTACCCCATCTTCAAGATTACCTATGATATTTTCAGCAGGGTGATCTTTCAAGAACGTGGAAGAACTTGGCAAGTCAAGGTGCTGCACTTGTTGTTCTTGAAGTGTTTGAATTGATGGATCTTCATCCTTTTCATCCTTGTTGGAGATCCCTTCAATTTGTTTATCCTTAGCCTTAGGATCATTTGAGCGTTTGGGAGCTTCATCTGCATCCAAGATTGGAATAGATTAATTGGTCAGTTTTAATTCAGATTCATCAAAAATCACATGAGGACTTTCTTCAACAACCAAAGTCCTCTTATTAAATAATCTGTAAGCTCTAGAATTAAGTGCAGAACCTAGGAAAATTTCTTTATCACTTTTCTCATCAAACTTACCTAGGTTAGACTTACCATTATTCAGGGTGAAGCATGGGCATCCAAAGGGTTTAAGATAGGAAATGTTTGATTTCTTACCCTTGTAGAGCTCGTATGGAGTTTTCTTCAAAATGGCCCTTACCATTACCCTGTTGATGATGTAATATATTGTACTTACCGCCTTAGCCCAAAAGTATTTTGGTAGAGAGTTCTCACTTAACATGGTCCGTGCCATGTCTATCAAGGTTCTATTTTTTCTCTCCACTACTCTATTTTGTTGAGGCGTCCTAGGTGATGAAAAGTTGTGTGTATATCCCTGCTCCATGCAAACATTGCTGAATTCATGGTTTTCAAACTCACCATCATGATCACTTTGAATTGTGGTGATGAGATACCCTTTATCATTATGGATTTTCCTACACAATACTTGAAACTCCATCAAGGCATCACTTTTATTGGCAAGAAATAATACCCATGTAAATTTGGAGTAATCATCAATAATCACGAATCCATAAGATTTTCCTCCTAGGCTGGATGTCCTAATCGGACCGAAAAGATCAAGGTGCATCAGTTCTAAAGGCCGAGCGATAGAAACAATGTTCTTCTTTTTGAAAGATATGCGTGTTTGCTTGCCTTTTGTGTAAGCCTAACATATTTTATCACTTTCAAATTTTAACTTTGGCAAGTCATTCAGCAAGTCATGTCTAGACAATTTGGAGATTACTCCAAAACTAGCATGACCTAGTCTTCGGTGCCCTAGCCATGCATTATCATGGTTGTTTGCTACCAAGCACACATCATCACCGGAAACATCATCATGATCAATAGTATACACATTGTTATTCCTCTTGCCAATGAACCTGATTTCATTAGAGCTTTTATTCATGACGAGGCAATGAGATTCATCAAATACAATCTTGAAACCTTTGTCGCACAATTGGCTTATGCTCAAAAGATTATGATTCAAACCCTTAACTAAAAGTACATTTTCAATCAGGGTCTCAGAGTTTTTACCTATGTTGCCAATTCCAATGGTTTTACCTTTATCCTTTTCTCCAAAGGCAACTAAGCCTCTGTCCTTATCTTGCAGAGTAGAGAACACCTTCTTGTCCCCTATAATATGTCTTGAGTAACCGCTATCTAGGTACCATTTGCTCCCCCTGGCTTCAAGGCATATCTGTAAGAAATAAAATTCTCATCCAATTGATTTTGGTACCCAAACTAATTTGGGTCTACGAGAGTTAGTCCAATTCTACTTATATCTTTTCCTGGTCCAAACAGCATGATTTCTTAGTGTGTTTTGTCTGAACCAACAATTAGAAATAATATGACCAAATCTACCACAATGAAAGCAATTGACATTTGAAAATCTTCTTTGGTATTTGTGTGGTTTAGATTAAACATGTATTGGCTTAATATGTGAGCATGATGCACAATTATCGTTCTTATCATGAACAAAGGAAGTTGTGATCTTATTTTCAGAAGATTTTTTGTTATGGGGAATGTTCTCCAAACCTTCTTTTTGGAAGTTAACCTTAAGTCCCAACAAGTTATCTAAGTTTTATTTTCCTTTGACAAACCTAGATAAGGTGGACTGCAGTTCAGCTACCTCTTCATTCAAGCTCACATTCTTCTTTTTAAGTTTTGAATTTGTGGATTTCAGAACTTCTTCATTTTTCAATTTTTCAAAACTCTTTTCCATTTCAGACATTTTACACACCAATTCAACTTTAGTTTTCTTAATATCTGAAATTATTTGAAGCAAACTTTCTTTTTCTTCTATTAATTCAAACCATTCTTGTTTGAGTTTTTCAAACTTAACAGAAGAGTCCTCATGAGTTAAAGCTTCAAGTTTCTTTTTGAGGGATTTATTCTCAAATCTGATTTTCTTGTATTTTGTATACAATTTTTCATATTTTGACTCCCATTGTTCATTTGAAATAAAACCAGGATCAGAATTTACCTCGGCTGAGTCATCGTCATGTGCCATGAGGCACAGGCTTTCCACGAGTGATTCTAGCTCCTCTTCGGACTGCTCGTCCTCTTCGTCGCTCTATGTGGCGACCATAGCTTTTGGCTTTCTGAATTTTTCTTTCTTGAACTTCCTTTTGAGATCTGGGCACTCTCCTCTCATGTGCCCGGGCTTCTTGCATTCACAGCAAATAACATTATTAGGCTTGCTCGGCTCACCCTTGGTTTGAAAGGGCTTCCTTTGCCCCTTTCTGAAATTTTCATGGAAATTCTTCTTTCTTCTAAAAAATTTCTTCACTTGGTGGGTCAGCATAGCCAAGTCTTCTTCTTCATTACTCCCTTCGCTGGACTCCTCTTCTTGAGAGTCATCATAAGACTGGTTGGCTTTCAAGCCCACGATTTTCTTCTTTTTGGATTCCTCTTCTACAGTTCTTTTGATGTTTATCTCATAGGTCATGAGTGACCCTATGAGCTCGACCAAGGAGAGTGTGGACAGATTCTTCGAATCCTCAATGACTGTGGCTTTTGTATGCCAGGCAGGTGGAGGAGATCTTAATACCTTCCTCACGAGCTCGGAGTTGGTGTATTCCTTTCCAAGACTCTTGAGACCATTAGTGATCTCAGTCAGTCTTGTGAACATCTCAGAAATGGTTTCTTCTGGTTTCATTTTGAATAGCTCGTAATCTCTGACGAGTAGATTTGCTTTGGTCTTCTTGACATCGGAGGTTCCTTCATAGATAAGCCGCAACTTGTCCCACATCTCCTTCGCTGAACTGCACATTGATACACGAGAAAACTCGTTAGGATGAATAGCGCACTGCATAATGTTCATAGCATTAAAATTTATTGTGGATTTTTTAATATCCTCAAGGGTCCATTCATCTTCATTTTTTGAAAGCTCATATGGGCCCTTGTCCACCACCCTCCAGATCTCGTACTCTTGGGCTCTCAGAAAAATATGCATTCTATTTTTCCAATAGGAGTAATTCGAGCCGTCGAAGTATGGAGGACGGTGGATAGAGTGACCCTCAGGCATCATCCCCTTGTTGACCATTGATCTGGATCTGACTCTAGATCATTAGATCTGAAAGAATTAGAGCCTTAGCTCTAATACCAATTGAAGTCCCGCAATCAATGACACCCAAGAGGGGGGGGGGTGAATTGGGTGATTACAAAATTTGTAAAACTTATACCAGAATTAAACAGATATGAAGAAATAATATTTTAGAGACTTGGATATGATGAAATAACAAATAGATCTATCAAAACCTATCACACACAGTGGATCCTTGGTACTATGGCGGAGATATAAATCTGAAGATTCTGCTCACGCAAGGTATTATCTTCCTGACAAGAATGGCCTTGTCAATCCGAATCTACCTTTTGATATACCAAAGATCTAATGTATAAATGACAAGTTATGCTAGATCTGAAAGGAAAACACAAGAGAGTGATATAGTGTTGTTGTGTCTCCTATGGATTTGTATTAAGTGGGAGAATGGTATGTTTTGTTGACTGGCAACAGTTTAGTTGACTTTATTTTGACATTGGCAACATTGTTAATTTGATGTCTTTCTCTAAGTCAGAATTCATATTTAGTCTGGTAAAGGTCTGTGCAAATATTAGTTTTCATTATTAAGGTTGGTTCACATTTGCCTTGTGCATCATGCAGGTCGGTGTACCTTTCGCTAGTTCAGGGTAAGGTCGGAACAGGTTTACACATAGTTAAACATCGAGGTCGATGCATGTTTTCCAACCTGCATACAAGGTCGAAGCATACATATCTAGCAATGCATCAGGTCGGTGCATGTTTGTGTTTAACTGACTAAGGTCGGTGCACATTTGCCTTGTGCATGAAGTAGGTCGGTGCACGTGTTCATTTCTTATGATCATAGGTCAGTGCACATATGCTAGCGGTAGCATATAAAGGTCGGTGCACATGCTATACCCTGCATTTGGAGGTCGGTGGACATCATGTCAATGCAGAACTAACGTCGGTGCACATTGCCTGCTACGCATCTAAGGTCTGTGCACATCTGCCATGGGCACATCATAGGTCTGTGCATATGCACTGTTTGCTATCTGAAGTCTGTGCACTTATGCTAGCAATAGTATGTAAGGTCTGAGTGCATTTCTTCAAGTCTGAGCATGTGTGTGTTTCAAAGTCTGAGCACATATGCACAATTGCACCACATGGTCTGTGCATGTTTTGCATATAGAATAATAAGGTCTGTGCACATGCAAGGCCCATGTACAAAATAGGTCTGTGCACATTTGATTCTCAGGTCTATGCATATGCAATATTAGAGTCTGTGCATGTTTACACTATGAAGTCTGTGCATCTTTTATACTTAACTGAAGCTCATTTAGTGACTTTCATATCATTAAGTCAATGCACATTAGCATTCGCTCATGGTCACAATGTGTTTGACGAAATGCCACTTATTCTTTTAACAGAAACTTAAGTGTGCGAAGGGTTACGTCACTTAGTAACCTAGATCGCACACTTTTTGCAGATTGAAATCACGTGGCTCAAGACCCAACTTAAAAAGGGGCACATGATCCAAGGAGGAGCCGCGCCTGGAGATTATGCCATGTGGACAGCTCACCATTATATTCTGACACGTGGACATCCAGCAACGCACTTTTTGTTTTTCGATGGGCGGGAACGTGCTTTCCACGCGCCCAACTCTTGCGTGGATATAAAAAAGGGAACCAGATCTCCTGAATGAAATATACATGAAAAAAGAGAGGAAAAGAGAGTATGCAGAGGAGAAGAAGAACTGAGAGTGAAGGAGCAGCGGATAGTGAAAGATTCTTAGAGAAGTTTGTGAGAGCCAGTTGCAGCCAAATCAAAGGAAAATAGAGTGTCATAGTTTGAAGAGGTTGAGGGGATTATTTCTTGACTACTGGATCAAATCCAGAGTCGAGCTGCTCATTTCGAGCTATAGTTTTCAGCTACCTTGTTTATCGTTTCATTGTCTCTTTTATATTTTTTATTTTGAAATATCTTTGTAAGCTCTGTATCAGCGGAGCAAGCTGTGGTGCTCAACAGGCGAGGGTGTTCCTCGGACACTAAGCTGTGAGGCTCAACGGGTTGTAGGGATTTCTATCCCCAAAGCTGTGGATCAGCGGTTATCAAGCTGTGTGGCAGCAGGAAGCCTTACTCAGTTGAGTAAGCGGTGGACGTAGATCTCTAACTTGAGATCGAACCACCTTAAAATTGAATTGTCTCATGAGATTGATTTCCTGTCTTCTCTCCGAGTAGATGAATGCATAGGTTCGATTATAGCTTGGCATGAGTTTGATCATCTAAATATTCATCTGCTATATACATCTATTGTCTTCTTCGTGCATTTCTAATTAGATCAATTCTTCAGTGGTATATCAAAAAGCTCAGTCAGAAAGATAGGTCACGCCCATCTGGAACACTGACCCTTTCGTGAGGAAATCTCAGATTAAACCTCCGCCAAGTACCATACTGAAGCAATTGGTCATCTCATTCTAGTCTACTGTTAACACTTGAATTTCACTATATATGTTGTTCATTTCTTGTGGCAATTTTAGCAGTTCATTTAATTCTGCATTAGCTTTTAAACTGCTATAGATTGTGGTAATTTGGGGTAGATCTATTCACCCCCACTCTAGATCTGGGTTCATCCATTACAACAATTGCTATCAGAGCCTAACTCTTTGTAGGGGCTTAACATCCCGAAGAGATCAGGCAAATGGATGCTAGAGGTTTGACAGCAGAAGGCCACTCAACAAGTAAACCACCCTACTTTGATGGTAACAATTATGCTTACTGGAAAAATCGCATGCAGGTTTTTCTTCGTGCGAAAGATTACGAGATCTGGAAGGTGGTGAGCAAGAGACCGTTCGATCTCCCTGATGATGATGAATTATAGACCAAAGAGCAAATTCGCAGATCAACATTGAATTGGAGCGCCATCAACGCGATTCAATGCGCTCTTCATCCCACAGAGTTCTCGAGAATATCTTCATGTTCTACTGCAAAGGAAATATGGACCAAGTTAGAGGTAATCTACGAGGGTACCTCTCAGGTGAGATAAACGAAGGCTAACTTGCTTGTTTCTGAATATGAAGCCTTCAGGATGAAATCAGACGAATCCATCACTGAGATGTATGCCATACTAATGGTGATCACGAATAGCTTAAGAAGCCTTTGTAAGAGTTATAGTGAATATGAGTTAGTTAGAAAAATTCGTAGATCCATGACTCCGATTTGGCACACTAAGGCCACTGTAATGGAGGAGTCTAGGAATTTATCCACGACTACTGTAGATGAACTTATAGGTTCTCTCATGACTTATGAGTTGAACTTTAAAATGGTTGATGATTCTAACAGGAAGAAGAAACCTCTCGCTCTGAGAGTTACTTCTAGTCGCAAAGGATCCTCCAGTGAGCATATCTCTACTAGTTCGGAGGAGGATTCAGATGAATTTGCTATGTTTACTAGAAAATTTAAAAAGTTTCTGAGAAAAGAAGGAAGGGGAATTAGAAGAAAATACTTTTTTGCTAAAAGACAGTCTAAGCATAGATCTGGTTCTGCCAAGAAACTTGACTCTAATGTGTGTTACAACTACAGGAAAGCTGGTCACCTAAAAGTAGACTGCCCCGAGCTGCAGAAAGAGAAATCCAAGTCCAAAAAGAAGAAAGGAAATGCAATGATTAGTACTTGGAGCGACGAGGATGAATGAAGTCTCAGCAACATTTCAAACATCGACAAGGAAGAAAGAATTTGCTTAATGGCCAGAAGTGAAGACAAGGAAAGTGATGAAGAGGTAACAAATCCTTTTGAAAACTATACTGTTCATGAATGGGAAGATGCCTATGCAGAAATTCTTGATAAATATGATGATGTGCGTAGGGAGAACATGCACTTAAAGAGAAAAATTAATTCCCTAGTGAATGACACTTCAGTGAATGATAAAGTAGCATGTTTAGAATCTGAAAATTGTAATCTGAAAAAGTCTCTTGCTGAATGTGATGATCTGAATGCTGCTTTATCTAACATGATGTGTAAGAATGAAAATATGAAAGATGTTATTGATGATTTAAAAATTCAAATGAAGAAATATGAGGAAGAAACAAAAATTTCAAAAGAGAAATATGATGTTATTGTGTGTGTGAATAATGAACTGAAAAAGACCATTGAAAACTTAGAAAAGGAAAATGAAGATAAATAACGTTCTCTTGAAGGCATGACACAAGGAACAGAAAATCTAAATGCTATCTTGGAACTAAAGTCAACTTCAGAAAGGAAGGCTTGGGTTTTAACCCTGCTAATAAAAAGAGACTTGATGTGAAAACTATTTCATTTGTTGCTGAAAAAGGAAAATCTACATTCACACCCTTAATTAGAATGAATTCTGAAAATAACAACAATAAAATTGTAAAAATTGTCAATCAGAACAAGCCCAGCATTAAGGACAAAGGGAAAGAAAAGGTTGGAATGTCTAGTGGAAATTACACACATAACACTCCACCTCAGACTAGAGGACAGGTTGGGGGTCAGACCATCAAAGGTCAAGTCCAAGGAAAACCTCAAACCAAAATAGCCCAGCATTCTCAGAAAGGTAGAGGGAACTCTAAACCTATATCGACTTATACTTCTTCTGGGTCTAGGTCTGATAGACATCTAGGTTTGAGCAGTGGGAACTCAGGCCGAGGCTACTACCCTAATGCATCAGCCAATCCATCATATTCCAAAACCTATCATTATTTCAGGTTGGTTAAATCGAGGTAGTTCAAGTGTGAGGTCTGTGTAGCATACATATTCCAACCAGAACCATCAACCCCACACTTGGAATCATTTTCTGCAACCTAGAAACCAGAACACATATGGGTTTGTGCATTCCATGTCTGGTCAGTCTAGGATTCATACTGATCACATTTATCCTAATGCCCATAGGATTAACAACTGGCACATGAAGTTTCTGACTGTTAACAATAAGAATGCCAGACCACAAATAAATTCCACCAAAAATCAAAATGCTAAGAAAAATCAAGAAAAATAGAAAACTGAGAAGTCCATAACTCAACTGAAAACTCAAAAACAAATATGGATTCCAAAATACCTCCTTTCCTGCTTGCATGAGTTGAATGTTCTTATAGGGCCCAAACACTTTTGGGTTCCAAAAGTTTTCACTTGATCTTGCATGCAGGTATGCCTGGCAGCCAAACACAATAGGTGGTATCTTGACAGCGGCTGCTCCAGGCACATGACCGGGGATAGAGACAAATTCTGCATGCTAATGGAAAAAGAGGCAGGTCATGTAACATTTGGAGGTAACACAAAAGGCAGAATCATTGGGTCTAGAAAAGTTGGTAAGTGCTCATCTTGTTTTATTGAAGAAGTTCTTTTAGTAGATGGGCTAGCATATAATCTGCTTAGTATTAGCCAACTTTGTGACAAAGGCCATAAAGTTATTTTTGACTCTCTTGTATGCACTATCTTTGAACCAAATTCTGAATATGTCAAATTTACTGGTAAGAGAGTCAACAACATCTATATGGTAGATTTAGATGATGTAGCACACACAAATCTGTGTCTAACTGTAAATAAGGACGATTTAGCTTACCTGTGGCATCGTAGGTTAGGTCATGCCAGCTGCAGTGTGCTTCATAAGTGGAATAAACATAATATGGTAAAAGGTCTTCCTGAAATTTCTTTCAAACAAGGTAATAAAATATGTGAGGCATGCACACAATGTAAACAAACTAGGAAGTCATTCAAATCCAGAACTGAGACTTATCTTCTAGACCTTTTGAGCTGATTCATATGGATTTTTTTGGACCTACTAGGTCAGTCAATTTATCTGGAAAAAGATATGGTTTTGTACTAGTAGATGACTTCTCTAGATACACGTGGGTGTTTTTTTTGTCTCACAAAAATGATACATTTGAGAAATTTCAGGAGTTCTTTCACAAAATAAAATAGACATGTGAACAATCTATTTCCAATATTTTGTCTGACCATGGTGGTGAGTTTGAAAACTCACAATTTGAAGATTTTTGCAGGGAGAATGGGATTAACCACATATTTTCCTCACCAAGGACTCCAGAGCAGAATGGAGTGGTAGAAAGGAGGAACCGAACTTTAGTAGAAATGGCCAGGACTATGTTGGTAGAAGGAAACTTGCCAAGAAGGTTTTGGGCAGAGACAATTAATACCTCATTTTACATCATTAATAGAGCCCTGGTAAGACCTTCTACACAAATGACTCCTTATGAAATTCTTAAGGGTAAGAAACCTTCTCTAGCACACTTCAAGGTTTTCGGATGTAAATGTTTTATCCATGTAAATTCCAAACGAGACCTTGATAAATTTGAACCCAAAAGTGAACCTGGAATTTTTCTAGGTTATTTTGAAAAGTCCAGAGCCTATAGAATTCTTAATCTTAGTTCAAAAACTGTTGAAGAATCTCCTCATGTTGTCTTTGATGAATCGACCAGTAAAATTGAAACTGATTTACGCAGGGACAAAATTGATGGCGATATCTTGAAGAAGAAAGAAGAATAGGATGGAGAATCTGCTGAAGAGGCTGAAGCAGAAGAATCTGAAACTCAAGGGGAGGTAAGTGGAAATCCAGGTAATCAGGTTACCAATGTTAAATTTCTGAGAGATCATCCTTTAGAAAATATAATTGATAATTTGAATGAACCCCGTAGAACTAGAGCACATTTTAGAATTGAAAATGACTTGAACTCATTTGCTTAGTTTCACAGATAGAACTAAAGAATATAGAAAGTGCCCTAAAGGATGAACATTGGATAAATGCCATGCATGATGAACTTAGTTAATTTGATAGGAATAAGGTCTGGCACTTAGTTCCTAAACCTTCACATGGTAATATTATAGGAACTAAATAGGTTTTTCAAAATAAAACAAATGAGCAGGGTAATATTGTCAGAAATGTCACGTCCCAACGCGGAAAATCGAGGGCGCGAGCAGTTTCGGGGCACTCATGTCGATCAGGGCATGTACAAATTAATTCTAAAGACAGAGAGATAAGGGAAAATGATGCTTTTATTCCGTCAAAATGAACGTTTACAACGCTATTCATAAGCCTTAAAAGGCATGGTACAACCTTCCAACTTTCCAAATACATAATTCAAGTAAGAGCAATAACGACATACATAAACCTAGGTAAAACTAAATCACTCATTCACTCTAGTCCATTCCCTTGTTCATCATTGAATTTCCCTGCAACAATTCACCGAAAATGTAGGGTGAGCAAAAAGCTCAGTAGGATTTTATATCTTTAATCCAGGCAATCTTAAAGTAATTAACCATTTAAACAGTTTGCATCGAGAGGTAATTTAAATAGGAATTTCAAGTAAGAGGTTTGTACAAGGAATTTTAAGTGATCAGAATAACAAGTTATCAAGAGAGAATTTCAAGTAATAACTTTGAACATGTAGAAAATGTCATGGAATTGGCCATTTCATGCAATTAAGTAATTCATGTAATTTCAAGTAATTTAAGTAGAAGTAACAAGTAAACAAGTAAACGACGTGTGGAATGTCGTAAAAATCTAACAAGTCAAGCACTTTGGTGTAATACCACATCTGGTCAATTAACTCCTATGGGCACAAGTACTTTCGGGCGCTCCCCCTAGGAGCAGATCAGGCCCCATTAACGCCAGGTATTGAGGTCATTTAGATCAAAAGATCCCAAGTACGTTTTGACATCCACTTAATGTATATGGCCAATGAATTTCAAGAATGAGCTATTTGTAAACAAGTACAGATCTGGCAAAAATCACAGAAGTCACAAGAAAAGTGGATGATAGTTTTAAGGCATCATGTTTAACGACATTAAGTCGTGGATTTCAAGGATGAACGGTAACTAGGAAGAAAATTTAAGTAAATAGAACTAATAAAATTATTTCGATTCTATAATTTAATCTTGTGTTCAATTGATTTAACAAGTGTTTAGGCATGTTTTCAGGAAGTTTTTATATCCTGGAGGTATTTTAGTTTAGCCAAAATGCGGATTTTATAGCCAATCAGAATTCTGTTATGAACGTGGTGTAGGTAAGCACCATGTTCACGAAATCATTTGAGAATTCATTCTTAATTCTGTTAAAATTCAGAAATATTAAGTTTTAGATAAGATGTATATACTTTTGAATTAACATCGTGATTTCACATATTATTGATATTTTTAATGATAATATGATAAAATAATAGATTTATCATGCAGAAAATATTTTAACATGGTAAAAAGTAATTTTTATACACCAATTTGCTGATAACATGATAAAACAGATTTTTACATGCTGTAGTGATTTTCATATATTTATTTACTGGTATTATGATAAATACATATTTTCATGCTTAAAAAAATAAATTTATTATGCTAAAAATAGCTTCATCATGCTGAAAATAATTCTAACATGTTAAAGCAGTTTTAACATGCTAGAAATAATTTTATCATACTGAGTGTAATTTTATCATACTGAAAATTAATATTTAACATGCTAAAATTAATACTTAACATGCTAAAATAATTCTCATACATTAATTTACTGATGAGATGATAAAAAGAAGTTTACCATGTTGATTACAGAAATTCTCTGATAATAATTAAATTTTTTTATCATCCTGGAAATAATTTTTTATACATTTATTTACTAATTATTTGATAGAAAATAGAATTATCATGCTGAAAAAAATAGTTTTAAATAGCTTTAATATGCTGAAATTAGTTCTAACATGCTAAAAATAATTCTAACATGTTGGAAATAATTTTATCATGCTGGAAGTAATTTTAACATGCTGGTAGTAATTTTCATGCATCAACTTACTAATTATTTAATAGGAAATTAGGTTTAGCATGCAAAAAAATAGTTTTAGATGGATTTAACATACTAAAATATAGTTTTCATATCTCAGTATGAATAAAATAATTTTATCTTGCTGGAAGTAATTTTTAATATGCTGAAAATATTTTTCATGTATTAGTTTACTAATAATATGGTAAAAATAGATTTTTACATGCTAAAAATAATTTTTAACATGCTTTAAAAATTCAAACATGCTAATATTGCTTTTTCTTATTTCTGGTGACTAAATGCTTACAATTAATGTGGATTCCAAATGTTATAATTCTCATTGTATAGTGACTAAACTTTAGTCCCACATTGGAAGTTAGAAAAAACTTCCTTGGCTTTATATGTTAGAGAGCTCACCCTTGGGTCAGGACCCAAGGTACATAGGATGTGGGCTCGAGTTGTGTGTGGATATAGAACTACTAATATATATGTATATATATTTATTTATTTGTGCCGAGCCGAGCCGAGCCGAGCCTATGCTAAAAATAATTCTAACATGCTGGAAGTAATTTTAACATGCTGGTAGTAATTTTCATGCATCAACTTACTAATTATTTAATAGGAAATTAGGTTTATCATGCAAAAAAATAGTTTTAGATGGATTTAACATACTAAAATATAGTTTTCATATCTCAGTATGAAGAAAATAATTTTATCATGCTGGAAGAAATTTTTAATATGCTGAACATATTTTTCATGTATTAGTTTACTAATAATATAGTAAAAATAGATTTTTACATGATAAAAATAATTTTTATTCTACAAAAATAATTTTTAACATGCTGTAAAAATTCAAACATGCTAATATTATTTTTTCTTATTTCTGGTGACTAAATGCTTACAATTAATGTGGATTCCAAATGTTATAATTCTCATTGTATAGTGACTAAACTTTAGTCCTACATTGGAAGTTAGAAAAAACATCCTTGGCTTTATATATTGGAGAGCTCGATGTGGGCTCGATTTGTGTGTGGATACAGAACTACTAATATATTTATTTATTTATTTGTGCCGAGTCGAGCCGAGCCGGGCCGGGCCGGGCCGGGCCGGGCCGAGGTGACGTTGGTTGGTTTTGAATGCGACGTGGAACCCAACCCTCCAATAAAATGACCATAACTTGCTCATTTCTTAACGAAGTTTAGGGAAACATGTATCAATGGAAAGAGCATAGAAAAATGAACCTGAGAGACACCTACCTTAGAGCGGATCTAAGAAGAGGTAAGAAATAATAAGAAAACCCTTGCTTCTCCAAATGCTTCCTTCAAATCTCCTCCAATCACCGCAGCAGCATAGTCTTGACCTCCAGGGATAGTTTGAGGGTCGAATGGGGTTCTATTTATAGCCAAAACTTGGCCAATTTTGTCAAGATTCCTTGCCTAATATTACCAAACTTTCCACCCACAAATTAGAAGAAAATTCTAACTTCTCCTCTTAATCTAGCCTTAATTTGGTGTGAAACCAATGTAAAAATGGCTGGTCTAAGGTGGCTGGTAGGTAAGAGTTGATTCTTGAGTCAATCTTCTAGAAATGGAGTTATTTTAATCCCTTATATGCCATATTAAACACATGTTACGAATTTTAAGGTTAATTATCCTTTATTAAATCCTTTAACCATTAATCTAACCCATTATGGATTATCCAATGGGCCAATTGTAATCCTAGTCCATTATATGGACTTTAATTGGGCTTCTTATGATTTTTCTAAGGGTTAAAGTATTTAATTTCAATTTACTTCAAGTAATTTCAAGTAAATTCACTAATCTTTAGTAATCTAGTTTAGATAAACTGTAATTTAATCTTTTCATGAAACATTTAATTGTATAATTTATTTGAAAATTTTATTTTTCATTTTAAATTATCAGGTTTCTACAAGAAATAAGGCTAGGCTTGTAGCTCGGGGGTACAATCAAGAATTTGGTATTGACTTTGAAGAATCATTTGCTTCTGTAGCTAGGCTAGAAGCCATTAGGATTCTTTTGGCAATTGCATGCAGTTTAGGAATAACTCTCCAGCAGATGGATGTTAAATCTGCATTTTTAAATGGTGAAATAAAAGAAGATATTTTCGTAAAACAACCCCCTGGTTTTGTGTCTTGATTTTCTTCACCATGTTTATAAGCTTGACAAGGCACTCTATGGACTGAAGCAAGCTCCTCGAGCTTGGTATGACAGACTGAGAAAATTCCTCATAGACAAAGGATTCTCCAGAGGTAAGGTTGACCAGACATTGTTTACAAAGGTATGTGATAAAGATATTCTGGTTGTTCAGATATATGTAGATGATATAGTATTCGGGTCAACCAAGCCTTCTATCTGTGAGGAGTTTTCTAAATTAATGACTAACAAATTTGAAATGAGCTCAATGGGAGAATTAAAATTCTTTCTTGGATTGCAGGTCTGTCAGACTAAAGAAGGGAGATTCATAACTCAAGAGAAGTATATCAAGGATCTACTGAAGAAATTCAAGATGGAAAACCTCAAAGCCATAACTACACCAATAGGCACATCAACCAGCCTAGATGCTGACCTTGAAGGTAAAATGGTTGATACAAAACTCTACAAAGGTATGATTGGATTCTTGTTATATCTTACTGCATCTCATCCCGATATTCAATTTTCAGTATGTCTGTGTGCACGTTTTCAAGCTAGTCCTAAGGAATCACATATGATAGCTGTGAAAAGGATTTTTAGGTATTTGTCAGGCACCCTGAACTTAGGTTTATGGTGTGACGACCCAGAGTTCAGGATACCGATATACCGATAACATCGATATACCGATACCAAGAACCGGGGAAGCCACCCAAGAGGCTGATGAGGCCCCTGAAGGGTTAGGAGGAAAGTGCTGAGGGTATGTATAACGAATTGCATTTTGGAACGCGCAATTTATGATTAAGTGATAAAATTAACACAAGTGCGGAAGCAATTCAAAATAACCAGAATGATATATATATATACTAGTCCAGATAAACCAAAGTACTAGACCACAAGGTACAACTACACGGGACATACCCCGGCAAAAGTACAAGAGAAGCCTCAAAAAGGCGGCTCGACTACAGCTGGCAGCTAGAAGCGGTCCCCAAAATGGCTCACGAAGCACCGGGAGACGACGGGCGCGGCTCACCTGAAAGGAGAAGGGTGAGTCACAGCCAGACTCAGTAGGGGTCACGCGGATCCCTACCTCGCACTAAACGAGCATCCATGCATAAATAAAAGTAATTAAGCGTGCATTTAAATAGAATAACAGGCAATGGCGTGAATAAACTACTCAAGTAAAGCTGTAAACTTTAACTAAGCAAGTAGAACAGCTAACACATGCCACAGCTGAATAAATGCAAGCGACTAAAACTAAATCTACCAAAATAGAATGAGCCTTAACTGATCCAAACAACAAGGAAGGACAACCACCAGAACAGAAACCAGATGCGTCCACTGACGACTTACACTGCGTCTCCAGCACTTGCAGTCGGTGAGGCGACAAGCAAAGCGCGCAAACAGTACCAAACTAAGTGACCAGTCGGAGGGGCACCCGTCGGTGTCAGTCCACAGTCTCCGACCACGTGTGCACACACTGACTCTAGCCTGAGCCAGGCCCTCTAGCTAGTTTTCTCCCTTGGTAGGACGCTACCATTGGCTGGGAGCCCATGGAACTAGCTTACAAACCGTGTATGGGAAACACCTCTCCGCTATCCTCCAGCGGGTCGGCACTCAACAGACCTTAGGGCAACAACAGTGGCTCCATCGCACGGAAAGAAAAGCTACTCTATTGGTATGAAAAACATGCCATCGTATAATAAAACAATGTAAACATGGCACATATATATAGAGGAACGCATAACAAGAAGGCTGGGAACTATTCCAAACCAACAGGCAAGCGGCGATCGGGAGCCAACGCGCTACATGAAAGTGACGGTCGGGGGCTGGCGCGTTACACCAAGAACGACGCACCGGCCTCCATCCGTTACTTCCGCCTGAGTTCCAGCTCAAAGGGCCTTAGAGGGAATGTGACGGTACGGGCCCTGTGCGTTACTTCGATGCAACGCGTTGGGTCACCGCCGTTACATCCACCCGAGGCCAAAACCCAGCATACAGCGTTCGAAATCAGACGCAGGCGAAGCGACGCGCTCGCCCAGGTGCGTCGGACGGAAGCGACGGCCGGCCGACAGGCCGCCGGGCTAACCGCCACACCTGGTCAACGTAAAACAACGGACGAGTAACGGATGGGAGCCCCACCTTTACTCTCCAAATAACGCACCCTCGTTGGGCCGTTGTTTGGAATTAACGCGTCCACTAAGGACCGTCAGGTGTGTGACGGTTCCTGGCAGGACCGTCACACCACCTGGAGCACGGGCGGGTACGGTTTGAAAACCGAAGCCCTCCTGGACGATAGGAATCGTCGGGTAACGACGTAGAAACCTGTAACCTGTCAAACCATACAACCCAAACAACATAATAACACCTAAAAACACCACATGCAACGCCTAATAAGCATTAAAAATCAAGAATTTAGCTAAAACCCCAAAACTAGGAAATATGAACATTAAGCATGCAATGGGGTTCTAATCAACAGAACGAGCTATAGGAAATGATCCTAGCGAGATCGGGATTCTATCCCCCTACCTCTTGCGAGCCGAAACCGACGAAAACACCGCATGCAAGGGGGTAGAGCCACGGGGCCTTCACACTCTACCTCGCTCCCACGATCATCGAACCACGCCGAAATGGGCACCTACGCGCTCCTCTCGACGCGAGGAATCCAACGGCGCCAACCACGCTTCAATCTGCCGGCGATTAGCCTGCAACCCAAGAGAGGGGGGGAAGAGGCGATCGCGGAGGAGAGAGAGAGGGTGAAAGAGATCGACGGGGAGAGAGAGAGAGTGAGTGAGGGATTAAAAGAGAAGAAAAATAAAAATAAAATATATATAATATAATTATTATATATATTAAAATCTTATTAATCTCTAATAACCCTCAAAGCTCCAAATAAATCCAGAAAAATACCAAACAAATTCCTAAAAATCCAGAAAAATAGCTGGAAATTCCAGAACAAATATTAGAACAAAATCCAATAAGGATCCATTAAGGCACGGGCCTTACAGTCCCTCCCTCCTTATAAAAATTTCGCCCTTGAAATTTACAACAACAAAAATAGGAGGAAACTGAGAAAGGACGTAAACCTCACTGGAATAAAAAGGGAAAAAGCTGACGCATCTCATCTTCACGCTCCCAAGTGGACTCATTACCAGAGTGACGCTGCCAAGTAACTTTTACCAGAGGAATAACCTTATTTCTCAACCGCTGCTCACGACGGTCTTCAATTCTGATAGGAAACTCTGGCGTGGACAAATCAGCAGTCACCTCAGGCCATACTGAATCATCGAGAACATGAGAAGCATCTGGCACATATTTCCTTAACTGAGACACGTGGAATACATCATGAATAGCTTGCATGGCCGCTGGCAGTTGCAGACGATAAGCCACCTGACCAATAGCTTCAACAATTGGGAAAGGGCCATCATACCGCGGACTAAGCTTTCCACGCTTCCCAAACCTGGAAACACCCTTCATCGGAGATATTTTAACAAACACCATATTACCTGGCTCAAATTGTAGTGGACGTCTGCGCTGATCTGCATAACTTTTCTGTCGACTCTGTGCCGTCAACAATCTCTGCCTGATCAGACGAACCCCATCAGAACACTGCTGCACCATGTCCGGTCCTGTCAACAATCTGTCCCCAACATCAAACCAATTCAGAGGAGTTCGACAAGGACGACCATATAGTGCTTCATAAGGAGCCATTCCAATACTGGAGTGAAAACTGTTATTATAAGCAAATTCAACAAGTGGCAAATGCTGACTCCACGACCCCTGCCAATCAAGGCAACACAATCTCAGCATGTCTTCCAGAGTCTGAATAGTCCTCTCTGACTGTCCATCTGACTGAGGGTGATACACTGAACTGAAAGCTAACTCAGTGCCCAAAGCTTTCTGGAAACTACGCCAGAAGCTGGAGGTAAAACGTGGGTCACGATCTGACACAAGTGAAACAGGAACTCCATGCAGTGGCACGATCTTCTGCACATACAGCTCGGCCAACCTCTGCACATTCCAAGTAATCTTAATCGGCAATAATCTGGCAGTTTTAGTCAATCTGTCGACTAGCAACCAGATACCATCAAAACCTTGAGAAGTCCGAGGCAAACCCACCACAAAATCTGTAGTAACATGGTCCCATTTCCACATCAGAATCTCTAATGGCTGAAGCAAACCACCTGGCTTTTGATGTTCGGCTTTAACCTGCTGACAAGTCAAGCACTTAGAAACAAAAGTAGCCACATCTTTCTTCATACCTGGCCACCAGAACTGCTTCTTCAAATTCTGATACATCTTGGTAACACCTGGATGAATAGCAAAACGGGAACCATGGGCTTCACTCAGAATCTCATGCCTCAAACCATCATCAGCGGGAACATACCATCTGCCCTGGAAACTGACAACCAGCTCGTCATCAAATTCCACATCATATCTTGATATAACACGGGCTAAATCAGAATCCGCTTGCTGAGCTTCTTTAATCTGCTGAAACAAAGCCGAACCCAAAATCAAACTAGCACAAACTGCCATCTTCGGATCAGAAGGAAACTCTACACTGAATGCCTCGCTCGGAAGCCATTTCCACAATTTCCATTCATGAAGCATCAAATGACTGACTTGCACTTTCCTGCTCAGAGCATCAGCCACAACATTCATTTTACCCCGCTGATAGAAGAGTGTAAAGTCAAAGTCTTTCATGAATTCCATCCATCGGCGCTGCCTGAGATTCAAATCTTTCTGGGAGTATATATACTGTAAACTCTGGTGATCAGTAAGAATCTGAAATTTCTCACCATACAGATAATGTCTCCAGATCTTTAAGGCAAAAATAACTGCAGCTAGTTCCAGATCATGAGTGGGGTAATTTTCTTCATGTCGTTTCAATTGTCGAGATGCATATGTGATAACTTTACCATGTTGCATCAGCACTGCACCCAAACCTACTCGAGAAGCATCAGTACAGACCAAAAAACCACCCGAGTCGGAAGGCAAAGTAAACACAGGAGAAGAAGTCAATAGCCTTTTCAATTCAACAAAGCTTGTCTCACACTGATCTGACCAGACAAAAGGTATATCTTTACGAGTCAGTCTAGTCATCGGGGCTGCAATCTTCGTAAAATCTTGGATGAATCTGCGGTAATACTCAGCCAAACCTAAAAAGCTTCATATTTCTGTCACAGTCTTTGGTCTCTGCCAGCTCAGAACAGCATCAATCTTTGCAGGGTCCACTTCCACTCCATCACCAGAAATCACGTGACCTAGAAAATGAATTTCCCGAAGATAGAATTCACATTTACCGAACTTCGCATAAAGCTCGTGATCTCTTAGAGTCTGCAGAACGATCCTCAAATGCTGCACATGATCTTCATCAGAGGCAGAATAGATCAGAATATCATCAACAAAGATCACCACAAACTGATCAAGAAATGGACGAAAGATATGCTGCATCAGGTCCATGAAAGCTGCTGGGGCATTAGTCAAACCAAACGGCATAACCAGAAATTCAAAGTGACCATATCGAGTGCTGAAAGCAGTCTTCTCCACATCGGATTCCCGGATCCACAATTGAAAATAGCCAGACTGGAGATCAATCCGTGAAAAGACAGTAGCAGACTGTAGCTAGTCAAACAAATCATCAATCCTGGGAAGCGAGTACTTATTCTTAATAGTCACCCGATTCAGCTGCCTGTAATCAATACAAAGTCTCAGGCTTCCATCTTTCTTCTTCACAAACAACACTGGCGCACTCCACGGGAAAAGCTGGGGCGAATATAACCTTTTTTCAGTAACTCAAGTAGCTGTGCTCGCAGTACTTTCAATTCAGCTGGAGCCATTCGGTACGGTGCCTTCGCTAAGGGGCCGGTACCCGGAATCAGTTCAATCACCATTTCTATCTCTCGCTCTGGAGGCAAGCCTGGCAACTCGTCAGGAAACACATCAGGGAACTCACAAACAACCGGAATATCACAAACATCCCGTCGTGGTTTTTCAACAGCAACCACAGAAGCTAAGAATCCTTGGCAACCTACACTAAGCATCTTGAAGGCTCGAATAGCAGAAATAATTATACGAGAAGAACGGGATCGAATACCTTGAAAATAAAAGGCTGATTTCCCCCGAGGCTGAAAATAGATCTTCTTCGATCTGCAATCAACCACAACTCCATAATGCTCCAACCAATCCATTCCCAGAATAACATCATAATCTGCCAGCTGCAATGCATACAATCTCGCCGGCAACTGGTGATTATCAATCATCACAGGAGATTCTTCCAGACACAAAGGTGTAATCATGAAATCTCCAGAAGGCATCTTAACATACATCTCACAAGCTATCTCTGAAGTCGGTTCCTCAATACATGCCATGAAATCCTCAGAAATAAAAGAGTGAGAAGCACCAGAATCAAATAAGACACGAGCTGAATGACCATAAAGCATAATCGTACCTTCAACCAGATGGGACGCAACAGCATCAGCTCTAGTCAAATGAGTAACCTTGCCTTTCTGCTTCTTTGAACCAACTGAAGATTGCTGAGAAGACGCCGACGCTTGAGAGAAAAATTGTTGTTGAGCTTGTGGTGTAGGAGGTCTGAACTGCGACTGCTAAGGTTGAGAAAACTGGGGAACCTGCAACGGTTTCGGCCTCAGCGGGCAATCTCGAACCACATGACCAGGCTGGTCACAACGAAAACACACCACAGGAAGAGAGCACGGCTGGCCCTTGTGATGACCACCGCATCTCCGACACGTCCATGGCTGACTGACAGCTGAGCTCTGCCGAGTCTGAGAAGAAGGTGCTGTCGGCTGCTGAACAGAATCTGTACCGGACGGCTGCTAGAAAAACTTCTTCTTCTTCTTGAACCTCTTGAACTTGGGTTTGGAAGGAGAGGAAGAGCCACAGACCTCTGACTAGACTGAGGGAACACCTGACACTGGCGGTCGGTAAGCCTGCTGAGACTGTACTGCGGGCTGAACTGACCCTGCCTGAGGATATCCACCCGGTCTCGTCATCTCCAGCTCAAGTGCCACCGCTGTCTGGCACGCACTATCCAGGTCTGCAACACGACTGGCAATGAGGGGCATCTTCAACTCGGGCCTCAAACCTCGCAAAAATTACTGGGTTTTCAAAGCTTCACTAGCCAGCACATGGGGCGCATACTGACCCAACTCCATAAACTTATTTCGATACTGAAGCACCGTCATACTGCCCTGCGTCAGCTCCATAAATGGATACATTTTTGCCATTTGTAAATAGGCAGGAGTGTAAGCACGCTCGAAAGCAGCAACGAACTCTGCCCAGGTGATCTGCCGAAGAGGTCTTGAATGAAAACCGATCTGCCACTCGGCCTTCCACCACGTAATGGCTGCACCCTGGAGTTGAAAAGCAGCAAGCATAACTTTCTCATCTTCAGCACATTCCATCGAGACAAACACCCGCTCTATCGCATCCAACCATTGCCTTGCCACATCTGGATCAGCTTGACCATCGAACGCAGGCGGGTTGAACATCGGGAATTCCTTTAAAGCCTTGCCTCGACTGCCAGGCACTTCAACAGGAGGAGCAATGATCGGCGCTGGAGGAGCGACTGGAACAGCTGGAACTACAGGAGGAGGTGCAGAACCACTATCTTTCCGGGGCGCATCTCGAGGAACACGAGGAACTCGAGGAGGTCTTCCTCGATGAGGCGGCATAATTGCACTGCCAACAACATAAAACAATAATAAATCCATCAATCACGCATAAAACATCCTAAGCCAGCAGTAGACGACACCAAGGACTAGCTCTGGACAAGCGCAAATTCCAATTCCTTATACAATCCTCAACTAACGCTCTGATACCAGCTGTGACGACCCAGAGTTCAGGATACCGATATACCGATAACATCGATGTACCCATACCAAGAACCGGGGAAGCTACCCAAGAGGCTGATGAGGCCCCTGAAGGGTTAGGAGGAAAGTGCTGAGGGTATGTATAACGAATTACAATTTGGAACGCGCAATTTATGATTAAGTGATAAAATTAACACAAGTGCGGAAGCAATTCAAAATAACCAGAATGATATATATATATACTAGTCCAGATAAACCAAAGTACTAGACCACAAGGTACAACTACACGGGGCATACCCCGGCAAAAGTACAAGAGAAGCCTCAAAAAGGCGGCTCGACTACAGCTGGCAGCTAGAAGCGGTCCCCAAAATGGTGGCGACGGCCGGCCGACAGGCCGCCGGGCTAACCGCCACACCTGGTCAACGTAAAACAACGGACGAGTAACGGATGGGAGCCCCACCTTTACTCTCCAAATAACGCACCCTCGTTGGGCCGTTGTTTGGAATTAACGCGTCCACTAAGGACCGTCAGGTGTGTGACGGTTCCTGGCAGGACCGTCACACCACCTGGAGCATGGGCGGGTACGGTTTGAAAACCGAAGCCCTCCCGGACGATAGGAATCATCGGGTAACGACGTAGAAACCTGTAACCTGTCAAACCATATAACCCAAACAACATAATAACACCTAAAAACACCACATGCAATGCCTAATAAGCATTAAAAATCAAGAATTTATATAAAACTCCAAAACTAGGAAATATGAACATTAAGCATGCAATGGGGTTCTAATCAACAGAACGAGCTATAGGAAATGATCCTAGCGAGATCGGGATTCCATCCCCCTACCTCTTGCGAGCCGAAACCGACGAAAACACCGCATGCAAGGGGGTAGAGCCACGGGGCCTTCACACTCTACCTCGCTCCCACGATCACCGAACCACGACGAAATGGGCACCTACGCGCTCCTCTCGACGCGAGGAATCCAACGGCGTCAACCACGCTTCAATCCACCGGCGATTAGCCTGCAACCCAAGAGAGGGGGCAAGAGGCGATCGCGGAGGGGAGAGAGAGGGTGAAAGAGATCGACGGGGAGAGAGAGAGAGAGTGAGGGTGAGGGATTAAAAGAGAAGAAAAATAAAAATAAAATATATATAATATAATTATTATATATATTAAAATCTTATTAATCTCTAATAACCCTCAAAGCTCCAAATAAATCAGGAAAAATATCAGACAAATTCCTAAAAATCCAGAAAAATAGCCGAAAATTCCAGAACAAATATTAGAACAAAATCCAATAAGGATCCATTAAGGCACGGGCCTTACATATGGTATCCTGCTCGGTGTGAGTTAGACCTCATAGCTTACACTGATGCAGACTATGCAGGGTGTAAGATAGATAGGAAATGTGCTAGTGGATATTGTCAATATCTAAGTGGTTGTCTAGTATCTTGGGCATCTAAGAAACAACACACTGTTGCCTTATCCACTGCTGAGGTAGAGTATGTGACAGTAGGAAACTGTGCAGCTCAAGTTCTCTGGATTAAGCACCAACTTATTGACTATCACATTAACCTTGGTTGTATTACAATTCTTTGTGATAACACTAGTGCCATTTCTCTTACTAAAAATCCAGTTCACCATTCACGGACTAAGCACATTAAGATTAAGCACCATTTTCTAAGAGATGAAGTAAACAAAAAGGAAATTGAATTAGAATTCATTGAGTCAGAAAAATAAATTGTTGACATTTTTACCAAGCCCCTTGGGAATGAAAGATTTAAATATTTAAGAAGGGAACTAGGCTTGTGTAAATTTCAGCATGATGGTTGATAGTTCATACTTGTCTATTTTGAATAAATGCTTCTTCATTTTCATTTGCATGTGTCAGATTGTCAAATGAATGAGCGTGTCAGCAGTTTATGCATTTTGTCATCTTGATGTCAGAGGTATATCAAATAGTATGATGATAGAAGGACAGAATCTCTATCTTGAAATCCATACTACGTGTAGAGGCCAGTCCTCCGCCAAGTACCCTGCATCATAAGCATTTCTGAGTTCTTATCTCCACATGTCATAATGTTGTGTCTAATGCATATAGACAGGGGGAGTTTCATACATTTTTAAGAGCGGGAGTCCATAATAAAATTCGAATCAGAATAGATTAGTTGTTCACCTTCTGAACAACCTTGTTCACCTTCTGAATAATGTTGACACCTTCTAAATAATGTCGACACCCAGAGTCGACTTCCTTGAGAACTTTTTCTGCCAAATCATGAATCTATTTGTCCTAGTTGCATCCTTGGTATCATATTCTTGAAAATTTCTTGCAATTCAGTGCCTCTGATATAATGACAATCTAATAATCAGTTCATCATTCTAAGCTACTAAAATCATAAATCTTCTATTATAAGAATCTGTTATTGTTTCATGAATGAACTGATGGTTTAAACTTAATAAAATTTAAAGTCTAAAAACTGAATTCATTGAACTGGATTGTTTATGACAATTAATAGCTCTCAACCATTTCTCTCATAACATGTCTGATAATGTCTTTAGATATCTGAAAGTTCTTAAATTAATGATTTCTTGGTTGAGAAACTTGGAATGAGTATTATTTTTAAACAAGTCTTTCTAAACACAAAGGGCAGCCAGTAATGATTGAATGCAAAGGCAGGGCAATAATTGAATGTACTGAGAAACTGGGTACTTCATCAATGAAATGGAGAAAAACTCATGTCATGAAGTGATTCAAGTTATCTCTGTTTAATGGTCAAAACAATATGGGTAGCTTCATTGAGTAACTAGGGGTACTGGCGTCTAATCAATTTGTACTCTTATGATAAAAGGCATAAATGATACTTAACAGTTTAAACAGTCTGTGTAATGCCCTGGATCTCTGCTGGATCCTTTGTTGGTCTCATTAGATCTTTATTGGATCTTTCGGATCTGTTTCGGTGAGTTTCGGTTCGCTTTTGTGACTTCCGAGTTAAGCTTTACGATCCGTGTGGGTTTTTCTCTCGTACAAGTTACGGAACCATACGGTGAGTTTGGTTGTTAGTTCCTCGACTCGTGAATGCTGCAGCGACGATGTACTCTTCGAGCCGGTCGTTTCGACTATTTTTGCGTATTTTTCAGAGATAGAGCCAGAAATCAGATTTTTCGGAAATTAGGAAAATTCCTAATTTCTTTTCCTTTTTCTTTTCCTTCCTCTCTCCTCCCTTCTCATTTCGCCGCCGCCGTCTATCTCTCCCGTTTTCTCTCCTCTCGAGCTTCCTCGGCTCCGGCTGCAGACGGAGGACCTAGGAGCGAGTGTTGGGGATGCTGTGGAGCTGACTGGGTGCGCGATAGGGCGAGGATGGAGTGGTTCTGGCGCGATCCCGAACGGTGGATTCAAAGCCGGTGTTTGAGCTCGCGGCGTGGTTTTCGGCACGGTTTAGTCCCTTCGGGGCACGGTTTCTTTGGTGGAGGTAGGGAGACTGATGCGGGACGGACACGGGAGACGACACTATATGGTGCCACCCTCGGACTCTAGATGAAGACACGACCAGCAACACACACCAGGGAGACACTAAGCCCGACACTACGAGCTCCTAGTGGCGAAACGTCGCTAACAGAAGTGGAAGCTCACTCGTCATCCCAAGCGAGGGAAAGCGCGGACCGTGCGCGGTTAAGGAACCGGCGGAGGTCAAGGGTAGTCCGACTCAACTTCCGGACTCGGATCGAGTCGCGGGACGGGTCACTCTCGCTCTCACAGCGGTGACATGGACACACGGGCTAGTACCTACACTCTCGGCAGCGGCAAAAGACCATATACTAGCTAAGCAAATGAACGCCAAGAGGTTCGGACCATTACCTCCACGCACCCGGCGTCGCGAAGACAACCCCGGCCGAACCACGGACTCCCGGTTAACAATGAGTACAGCAATACACTAAGTCGACCCACTCCACGCAGGGAGGTAAAAGGTCACATGTGGGGTCCGGGAATCACGTAACTCGGGTTGACGGGCAGCATCCTGATGTCGCCCGGCGGTGCCGAACTCCTCGTTTTCGTGCTTTCCGAACGGCGGCTTCTACGGGCCCGCGGGGCCCACGGACGGCGCTGTCCTCCGGATCTGTCGGGGTGGGACCCACTGTGATGGGGACTCCTGGTGGCGCGCCTCCACGGACGGCGGTCAGCCGGGAACACCGATCGGGGGTCGATCGGCCCCGATTCCCAATTGATGAACTAGCTGTCCACGGATTTTGGTTGCTATCTTCCAGCGCGCGCTCCGGCGAAAACGGCCGCTGCGAGCAATCCCGACGTCGGATCGGGACGCATGAGCTATCGTTGGAAAGCTCTCTTCAAATTCTTCGATCTAGACCTAGAGAGATCGGCTGGATCTGGTCGGATCAGAACTTTATTGAATTTACAAGTCCCTATTGTACAGTAACTGAAATCTCAGATCTGCAGGGTACTTTTCTGAGAACCACCGTTGACCGCCTAGTAAACCTCTGATTCAGCTCTTGAGCTCTTCTTAGGAGTTGTAGGGAATCAAACCACGGAACTGGGACTATTTTCATAATTTGATTTGGAGGTGGAGGAGATTTTGTATGAGTTTTGGGGTGACTAGTGGTCAGATCTTGGAACAGGTGGACAGAACTGTAGATGGGTCTGAGAACGAATTTTAGAAAATATGATATGGGTGAATCAAAAATTGAGAAAAATTGTGGATGAAGGGGTGGATGGGTGGAATCCCCAATAAAATTGGTCGAACCAACAGAAATCAAAAAGTGGCTCTAAGATATGAAACACAGGACGGATGTGAACCTGGACAGAACTCTGGCAGAACTGAAATGGAAGAGTGGACGAAAATCAAAAATTAGCAAACGTGATCTGAATGCTGGCATGATTTTTTTGGGTGGAGAGGAACATCCTAGAAACAACTCCTCCAAATTTGGTAGCCAAATGAGCTCGGGGAAGACCTGTGAAATTCAAACTAGCTGCTGTGGTACTGCACAGGCAGAACTCCGTTGATGGCGATGGCGGTGCGATAGCGGCTCGTGGCGGCGGCGGCGATCGTCGGAACCGATACACGAGGCGTCACACCTCAGAATGGAAGCCTTAACAGCTTCAAGGGGGAGAGGGAGGAGAGAGGAGGGGGGCGCACCAGCCCTTGCTCTTGGAAATTGTTTGATTCAAATGGCATTAATTCCTCCAAAATGAAAAATACAAGCTTAAATAGGTTACATCTCACATCCATTGTCCACCGTTGGATCTAGGGGATGAGAATGGGTGGCCTAGATTGAGTGTGACACACACACACAAAATACATTAAAATATTTAAGGGGGGGCGGCCCTTGGACCAAGGAGGTGGAAGGTGGACTTGGTAGGTGGGGTGGGTGGCCAACTTGGACTTTCCAAGCCACTTGTCCCCCACTTGGCCCACCTATCTAGAAGCCTCCATTTGACATGTTGACTGACCCCACATGGGGCCCATGGGCTGAGGTGGATCAATGGGATGGGGCCTGGGGGGCCGTGGGGCCCACGGGGTCCAATTTGCACATAAGCCCCTCTTACAATCAAAATAGCAAACCGCATACAATGAAATAAACACAAAGTACACACACATAAAGTCTAACTAAATATGATAAATGCCGGGACTAAGGGGGGTGTCTCTAGGCTGTCTCCGAGCCAAATAGATGCTGAGGTGGCTCGAGTCGTGCTCGTATGCGGTACCGGTGGCTCGGCGTATCGCGCCGCTCAACTGCTCGGGTGTCCGCACCAATTCTCCCCGGGTGGGAGAAACTCGACCCTGTCGAGTAAGGGTCTGCATCGCTCCTGTATCGCTCCAATAGGTCCGGATCGATCTGCTGCAACTCGCCATGTGTGATCCATGTGTCCTCAGTAGCGGGCCGTCCTCTCCATCGCACTAGGTAGCGCGGGTAAGATCCACTCCTGGTAACTGTCACTTGCTCGTCCAGTATACGATCTTTATGCTCACGCTGCCGTGAAAAAGGGGCTGGAGGTGGAAGTGGACACTCAGGTGTGGGATCACTCTCAAGGGGAGGAGATGGCTCAAAAGGCTCACTAGGGATCACCGCTGGGTCCCTATATGCAACAAGATCCGATACATTGAAGGTAGAGCTTATACCATATTCCTCGGGCAGGTCCACAACATACGCATTGGATCCAACGCGTTTCAACACTCTAAAGGGACCGGCTCCGCGAGCTTGCAACTTCTTAACGGTTCCAGAGGGAAACCGTTCAGGTCTTACCCTGATCATGACATATTCACCCTCTTGGAACTCTCAGTGGTGTCGATGGGCATCGGCTAGCTCTTTGTAACGTGCATTGCTGGCCTCACTCATGCAGACTCCTAACATGCCTAGCACTAGACTCGACAGACTCACAATGCACTCCTAAAATGCTTAGCAAAATAAAAACACACGGATGCACACACAACCCTAAACAACCCTACAGTTAGTCCGACCCAATCATATGCAAGGTGGTCCAGGACATCCGAATGTGTGCCATGCATACCCTAGGTGTGACCGAGGGTCGGTACAATCATAAGACGGTCCTTTGGATTTGGGAGGTTTGGGTGGGACTGGAGGGTAGGGTGTCTCTCGCCCGTGAACGGACTCGGTGGGTGCCGATGGCCCGGTCCATGGGGGAGGGGTATAATGGTGACCTCCTTTAAAGAAGTGGAATGGAGATTGTGGACCAAGGGGACCACTAAGAAAGGGATCGAAGGGATCAAAGAATGTGTGACCCCTCGATATGGATTCCCTCATCTCAAGATCCCATGTGTGGAAGTCTAGAAGGTGTTGTTGATCTCCTTCATCCTTGAAGGGAGATGAGATGGTGGGGGTATGATGGTGGACTCTCTCAAAAAGGTGGAGTAAATATGGTGGGTCACGGGGTCCACAAGAGAATGGGTCGAAGGGATCAAAGAAGGTATGACCCCTCTGACTAGGCTTCCACAAATCACTGTCCCACATTTGGAAATCTTGGAGGTGTAAATGATCACCTTCATTCATTGTGAGAGGTGGGACAACAGTCATAGGTAGAAAGTAAGATTCCTCCCTTGGGTAAAAGGAAATGAAGTCGGACTCGGCCAGCGTAGGGAGGAGTAGAAGAACCTCCGTGGTAACATGACCCACGGTGTACACGGAGGTGATGGACCCTAAAGCGGGATGAGTGAAACTACGACCTGTGGGTCGGTCGAAGCCTGGAGCCAACAAGTGCGTAAATGTCCACTGCCGGTCTAACCCTTTAAGAAGGTCATCCAATGTATCCACATAGTGACTAGACCGGAAAGTGGTATGAAATGAATTGATTGGCACCAGAGGTAGGATAGGGTCCATAGATGGGAAGGGAAGTGGGACCAAGCCCTTCTTGAGCCAGCTAAGAAGCGGCTCGGCTATGACAAGCATACCCGTTAGAAACACGGGTGGCTCGGGCTGAGGTGGCTTAGAATAAGGATCGGAGAGTGGGGCTTCTCCAACCCTTTTGTTCCTTATGGCTAGAGATGTCCGAGTGGGACATTGTCCGGCGTAGTGGCCGAACCCCTGGCAGCGATAACACTGTTGTCGTGACCCACTACGCTCCCTGATAAGTGGGTCCCTACCCTTATCCTCTTGACGGACAGGGGGTGTAGGCAATGGGGCTCTCGTGGGTGGGAGAAGAGGATCCACTATGATGGGGAGAGGGCTTGGGGACTCTGTTGATGGGGCCGGGTTAAGACTACCGGCGATGACCTCCTTAGGCTCGGGTTGGAGTACATCACTAGGAGTACGTGTCCTATCCACCCCATCCAATCGGTCCAAAATCATTTGCATAAGTTCGGCAACAGAGTGGGTTGGAATAGGGATATCATGGTGGACTCGCCCGTAGTCAACCGTCCTAGGATTGGGTCTTGGCTCATCTACGTGTGGGACTCTTTGCCTCCGACTAGAACCCACTTGGTTGGAAGTGATTGGGTGGGGCCGGTTGGAGGTGACCGGTTGGGGCACGTAGACCTTCCTAAGCTCTCTCTTCATGTCCCACCATGACTTGATGGGCCATTGCCCCCTAACCTCTCTCATTCTTTCGATGTAGTCCCACTTTTCGGTAGCCTCATGAAGAAGCCGCTCTTTGGCGAAAGAGAATTGCATTGCCTCGGACATAGTATAACAATCAAAGTAGGTGTCCATGGTGGCCTCCCACTTGAGGTAGATGCCCGGGTCATTGGAGCCAAAAAAATCTGAGGCTTCAGGCCTACAGAAGCGGAGAGGATGGTTGCCAAGCCCATGGGTGGGCCAACGGTCATATCGCCTGGGTGATTGGGACTCCATGAGAAACTGGGGAACTACATGTTAGACATGCCGACACTTGGACAAGACCGACTGACTCTTATAGGACTACACACGAACTAGAAGACACCGACTAATGCAAACACTCACTAAAGGATGCACTTAGACCTAACCAATATCCGATACGTGGCGGAGATAAGCGACCCGAAGATCACTCGCGCAAGTACGCTACCTTCCCGATAGGCATAACCTAATGTTCGGGCAACGCCTTTTAATATACCGAGCTATTGGGTGAAATGCAATTTGAAACACTCTTTTTTTGTTTTGTTTGGACAATGATGATGATCCTAGACTCGACTTATACCATGATGCATGTAAGACATATGCAATGACTACCCTAGACTCAACCTGGCTCTGATACCAAACTGATGCGGGACGGACACGGGAGACGACACTATATGGTGCCACCCTCGGACTCTAGATGAAGACACGACCAGCAACACACACTAGGGAGACACTAAGCCCGACACTACGAGCTCCTAGTGGCGAAACGTCGCTAACAGAAGTGGAAGCTCACTCGTCGTCCCAAGCGAGGGAAAGCGCGGACCGTGCGCGGTTAAGGAACCGGCGGAGGTCAAGGGTAGTCTGACTCAACTTCCGGACTCGGATCGAGTCGCGGGACGGGTCACTCTCACTCTCACAGCGGTGACATGGACACACGGGCTAGTACCTACACTCTCGGCAGCGGCAAAAGACCATATACTAGCTAAGCAAATGAACGCCAAGAGGTTCGGACCATTACCTCCACGCACCCGGCGTGGCGAAGACAACCCCGGCCGAACCACGAACTCCCGGTTAACAATGAGTACAGCAATACACTAAGTCGACCCACTCCACGCAGGGAGGTAAAAGGTCACATGTGGGGTCCGGGAATCACGCAACTCGGGTTGACGGGCAGCATCCTGATGTCGCCCGGCGGTGCCGAACTCCTCGTTTTCGTGCTTTCCGAACGGCGGCTTCTACGGGCCCGCGGGGCCCACGGATGGCGCTGTCCTCCGGATCTGCGGGGGTGGGACCCACTGTGATGGGGACCCCTGGTGGCGCGCCTCCACGGATGGCGGTCGGCCGGGAACACCGATCGGGGGTCGATCGGCCCCGATTCCCAATTGATGAACTAGCTGTCCACGGATTTTGGTTGCTGTCTTCCGGCGCGCGCTCCGGCAAAAACGGCCGCTGCGAGCAATCCCGACGTCGGATCGGGACGCATGAGCTATCGTTGGAAATCTCTCTTCAAATGCTTCGATCTAGACCCAGAAAGATCTGCTGGATCGGTTCGGATCAGAACTTTATTGAATTTACAAGTCCCTATTGTACAGTAACCGAAATCTCAGATCTACAGGGTACTTTTCTGAGAACCACCGTTGACCGCCTAGTAAACCTCCGATTCAGCTCTTGAGCTCTTCTTAGGAGTTGTAGGGAATCAAACCACGGAACTGAGACTATTTTTAGAATTTAATTGGGATGTGGAGGAGATTTTTTTATGATTTTTGGGGTGACTGGTGGTCGGATCTTGGAACAGGTGGACAGAACTGTAGATGGGTCTGAGAACGAATTTTAGAAAATATGATATGGGTGAATCAAAAATTGAGAAAAATTTTGGATGAAGGGGTGGATGGGTGGAATCCCCAATAAAATTGGGCGAACCAACAGAAATCAAAAAGTGGCTCTAAGACATGAAACACAGGACGGATGTGAACCTGGATAGAACTCTGGCAGAACTGAAATGGAAGAGTGGATGAAAATCAAAAATTAGCAAACGTGATCTGAATGCTGGCCTGATTTTTGTGGGTGGAGAGGAACATTCTAGGAACAACTCCTCCAAATTTGGTAGCCAAATGAGCTCGGGGAAGACCTGTGAAATTCGAACTAGCTGCTGTGGTACTGCGCAGGCAGAACTCTGTTGATAGCGATGGCGGTGCGGTGGCGGCTCGTGGCGGCAGGCGGCGATCGTCGGAACTGATACACGAGGTGTCACACCTCAGAATGGAAGCCTTCACAGCTTCAAGGGGGAGAGGGAGGAGAGAGGAGGGGGGCGCACCAGCCCTTGCTCTTGGAAATTATTTGATTCAAATGGCATTAATTCCTCCAAAATAAAAAATACAAGCTTAAATAGGTTACATCACACATCCATTGTCCACCGTTGGATCTAGGGGATGAGAATGGGTGGCCTGGATTGAGTGTGACACACACACACAAAATACATTAAAATATTTAAGGGGGAGCGGCCCTTGGACCAAGGAGGTGGAAGGTGGACTTGGTAGGTGGGGTGGGTGGCCAACTTGGACTTTCCAAGCCACTTGTCCCCCGCTTGGCCCACCTATCTAGAAGCCTCCATTTGACATGTTGACTGACCCCACATGGGGCCCATGGGCTGAGGTGGATCAATGGGATGGGGCCTGGGGGGCCCGTGGGGCCCACGGGGTCCAATTTGCACATAAGCCCCTCTTACAATCAAAATAGCAAACCGCATACAATGAAATAAACACAAAGTACACACACATAAAGTCTAACTAAATATGATAAATGCCGGGACTAAGGGGGGCGTCTCCAGGCTGTCTCTGAGCCAAATAGATGCTGAGGTGGCTCGAGTCGTGCTCCGTGTGCGGTACCGGTGGCTCGGCGTATCGCGCCGCTTAACTGCTCAGGTGTCCGCACCAGAGACGGATCGCCACTTCCTTCTGCACGTTTTCCCTACTTCTGTGCGTAGTTTGGTGATCGATTGGGGGAGATCGGGCCGGTTTTGTAAAAATCGTGATTTTTGGGGTTTTCAGGGTTCGTCAGAAAATGGCAACCACTTGTGGTGTGGTTAGTGTCGAATTGACCGCTGGGATGTCTGGATCCCATCCATGCTAGTTTCGTGTTGATCGGTCGTCATTCGAGGCCGGTAGGAGTCCGGGAACCTCGGTGACTCGTTTAGGGTCGATTTGTCTAAATCGCCCCGATCTAGCGTTTTAATGCGTGCATGTGGGTCTTTTAGCCTCCTAGTGTTGTTATTCATCGTCTAGTCTTGTTTCCCCTGCGCTTCGACGTGAATGGGGCGTGGAACGGCTCGATTTGGTCAATCCACTGTTTTCCCGCCGTGACCGGTGTAGCGGTCGTTTCAGTGACCGCGAGAGGTTCCTGACGGCCCTATGACAGACCGTCACAGTGTCTGGGCATTTTTAAGCTTTTCGTGGTATTGGGAGTGTGACGGCCCAGGGGTGGCGCATCACAGCCTCCTGACGCATCCGGTGTGATGCGTTACGCTTATTTTGTTGTTTAGTAGTTTGGTTAAGTCGGTTCCCCTGACGCGCCTGCCCTAGTGCGTCAGGTGTGTGTAACACGCCTGGTGTAGGCCGTTACGTTGCGTTTGACTTGGTGTTTGACCGTTGAGGCGGTTTGTGTAGCGGTGGTGTCCCCGTGCGTCACAGCGTTGTAACGCGCCTGCCCCAGGCCGTTACGTGCTGTTTGGCCGAGTTGGGTGGTTGTGCCGTTGGCTTTAACGGCCACGCCCCCATGCGTTGGGCATCTGTAACGCGTCCGATCGGGACCATTACGTGCCTTTCGGTCAGTGATTTGTTTGACTTGAGCCAGTTGGCCCTGACGCGCCTGCTTTGCCGCGTTAGGCTGTGTGACGCGCCTGGTCTAGCGCGTTACGCGGTTCAAGTTGTCGTTTTAAGTTTGAGGTTTGTTGGCCCTGACGGCCCGGGTCGGGCACGTCAGAGCGGTGTAACGCGCCTGGTGTAGGCCGTTACGTGCCTTGTGTGTTTTAGAAGTTGGTTAGGGCGGTGTGTGTGACAGATCTCCCGGCGACCGTCACGTTTCTGTAGCGCGTCTGTGATAGACCGCCACGGTAGGTGTGTAACGGCCCAGTGTTAGACCGTCACGTTTGTGTAACGGTCTAGGGGTGGTGCGATACAGTCTTTGAGTTCCGATTTTCATTGTTTCAGTTTCTGATTGTCTTGGCTTGTCCTTGTAGCCTACCCGTTTTCCTATGGATGTCTCTTGACATCCTATGAGGGCTAAGACTACATTGTAAGGTGGCCAGGAGTCTTCTTGCTTGAGGTAGGATTCTCTTTCCTACTGTTGAGTCGTCGTCGTTTGGTTCCGGTCAACCCGGGGTGACCCAGTGGTTGACAGGCGACCTTACGTGGCTGTCTTGGTAGTTCTGTCCAGTCCGAGACACTGGTTCTGGATGCCACAAGGTACTGCTTTACCTTGTTTTGCATGTCCAGGCGTGTCTGAGGGTCCTTGGTGTTCCCTGAGGTCTCCGTGAGTCGTGTTCTGCAGAGCGTCGTTTCCCGTGGCTTAGGATTAGACCGATTGGCGGCCTGGTCCGCTGTCTGTGACGATCTTGCCTTCGAGTTGTCCGACTCAAGGATCGTTACATGGTAGGTCTAGTTGCCTAGTCCCGAGTCTGTTGGTAGTTGTCTTGCTACCTTGGTGCTTCGTAGTACGTGCGACAGTGCTTCATTGCCTGTTTGTACTACATCCCTTGTTTCGGAGTCTTGTGTTTTGTGCGCCTCCGATTGTTGTTGCCCTAAGGCCTGTGAGTTGCCGAGCCGCCTTGGATGGCGGAGGGGTGTTCCCGTGATACGGTTTGTAAGCTAGTTCCGTGGGCTCCCAGCCGACGGTAGCATCCTACCGAGGGAGAAAACTAACTGGAGTACCTGGCTTAGGCTAGAGCCAGTGTGTGCACACGTGGTCAGGGGCTTTGGACTTACGTCGACGGGCGTGACCCTGACTGGTTACTTGATGTTGTTGTTCTTGTTTGGTTCAGTGCGGGGGTCTACGACTCTACCGTGGCTTCAGCGGTATTGAAGGCGAGACACTCGTGGCACAGCATAAGACGTCTGTGGACGCAGCTGGCCGTTGCTCTGGTGGGGAGGTGCGTCCGTCTGTGACGCGTGGCTCTCCACTGCTCTCGACGTTCCTTGTGCGTCGTGACCTTCCCGAGTTAGCCCTCTCGTGGCCCTACTCGAGGTCAGCGTGGTGTGCACGACTTTCTAGTCGTGGGTGTGTCGTCGAGTCTGTCGGTCATCTGCGTGGGTCTTTTCTAGACCTTTTGTCGGTCCTTGCAGGTCTTCATCTTAGGCCTGGTGTCGAGTTGGCAGATCGGTAACTTCTGACTTTGTTAGATCAGAGTTGCCCTTCTATCACTATTTGGAGTAGTTTGGGGTGCCGAGGTTAGTTCGGCCGCCACTTGTCTGGCGCAGGTTCTTCCCCTTTCTTACTTGTTCCCTACTTCTACTCCCCGTCTGTTCTCTACAGCTTCTAGAGTAGCTTTACAGCTTTGTAGTGTAGTTTTCCCGCTTTACTACACCTGTTGTTTTGTGTTCTGTGTTACTGCGTGTTTTTCAGTGGGGATCTGCGTGACCCCTACTGAGCCAGTGACACGAGGCTCACCCCTGCTTTTCAGGTGGGGTGACGTCTTTTCGTTCTGTTTCCGCGTGGTTCCTGGAGCGCTTGCTCGTAGCGTGTCGTTGTGGCCAGCTGGTACCTACATCGGGCTTCCCCTGACTTCTCGGTACATCTTTCTTTTCTGTCGATTGTACTATGCTAGACTTGCTGTCTTTAGCTTTGGACTTGACTCTGATATATAATTGTTTAATTGAAATTGTTAATTAAAAAGTAATTTTATTTCTACTACTTGAGCAAACCGATCTAATGAAATTTAATTGCTTCTGTTATATCTCTGTGGCTTCAATGTACTCTACACATGCCTTTTTCCCTTCGGAGCTTTCCCGCTCTTGGGAGGCCTCGCGGGTTCCAAGTGGTATCACGTGTATTCGGTAGTTCTACCGGGTACATATGGTATCCGGGATCCGGGTCGCTACAGTCTGGAAACAAAAAGGAATATAATGTACTACTGTAACCCTAAAAGTGAAAATTTAAGGAATGTCAATTTGTTTAACCTCAATACATATCCTTGACACTCCTAAAGAAATTCACCGATTTCTGAGCTAGTAGGATACAGTAAGGCTAAGTCCTTTATGTCAAATGTGATTTTGGTTTATTGCTATTAAAAGTTTTTTGCAAACTCATTCAAGAGTCCAGTAGAGTGTAACGCCCGGTAATTTTAAAATAGGAATAAATATATTTAGGAAGAAAACCTATACATAATGATAAATACATATTCTACTTCTATTTTGAATTAATAATAAAAATCAACAGACCTTGTGTGCAATCCCGTGATTCCCTAATGAGCCTTACAAAAAGATCTCAGAGACCCTACCCTTAAAATTTAAGGGATTATGAATTTAGAATCATTTTAAGTAGCCATTTAAAGTCGTACTATATTTTTTTTTGAACTAATAATCAATCACCTTGAAGAAAATGTTAATTTATAATTTATTAATAATTTAAAATTTTTAATATTTAATATTTATTACATTATAATTTTATTTGAAGGAATAGGGGTATATAGATAAGATTTTAAGAAGTTAAGATAATTAAAGGAAGTGGGATGGATATATATACAATTTTGGTTCTTTAGAGGGTAAGAGAAAAAGGTTAAAAAAATAGTAACGACCATTTACTTGGTCGTTATTCACAAATTAACGACATAAATTATGTCGTTATTTAAATAAAGTATATAGATATGTTTAAAAAGGGCATATATGCGAATTCGGTTAATATAGGGTATGTGGAAAAACTTCAAAATAATATAGCGACCCTTTGTATGGTCGTTGTTCACTAATGTCATGACATATATTATGTCGTCATTTTGTTAAAGTAAATATGACATACTATAAGACATATAGATAAGGTTTAAAATGATATATAGGCAATTTCGGTCCTTTGAAGGGTAGGTGAAAAAAGGTCCAAAATTAAATGACGACCATGGAAATGGTCGTTATTTAAGTAATCAACGACATATCACATGTCGTCATTTTTTTAATGATGAATAGTGTGAATGAATAGTGTCACTTCTCATTTTAAAGGAATTTTACAAAACAAATTATATGAAAAATAAGGGAAAAATGTAAGGATCTTAACCATGAAATTTCATAATGATATCCCATCAATTTTTAAAGATAAAAATCTTTTAAGTTAACGAGGAGTTTTAACCAAATAATCGGGTTCAATTTTATTCTAGTATATTTTTAATAAAATAAAATTAAGAAAATTATCAGAAAAATCTAGGGATCATAAAAATATGTAAACTACTAATTTATTTAACATGGTTCATCGGATACGAAATTTTAATCGTTGAAATAATTGTTAACAAATAAGAGTAAATTCATAAAGTAAATAACGCCCCTTGATAGGGCGATATTTTATCAAAACGTGACTGTTTAAATGGGCGTGAATTTTTGAACAGCGCCCCTCCCTTGGGCGCTATTCACCTACAGGTTAAAAATAGTAACGGTGATTGCCATATTTCGTTCGAACTGGGAAACCGAAGGCTACCGGGGAATGATTGTTCTCGGAAGGGATCATACAGGGGAAGGATTAATTCTAATAGGATTGTTACGTAGAAATCTGAGTTCAAATCAAACTCTAATTCTCCGGAAGGATCCCACCACTATAAATACCATACCCCCTCTATCAAGCCCGATTATTGCTTCTTCTCTACTTTTTCCCTTGCTGAACAAAGGTTGCTACTTGCGTAAACGAGAAGAAGCTTTGCTTCTTCTGACCGTGTTGCTGTGTCGACTGAGAAGGGTTTCTTCCATTAAAGCTATATCATCTTTTCCCTTGCTGCTGCCTGGAACCAGAAGAACAAGTACCTCCTTTCCTTTGTTCGCAGTTACAGAACAGAGCATCGTTATGGGGATAAACCACTGTTGTTGATCTTATTTTCTCTCCAATTCTTCATGTTCTGTCAACCAAATCAATCCACAAGGTAGGTGTTCTCAAGTTTCAAGCCAAACATTGTAATTACTAAGTTCACTGCATGCATCTAGGTCATTAGAAGGCTTACGATATTCAAGTTTTATTATTTTTGCATACACAGGGAAATAGCGACCCTCTATAGGGCGCTATTTCAACTAATGACTGAACACACAGTCGTCATTTTGTTATGAATTTAATAAATACTCATGTTCAAAAATGTAATAACTTTGAATCTTGATATCTAATCTAATGCATGATTATACTACTAGAATCATGCTATTTTTCTCTACATGACCATGTGATTATTTCTGTGAAATTCCTTTTATTTAAAAAGTGGTACTGTTCAGGCCAAAACTACCCATGATTGAACAACGACTGAGACATGGGCGCTGTTTTGAAATAACACCCTAGACTAAGGCACTGTTTAATGAATTGAAGACTTAATCAAAGTCGTCATTTGCATAATATTTGAGATTGATAATTTTTACTGAAATTTATTATTAACAGAATCAGGATATAACGACTCAGTGAACAGTCGTCATATATTGAACTGACGACCCTGACAAGGGTGCCATTTCATGAAATGAAGATGATCTATAAGGCGTCAATTTACGATTTTACTGATCTCGTTCGTTTTCTGTAACGCACTGTTAGTTGGTTATATGTATAGGCACTATATTCCATTCCGTGAATATAGTCCCATGTTTCACGTTATTTTATCGATTACCCACTATTTCTCGGTGATAGATGAATCCTCCGCGGGACATTCCGTTCCTTCGGACTGATGAGTTTATCATAGAGACCTCCGTAAGACTTTGCTAGCCTTAGATTCCCTCAAGGCTGCAGCCGAGCGGGTTGTACCATTAAAACCTATGACCCTACTTGATTTCCATGTCACTCTGAAGAAACATGGTATATCGGCCCTCATGGTATGCTATTTAGCCGCCATGAGATTAATTCTTAAAGCGAATGGAATGGGAAACTATGCCATTGCTAATCATCTTAGATTACGTGCCTCCACGTAGACACCAATTCTTTTACCTTATCATGTACAAAGAACGAGCGCTCATTTGGTTATGAACGCTTATTCGAGTACTCATGGCACCCACTAGGGAGTCAATTCCACCTAGTTTTCTGATATATTCCGCAAGATCTACCTTAAATTCCTACAAGTTTCATTCCCTTGGAATTCTACATTGGCTATAACTATCATGGATGTCGAAAGTGCATTATACAATGCCTACGCATATAAGGGCCCGATCTGGTCCTGGGAGGAGCACCCGAAAGTACTAGTGCCCATGGGAGTTGTAATGATCGCGGTGTGGCATTGCACCGAAGTACTCATCGTTCTAGAGACATTCCACTACTCTCTCTCGTGACTTTACATGATATTACTTGCGTGCGTGACTCGTCGTGGTACTTGCTAGAACTCTAAATAGTCAATATCTCATGCTCGATACTATCTTTAACTTTTGCTTATCACGTTTTACTAGAACTTCCATATCTCAGTTTAATCGATATACTTGCATTCTATTTTTAAGATCATTCATGTATATTAGCCTTGCATTCATGTAACATGTAATTACTTAAAGCTAGCTTGTTCTTGAGATATAATTCCTACTTAGCGTTCGCTCACCCAGTTTATTCTAATATTTTTCAGGTAATAAGGTGACTAGCGAGACCGAGACTCACACGGGAGGGACAAGTGTGCAAGCGAGCTCTGGAAATTAGTGAACCCGAGTCTTTTATCTTTCTTGAGTCTAGCATGGTGTCTCTTATTTAGTTATCTTGTCTAAGTCGGTTAGAGAGTCATCTCCTTTTTCTTTCCATTATTGATGTAGTTGAATCTTCCAATTTGAAATTTGAAATTGTAAGAGACTTATATTTGAAATAAAATTTTTATTGTTGTTCCAAATTATTCGGTCTCATGCGATTGCTCTTGATTATTCACGACTGTTTAACTGCCACGTTCCGAACAAATGACATGTTCTGCTGCTATCGGTTCGGGGTGTGACAGAGGTGGTATCAGAGCTTCGACTTTCATATCCTCTAGTTATTAGGTTCCAATGATAGGTCAAGTATCCCTGTCAGTCATATCAGAGCTTCGACTTTCATATCATCCAATTATTAGGTTCCAATGATAAGTCATATCAGAGCTTCGGCTTTCATATCCTCTAGTTATTAGGTTCCAATGATAGGTCAAGTATCCCTGTCAGTCATATCAGAGCTTCGACTTTCATATCCTCCAGTTATTAGGTTCCAATGATAGGTCAAATATCCCTGTCAGTCATATCAGAGCTTCGGCTTTCATATCCTTAGGGCATTAAGTCCAAGAGATAGATTAAATATCCTTGTCGGTCATCCTATAGGAGTTCCGTGAGAGATGGGTAGAACTTGGGGTTAAAGTTATAAAAGAACGATAAAATATTTACATTTCATTAACATTAATTCTTGAGTCAATAAATTATCTCCCCACTCATCTTTGCAGGAACCTAGATAAAATGGAAGCATCTAAGCCAAGCTTTGTTCCCAAGATGGTACTAGTAGATGTCCAAGCTTATGCGGACCTTGTTAGAAGAGTCTAAGAGCTAGGGAAGGTGGTGGAAGAAAAAGAAAGAGTTGAAAGGAAAGATTAAATAGATAATTCATGGAAGTTCAACATTACCAAGAAAAGGGTAAACGAGGGTGGAAGTTCACAAAAGTGTAAGAAGTGCAAGAAATGTAAGAAGTGTAATAAGGAGGGAACTTCGACAGATCACTCGTAAGGTAAGTGTAAATTTTGTGGAAGATATGGTCACCAATCGGAAAAGTGTTGGTGGAGTTCGGGAGTGTGTCTGCATTGCGGGAGCTTAGATCATAAGATTGCGGAATGCCCTATTTTGACTAAGAAGCTTCCAAGAGAAACTCAAGTTGTGGCTGAACTTCCCAAGAGAGAAGTTGTGGAGGATATCCCTCACCCATAATCCTAAACTAATTCTTTTCCATACTTAAGATTTCTTCTTTACCTGTATAGAATCATAATAAGTTATAGCTTGTTCCCGTTAGGAATGGAAGGTGATGTAAATTTGGGGACCAAATTCTTTTAAGTGGGGGAGGGTGTAACGCCCAGTAATTTTAAAATATGAATAAATATATTTAGGAAGAAAACCTATACATAATGATAAATACATATTCTACTTCTATTTTGAATTAATAATAAAAATCAACAGACCTTGTGTACAATCCCGTGATTCCCTAATGAGCCTTACAAAAAGATCTCAGAGACCTTACCCTTAAATTTTAAGGGATTATGAATTTAGAATCATTTTAAGTAGCCATTTAAAGTTGTACTATATTTTTATTTGAACTAATAATCAATCAACCTTGAAGAAAATGTCAATTTATATTTTATTAATAATTTAAAAAATTAAAAATTTAATATTTATGACATTATAATTTTATTTGAAGGAATAGGGGTATATAGATAAGATTTTAAGAAGTTAAGATAATTAAAGGAAGTGGGATGGATATATATACAATTTTGATTCTTTAGAGGGTAAGAGAAAAAGGTTAAAAAAAAGTGTAACGACCATTTACTTGGTCGTTATTCACAAATTAACAACATAAATTATGTCGTTATTTAAATAAAGCATATAGATACGTTTAAAAAGGGCATATATGCGAATTCGGTTAATATAGGGTGTGTGAAAAAATTTCAAAATAATATAGGGACCCTTTGTATGGTCGTTGTTCACTAATGTCACGACATACGTTTTGTCATCATTTTGTTAAAGTAAATATGACATACTATAAGACATATAGATAAGGTTTAAAAGGATATATAGGTAATTTTGATCCTTTGAAGGGTAGGTGAAAAAAGGTCCAAAATTAAATGACCACCATGGAAATGGTCGTTATTTAAGTAATCAACGACATATCACATGTCATCATTTTCTTAATGATGAATAGTGTGAATGAATAGTGTCACTTCTCATTTTAAAAGAATTTTGTAAAACAAATTATGTGAAAAATAAGAGAAAAATGTAAGGATCTTAACCATGAAATTTCATAATGATATCCCATCAATTTTTAAAGATAAAAATCTTTGAAGTTAACGAGAAGTTTTAACCAAATAATCGGGTTTAATTTTATTCTAGTATATTTTTATTAAAAAAATTAAGAAAATTATCAGAAAAATCTAGGGATCATAAAAATATGTAAATTACTAATTTATTTAACATGGTTCATCAGATACAGAATTTTAATCATTGAAATAGTTGTTAACAAATAAAAATAAATACATAAAGTAAATAACGCCCCTTGATAGGGCGCTATTTTATCAAAACATGACTGTTTAAATGGGCGTGAATTTTTGAACAGCGCCCCTCCCTTGGGCGCTATTCACCTGCAGGTTAAAAATAGTAACGGTGATTGCCGTATTTCATTCGAACTGGGAAACCGAAGGCTACCGGGGAAGGATTGTTCTGGAAGGGATCATACAGGGGAAGGATTAATTTTAATAGGATTGTTACGTAGAAATCTGAGTTCAAATCAAACTCTAATTCTCCGGAAGGATCCCACCACTATAAATATCATACCCCCTCTATCAAGCCCGGTTACTGCGTCTTCTCTACTTCTTCCCTTGCTGAACAAAGGTTGCCACTTGCGTAAACGAGAAGAAGCTTTGCTTCTTCTGACCGTGTTGCTGTGTCGACTGAGAAGGGTTTCTTCCATTAAAGCTATATCATCTTTTCCCTTGCTGTTGCTTGGAACCAGAAGAACAAGTACCTCATTTCCTTTGTTCGCAGTTATAGAACAGAGCATCGTTCTGGGGATAAACCACTGTTGTTGATCTTATTTTCTCTCCAATTCTTCGTGTTCTGTCAACCAAATCAATCCACAAGATCGGTGTTCTCAAGTTTCAAGCCAAACATTGTAATTACTAAGTTCACTGCATGCATCTATGTAGTGTCCCAGAATTTATATAAATAATTTTTGGATTATAAATGGATTTTTTTGAAATTTATAAGGATTAAATAGATTAATAAATGGGTTATAAGGCCCAATGGTGTTAAATAATTAGCCTAGCCTATTTAGTTAAGACTCAAAAGGTTTAAGGGCCAAGCCCATTAAGTTTAACCCATATTCTAGAAGGTTATTTAGCCTATCCACGAATTTTAAAGATAAATACTCTTTTATATAGATAATTAGAAGGATAAACGAATAAAAGGGTTTTATTAAATTGAAACTCTGCACACGTTTGGTGTAACGGTCTATCGGGCGACCGCTACAGCATGTAACGCACTAGTCCTGATGCGTTACACCCGGTCAGTTCCGTGAATGGAAGAACTTACAAAAAGATTGGATCTTTGGGATCCTATCTGCAAGAGACCTAATTAGGAGAACATGTAAGGATACCAGGGACTCTTAGGGATCAGGTTATGGCAAATTACGGACTCTAGAATCGATCTAATCTTCAAACCCTAGCCAAAACCCTATAAATATGACCCAGTTCTGAATTGAGCGACCCTTACTTTTGGCACGCGAAGAATCAAGGTAAGGAGATAGAATTTCGGATAAGTTCTTTAGAAGATTTTGTTTATAATACATTAGACTAATAGCTCTCTAAATTTCGTGCTAGGAGATCAACCAACCAAGGAGATTGAAGCTTCCAAAGTTGTTGGTCGGACCTTAGCAACGTAGGAAACTGAACGCAAGTCCCCTGAAGATCAAGAGATTAGGACGTCTAAACGATGTAATTAGAGTTCGGTTATTTAGAACTTTTTGTTCCCCTTAGTTTCATCTTCTTACCCTCAAAATTTCACGTCCTTAGGTCAAGAGGCTGAGGAGCTAGGACAACGTGAAGTTGCTGAAAAATCCCATGAAAGGAGAGATTAGGGTGTGTCTTGCAGTCATAAATTGGAAAGTTAAAGCTCAGTTGAAAGGTAGGTTATCTCATGATTGGCAAAAACATATTGTTAGGGATAAAAGTCCTCTGATTGTGTTTGATTTCATGCACTATAGATCATGGATTTCATGTTTTAGTAGAGTCATGTATACATGTGTATTCTTAGCCCTAATTAAGTTTAAAAGGAACTTTCTTGTCAAATTCACAGAAAACCCAAGCATACTAGTAGCTTAGCCTCATTCTATCATGTGGAAGTTATATATGATTTCCAGACATGATGTAAGTTGAAACCTTAGATCTTTTTATCTATTGCTGTCAGTAAAATCTCTGACGGATTAGGGTAGGACCGTCACAACACTGTAACGGCCTTACGATAAGCCGTCACACCCTCTGTTGCATTTTAATTGCTCTGTTATCTCTGACGCACCATAACAGGAGCGTTATACTACTATAACGGCCCCTCGATAAACCGTCACAGGTACTGTGACGCGCTCTTGTTAGACCGTCAGACCCCTATGTTCTATCAGCTCGAGGCAGAATGGTAACCAGTTAAGTTTACTTATAAATAAGCTTAGATAGCTAAGTTTGGACCTGTTATCATGACTTTAAGTTTAGCTACTGATTCATAATAGAAATTACATGATTAAGGTATCTTAAGTTATTTTTAGTTATGTTAATTTCATGTGTCAAACTTCTATAGCTTTGTATCCTAAATCATGATTTTCAATGATGTGTTGACGGAGTTTTATCTTGGTTTCACGTTGCTACACATTCTCTCTATATCAATAGAGTCATTTTCTTTAAGTACATGGTATATATTCTGATATATGGCCATTAGTTTACACTTGTGCACTATATGAACATATTCTTGAACTTGAGGACCTCTCTATTGGATATTTCTTCCAATGGACTAGGAAATCTTGTTTCAATGCCTCCATAATTCTCTGCGAGCCTGGGATTCCCACTAGGACGCCGAGTTGGTTGTACCATGAAAGCCCAATCATTAGAAAACACTATCGATGGGTTCTAGTTTCTGGACATGTAACGGATCTACATTGGACCGTTAGGCTCATATAACGGCCCAATATATGACCGTCACGTTTAACTGGATCCAATTATTGGTTCTGGATTCAGATCATTGTAACGGCCCAACACTGGAGCGTCACGTTATGTAATGGCCCAGTACAAGACCGTCACAGTTCTGTATTTCATTAACCCGAGGTTTGACCAAAGGGTTGATATTCTAAAGTTCCTAGATGGATGATTGATGTTCTAGAATTTGTCATAATGATCAAGATGCTTAATTTAAATTATGAAAGTTAAAGAAATGTACCGTTATACTGCCGAATTATATCCATGAGCATAACATAGTATAAGTCATTCTTGATCTCTCATATTCTAAATTGAAGCATTCATTCATTGATTATTGTTATCATGAGCTTGTTGAATTTATTACATTCTTGGCCATACTTTATTATTACATGCGTGGAAGTAACTTGATTTATACTTGAAGATGTGATCGAGCACTGATTGTGTTCAAGGGTTCTATGCTAGTCCCCTCGGCTGATTGCCGGAAACATACTATTATAAACCATGGGGTATGATGCTACTGGCGTCGCATTACGTTGGGAGTACTTTCTTTATAAATATGTGAAAATCCACGACATCATGAAAATACTTGTACATGACTATTGCTTGATATTTCACAGAAATTCACGAAGTACTTGCTCATAAGCAAAAGATGCTAGAGTGATGATTATGTGGCTTGCTAGTACATTCTCGATACATTCTTGTTCATGAAAGGCCATATCATGTTCTTGTGACATTCTTGCTAGTTCATACTTGCTCTCATTCTATCTTAAACGACCATCTTTGTTACTTTGGTTATTCGCATGATTGATCGCGTTCGCATGATTTTACCTAAATTCTTTAGAGCAAAAATGTTAATTACTTTAATAGTGCTAATCATGTTGATGCGAAGATACCTACTGGGTAAGTGTGCTCATTATCTATTTCCAATCTTTTTCAGGAGATAGAAGTGATACAAATTCGGATTCGAGTTATACAAGTAGCGAGTCCGAGAGCGAATGAAAGTCATATCAAATTGAGAGTGAAGACTTAGGAAAGTCTACATTATTTAGATTGAGTCTATGTAATTTTCCTATTTCTTGAGTCTAGTGGAATGGAAAAAGATAAGAAGGTTATTGTACTTGAATACTTGATTATTAATAAAATAAAGTTGAAGTTTGAGTAATATTGTGCAATTGCATTATGTATGATTGTCTTACGCTCTGATCGTTCTTGCTTGCAAGAGGCTTACCATGTCGGCTGTTTACATTTCTCGAGCGAGTCTTCCGCTGTAATAAAGGCTCGGGACTCGACAGTTAAGTTGGTATCAGAGTCTAAGTCTCAGGACTTAGGGAGAAGAGTCATGTCGTAGGATAAGTCCAAGGTTAAGGACCCCTACCTCTAAACTAAGGAAGAAATTTCCCATACCCATGTGAGAATTGGGTAGAGCCCGGGATAAGATAGTTAATTAACTTTAAGATTTATTTTCTTCCAATTTCACGAGAAATAATAAGTTATTATATTTCTCTCAGGTACCCTCTTATTACCATGGCTCATCGCGTAGATTAGAATGGCATGCAACAAACAGTTGCCGGCCTTACTCAAGCATTACAAACCATGGCGCAAGCTGGCGCAGGGGCAAGAGCTGGTGATTTACATCGCAATTTTTGGAGTTTAAACCCTCCGTGTTTCTATGGTTCTTCTAATCCGGACGAAGCAGAGAACTGGATTGATGAGATGAACCTCATATTTTACGTCATCCAATGCATCGATCAAGAGAAGGTGCATCTTGCAACTTTCCAATACAACAAGGATGCCCGTATATGGTGGAAGTCGGTTTCGGCACCTCCGGCCGATGCACCTCATACATGGGATGATTTTCTCACCTTGTTCCGTGCCAAATATTTTTCCGAGCACGTAAAGCAACGAAAGGCTATGGAGTTTGCCTCTCTTCGACAAGGAATGATGACGGTTGCAGAATATGAACTACAATTCTCAAGGCTAGCACCTTATGCACCGCACCTAATCAGTACCGATCTATTAAAGGCTAATCGGTTTATGGACGGGTTACGTCCCGGTTTCATTCAGCAGCTCGGGATCCAAAACATCCGTACTTATACGGAGATGGTTCAGCGGGCGTATTTATGTGAAAGGACCTTAGAGAAGGTTGAGAAATTGAAGGGGAAAGGAGAAGAGTCCAACTGACGATCTGATCGGCGTTATAAGAAAGAAAGGTTCAGTATCACGGAGCCTCACAAAAGCCGTGATAATAAGAAGTGATCCAGGAGTGGGAAAGGTGGAAGTTCCTAGAAGAATAAGAAGATTAAGGAGGAGGAGCAGGTTGCCACAGCTTGCACTTTTTGTGAAAAATTCGGCCATTCGGCTGAAGAATGTTGGAAGCGTCTTGGCGCTTGTTTACGTTGTAGAAGCAGGGAGCATCGCATGCCAGATTGCCCCCTTATGAAAGACCAGTCATCTGGTGAAGGACGTAGGAGGCAGGCTCGCCTCAATGACATTTTAGAAGAAGAGGAAGCGCCCATGGATGGTGGGCTTATGGAAGGTACTCTTCAAATTTGTTCTTGTCCCGCATTTATGCTATTTGATACTGGTGCCTCTCATTCTTTTATCTCCACTACTTTTGCAAAAATATTACCAATTGCATCAGTTCCCTTACCTTCAGATCTTGCTATTACCACACCCATAGGTTCTGGAACAAAGCTTACCGACTATTATCCTGATAGTGAAGTGATAGTAGAAGGTCATAATCTCCCCGCAAATTTAGTATGCCTTAACATGAAAGGTTATGATGCCATTTTAGGGGTAGATTGGCTTGTAGATCATGATGCTTATATCAAATTGCTGAAACATGATTATATCCTTCCGAAAACCCGGTCTTCCAAGATTCTCTTTCCTTGGCATCAAATACAAGAAACACCCCACTATCATATCTTCTCTTCACGCTTGCAAACTCATCACGCAAGGATGTGAAGTTTTTCTTGCTTCTGTCATTGTTACGAAATCCAAGAAAATTATCATAGCAGACATCCCTATTGCAAATGAGTTCCCAGATGTATTCCCATCCGAATTACCCAGTTTACCACCCGAAAGGGAAGTGAACTTCACTATTGAACTCATTCCAGGAGCAGCACCTGTTTCTATAGCCCCTTACATAATGTCCCCCATAGAACTCAAGGAACTAAAGAGGCAGTTACAGGAACTCCTAGATAAGAGCTTCATTAGACCTAGCACATCCCCTTGGGGTGCGCCAGTTCTATTTGTCAAGAAGAAGGATGGTTCTCTATGCATCGACTACCGGCGACTAAATCAACTTACAATAAAAAATAAGTACCCGTTGCCGCGTATTAATGAGCTCTTCGATCAGCTTTCGGGAGTAGAGTATTTTTCTAAAATTGACCTCAGATCAAGATATCATCAGCTTAGAATTAAAGAAGAAGACATCTATAAATCGGCTTTTCGAAGTCGTTGTGGCCACTATGAATTCGTGGTAATGCCGTTCGGGTTAACTAATGCCCCATCAGCATTTATGCAACTTATGAACAGTGTTTTTCAACCATATCTGGACCAATTCATCGTAGTCTTTATCGATGACATCTTGATATATTCCAAGACAAAGGAAGAACATGAAGAACATTTGAGGATAACTTTGCAAACACTTAGGGAACATAAACTTTATGCAAAGCTTAACAAATGTGAATTCTGGCTCAAGGAAGTTTCATTCCTAGGCCACATTATTTCCAAGGAACGTATCACTGTGGATCCTTCGAAAGTGGAAGCTGTCAAAAATTGGAGCCGGCCAACGACTGTATCAGAAGTGAGAAACTTTCTGGGTCTAGCTAGTCACTATAGAAGGTTCATTAAGGACTTCTCAAAGATTGCAGTTCCTTTAACAAGACTCACGAGAGAAGAAAACCCTTTTGTTTGGTCCAAGGAATGTGAAGAGAGTTTTCAGACACTTAAGAATCATCTTACTACGGCTCATATTCTATCACTACTAATGGGAGGTGGTGGATTCGAAGTATATACAGATGCGTCTGGTATTGACTTAGGATGTGTCCTCATGTAAAATGGAAAGGTAATTTGTTATTCTTCAAGACAATTGAAACGTCACGAGAAAAATTATCTCGTGCATGATTTAGAACTAGTAGCTGTTATCTTCGCCTTGAAAATTTGGCGTCATTATCTCTATGGAGAGAAATTCACGGTCTATTCGGACCAAAAAAGCTTGAAATATTTATTTTCTCAAAAAGAGTTAAATATGAGGCAGAGGAGATGGTTAGAATATCTCAAGGACTTTGATTTTGCTATTCAATATCATCATGGAAAGGTGAATGATGTAGCAGATGCATGTTGTGCCCCTTGTGCTTTGTTGATGATGTGGTGTTTTAATGATAGCAACATAATTGAGTCACCACTTTATCTTGAATATGTCTGATCTTTTCTGTGGGAGATTGCATAAGTGTGCCATGTCTGAATTGTGAAGAATGCATGTGTATGCTTGAGTCATGCTGTGATATATTGGCTTGTGCTTGATTTCTGTTCTGTGCATTGCTTCCCTGCTGATATGTTCATGCATTATATTAGGCTAAGTCTATACACTCCTCTTGGCCTTAGCATCTGTTTTGAAGTCAACGCTGTGAGTATGCACTTTGTTTCAGGTTCTTCAAGTCTATACAGACTTTAGCGTCTCATTTAGCGTCTAAGGCAAAGTCTACACATTGGCTAAGTGTGTACATCGCTTACATTTTTTGAGACCAAGTCCATACATCGTGAAAGTCTATACACTCCTCTTGGCCTTAGCATCTGTTTTGAAGTCCATACATTGGTCTTCAGTTCAAGTCTGTACAGCGTTACGTTCTCTTTGGAAAGTCTGTACAGCGTCAAGTCTGCACATTGGGGTTTCACGAGAAGTCTACACATTGGTCTCCACCTGAAGTCTATACATTGGCTAAGGGTCTTCAAGTCCATACACAGTTGTCTGATGCATATTGTTTGAAGTCTGTACAACATGCCTTGTTATTCACAACTTTCTTGTTTGTGACTTCCCTAGTGTTTTGATGATGAGCATCACTATGTTAAGTATTCTCATTTAATCAGATATCTTGCGTAATGTTATGCATTTGAAATTTCCATGATTAACAGGAAAACTGCTATGAGGTAGTACTTTGTGAGTCCGTATTGTTTCTTTCATACTTCGTGTTGATTTCCTGTAACTTCGAGTCGCTTCACCTTCTGTCTTCGTGATGTTTACTGAAGCAGCTCGAATTGTTCTGACGAACTTCGAGTCGTTTCCCTGTGAACCTCGTGTCGTTTCCTCAGTATTTAGTTGCTCATCTCGAGTCATCCTTTATGTTTGCTCTTGTGTTTTCGTGTCACTTACTGTTGTTCCTCGAGTCGTTCTTTCCTGTTTTCACTGCTTCATCACGTGTCGTGATAGCCGTGTCTGTCTTCTGTCTTCGTGTTGCTTTTCCTAGACCTCGTGTCTTTCTTGTTTTGTAACCACACTTCGTGTCGGTTTCTGTTTTCGTCTTCGAGTGTTTGTCAGCCCGTGTCGTCCTCGTCTTCGAGTCATTCGTACGTTCGAGCAACTTATTACTCGAGTTGTTTTCGTGTATTCAAGTCTTTTTAGTAAAGTGTCGTTTCACCTCGTGCCGTTCTCTTTGCTGTTTGTTATGTCGTGTTGTTTTTGTATTCGTGTCTTCGTGTTGCTTTTGTATTCGTGTCTTCGTGTTGCTTTTGTATTCGTGTCTTCGTGTTATTCTTGTGTTTATGTCCTCGTGTTGTTTCTTTCTATCTTCGTCCAAGGTTCCTTTGATCGCGTGTTTCTATCGTTTTTACTCCGTGTTATTTCCTTCTCCGTACCTCGTGTCGTTCTCAGTATAGTGCACCTATTGTTGTTCCTACACACATCGTGCAGTTTTAGTTTTTGTGGCCCTGAGTTTTAATCGTTTTAATTCTTTGCAGGAGAAGAAGAAAAATAAAAAGAAGAAGGTGGTCCGAGGAAGAATATTCCTCAGTGAATGGGAGGCACGTGATCCGAGGCTGGAAGGGCAGACAGGATTGTGACACGTATACTGAAGCTGGCTGAGAGACTGACACGTGGCCACAAGTTCTGGGCGGGAAATGAGGAAGCCACACGCGCCCAGTGCTGCCCTCCTGCTGGCTACTGCTTATAAAAGGAAGCCTTCATCCAACAGATGAGGGGCATCGAAGAAGAAGCCTGGAGAGCAAAAAGTCCTTCGATCCAGAAAAAGAAAAGAGGAAGAAAAAGAGAAGAAGAGAGAATAGCAGAGAGCGTGAGCCGAAGAGAATAGAGAAAAAGAGATTGAGAGAGTGAAAGAGCAGAAGAAGAAAAGAGCTGCAGTAGAAAGCAGAAGAAGAAGAGAAGAGAAGAGACAGAGAGAGACTGCGAAAGAAGAAGAAAAGAAAGAGAAGAAGAGTAGAAGGAAAAGAAGAAAAAGAGAGAGTTAGAGAGCTCGTGAGGGTTAAGAGAAAAAAGAAAGTGAGAGAGAAGAGAAGAGGAAGAGAAGCTTACCTGAAGATCTATCTACTGGACCGTGGATCAGATCCAGGCCAGTCAGATCTGTTGAGAGCCACATTGGGCATTTCATTTTTCAGCGTTCTGTTTGCTGAAATTATTTTCATTTCGTGTTTCTATTTTTCCCCTTTTTGTTTGGTTATCCTTGTTCTTCCGATTCTCAGTAGTGAGGTCGGGTTCCTCCTGTGGATCAGGAGAAGGGAGATCAGATCTCCGGTTGCAAGTAGCTGGGAGCTACTTGTGGGTTCCCTCCGGTTGGAGGAAGGGAGACTTGTCTCCGATTCTGGGCTTACGGGTTGCAAGTCTAGGGGTCCCTCCGGTTGGAGGAAGAGAGGTCTTCGACCTCTGGTTTGCTGGTGACTGGAAGTCACTGGTTGGTTCCCTCCTGGTCTGGAGGAAGAGAGACTTTGCGTCTCTGGTTTCCAAGTGACTGGGAGTCACTTGGGGTGTCCCTCCGGTTGGGAGGAAGAGGGGAGTTTGTTCCCCTGGTCAAGCTGTGTGTCAGCACCTGTTGCAGACTGAGTCTGCTTGGTTCTAGCTTTGGCTAGTGAAGCCTCACTCCGGTTGGGAGTGAGGGGTGGTTGTAGGTCTGAAGGACCGAACCACCTTAAAACTATTTGTGCAGTGGTTTGCCTTGCGTTATCTCTATATCTTCTACCTCCCATTCACAGGTTGCGCATGCTTGGCTAATTGCATTATCTAGAGAGTTAATTTTTGAGCATTATATTCTGCTTAGTGTGTTATCTCTATATCTTCTACCTCCCATTCACAGGTTGCGCATGCTTGGCTAATTGCATTATCTAGAGAGTTAATTTTTGAGCATTATATTCTGCTTAGTGTGTTTGCGTTGTTTAGCTCTGCCTTCGTTTATGGTTGATCAGGTGGCTGCATTGTTGCAGTCCAACTGTTTGTCCATGTGTTGCCTTATCATTTCATCTTGGAAAGCTCATTAGTCTTATTCCGCATATCTGAGCTTTAATGTTTTAAATTGGGCTATATTTTCTAGAGGGTTACATTCACCCCCCCTCTGTATCCGGGCCTTACATTCTAACAATTGGTATCAGAGCGGTGTCTGCATACAAGGTCCAGCGACCTGCAGATTCGATCTTGCTGTCTTAGATGCTAATTTGTTTTTAGTGCATAATTGTTTCTGTTGCCTTGAACTTATTCGCTATTTGTTTTTCAATGGCTTTACCACCCGTCTTTAATGGTTCTGGTTTCAGTCAGTGGTACACTGCTTTACATGCCTATGTAAATTCTGCTAATCCTGATTTGTGGAAATTAATTTCACAAGGTCCTCACACCTTACCAACGAAAGTGTCCAAATGAACCGACAGACACAGATCAAAGGATGGAGAAAATCAGAAAGCCTTTAACCTGTTGAAAGCAGCTACTGACAGAGCCTTATGGTCTTGTCTTCATAATTGCAGCTCAGCAAAGGACATCCTGGACAGGCTGAAGCAATTTCACAGGGTAAACGAGGACAACTGCATGATGGCTAACAAAAGTAATCCAATTGGCAGCAATCAAGGCAGCAGTCAGACTGAAGATGATGATGATGAGGTAAATCTCTTCGAGAATTTTTCTCTAGAAGATTGGGAGAATGCTTAGGCTGAATTATTTGAATCTCATGAACTGTTAAGAAAACAGTATAAAAAATTGAAGAAGGGTACTAGTTTAGATAGTTCAAGTTCTCCTTGTAGAAAGTGTGTTGAATTGAAAAATATTCATGATGCCTGTATGTCTGATTCTCTAATGTTGAAGAAACAAATTTCTTTATTGAAAACTGAGAATCAAGATCATGTGAAAGAAATCTCTGAACTTGAAAAGAAGCTTAGTCTAGCTAGTCATGATTCTGTTCAGAGCAAGGATTTGCTGAAAGAAATTGAATGTGTTAAGTCTGAATTAAACAAGCTGAAATATGAAAATGACTCTCTTAAAGAGTTCTCCAATAAAAATGATGAAAAATCAGAGAAACTTAGACAGGAGAACAAATTGCTGATTGAAAAGCTTAATGCCATAAAATCTGTAAACATAGAATTACAGAAAGATTCTGAAAAACATCAGGAAATGTTTCATGAATGTCAGTCTCTCTCAGATGAATGGGTGGTTGATGCTGATCTCCTAGAGCAGAATGGTAAACTGCAAGAGGAAATCAATGAGTTGAAACATCTAAACACCCAGTTGACAGATAGGCTAATAACAATGGAAAAAGGCAAGTGTGTGAGTGTGGATAATTCTGATAGGTTGATGAATGCTGAACAAGAAATTGAGAGTCTAAAAACCATCAACTTAATGTTAAATGGAAATGTCAGTTGCAGTGAATAGAAAATAGCTGGATATGAGCTTACTATCACATCCCTTCAACAAGAAGTTGATGATCTTTACAAGTTCTTATCTGAAGCTGACAAGGAAATAGAATTAAAACAGGAAGTAGAAAAACTCAAAAGTCTGAATGATGCCTTGTATCAACAAGTAATTTCCTGTAAAATAGATTTGTCCAAATATGAAGCTAAAATTGCTGATTTGAATTTTGAGATTAAAGATTTGAAAGATTCTCTATCAAAATTTGTCAAAGGTAAGGACAATCTGAATAAGCTTCTTGGAAAGAGTGATAACTTTGAGAGAAAGGGACTGGGCTATAGTCCGACAAAGAAAAAGAGTAATGGGAATGAAACACCTACTATTTTTGTCAAAGCCACCAATCAGAACACAACCTCTGCTCCTTCTGTTTTCAAATTCACTGCACAAAAATCCACTGTGAAACCCAAAACTGTGGAACAAAATCAAAAACTGAAAAAGGATGAAACTTCACAGAAGAAGGATAAAGACACTCCTGTTACTATAAAGAAGGCTACACACAATTCACATGATCTCTCACACACTCACATTAAAAAGGGTTCATGTTATTATTGTGGGAAAGGAGGTCACATAATGGAGGATTGTGGATTGATGTTAAAGGATGAGCATGCTAGTAGAACTTTACATTCTAGAAACTCTTTTGATAGAAACCATGTTGCTAGGAAGCCTGATGCTTCATGTTATTATTGTGGGAAATATGGTCATCTCATGAATGATTGTTTTATCATGAAAGAAGACAACAAACTACAAGCCAGGTCTTCCATGCACTTTCATGATCCATATGGATCTAAACACAATTCTAGTCAGCACATTGTGTGCTTCAACTGCAATAAGCCTGGGTACAAGGCTGTTGAGTGCTGGTTTAGATCTACTTGGGGTAAAAATGGTTTTCATAGAAGAAATTCTTTTGCTTGCTCCCACTGTGGAAAAAATGGGCATACAGTCAAGGACTGTTGGTATGTTCAAAAGAACTATGTTAAACCCCATTTTGTCAAATTCCCTGCAAAACCTTTTGTGAAAATTTCATGCTATAACTGTGGGAAGCCAGGCCATAAATCTGCTGAATATTGGATGGTTAAGAACAAGCATCAAACTGCTCATGCATATAACAAAAAATCTTATGAACATGTTTATAAACATCACCCTGCTGTCAATATGCATCATAAGAATCAAACACCAGCCATTTCATGTAGATACTGTGGAAAATTTGGACGTTCTATGGATGACTGTTCACTGATGAAATTTGATGATAATGTTGCTATGAAAATGTTTAGAAAACCTGCCAGGGCTAACGCAGGACCCAAAGCTGCTTGGGTCCCTGCAGGATCAAGATGATCAAATACTTTGCAGGTGTGCCTTGGAGGGAGAAATAAAAGGGGTTAACTAAGGCACTCAAAAAGAAAACCCCAGGACTCAATTCAGGTCAGTTCTGAAATCTGTTTCAATTTCATTATCTGAAATTGTTGTTTTGCTTAGTTGATTTTTGATGTTCTTCTCATGCTGTTGTTTGCACTAAACAAATGAGAGTGCTTTGCACTGCATATGTCATTTGCATGACCATCATGATATATTAAATGGAACAGTGCTGAAGGGCATATGGAGTATGTCTGGATGCTACTGCCATGTGTGAGGTGGTCCTTGGACCGAGTCCTCCGCCTAGTACCATGGGTCTAGTTCTCATATAGAGCAGTGTATTGCATATCATAAAATTTTAAAAAATCTAAAAAGAAATTCACTGCACTTAGACAGGGGGAGCATTCCTATTTCATATCTTCTTCACCTCATGAACTCCTTTTGTTTAAGTAACCTGATTCATTCTCTTGACTATGCGCTATTCAACTGTATTCTCTGCTGATATCTCTAAAATAGCTTATCAGTCTGTATTCCAGACTCAGCTACTGTCTGATGATAAAAATCTCTTCTGATGCTCTTCTCTATTGTTGATTTACTCTTCCACCAGCTTGTACTCTTCCTTCATATACCTCTTAGCTGGTGTGACTACCTTGGCTCCATTATTGAGTTGTTGGTCAGCTAAATTTATTGTTCTGATCTGAGGAACTTAAGCTGCATGTCATGCAATTCAGTCTGAGATTTTGGCAGAAACTCCTATCATATGGATTTAAGAATTATCACTGAATCAGACTGATATAAGATTAATGTATTCTCAGCTTTGTAATTAAATGAATTGAAAATATCTGTTGATGAGGTTTAATAAACTTTAACCTCTTGTGTCATGTAATCCTTAAAGTCTCTCATCTGATATCTGAAATTTGAAATCTAGGCTACTTTGGTAGAGATACATAGAGTGAGTGTTTTGGTTAAACATTAACTTGAAAAAGTTGACTAAATAAAAAATTGTGAATTTAGAGCAATGACTCGGTCACTGAGAAACTGAGTTCTTTATCAATGAAATAAAGTAACTCATGTCATGAGCTGCCACAGTTATCTCTGATAAAAATTTAGTGAAACAAAACCTGACAGAGCAATAGCTTATTTGTGTTGAGTAGCTGGGGAGTCTGGCCTCTGATAAAGGTGTCTTCTCATGTAAAAAGACACTCATATTGCTAACTCTGCTCTCAAAGTGAGAGGCAATGCCAGTTATCACACTGAGTAACTGGGTCACTTCAACTAAGACTTGTTGTGTCTCATGTAAAAAAGGTGTTGATCAACTTAAATTGCTCAGGAAAAATATAATGTGCTTCAAATAAAATTATCTTGAAAAATCTGTCAACTCATGTTCTTGAAAAAGTGTTTAACTTCAGTACTAACCTATGTATTTTTCAAAGGTGCAATTGAGATCATTTGTGTAAGATAAAAGATGATTATTTTTGAGTGTTTTTCTGACTATTTGGTTCACTTTTATTAAAACTTGGATTCAGATATGAGTATTGAGTTTAATCTGGCAAAGTTGGTATACATCAAAATTAAATCAGATTGATTAAGTTGCCACTTCATAATTCTTTATGATAGAAGAGTCTACATTTTTTAAGACTTATTGAAGTGCTGTATGCATTCAAATCCCTTATGATCAGATTCTTGCATGATCAACAAAGTGAACTTCTCTCTTATCAGTTGACTGATTCCATCTGCATTTTTCTGACCATACAAATGTGAGGTGCCACTCCTATTATTATCTTGTTCACTTGCAGCCTTCTGAACTTCAGAATCCTTATGGTGGTAGATTTCAGATTGATTCCTGAGATGCATTTCTCTCCACACTGTTGGAATCTTCCATCTTGTTCTGCAATAAGTTCTGATTCTGTGGTATTTTCACCAGAATTCAGATTCTTTGTAATGGCTGATTTCAGATTGATTTATTGGATAACCAGAGTCCATTCCTGTGCTTCAGGGGGAGTTATGGTTTATTCTCATCTAAGGGGAGAGTAGTCCATCATGCATGTTGATAGGGGGAGAGCTGTTTCATTGTCATAAGGGTGATCTTCATTTTAAAGAACCATGACTCATTCTCTACATTTATGTACTGTCTTTGTGTGCTGCATTTATGTGCATTTAGTTGACTATCAAATCATTTCCCTTCTTTTTGATTATGTCAAAGGGGGAGAATAGTTTGATGAGTCAGTGTGACTCATTATTCATTATGTTGCCATCATCAAAAAGGGGGAGATTGTTATGCCCCTTGTGCTTTGTTGATGATGTTGTGTTTTAATGATAGCAACATAATTGAGTCACCACTTTGTCTTGAATATGTCTAATCTTTTTTGTTGGAGATTGCATAAGTGTGCCATGTCTGAATTGTGAAGAATGCATGTGTATGCTTGAGTCATGCTGTGATATATTGGCTTGTGCTTGATTTCTGTTCTGTGCATTGCTTCCTTGCTGATATGTTCATGCATTATATTAGGCTAAGTCTATACACTCCTCTTGGCCTTAGCATCTGTTTTAAAGTCAACGCTGTGAGTATGCACTTTGTTTCAGGTTCTTCAAGTCTATACAGACTTTAGCGTCTCATTTAGCGTCTAAGGCAAAGTCTACACATTGGCTAAGTGTGTACATCGCTTACATTTTTTGAGACCAAGTCCATACATCGTGAAAGTCTATACACTCCTCTTGGCCTTAGCATCTGTTTTGAAGTCCATACATTGGTCTTCAGTTCAAGTCTGTACAGCGTTACGTTCTCTTTGGAAAGTCTGTACAGCGTCAAGTCTGCACATTGGGGTTTCACGAGAAGTCTACACATTGGTCTCCACCTGAAGTCTATACATTGGCTAAGGGTCTTCAAGTCCATACACAGTTGTCTGATGCATATTGTTTGAAGTCTGTACAACATGCCTTGTTATTCACAACTTTCTTGTTTGTGACTTCCCTAGTGTTTTGATGATGAGCATCACTATGTTAAGTATTCTCATTTTAATCAGATATCTTGCGTAATGTTATGCATTTGAAATTTCCATGATTAACAGGAAAACTACTATGAGGTAGTACTTTGTGAGTCCGTATTGTTTCTTTCATACTTCGTGTTGATTTCCTGTAACTTCGAGTCGCTTCACCTTCTGTCTTCGTGATGTTTACTGAAGCAGCTCGAATTGTTCTGACGAACTTTGAGTCGTTTCCCTGTGAACCTCGTGTCGTTTCCTCAGTATTTAGTTGCTCATCTCGAGTCATCCTTTATGTTTGCTCTTGTGTTTTCGTGTCACTTACTGTTGTTCCTCGAGTCGTTCTTTCCTGTTTTCACTGCTTCATCACGTGTCGTGATAGCCGTGTCTGTCTTCTGTCTTCGTGTTGCTTTTCCTAGACCTCGTGTCTTTCTTGTTTTGTAACCACACTTCGTGTCGGTTTCTGTTTTCATCTTCGAGTGTTTGTCAGCCCGTGTCGTCCTCGTCTTCGAGTCGTTCGTACGTTCGAGCAACTTAGTACTCGAGTTGTTTTCCTGTATTCAAGTCTTTTTAGTAAAGTGTCGTTTCACCTCGTGCCGTTCTCTTTGCTGTTTGTTATGTCGTGTTGTTTTTGTATTCGTGTCTTCGTGTTGCTTTTGTATTCGTGTCTTCGTGTTGCTTTTGTATTCGTGTCTTCGTGTTATTCTTGTGTTTATGTCCTCGTGTTGTTTCTTTCTATCTTCGTCCAAGGTTCCTTTGATCGCGTGTTTCTATCGTTTTTACTCCGTGTTATTTCCTTCTCCGTACCTCGTGTCGTTCTCAGTATAGTGCACCTATTGTTGTTCCTACACACATCGTGCAGTTTTAGTTTTTGTGGCCCTGAGTTTTAATCGTTTTAATTCTTTGCAGGAGAAGAAGAAAAACAAAAAGAAGAAGGTGGTCCGAGGAAGAATATTCCTCAGTGAATGGGAGGCACGTGATCCGAGGCTAGAAGGGCAGACAGGATTGTGACACGTATGCTGAAGCTGGCTGAGAGACTGACACGTGGCCACAAGTTCTGGGCGGGAAATGAGGAAGCCACACGCGTCCAGTGCTGCCCTCCTGCTGGCTGCTGCTTATAAAAGGAAGCCTTCATCCAACAGATGAGGGGCATCGAAGAAGAAGCCTGGAGAGCAAAAAGTCCTTCGATCCAGAAAAAGAAAAGAGGAAGAAAAAGAGAAGAAGAGAGAATAGCAGAGAGCGTGAGCCGAAGAGAATAGAGAAAAAGAGATCGAGAGAGTGAAAGAGCAGAAGAAGAAAAGAGCTGCAGTAGAAAGCAGAAGAAGAAGAGAAGAGAAGAGAGAGAGAGAGAGACTGCGAAAGAAGAAGAAAAGAAAGAGAAGAAGAGCAGAAGGAAAAGAAGAAAAAGAGAGAGTTAGAGAGCTCGTGAGGGTTAAGAGAAAAAAGAAAGTGAGAGAGAAGAGAAGAGGAAGAGAAGCTTACCTGAAGATCTGTCTACTGGACCGTGGATCAGATCCAGGCCAGTCAGCTCCGTTGAGAGCCACATTGGGCATTTCATTTTTCAGCGTTCTATTTGCTGAAATTATTTTCATTTCGTGTTTCTGTTTTCCCCCTTTTTGTTTGGTTATCCTTGTTCTTCCGATTCTCAGTAGTGAGGTCGGGTTCCTCCTGTGGATCAGGAGAAGGGAGATCAGATCTTCGGTTGCAAGTAGCTGGGAGCTACTTGTGGGTTCCCTCCGGTTGGAGGAAGGGAGACTTGTCTCCGGTTCTGGGTTTGCGGGTTGCAAGTCCAGGGGTCCCTCCGGTTGGAGGAAGAGAGGTCTTCGACCTCTGGTTTGCTGGTCACTAGAAGTCACTGGTTGGTTCCCTCCTGGTCTGGAGGAAGAGAGACTTTGCGTCTTTGGTTTCCAAGTGACTGGGAGTCACTTGGGGTGTCCCTCCGGTTGGGAGGAAGAGGGGAGTTTGTTCCCCTAGTCAAGCTGTGTGTCAGCACCTGTTGCAAACTGAGTCTGCTTGGTTCTAGCTTTGGCTAGTGAAGCCTCACTCCGGTTGGGAGTGAGGGGTGATTGTAGGTCTGAAGGACCGAACCACCTTAAAACTATTTGTGCAGTGGTTTGCCTTGCGTTAGCTCCATATCTTCTACCTCCCATTCACAGGTTGCGCATGCTTGGCTAATTGCATTATCTAGAGAGTTAATTTTTGAGCATTATATTCTGCTTAGTGTGTTTGCGTTGTTTAGCTCTGCCTTCGTTTCTGGTTGATCAGGTGGCTGCATTGTTGCAGTCTAACTGTTTGTCCATGTGTTGCCTTATCATTTCATCTTGGAAAGCTCATTAGTCTTATTCCGCATATCTGAGCTTTAATGTTTTAATTTGGGCTATATTTTCTAGAGGGTTACATTCACCCCCCCTCTGTATCCGGGCCTTACATTCTAACAATGCACTCAGCAGGAAACCAATGGGAATGCTATCAAGTCTTATGATTAGTATGACTAACCTTATTCCTCAATTTGCTTAGTTGAACATAGAAATTGACATGAAGAAAGAAGATTGTTTCATAGCTAATATCCGAGCCCAACCTACAGTGATAGAGGATCTGGCCAAGCTGTAAAATGATGATCCCGTACTACTTGAGATTAAAGCCAATATTGAACAAAGACCGGATTTCTCTTTTTCCAATGATGGAAGATTGCTATTTAAAAGCCGAGTATGTGTACTAGATCATGAAGATACGAAGAAATTGATCTTAGAAGAAGCACACAATTCCAAGTACACCATTCATCCAGGTGGTACAAAGATGTATCAAGATCTTAAAAGAAATTTCTGGTGGCCTAATATGAAGAGAGAAATAGCTGATTTCGTGTCCCGTTGTCTCACTTGCCAACAAGTAAAGGCAGAGCATTTTAGGCCCGCAGGTAAATTACATCCCTTGAATATTCTCGAATGGAAGTGGGGGAGTATAGGGATGGATTTCATCATGGGTTTACCTGAGACCAGAGGAGGACACGATGGTGTATGGGTAATCATACACCGATTGACTAAAACTGCACATTTCATACCAATCAAAATTCGATGGTCTGTGGATATTCTAGCAGCCTTATACATAAAGGAAATTGTCAAATTACATGGTGTCCCAGTCACTATTGTATCTGATAGAGATCCTCGATTCACATCACATTTCTGGAAGGGTCTACAACATTCACTCGGGACTAGATTGAATTTTAGTACATCATTTCACCCACAAACTGATGGTCAGACTGAAAGAACAAATCAAGTAGTAGAAGATATGCTCAGGGCTTGTGCTATCGATTTTGGAGGAAGTTGACATGATCACTTGCCTCTGGTAGAATTTGCATATAACAACAGTTATCAAGCTAGCATACAAATGGCACCCTTTGAAGTATTATATGGAAAAAGCTGTAGATCACCAATATGTTGGAATGAAGTAGGGGAAAGGTAATTTCTAGGCCCCGACATTATCAGGGATTCTTCAGAAAAGATCAAGCTCATTCAAGAAAGAATGAAGATGGCGCAAGATAGACAAAAGTCTTATGCCGACAATCGAAGACGTGACTTGGAGTTTCAGGTGGGAGATCATGTGTATCTGAAAGTTTCTCCAGGTCGTGGTATTCGAAGATTTGACATTAAAGGAAAGCTAACTCCAAGATTCATTGGCCCATTTGAAATTCTTGAAAGGGTCGGTGAGGTAGCTTATAGACTGGCTTTACCTCCACAATTAGCAGGAGTTCATGACGTGTTTCACGTCTCTATGCTGAAAAAGATGTATATGATCATGACCATGTTATCACTTATGATAATTTAGAAATTCAGAAGGACATGACGTACGAGCAAACACCAATAAAGATTCTGGAATGGGAGGTACGTCAACTAAGGAATAAAGTTATTCCTATGGTCAAGATACAATGGAAGAAAACATAGCCATATGAAGCAACATGGGAAACCGAAGAAGTTATGCGGAAGAAATTTCAGAATTATGTAACTGTAAGTACACTCACCACAATCCATGTATTGAATTTGGGGACCAAATTCGTTTAAGTGGGGGAGGGTGTAGTGTCCCAGAATTTATATAAATAATTTTTGGATTATAAATGGATTTTTTTGAAATTTATAAGGATTAAATAGATTAATAAATGGGTTATAAGGCCCAATGGTGTTAAATAATTAGCCTAGCCTATTTAGTTAAGACTCAAAAGGTTTAAGGACCAAGCCCATTAAGTTTAGCCCATATTCTAGAAGGTTATTTAGCCTATCCACGAATTTTAAAGATAAATACTCTTTTATATAGATAATTAGAAGGATAAAAGAATAAAAGGGTTTTATTAAATTGAAACTCTGCACACGTTTGGTGTAACGGTCTATCGGGCGACCGCTACAGCATGTAACGCACTAGCCCTGATGCGTTACACCCGGTCAGTTCCGTGAATGGAAGAACTTACAAAAAGATTGGATCTTTGGGATCCTATCTGCAAGAGACCTAATTAGGAGAACATGTAAGGATACCAGGGACTCTTAGGGATCAGGTTATGGCAAATTACGGACTCTAGAATCGATTTAATCTTCAAACCCTAGCCAAAACCCTATAAATATGACCCAGTTCTGAACTGAGCGACCCTTACTTTTGGCACGCGAAGAATCAAGGTAAGGAGATAGAATTTCGGATAAGTTCTTTAGAAGATTTTGTTTATAATACATTAGACTAATAGCTCTCTAAATTTCGTGCTAGGAGATCAACCAACCAAGGAGATTGAAGCTTCCAAAGTTGTTGGTCGGACCTTAGCAACGCAGGAAACTGAACGCAAGTCCCCTGAAGATCAAGAGATTAGGACGTCTAAACGATGTAATTAGAGTTCGGTTATTTAAAACTTTTTGTTCCCCTTAGTTTCATCTTCTTACCCTCAAAATTTCACGTCCTTAGGTCAAGAGGCTGAGGAGCTAGGACAACGTGAAGTTGCTGAAAAATCCCATGAAAGGAGAGATTAGGGTGTGTCTTGCAGTCATAAATTGGAAAGTTAAAGCTCAGTTGAAAGGTAGGTTATCTCATGATTGGCAAAAATATATTGTTAGGGACAAAAGCCCTCTGATTGTGTTTGATTTCATGCACTATAGATCATGGATTTCATGTTTTATTAGAGTCATGCATACATGTGTATTCTAAGCCCTAATTAAGTTAAAAAGGAACTTTCTTGTCAAATTAAAAGGAAACCCATGCATACTAGTAGCTTAGCCTTCATTCTATCATGTGGAAGTTATATATGATTTTCAGACATGATGTATGTTAAAACCTTAGATCTTTTTATCTATTGCTATCAGCAGAATCTTTGACGGATTAGGGTAGGACCGTCACAACACTGTAACGGCCTTACGATAAGCCATCACACCCTCTGTTACATTTTAATTGCTCTGTTGTCTCTGACGCACTATAACAAGAGCGTTACACTACTGTAACGGCTCCTCGATAAACCGTCACAGGTAATGTGACACGCTCTTGTTAGACCGTCATACCCCTGTGTTCTGTCAGCCCGAGGCAGAATGGTAACCAGTTAAGTTTACTTATAAATAAGCTTAGATAGCTAAGTTTGGACCTGTTATCATGACTTTAAGTTTAGCTACTGATTCATAATAGAAATTGCATGATTAAGGTATCTTAAGTTATTTTAAGTTATGTTAATTTCGTGTGTCAAACTTCTATAGCTTTGTATCCTAAATCATGATTTTCAATGATGTATTGACAGAGTTTTATCTTGGTTTCATGTTGCTGCACATTCTCTCTATATCAATAGAGTCATTTTCTTTAAGTACATGTCATATATTCCGATATATGGCCATTAGTTTACACTTGTGCAATATAGGAACATATTCTTGAACTTGAGGACCTCTCTATTGGATATTCCTTCTAATGGACTAGGAAATCTTGTTTCAAGGCCTCCGTAATTCTCTGCGAGCCTGGGATTCCCACTAGGATGCCGAGTTGGTTGTACCATAAAAGCCCAATCATTAGAAAACACTATCGATGGGTTCTGGTTTCTGGACATGTAACGGATCTACATTGGACCGTCAGGCTCATATAACGACCCAATATATGACCGTCACGTTTAACTGGATCCAATTATTGGTTCTGGATTCAGATCATTGTAACGGCCCAACACTGGAGCGTCACGTTATGTAATGGCCTAGTACAAGACCGTCACAGTTCTGTATTTAGTTAACCCGAGGTTTGACCAAAGTGTTGATATTCTAAAGTTCCTAGATGGATGATTGATGTTCTAGAATTTGTCATAATGATCAAGATACTTAATTTAAATTATGAAAGTTAAAGAAATGTACCGTTATGCTGCCGAATTATATCTATGAGCATAACATAGTATAAGTCATTCTTGATCTCTCATATTCTAAATTGAAGCATTCATTCATTGATTATTGTTATCATGAGCTTGTTGAATTTATTACATTCTTGGCCATACTTTATTGTTACATGTGTGGAAATAACTTGATTTATACTTGAAGATGCGATCGAGCACTGATTGTGTTCAAGGGCTCTATGCTAGTCCCCTCGACTGATTGCCGAAACATACTATTATAAACCATGGGGTATGATGCTACTGGCGTCGCATTGCACTGCGAGTACTTTCTTTATAAATAAGTGAAAATCCACGGCATCATGAAAATACTTGTATATGACTATTGCTTGATATTCCACAGAAATTCATGAAATACTTGCTCATAAGCAAAAGATGCTGGAGTGGTGATTATGTGGCTTGCTAGTACATTCTCGATACATTCTTGTTCACGAAAGGCCATATCATGTTCTTGTGACATTCTTACTAGTTCATACTTGCTCTCATTCTATCTTAAACGATCATCTTTATTACTTTGGTTATTCGCATGATTGATCGCGTTCGCATAATTTTACCTAAATTCTCTAGAGTAAAAATGTTAATTACTTTAATAGTGCTAATCATGTTGATGCGAAGATACCTACTGGGCAAGTGTGCTCATTACCTATTTTCAATCTTTTTCATGAGATGGAAGTGATACAAATTCAGATTCGAGTTATATAAGTAGCAGGTCCGAGAGCGAATGAAAGTCATATCAAATTGAGAGTGAAGACTTAGGAAAGTCTACATTGTTTAGATTGAGTCTATGTAATTTTCCTATTTCTTGAGTCTAGTGGAATGGAAAAAGATAAGAATGTTATTGTACTTGAATACTTGATTATTAATAAAATAAAGTTGAAGTTTGAGTAATATTGTGCAATTACATTATGTGTGATTGTCTTGCGCTCTGATCGTTCTTGCTTGCAAGAGGCTTACCATGCCAACTGTTCGCGTTCTTCGAGCGAGTCTTTCGCTGTAATAAAGGCTCGGGGCATGATAATCTAGGTCATTAGAAGGCTTACAGTATTCGAGTTTTATTGTTTTTGCATACACAGGGAAATAGCGACCCTATATAGGGCGCTATTTCAACTAACGACTGAACACACAGTCGTCATTTTGTTATGAATTTAATAAATACTCATGTTCAAAAATTTAATAACTTTGAATCTTGATATCTAATCTAATGCATGATTATACTACTAGAATCCTACGATTTTGCTCTGCATGACCATGTGATTATTTCTGTGAAATTCCTTTTATTTAAAAAGTGGTACTGTTCAGGCCAAAACTACCCATGATTGAACAACGCTTGAGACATGGGCGCTGTTTTGAAATAACGCCCTAGACTAAGGCACTGTTTAATGAATTGAAGACTTAATCCAAGTCGTCATTTACATAATATTTGAGATTGATAATTTTTACTGAAATTTATTATTAGCAGAATCTTGATATAACGACTGAGTGAACAGTCATCATATACTAAACTGACGACCCTGACAAGGGCGCCATTTCATGAAATGAAGACGTTCTATAAGGCGTCAATTTACGGTTTTACTGATCTCGTTCGTTTTCTGTAACGCACTATTAGTTGGTTATATGTATAGGCACTATATTCCATTCCGTGAATATAGTCCCATGTTTCACGTTGTTTTATCGGTTACCCACTATTTCTCGGTGATAGATGAATCCTCCGCGGGACATTCCGTTCCTTCGGACTGGTGAGTTTATCATAGAGACCTCCGTAAGACTTCGCTAGCCTTGGATTCCCTCAAGGCAGCCGAGCTGATTGTACCATTAAAACTTATGACCCTACTTGATTTCCATGTCACTCTAAAGAAACATGGTATATCGGCCCTCATGGTATGCTATTTAGCCACCATGAGATTAATTCTTAAAGCGAATGGAATGGGAAACCATGCCATTGCTAATCATCTTAGATTGCGTGCCTCCACGTAGACACCAATTCTTTTACCTTATCATGTACAAAGAAAGAGCGCTCATTTGGTTATGAACGCTTATTCGAGTACTCATGGCACCCACTAGGGAGCTAATTCCACCTAGTTTTTTGATATATTCCGCAAGATCTACCTTAATTCCTACAAGTTTCATTCCCTTAGAATTCTACATTGGCTATAACTATCGTGGATGTCGAAAGTGCATTATACAATGTCTGCGCATATAAGGGCCCGATCTGGTCCTGGGAGGAGCACCTGAAAGTACTAGTGCCCATGGGAGTTGTAATGATCGTGGTGTGGCATTGCACCGAAGTACTCATCGTTCTAGAGACATTCCACTACTCTCTCTCATGACTTTACATGATATTACTTGCGTGCGTGACTCGTCGTGGTACTTGCTAGAACTCTAAATAGCCAATATCTCATGCTCGATACTATCTTTAACTTTTGCTTATCACGTTTTACTAGAACTTCCATATCTCAGTTTAATCGATATACTTGCATTCTATTTTTGATATCATTCATGTATATTAGCCTTGCATTCATGTAACATGTAATTACTTAAAGCTAGCTTGTTCTTGAGATATAATTCCTACTGAGCGTTCGCTCACCCAATTTATTCCAATATTTTTCAAGTAATCAGGTGGCTAGCGAGACCGAGACTCACACGGGAGGTACAAGTGTGCAAGCGAGCTCTGGAAATTAGTGAACCCGAGTCTTTTATCTTTCTTGAGTCTAGCATGGTGTCTCTTATTTAGCTATCTTGTCTAAGTCTGTTAGAGCGTCATCTCCTTTTTCTTTCCATTATTGATGTAGTTGAATCTTCCAATTTGAAATTTGAAATTGTAAGAGACTTATATTTGAAATAAAATTTTTATTGTTGTTCCAAATTATTCGGTCTCATGCGATTGCTCTTGATTATTCATGACTGTTTAACTGCCACGTTCCGAGTAAACGACACGTTCCGCTGCTATCGGTTCGGGGCGTGACATAGAGACACTCTAATGTTTATTACTATTAAACCTGAATTCTATCAAGAATGTAGTACATAGAATCTTATATCTGAAGAATCTGAGCTTTGTATGCTTAGTTCAATGAAAAATCACTCAGAATGTCAATCAAAATTCTCTTGATTCTTTCCTACTTCTTGATGCTATCTTGTCTTTCTTTATCTCTACCATTTTCTTCTTTGCTGATGGCAAAGGGGGAGAAGTATTATTTTTGATGGGAGAGATTGTTTTTGATGGGGTATTGCAAAAAGCTGGGAGAGAGTTTCTTTGAAGTACTGGATTGGGAAATACTGTGTTAGAATTCATGCATATAGTAGTTTTTGCATATTTGTATCTTTGTCTACTTGCATGCTTTTCACTTCATTATACCTGACTGTCGTTCTTGCATATTCTGATTAAGAGTGTTATGAATGTTACCATCAAAATATAATTTAGTTGCCATCATCAAAAAGGGGGAGAATGTTATGTCTCCTATGGATTTGATATTAAGTGGGAGAATGCTGTGTTTTGTTGACTGGCAACAGTTTAGTTGACTTTATTTTGACTTTGGCAACATTGTTAATTTGATGTCTTTCTCTAAGTTAGAATTCATATTTAGTCTGGTAAAGGTCTGTGCATATATCAGTTTTCATTATTAAGGTCGGTGCACCTTTCACTAGTTCAGGATAAGGTCGGTGCAGGTTTACACATAGTTAAACATCAAGGTCGATGCATGTTTTCCAACCTGCATACAAGGTCAAAGCATACATATCTAGCAATGCATCAGGTCAGTGCATGTTTGCGTTTAGCTAAGGTCGGTGCACATTTGCCTTGTGCTTGAAGTAGGTCGGTGCACGTGTTCATTTCTTATGAACATAGGTCGGTGCACATATGCTAGCGGTAGCATATAAGGGTTGGTGCACATGCTATACCTTGCCTATGGAGGTCGGTGCACATCATGTCAATGCAGAACTAACGTCGGTGCACATTGCCTGCTACGCATCTAAGGTTTGTGCACATCTGCCATGGGCACATAATAGGTCTATGCATATGCACTGTTTGCTATCTGAAGTCTGTGCACTTATGCTAGCAATAGTATGTAAGGTCTGAGTGCATTTCTTCAAGTTTGAGCATGTGTGTGTTTCAAAGTCTGAGCACATATGCACAGTTGCACCACATGGTCTGTGCATGTTTTGAATATAGAATAATAAGGTCTGTGCACATGCAAGGCCCATATACAAAATAGGTATGTGCACATTTGATTCTCAGGTCTATGCATATGCAATATTAGAGTCTGTGCAAGTTTGCATTTTACACTATGAAGTCTGCGCATCTTGTATACTTAACTGAAGCTCATTCAGTGACTTTCATATCATTAAGTCAATGCACATTAGCATTCGCTCATGGTCACAATGTGTTTGACGAAATGCCTCTTATTCTTTTAACAGAAACTTAAGTGTGCAAAGGGTTACGTCACTTAGTAACCTAGATCGCACACTTTAAGTGCAGATTGAAATCACGTGGCTCGAGACCCAACTTAAAAAGGGGCACATGATCCAAGGAGGAGCCGTGCCTGGAGATTATGCCTTGTGGACAGCTCACCGTTATATTCTGACATGTGGACATCCAGGAATGCAGTTTTTATTTTTCGATGGGCGGGAACGTGCTTTCCACGCGCCCAACTCTTGCGTGGCTATAAAAAGGGAACCAGATCTCCTGAATGAAATATACAGGAAAAAAGAGAGGAAAAAAGAGTATGCAAAGGAGAAGAAGAACTGAGAGTGAAGGAGCAGCATATAGTGAAAGATTTTGAGAGAAGTTTGTGAGAGCCAGTTGCAGCCAAATCAAAGGAAAACAGAGTGTCATAGTTTGAAGAGGTTGAGGGGATTATTTCTCGACTACTGGATCAAATCCAGAGTCGAGCTGCTCATTTTGAGCTACAGTTTTCATCTGCCTTGTTTATCATTTCATTGTCTCTTTTCTATTTTTTCTTTTGAAATACCTTTGTAAGCTGTGTATCAGCGGAGCAAGCTGTGGTGCTCAACAGGCGAGGGTGTTGCTCGGACAGTAAGCTGTGAGGCTCAACGGGTTGTAGGGATTTCTATCCCCAAAGCTGTGGATCAACGGTTATCAAGCTGTGTGGCAGCAGGAAGCCTTACTCAGTTGAGTAAGGTGTGGACGTAGATCTCTACCTTGAGATCGAACCACCTTAAAATTGAATTGTCTCATGCGATTGATTTTCTGTCTTCTCTCCAAGTAGATGAATGCATATGTTCGATTACAGCTTGGCATGAGTTTGATCAGCTGAATATTCATCTGCTATATACATCTATTGTCTTCTTCGTGCATTTCTAATTCGATCAATTCTTCAGTGGTATATCAAAAAGCTCAGTCAGAAAGATAGGTCACGCCCATCTGGAACATTGACCCTTGCGTGAGGAAATCTCAGATTAAACCTCCGCCAAGTACTATACTGAAGCAATTGATCATCTCATTCTAGTATGGTGTTAACACTTGAATTTCACTATATCTGTTGTTCATTTCTTGTGGAGTTTTAGCAGTTCATTTAATTCCGCATTAGCTTTTAAACTGTTATAGATTTTGGTAATTTGGGGTAGATCTATTCACCCCCCCTCTAGATCTGGGTTCATCCATTACAACAAGTGTGTGCTAGCACAGAACGGGGGTAGAAGAAAATGATCAAACCACACAAAAGACATAGATTTTTAGGTGATTCGGATGCAACGATGGTAACCTACGTCCACCCCTCACAAACTATGATGATTCATACACTATCTTGTAGAGGATTACAAGATCTGAACACACACACACTCATAGAAGGATAGGAACTCCAACGAAGGTGCAAGAGCATCGAGACACACACAGATCTAAATGGAAAACACACATACACACACACACGCAGATCTTGGTAGATCCACACACACACAAGTGTTTAGATATTACAAGAACACACATTTAAGGCTCAATGAAAAATAGAAGTAGAAACACATATGAGAAACTCCAGATTTAGGCTCCCCCTTAGTGGATGAAGAAGGTTTTTGATGAAGCTTACTTTTCAGCTTGATTTCCACTTGAATGGCCTCAGGATGATCTTCAAATGCTTGAGATTTGATGAAGAATGCTTGGACGAAATACTGTTCACGGAGTTCTTCTGTAGCCCCTTTTTCTCCCTTGGCAGCCTCCTTAGATCTCCCTTGTGTAAATAGGGTTCCTTGGCCCTAAGAGGTGTTTTTGATGGAACGTGTGAAACCAGATCTAGAGGGGGGTGAATAGATCTACCCCAAACAATTATAGAATGTTAAGTAGATATTTGCGAAATTTATGCAGATTAAAACAACCACGACCAATTCAGATCATAGTGAAGGTTGGATGAGAACTCTAATGAGAAGTAAGAGCTGACGATATAGAAGATGTAACAAAAATTCAGCAAAATGATTTCGGAACAAGTTATGGAAGAGGTACGAGGCAGAGGTGGACTCAATGAGTATGCTCACACAGGGAAAACCCCTTCCATATAGGTTTTTCTATCCTTCCAGTAGCGCCCTTTTATATACCTTCTTCACACAACTATAGTATGATATATTCAGTAGGGATATTAAAGCAATCAGCAGCACTAAGAGAGCAATCAGAGATAAGAATTCAGCAAAATAACCAGACAATAATCACATGAGCAATCACACCCGAGGCACATGGTTTTTAGGTGGTTCGATCTCCTACAGAGATCTACTTCCACCCCTTACTCAACTGAGTAAGGATTCACTGCTAATGCACGGCTTAACTCCGCTGATCCACAGCTTCAGGGAACAAATTCCCTACACTCTGCTTAGCTTTATAGCTTCGTAAACCATAGGAATCCACCTCTGCCACTGGGCCTTACAGCTTACCAACAATCGCTGGTACACAGCTTAGATTAACAAGGATACGAACAAGAAAAATAAAACAACTAAAGATAGAAATGACAAAGATGTAGCTCCAATTGAGCAGATTGGCTTTGGGTTTGAACCAAAAGCCAGGACAACTATCAGATCTCTCAACCTCTCCACTCTCTTACGATACTCTATTTTCCCTCAAGGTTCTCCTTCTTTCTTTGATCGGGCTGGCTCTCTTTGAACTTCTTAACTGCTCCCTCTCTTTGTGTCTCACTTTTTCTCTAGCATCTACCGCACTGCTATCTTCATTCACTCTACTTTTTTCTTCTACCACTATTGAAATGAAGGCGATTATCCTCCTTTTATAGATAGCAGGTGATGGGCGCGTGGATATCACGTTTCTCACCCAAACTTTCAAGCATATCTGATTCTTCAAGGTTCCACATGTCAGAATCGTGGTACTATAACAGTCCATGTGGCAGGATCATCTGGTCCGCTCCTTGTTGACACCCGTTTTTTGCCGATAAGTTGAGTCGTTCCTCTTACTCCCATTTGTTGATGCCTCGAGTTGTCCATCACGCATTGGGGCTGTTTTCAAGCATATCTTGGGCCAATTTTATGGGTAGCCTCCCTCCCTGGCTAGGTTTGTTTCAATTCAGGGCTTAATGGGCCTTGGTTTTGGTTGATTGGGCTTTTCTATGAGTTTCAACACCCATGTACATGTACGGTTCATCCCTGGCCGCCCAATCAATGTGCGGTTGCATGTGGACCGTCCACCTATTTTGGAATATTTTGGTTAATTTTTTGAATTTCCACCGTCAAGCATTTATGCGGTCCTCCTCTAGCCGTTCAACATGATGGACAGACGGATAGTAGCCGCTCATCTCTCAGAGTCCTACGCTTGGTGGTTTTCTCAGATAATTATCCAATTAATCTATTTATCACCGACAAGGCTAGAACGGTTTGTCTTTGGCCGCTCAACTTTTGAACGGTCTCATCTGAGCCGTTCATGTGTGAGAGTCCAACGCCGAGTATTTCGGTCAGTTCGATGGATAATTTGGTTTATTTATGATTTATTTGAATTTTCACCGACAGGGTTGGACGGCTATGACATGGCCGCACATCCTGTTGAGCGGTCTATCGTAAGACCGTTCATCCGTTCGATTCTTGAATTTCAACAGATTTTATCTCTTTATCCGTGGTTTTATCCCCAACTTCTCCCGTCATTTTCTCCACGGATAATGAACCATTTAGAGTGCCGTTTCGACTGGATAAGAGATAATTTGATTATCTATGATTTTCCTTTGATTATCTCGACCTGAAAATGCCTCTAAACCATAGTTTCGGGGCTGGCTTTCTAGGCTCTATAAATAGACCCTAAAGGCCGGGTATGAAAAGGGGGGGGGGGAGATTTTTTGGTCGACGGCGAAGCCCTGCCGCATTCTTGAGCGACCTACGACCAGGGAGGGAGGCTTTCCGTGTCCATATAAGCCTCCAGTTCAGGGAGTAATCGTAGTCTTGAGTCTCTTTGCTTTGGATAATCTCATTTTCTTCTCATTGCATGTTTGTTTCTACACATCATTCTCCTCATTTTTCTTCACTTGCACTATCAGTCACACATCCTCCCCTATTTTTTGACGCCCCCAGGGGTTTAAAACTCCCCAGGTATCCCCCACTTCAATTAGTTATGATCATTCATTTCTGTTTTAGCATATACTACACTCTATAGTTCTAACTTGGGTTTTCTTTTTGTGTTTACACTCTGTTTCGCAGGTCAGCAACTCACTAACACGAGGCCCATCCTTTCTGGCCGGCCAGAGAGGGTGGAGGTTGGACCCTTCTGCAACTTTTGGCGTGGTGGTCTTGTGCAGTCCCTACCTAGCCGTTCACAGAGACGTGCGGTTTCCGCTGGATCGTCCTTCTTCGTCTTGCGGTCGGGTCAGAGCCGTTCATCTTCCTGAAGTTCCTTATCCCGCGTCCTCTACAGCACTGAAGAGCGGTCTATCGTTCGGCCATCCAACATAACAGGCGGTTCTTCACGGGCCGTTCATCCCCTGTAGTGCTGATTTTAAGGCGAGTGTCTCCCTTTCTTTCCAAGGTACGGCGTGTTCATCACGTACGGCACCTTGGTGGCGTACATTCTTCGTTGCCCCTTCTACTGTTCCCATTTACTTTACACATCGATTTAGTAGAAGGAGAGAGAAGACATTCATCTTTTAAGCCAAACGAGGAGTTAAAACAGAACAAACATGTCAACAGCCCATTTTTTGGCGATCACGGTGGGACACCTAGTGCCCATCGTGTTAGTGATTTGCTGACCCTTTCTTTCGTTGTGTTAGTCCTCTTCTTGAAGTGATTGCAGGTTGGGCTGCGTTTTCTACCTTCTGGAACGTGAACGGTTCTCCCAGAGCCGTTCATCCCCTGTGCGGCTGCACGTCCACCGTCCCTCCCTGCAAACAGTGCCAGTTCTCCTGCAAGCGTCCTGTCATAGATGGCCTCCTATCAACCGTTCACACTGCCGAACGGCCTGTTCTTGGTCGTCCATCTTTCTGGCATAGGTACGCTTCTCGTTGGTCTAGTTGTAGGTACACGGTCGCTGGAGATCCGTTCCAGAGCTTACGCGGCTGTCCACAGACCGCTCTTCCTGGTACGTTTCTCATCTCTGCCATCCTTCATTTCCAGTATTCTGTGATTTTCTTTTACAGTTATTCTGGCGTTACTCCCTGTTACTCCTGGCTTATACGGTTCTGTAAAGACCATCTATCTCCCTGAGCGGTCTTACAGAGACCGTCCTTGTCATGCTACAGTGCACCCGTGCTTCTCTTTCATTGCCACGTTATATGCTTTTTATGAAATTTGGTGCTGATTACTGATCTCCCCCTCTCCTATATCGTTGTTCTATGCTTGCTTTCACCTCTTGCATATTTGATTTGATCATTGCTTGCTAGTTTCTAGGCTAGATTTTGCATGCACTCCGGTGCGCATAGGATTCATGCATTTCATCCATATTTAGTTATGTTCCTACCGAGGTAGGGTTTTCTCTCGTCTCCATATTCCTTGGAGCCGACTAGGGGACTTCGCCGAGGACCTCCGTAAGCCCCCGTGAGCCGTGGATTCTCACACGGACGTCGGGCATGTTGTACCATACCACCCCCTAGTCTAGGGTCTGCATTCGTGCGAGAGAGATTGCTTTAGAGTCTGCCAGTTCTCCGTTCTCACCCTATTCAGGTACCTTGTGGTTGAGTGAAATCACATTTTTAATTAATCCACTAAGGTCCTAGAAGAGAGCTTATAAAAATCTTCACGCATCATTTGGAATTTGTTTGGGTAATTGGTTGATTCTTTTCTCATCTCTCTCCTCCACTGTATGTTGCACAGTGTCATCATTTGCATCTTTTTGTCAGATTAGGCTCATTAGGTCTAGTTCATCTTTGCATGTCTCCCTTTAGTTGCATTTGTCTTAGGCTCAATTCCCTTCTTGTATTCATTTGAAATTCACTGTATAAAGTCTCCACTTTCCCCATGGAGCATTTCTCCCCTGTACCTTATTCCTGCACCTCTCCATCTTCTTACCCCCGTGTGGATTCCTCTTCCCATGCGGGCCCGACCCCGTATTCTTCTATTGTACCCTATTCTTTAAACGGGCCTTCTTATCCCGCCCGTGCTGCTGCTAGTCCAATCAATCCTCATTCCCACGCACATAATTCGTCCAGGCCCATGCATTCCTCCATTCCTGGAATGGGCTTTCCTTCTTCTCAGGTTGGGTCCCCTTATCCAACCCATCATCATTTTCCTGGTTTAAATTCACCATCTCTTGCTCAGGCTGGCCCATACCCTTCTCGGACTCTTCCTACCGAGGAGATGTTCACTTAGGCCCAACGCCAGCTTGATGAATTACAACGCCGAATCAATCCTCAAACTTCTTCGATATCCCACTTGCCTTTCAAGGTCTTCAAGTCCCACCGCGTTTATAGATTCCAGCTTATCGTCGCTATGGTGGAGTCAGTGACCCCTACATGCATTTGAAGGAGTTCTTATATGAGTCGGCCCATTTCCAGCATGATCAACGCTTGATGGCCTATTTGTTTGGCCTATCTTTGGAGGGCTCGGCCAAGGATTAGTTTTTCACATTGCCGCAGGAGCAGATGATGAATTTTCAAGCCGTTCAAGCAAGATTTATTCAGCAGTACCAGGACCAGGTTGGGCCCAGACATTCTATGGTTGATCTGGCCCACGAGAAGATGAAGCCCGGCGAGGAATTATCCACGTTTGCCGACCGCTGGCGTCACCTAGTCGCGCAAGTCCCGGGGCATATTCCGGAGGGCGAGCAGATCAAGATGGTTATTTCTAATGCAACGTCCGAGCTCAGGTGCATCTTAGCCCTGAATGATATTATGTCTTGGCAACAGCTTTACAATCGAGCCCGCTTCGTTAGCCAACAACTCCTAGTTTCCTTTGGCCATGAGTCTCCTCCATCTTCGCCTGCCGCATACACTTTCCATCCGCCCTCCACCGCAAGTCAGCCCTCCACTACATATCCCTCTACGAGTCGGCCCTCTGCTCCCACACACCCATATGCCTCCACCTCACATCCCTTCACGAGTCAGCCCTCCGCTATTTCATCCCCCCACACCTCTATACTTCTGGTCAAGGAAACAATACACCTAGAGCGGGTAGATGCCGTCCATTACATTCCCACGCCTCCACATCATTTTAGCCCTCCACCTTCACCTACGCAACCCCCGCTACCATCTCCATTACCTTTTCATACCCCTCGGCATCCACCTTTCCCGAAGCGGGCTTCTCACTCTTCGTTGCCGGAATCTCTTACAGATGTTTTCAGGGCTCTGATGGCCGCCCATGCGTTGCAGCTCCCTCCGATTATGCCTCGCCGACCCGCGGTCGGGAATTTGCTCCAGTTCTGTGAGTTCCATCGTCAATAGGGGCATGTGGTCGAGAATTGCTCCGAGTTCCGGGAACTCGTTTACAGTTTGGAAGATAAGAAGATGATTGATTGGGCTATCATGCGCCAAGTTATTTCAGATCTCAGCAGCAAACAGCAGCAGCAGCAAGCCGTGCCGCCTAGGCAACCGTCTCCACGTCAAGACCAGGGGCACCCTGGTGTTTCTTCAGTTGATAAGGCACCTGCTCCGTTACCCACTTCTTCCTCTATCCCATCTCCTCCACCACCTTTACCTACTTCAGCCTCCGCTCGGGTAACTTCTCCTTCACCCTCCGTTTCCACCAACACTCCTGTCCCCAACGCCTCTCGACGTGTTATAAAGATACGTCGAAGAGCGCCACCACCCGCCACTTCCTCCACTATGCCACTGCCTTCCTCTCCTTCTTCTTCTCCACCCCTACCTTCACCTCCGTCCTCTTCACCTTCACCATCTCCATCAACCCCATCACGCCCGTTGCCACCACCTTCTCTACCCCCATCTTCGCCGTCTCCATTGGCCACATCTCCATCACCACCCTCTCCATTTTCCCCATTACCGTCACCACCGTCTTCATCATCTCCCCTCGTAATAATCCATGTTCCGTCACCTTCACCGATGCCACTTCTTTCGCCATCATCCCCTAAGCCCGAGCAGGCCGACCCTAAACCCACACCTCCACTTTTGCCTTTACCTCCACCCATGCCCATCGTCATCAGTATTTCTCCATCACTTGCACTGACGCTACCCACGCCCTTCAAACCTCCTCCTTCAAACCTCCCTCTACTACTTCCCACTTCGCGGAGCAGGTACACGCCACCTTTGGTGCCCCTCGGGTCTAGTCCCCAGGGCGATAAAGAGCCAAGCCAGGTTTCAATCGTGCATTTCAAGATCCAGGATGTTATTTCTCGCATGCCGATCCGAGTCCTAGCCCCTGTCTATTCTAGGGATAATCAGCCCACACTCGCTATGAAGATGGTTGCTGAGAAGAGTTCCTTAGCACTGGTGCCAGTTTCTTCAAAAGCAAGGCCGGTGGCAATCTCTTTGCTCGCCGGAGAATTCACTGTTGATGTTATCATCACCTCTCGCTTGATTGCTATTCAGTTCACTGGCTCAGAAGAGTTTTTCGCCCGGATGGTGCTAACCCACACGGCCGCCAAAAGTATAATCAATTAGGCATTCAAGGGGCAATTGGCCATATCCTCGAGATTGACCAGGGGCATTCTACATTTTCTGTCTCATCTCCCTCGGTTTATTGGTGAGTCGGCCACGTCGCCCTCAGTTTTGTCCTGTTCTTCTGGTAAGGGAGTTATGCTCCAGACCGATTGCCGAATGGAGATGCCGAATCTCATGATGCTAGTGCCAAGTGACAAGACTCTATGGTTTTCTGATGTTCATCCCAAGGAGTCATCTATCCAAGAATGTCTGCCAATGGTTAGCACTGGGGGTCTAGGGGCAACCGCCCCGATGAAGCTGCATATTCATGACCGGGCTAGGCCGTCTGCCAGGTGGGCCCGTTATTTGAGAAAGTATTGCAAGATAAGAAGCCCGAAGGTCTGAGTCCGCGCCAGGCGGCGTTGTTTCAAGAAGATTTCTACTAAGAAGAGGCGACGACATAAGTTCAAGGGCCGTCAGTTGTGCACTCGGGGGTCCACTTCCTCCTCTCCTTCTTACGTCCATTCATCTTTTCTTCTGCTCGATTCTTATCCTTGGGTGGTGTACCTTCCACCACCTGACTATGTTTCCACCATCTTCTCCTATTCTCACCATTCTAGGCCTCGGCCTATGTCCTCCTCTTCCCCTGATCCAGGGGCATCCTCTTGTAATTTTTCTCCCCGAGTACGCCTGGATTTCGCTTCTCATCCTTTTCCCTCGACCCTGTTGAGGATTCCTTATGCTCGTTCCCCGACCTTGTCGGGTGGTTTTTCTGATCCTTCCCCGACTTCGACGATTGGTTTCCATTTCTTTTCCCCGACCTTGTCGGGTGTTCATGCATTTTCTTCCCCGCCTCTGGCGGGTGATCGCTACTCTTCTTCTCCGACCACGTCGGATGATCATTCTCTGTATTCCTTATCTTCACAGCTATCTTTTCATCGTCTTTCTGTTCTTTCCTCCTCACCCTTTCGGGGTCATTACCCTTTTTCATGCTGTTTTCGAGACTTTAGCCCGCCTTGATCTCAGTTAATCCCTGTTTATTCTGTATCTGGTTCCTTGTTGTCAGGGCTTCAGTGCCTTAACGAGGGAGTTCTAGCCCTCGTCTCTCTTCCTTTTTATCCCTTCTTCGTCCAGTATGATGTCTGCCACTCCTCTGTGTCGAGGAATCCAATCTTTTACTCTCCTTTCATCCTTTATCCTGGCAAGCAAGGAATGCAAAGCTACTCGCGCTCCTCAAAGCTCGATGATCGAAATCGCTTCAGGATGCTGGTTTCCACGCCATGGATCTGCAAAGGTATCTTTATTTTGTGCAAGAACGTGCTTTCATTTCCATTATTTCTATTATTTCTGCACATGATTCCTTAACATGATTGAGTGGCTTTAGGAGTCTTTGTTTAATTAGATCTTAACTTTGTGTCAAATAAAAAAGTTAGCTTCTGCAGCATCCTTAGGCTGGTGATAGCTCCGCGCTAGGAGTCTAGTTTCTTTCCTCGATTGTTGAGGGTGACCTATGAGTATGGATTTTTCACACACTACACGGCAAGCCATGGCCGATCTCTCTTAGGCACACCGTTGCTGCTTTGGCCATACCATGGGTATGCACAAAGGTCTTTTCTCTTCTCTGCTCGACCAAGTGCAGGGGCAAGAGATTGATGGATAAGATGACCAACCTAGATGCTCCCTAATACGGGAGAGGTCTCAAATAGGGACAGTCTTGACCCTCAAAAGTGAGCTTTCATGTTATATCTGGCCAATAAGGGCTACCAAAATGAGAGAATGAATCAATGTAAAATTATGAATCAAAGGCATGGCAAGAGTGGCAGTACAGTTCCCCGCGGGACGTCATGAGCCCGGTCGCATGCGTGCCTGATAAATATGGGTCTAAAAATCAAAGACACAAAGCCCCAGCGCAACAGACTATCTCTCTGAGAGGTAGTGCCCTGGAAGGAATTCGAGCCTTGATATCTCCCATCCTGCACGAAGCTTGTCTCCAATTTTTCTTCTGCTTCTCCCTCTTAGGCTGGGTTGTATCCCGGGTATGGCCTTAGTAGGGGCATCGTTCTTCAGAATCGGTTGGTCGTGGTAAGCCACCCTCACATGCACGCCCTGCTTAAGGGAAGCCTTTAATGAGAGGGGAGGGACGGCGATCCCTGGCTAGTAGTTCGAGCCTGCCTTTGGGTACTGCGGATTGCTATTGTCAAAAATCTAAAAATGAGATATTGTCAAAAATCTAAAAAATAAGATATTGTCAAAAAAATCCATAAAAATGAAATACTATTCAAAATAAAAAAAAATCATAAAATCATAAAAAGCCAAAAAATGTGTCTTTTTTTAGATTTATTTTGAGAACAGATACGTAATCCGTTTGCTAAGTGTGCAGGTTGCAAGTACTCAGGCATTCCTTGCTATATCTTTGTGCCCTGTCTCTTGTCCACATCTTTAATATGTTCTTTCCTTCTTCGACCCACTCTCGATCTGTTCTGAAGCTTATGTCCTTCTCAGCTTTTGTTTGCAATGATCATATCTTTATGAGAGGGCTTTGCCTCACGATTATGAACCTGGCGGTTCTGCTTCATTCTGATCTTGGGTTTTGATTGAAGGGCGTATTTGTTTATGTCTTTTGTCCCGCCGTGTCCTTGTCACGTGTTTATGTCCCACCGTGTCATCCCACGCATGTTGCTTTGTTCCTCACCCCATGTTGTTATTTGTCTTGCATATGTTATCAGTCGTCCCTCCATGTTCCATGTGTTGTCCCAACCGTGTGATCCGTCATGTTCTTATCTCAACCGTGTGTTGTCTCGTCACAGCATGTTCATGCAAACGTATTATCTATTTATGCCTTTGCCTATGTGCTTGTTCGTCTTGTTGTGTTGTTTCCATTCGTCATATTACGTCATTATGTTAAATCGCTATGCTTATCTTGTTTGTTTTATTCATAAAAAAATCCATAAAAATCTGAAAAAAGAAAATCCAAAAACTTGTCGTTCCACCTGCATAGGTAAGTCAGGTATGGTCTTCTATCCCTACACCCTTATTGCATTATTATATGGTACTATAATATATTATCTTGAGAACCAGTTGGTTATCTATGTGTTCCAAGATCTGATGATCCCCTTTAACAAAAATGATGATGATCCAGGTTCACGCGTTTAACCTTCGGATAGGCCGTTAGGTTGGGATGTCATGGGGAGGATGGTTCTATCCTACACGCCGTGGTTGCGGATGGTATCTTGACTCTGATTTTCTCAGCTTAGCAATATTATTCTCGAGTATTTTGTAATTTAATCTTTCTTTACATTTGTTTTAACAATTTCTTTTATTTTAGCCCAGCATGCATCATACGCATCTTTTGAGCTTTCATGCCCTATGGTTTGCCTACAGAATGTCCCACCAGCGATGGTTAGCTGTGCGTTCAGTGTTTGGGTAAGAGGAACTAATTCCACTATGAGTTGGAAGGTTCTCTTTGGTCAATTCGCTTGGTTTGGTTGATTAAAAGGTCCCCGTCTGGAACTTTAGCCTATTTCTTTACTTTTACTGCCTGCTTTTGGCCTCCTCATTGGACCGCGGGATTGTGTCCCCCATGAGGTTGGTCTTGTCGATTTGTTTCATTTCATTTAGTTTAGTTCCTCCAGACTGGTGTCACTTTTGGTTTTATCATTCCTTGCGTTTGGTTCAAAGTTTTCCGGAAGATTCCCGTCGCCTGTTGGTAAAAACGGGTGTCGTTTTACCTTAACGCCCGCTTTTCCGATCCACTCCGCTGTATTTCCGCTCCATCTCCATGTTCCATGTCACTTTCGCTTCACCTCCGCTCGCTCCCCTGCAAAGAGGACGTTAAGGAGGGGCATCTGTTGACACCCATTTTTTATCGATAAGTTGAGTCGTTCCTCTTACTCCCATTTGTTGATGCCTCGAGTTGTCCATCACTCATTGGGGGTATTTTCAGGCATTCTTGGGCCAGTTTTATGGGTAGCCTCCCTCCCTGGCTAGGTTTGTTTCAATTCAGGGCTTAATGGGCCTTGGTTTTGGTTGATTAGGCTTTTCTATGAGTTTCAACACCCATGTACATGTACGGTTCATCCCTGGCCGCCCAATCAATATGCGGTTGCCTGTGGACCGTCCATCTATTTTGGAATATTTTGGTTAATTTTCTGAATTTCCATCGTCAAGCATTTATGCGGTCCTCCTCTAGCCGTTCAACATGATGGACGGATGGATAGTAGCCGCTCATCTCTCAGAGTCCTGCGCTTGGTGGTTTTCTCAGATAATTATCCAATTAATCTATTTATCACCGACAAGGCTAGAACAGTTTGTCTTTGGCCGCTCAACTTTTGAATGGTCTCATCTGAGCCGTTCATGTGTGAGAGTCCAACGCCGAGTATTTCGGCCAGTTCGATGGATAATTTGGTTTATTTATGATTTATTTGAATTTCCACCGACAGGGTTGGACGGCTATGACATGGCCGCACATCCTGTTGAGCGGTCTATCGTAAGACCCTTCATCCGTTCGATTCCTGAATTTCAACAGATTTTATCTCTTTATCCGTGGTTTTATCCCCAACTTCTCCCGTCATTTTCTCCGCGGATAATGAACCATTTTGAGTGCCGTTTCGACTTGATAAGAGATAATTTGATTATCTATGATTTTCCTTTGATTATCTCGACCTAAAAATGCTTCTAAACCCTAGTTTCGGGGCTGACTTTCTAGGCTCAATAAATAGACCCTAAAGGCCGAGTTTGAAAAGGGGGGGAGATTTTTTGGTCGACGGCGAAGCCCTGCCGCATTCTTGAGCGACCTACGACCAGGGAGGGAGGCTTTCCGCATTCATATAAGCCTCCGATTCAGGGAATAATCGTAGTCTTGAGTCTCTTTGCTTTGGATAATCTCATTTTCTTCTCATTGCATGTTTGTTTCTACACATCATTCTCCTCATTTTTATTCACTTGCACTATCATTCACACATCCTCCCCCGTTTTTTGATGCCCCCAGGGGTTTAAAACTCCCCAGGTATCCCCCACTTCATTTAGTTATGATCATTCATTTCCGTTTTAGCATATACTACACTCTATAGTTCTAACTTGGGTTTTCTTTTTGTGTTTACACTCTGTTTCGCAGGTCAGCAACTCACTAACACGAGGCCCATCCTTTCTGGCCGGCCAGAGAGGGTGGAGGTTGGACCGTAGTGGCCTTGTGCGGTCCCTACCTAGCCGTTCACAGAGACGTGCAGTTTCCACTAGACCGTCCTTCTTCATCTTGCGGTCGGGTCAGAGCCGTTCATCTTCCAGAAGTTCCTTATCCCGCGTCCTCTGCAGCACTGAAGAGCGGTCTATCGTTCGGCCGTCCAACATAACGGCGGTTCTTCACAGGCCGTTCATCTCCTGTAGTGCTGATTTTAAGGTGAGTGTCTCCCTCTCTTTCCAAGGTACGGCGTGTTCATCACGTATGGCACCTTGGTGGCGATCACGGTTATTTACATTCTTCGTTGCCCCTTCTACTGTTCCCATTTACTTTACACATCGATTTCGTAGAAGGAGAGAGAAGACATTCATCTTTTAAGCCAAACGAGGAGTTAAAATAGAACAAACATGTCAACACTCCTTACCTTGGATCACGTGCCATTAACCTGGTACTTAAATTCCACGTGAGATAAGTTCACAGGTTACTCAATAGATGCTCGACCGTATGGTTGACCTGGCAATGTAACAGTCATGAGTGTTAGCTGTTTGATAATATGTGTGTGAGCAAATCAGCATGCCAACACAGACACATGGATTGACCTTAGTATAGCATACTGACCCATGTACTGACTTTAACACACTAAGAATGCTACAAGCATCGACCTTAATGTGCATGAAGCACAAAGTGCACCGACCTTGATGTGCATGATGCAAGATATGCACCGACCTTGTAACTGACTAAGGCAGATATGCACTGACCTTCAATATGCATACAACAAATGTGCACCGATCTTTTATGTCACGCCCCGAACAAGGCGGAATTATCAAGGCATGAACAGTTATACGGGCAAGTCGATCAAAAGACTCAGATGATGAGTATGAATATAAATGGATAAAATCACATCTTTATTTCATAATTTGACATTTCCAACAAATGTCTTTCAAGGACTTACAATATTGTTCAGACTCGATACATTCATTTATAAGTAGACAGACTGGGAAAAGTAATTTATTAAAAACTATCATCACTCTCATCACTCCAGCCCATTCCCGTCATCTTTAGGATTTCCTGAAAATTAACAACAATACACAGGGTGAGCTAGAAAGCTCAGTAGGACTTATATCTCCTTACCAGGTCACTTTAAGTAATTAGCATTTGGGATCATCTATATGCTCTCGAATAAAACAAGTAATAAAACAAATGACAATTAGAGAACAAGATCAGGAAGTCAAGAATTTCAAGAATAGATATTGTAGAACTCAAGTGTAAGCATGAAGATCAATAATAAGTATAGAATTAAAAATATGGCCATGTAATAAGGATATTAATCACTCGGTCAAACATGTCATGTATAGGAAGTTAAGCATGTAACGAGTCAAGCATGTAATAAGTGAATTGCCTAGTTCAATCTTGCATGTCAGTTGGTGCAATGCCACACCTGATCATTCAACTCCCTCGGGCACAAGTACTTTCAGGCTTTACTCGCCTAAGATCAGATCAGGGCCGCCATGTTTGCCAGGCATTGAGTATCAGGTGGATCAAAGTCCCATGTAATTTCCAGAATAAATCATTTACAATTATGGCCAATTTGAGTTTCAAGAAAAGCTTAAGAAGCGTAGTATAGCGCATAGCTAGTCATTTAGTTATGGAGGACTCTAGAGGTGGCCCCTACAGGCTCAAGAGGTGACTCCCATCATGTAGCACTTTGCGCCATTCCGGCCTCAAGAGGTGGCTCCCATAACGTAGCACTTTACCCTGTATGGCACTTAGCTTCTACGCTCCTAAATGATAATTTATGTCTAAAGTATAGATCTAGTAAAATTTACATTTCCAAGGACATGTAGTATGAAGAAAAGGCATGTAGTATGAAGAATGAATGAAGTTTATAAGAGAAGTTCAAGGATGATTTAAGGCATCATGTTTAACGACAATAAGACAATAAAGAGAATGAATTTCTGGTCAATACGCGATCAACTCTCTTGGAAAATCTTGTAAAATAAGTTTAGATGAGGTTTCTCTTAGTCGGGTAATTAGCAGAAAATCAAAGAAAATCCGGCCAGGTAAGAGGTGAGACAGTGGGAGGCACCCCTCGTATTCACGAGGTCCTAATTAAGTAACCACTTATCCACTTAAAGCGTTTACCCGTGGACCTCTAGCCTTAGACACCGGTTCTTCTCGGTGAACTTGCTAGCTACATGATTTTTCAGAGACATGAAAACACGTAAATCGAACAGAAATCATTCTTGTATATTCTAACATTTTCATTTGTGAAAGAATTTCAATGAAGGAAAAGACATTGAAAAAAGATGTCAAGCTTCCAATTGCATAATATGTTCATGTATGAAGAGAAGTTTGAAAGAAGATGTCGAGCTTTTAGATAGAGCTTAAATCAAATAGATAGGGTCAATCATGTATAGAAATTCTACAAAAATTAGAGCATAATTATTTGATCAATTAACAATAGCTTTACGAGGTCATTCCCCTAGTCATTCCTTTGTTAATAGTATTCTTAAGGCAAGAACATGATTTTAAAATTCAAGATTTAAGTTTGAAATAACACACATAAACGATGTAAATCGGGCATGGTTGCCGTATTCAAATCATGGTCTATATGTGATCCACGTTATTGAAACACGTTATGATAATGAAAACTCTATATTTGAACTTTAAATCTTAAAATAAACTATAAATACATGATCATGAAAAATTTACATAGAATCAAAATACTCATGCAAAGAAACATATATGGAGACCTAATTAAGTTTTTGCCTGAGAGAAAATCTATCTCGTTGAAGATCAAAGAAGAAGAAATTTAAGAACGAAGAACGCTTTCGAACACTCCTCCAACTTCGAGCTTTCTCCCTCTCTCCAACCAGCAATTCCTCACAATAGATTTGTGCTTTGAGTAGGAAGAGCCTAGTCCTATTTATAGGTCAAAATCTCCCACCTACTTTCCCTATTCCACCAACTTTGTTCCACTATTACACCAACCTTGTCCCACTATTACACAACTTTGTTCCATGGATGACATAATCAATGACCTCATTTATTCAATGATGTAAGAATGACCTCATCCATTAGTTGGATTATATTAAAGCTACTAATTCTCTCTTAAATTGGATGCTATAGTACTACTACAGTACCGACATCTTCGCCTTCTCAGAATCGTGCTGTGAATCTCGTCGTTCGTGTTAACAAGTGGAATAGGGTTCATGTTTATATATTATATACTTTTAAAGACATAACAGAAAAATATTCATAATTTATTTTATTTTCATTTTTTATTATTTATTTTTGCACCTAAATGCATATAAAAATTTTTGAGTTGCTATAGCCTCCCCCACTTAAAAGAATTTGATCCTCCAAATTCACATCACATAATAGTAATTTAAAATTTCAAATGGAGGGTTCAAAATTCTAACCTGAGATCAAATCTGGATACTTCTTCTTGATTGACTCTTCTAATTCCCATGTAGTCTCCTCGAATCCACGCTTACTCCATTGGACTTTTACCATCGGTGTAACCCTATTCCTTTGTTGGTGAAATTTTTGATCTAAGATCTTGATCGGTCTTTCTTCATAAGATAAATCCTTCTGTAGCTTCAAGTCATCGAATTGAATCACATGCGAAGAATCATACACATATTTCCTTAGCATAGATACATGAAATACATCATGGACACCAGCTAATTATGGAGGCAAAGCCAGCTTATATGCCACTTCGCCGATTCGTTCTAGAATCTCAAAAGGGCCAATATATCTTGGACTCAGTTTTCCTTTGATACCAAACCTTTTAATTCCTCGCGTGGGTGAAAATTTCAGGAAGACATGCTCCCCCACTTAAAATTCAAGGTCTCTTCTTCGATTATCGACATAACTCTTTTGCCGTGATTGAGCAATTTTCAACCTTTCATGGATCAATTGAATATTGTGAGTTGTATCTTGAATAATATCGGGACCCATCAATCCCTTCTCTCCAACCTCACTCCAGCATAGAGGTGATCTACAATTCCTTCCATGCAGTGCTTCAAAAGGTGCCATCTGAATGCTAGACTGATAACTGTTATTATATGCAAATTCAATCAATGGCAAGTGTTCATGCCAACTTCCCCCAAAATCTATCATACAAGCTCTTAACATATCTTCAATAATTTGATTCATCCTTTCGGTTTGTCCATCTGTCTGAGGGTGGAAAGCCATCCTAAAATTCAGCATAGTACCCAAAGATGATTACAAACCTTTCCAGAAGTGGGACGTGAATCTCGGATCTCTATCCGAAATAATAGAAGTTGGAATACCGTGCAGCCTTACAACCTCCTTGATATATAGGGCAGCTAGAACATCCACGGTCCATTTGGTTTTGATGGGCAAGAAGTGAGCATACTTCGTTAGTCGGTCCGCAATCACCCATATAGCATCAAATCCACGTCGGGTCTTTGGCAATCCAACTATAAAATCCATGCCAATACTATCCTATTTCCATTCCGGTATCTCTAGAGATTTTAGCTTACCAGCCGGTTTGAGATGTTCGGCTTTAACTTGTTGGCAGACCAAACATCGGCTCACGAACTCGGCTACCTCTCTTTTCATGTTAGGCCACCAAAAGGTTCTTTTGAGATCTTGGTACACTTTTGTAGCACCAGGATGAATAGTGTACCTCGATCGATGTGCCTCCTCCATGATTTTATCTTTGATGGTAGAACAATCGGGCACACAGGTTCTTCCTCGGAAGAGCAACCTTCCATCATCTGCCAAAAGGAAATCTGGTCGTTGATCTAATTTCTCTTTAATTTCAACAACCAATGGATCATCACTTTGCAACTTTTTAATTTCTAAGAACTTGGATTGGAGACTAATATTTACAATTAAGACTCCTTCTTCCTTCTCCTCTATATTGAGGTCTAAGTTTGCCATTTGTTCTAACAATTGCCACTCTTTAATCATTAGGCTTGATAATAATGCCATCGGCTTTTGGCTAAGAGCATCAGCTATGGCATTACCTTTTTCGGGATGATATTGTATAGAGAAATCAAAATCTTTCAAGTATTCCAGCCACCGTCTTTGTCTCATATTAAGTTCTTTTTGAGAGAATAAGTACTTGAGACTCTTGTGGTCAGAATATACAATAAATGCCTCACCATAGAGATAATGCCTCCATATCTTTAGAGCAAAGACTACTGCGGCTAATTCTAGATCATGCACAGGGTAATTAACTTTGTGGGTCTTCAGTTGCCTAGATGCATAGGCTATCACCTTGCCTTGTTGCATTAATACACAACCTAGGCCAATTTTCGAAGCATCAGCATATACCTCGAATCCTCCTCCCGCAATAGGCAGAGTAAGAACAGGTGCAGTTGTCAAGCGCTCCTTTAGAGTCTGAAAATTCTTCTCACATTCCTCAGCCCATACATAAGAATTTTCCTTCCTTGTTAGTCTAGTCAATGGCACAGCAATTTTAGAGAAGTCTTTGATGAATCTCCTATAGTAACCGGCCAATCCTAGAAAACTTTGGATTTCAGTCACATTTGTAGGCCTTTCCCAGTTATTGACAGCTTCTACCTTTGAAGGGTCAACAGAGATACCTTCCTTAGAGATCACATGACCGAGAAATGAAACTTCTTCTAACCAGAACTCACATTTGCTCAATTTAACATATAATTGATTCTCTTTTAATATCTGTAAGGCAATCCTAAAATGTGCTTCATGTTCTTCCTTGGTTTTGGAGTAGATCAATATATCATCAATAAATACCACCACAAATTGGTCTAAATAGGGTCGGAACACACTATTCATGAGTTGCATAAAAGCTGCAGGTGCATTAGTCAGCCCAAAAGGCATGACAACAAATTCATAGTGTCCATATCTACTTCTGAATGCTCTCTTATAAATATCTTCTTCCTTGATTCTCACTTGATGATAACCCGACCTGAGGTCAATCTTAGAGAAATAATGAGCTCTAGAGATTTGATCAAATAGTTCATCAATTCTTGGCAAAGGGTACTTATTTATGATAGTCAATTGGTTTAACTGTCTATAATCAATACATAACCTCATAGATCCATCTTTCTTCTTCACAAAAAGAACAAGTGCTCCCCAAGGTGATGTACTAGGTCTGATGAATCTCTTCTCTAATAATTCCATCAATTGCTCTTTTAATTCCTTCAGCTCAGTAGGTGACATTCTATAAGGAGTTTTGGATATAGGGGCTGCTCTAGGTATCAAATCGATTGAGAATGAAACTTCTCTCTCGAGTGGTATGCCAGGTAATTCCTCAGGAAATACATCCGGATATTCCTTAACAACATATATTTCTTCCAGAATGGGTTTCTTGGGTTCGGTTATAAGGACAGAAGCCAAAAATGCAACACATCCTTTCTTCATCATTTTTCAAGCTTGAAGGGCAGAGATGAGAAGAGGGTGTCTATGATGGCTATTTCTAGAGAAAGATAGTTCATGGTATCCTGGTTCACCAAAGGTTACACTTCCTCGCCTGCAATCTACCTTAGCATTATACTTGGCCAACCAGTCAGCACCTAAGATTACATCATGACCCTCCATGTTCATGCATATCAAATCAGTGGCTAAGTTATGACCACTAATCGACACTTCACTAGAGGGAAAATAATGTTTAAGCTCAGTGCTTGCTCCTAAAGGTGTGAAAATAACAAGTTCAGTTTTCAAAGGAACATGTTTTTCATGTAAGGTGGTAGCAAAATTCTGGGATATGAAGGAATGTGTAGCAACCCTAATAAATGAATAATTGAAATGAATTAAAACATATATAATATATATAAAAGGAATAGGGTTAATTGGACGAAATAAAACAAATTAAAAATAACGCCTCTTATTAGGGCGTTAATTCAATAAGAAACGCCTCTATCGAAGGCGTGACTAAAGAAAGGACGCCCACACATGCGGTCGTCAACTCTCACAACCAAATAGGCAAGTAAAAGAAACGCCCATATATGGGGCGTGTTTCAAAGACAAGGAACGCCCTTATCCAAGACGTTTCTTAAGAAACGACCTGAACTAGGTCGTCAATTCAAGAATCGACGCCCTGACCAAAGTCGTTAATTCCATTCGAGTTCCGTTCGACACGGGAGCTTATCCAGGGAAGGATTATGTTAATCCAGTAAGTATTTAATAGGGCAAGGACTCTATATTGGAAGCATTACTTCTACTAGAACACTAACCTTAACAGGACGTCCAAAATCCTATATATAATCTTGATCGAACAAACCCTAAACCTATTTGGACGATCGAACCGCACAGGTACGTGAAGAACATATCTTCTTCTTCTTCTTTTCCTTATGAACGAAATAGCAGTTCATATAAGTTTCTCTTTGCTTCGGTTACATGAAGAACTAATAGTTCTTCATCCTCTTTTCCTCTTACAGGTTGAGGACGCAACAGCATAAGTGAAGAACAAGGTAACGTTCTTCTAATCTCCTCTGTTCTGATAGGTGAAGAAATTAATAAATGTTTCTTCTTCTGTTCCTGTAGGAGTACAGAACCGAAGAACAAGGGTTCTTCATCAAAGCCATCATCTTCTGCTAGCCAAAAACCCCTCACGGTCATCTCCAAATCAACTCTTAAGGTAGGTTTTCTCAAGTTACTGTAGCCCAAATGAAATTAATGCAAGATATATATATATATAAGCATGTCATGCATATGATTATAATAGTTTTCATGCGTTTTCTGAAATATTTTGAAAGAAACGCCCTTGATTAGGGCGCTAATTTAAAAGAAACGACCATGCTAGTGGTCGTCAATTTAATATTTGACGCCCTCTACGCAGGCGTTAATTTCATAAGAATCGCATGTGATTAATAATTGATCCTGTTTAAAAATTACAATACATATGGAATATTGATTTTTAATATCTTGCATGACTCTGTGAATTCCTGTTAAATTTTACTGCCATGACATGTCTCCTGTCTCTCGAAATATTATTTATTAAAATATCGTAAATCCCTTGAAATTCACGACTTGGACAAAGTCGTTTTCCATATTCTAACGCCCCAGTACAAGGCGTGAATCTGAAAAGTAACGCCCCTTCCTAGGGCGTGTATCTGCTAAAATCCTGAAATTCACATATTCTGTAAAATGGAATTAGAAAGTAACGCCCCTTCCAAGGGCGCGTTTTTGATAAATTTCTGAGAGTAATTATATCCTGTCGAATATGTAAATGATGAGACGCCTGCCTCTGCAGTCGTCAACTTTGAAGAAACGCCCCCAGGAAAGGCGTGTTTTTGATAAATTAATGAAATAATGGAAATTCTGCAAATTGGCAATACATGAAAACGCCCTTCTGTTAGGCGTTAATTATTCAATACACGACTTTACTTAAGTCGTTATTTTACTGTAAACTGATTTTATCCTGATTCTATTACCGATGGTTTCATATTATACATATATATATATATATCGGCACTATTCTCCACTCCGTGAGTATAGTCCCACGTTTCATGTTGATTTATCGATCACACTCAATTCTCATTGACATACAAGCTCTCCTTTGGACATTCCGTTCCTTTGGACTAGCGAGTTAGTCATAGAGACCTCCGTAAGACTCCTCGTAGCCTTGGATTCCCTCAAGGCCGACTGAGCTGGTTGTACCCTAAAAACCCATTACACGATCCTTGCCATGTCAATCTAAAGAAACATGGTATACCGGCCCTTATGATTATACAAAGAGTATATCATAAGAAACTCTTGATGGGATGATGATATCATGCCATATCGTGTCATTCTTGTAAACCCCAATTCTATGATAAGAATGAGGGTATCTTGCTTGATCTAATGTTCATGTGGACCTCAATTCTATATAAAGAATGTCCATATTGATTTGTCATGGTACCTAAGTTAAGGGAACCATAATCTACCTAGTTTTATCGACATCGTGATTATACCGTTATTATCGCCATTCTATGTCCTTTGTCATATTTTGGACTCTATTCTATCAAAGTTGTCATACGTATCTACAAGCTTGATTATTGAAATTCTAAATTGGCTATATAAACAAGAGTGGATGTCAAAACACATGATAAATGCCTGCGCATATAGGGCCCGATCTGGTCCTGGGAGGAGCACCCGAAAGTACTTGTGCCCATGGGAGTTAAAATGATAAGGTATCTGGCATTATACCGAGTACTTGACTTGCTTGATTGGACATTCCACACACCTCTTGTACTTGAATCGTACTTGACTTTACATGAAATGCGTGGCCCGAAAAAGGGTAATTTACTTGCTTGATACATGATAGCCAAAGTTCTTGACATGACTTGTTAAATGTACTTGCTTGAATATCTCGAATAAACTTGTTATCTTGTTGGAAGTTCATGACTAAGTTCATCTTATTTTCTTGATATTACATTCTCTCTATCTTGTCGTTTCATGCGAGCATGCATAGCTTTATTGCATCCATGAAAATGTAATTACTTAAACCACTTGCTAGTACTTGAGATATAATTTCCTACTGAGCGTTCGCTCATTCCGTTTGTCCCTTTTTACTTTTCAGGTAAGTCCGACGACGATGGAAGTCAATCGGATGGGAATGGTCAAGAGTGAAAGTGATAGAGCTTCTACAAGTGTCGTCTAGTCTTTTCCATAGTTTCTTGAGTCAACTATGTATTCTTTTCCTTTTTATTAAACAGAGTATTGGATTTGTAATAGTCTATCCATTATGAAATAAAGGATTGGGTTATCTTGCTATTTTGCGCATCTCTGTCTTTGTGTCGAATACACGACCACTCTGATTGACATGATTGATATAGACACGTCGCGCATCTCCGGGTATCTTCCGCGCTCGGGGCGTGACAGTCTTTGTGGTATCAGAGCCTAAGGTATTCAATTCCTAGGAAACCCAAGTCCAAGGATAGGTTTCAAAACCTTTAACCAAGTGAGAGTGGGTAGAACCAAGGGTTAAATGATCAATGAGTCCTTTATAAGATCATAGTGATATAATACTAACATAGCTATTGTAATTGTAGGATAATGGCTGCCGAACGTGCTCAATGGCACAACATGCAGCGTACCCTTCAAGGGATGACCCAAGTGCTACAACAGGTAGCACAAGGTGGTGCTCCACGAGCTGGAAGCTTACACCAAGCATTCAAGAATATGAATCCCCCGAAGTTCATGGGATCGACCGATCCAGATGATGCCGAGCATTGGGTTCGGGAGATTGAACGTATATTCCGTGTCATGCAATGCACGGATCAGGACAAAGTCTTATTAGCTACTTTCCAGTTAGAAAAGGATGCTAGATGCTGGTGGGAGTCGATTGAAGCTACTATTGACCCAACTCAAGTTACATGGGGTGAATTCGTTGAATATTTCAACGCCAAATATTTCTCTGATAGGGTCCAGGAAAGGAAGGCCGCCGAATTTGCCTCATTAAAGCAAAGATCTTTATCGGTGGCTGATTATGAAGCACAGTTCTCTAGACTGTCTAGATATGCTAAGCATTTAATTGGCACGGAAAAGATGAAAGCCCGTAGATTTCTTAATGGGCTTAGGCCCCACTACATTACTCAACTGGCGCCTATGGATATTCAAGTTTATACTGAAATAGTGCGCCGAGCTCAGTTGCTTGAAGATGCCACGGAACTATCTGATAGGATCCGTGGGAAAGACAAAAAGGAGCAAGTCACAAGTTCGGGTTCTTTTAAACCCAACTTTAAGAAGAGGCCCAATAATGGAGGTTCTTCCTCTCAAGATCAGAAGTACAAGAAATCCAAGCCTTTCTCTATCACCACTACCCCTTCAAACGTAGTATGCAAGCATTGTGACAAGGCTGGTCACAAAACAGAAGAATGCTGGAGGAAATTAGGAGCATGTCTCCGTTGTGGGAGTCGTGAACATCGGATTTCCGATTGTCCATTAATGAATGACCAAGACAGTGAGGGTAAACGCCTAATGACAAGGAACGCGCGTCTTCATGCAATCCAAGAGACCGAACCAGAAGAAGAAGGCGGATTGGTGGAAGGTACATTAAAAATTTGTTCCAAATATGCACATGTCTTATTTGATACGGGTGCATCGCATTCCATTATTTCCAAGAAGTTTGCTGACCCATTACCTCTAGAACCAGAATGGATGAAAATAGTGTTGTCTACTCCTCTCGGAAACGAGACGGATATCACGCATCATTACCAAAACTGTGAGGTGTTGGTTCGAGGAAAGAATTTTCCTATTGATCTTATCTGCTTAGATCTAAAAGAATATGATGTTATACTAGGAGCAGATTGGTTATCTAAGTACCAGGCAACGGTTGATTGCCGTAATAGCAAGATTGTTTTCAAAGAATTTCCAGAACTGACTTATACTAGTCCTAAGAGTCGAAGCAAATCCCCTCTTATTTCGGCTCTTCGAGCAAGCAAGCTCGTCAGGAAAGGATGTGTATCCTTCCTTGCTTTTGTCACTAATAAAGAAGCTAAGGAAACCAAGATAGAACACGTTCAAGTAGTACGAGAATTCCCAGACGTATTTCCGGAAGAATTGCCGGGATTACCCCCGCAAAGAGATGTGGCCTTTACCATCGACTTAGTCCCTGGTGCTGGTCCGGTTTCAAAGGCACCATATAGAATGTCCCCTGCTGAACTCAAGGAGTTGAAGGAGCAGTTGATGGAACTAATCCGAAAAGGGTTTATTAGACCAAGTACTTCCCCGTGGGGAGCACCAGTCTTATTTGTAAAGAAGAAGGATGGATCCATGAGATTGTGTATTGACTATCGACAGTTGAATCATCTTACTATCAAGAACAAGTATCCACTGCCGAGAATCGATGAATTATTTGATCAGATTTCAGGATCCAAATATTTCTCCAAGATTGATCTCCGGTCGGGATATCATCAATTAAGGATCAAGGATGATGACATTCACAAGACCGCATTCAGAAGCAGGTATGGCCATTACGAATTTGTTGTTATGCCTTTTGGACTAACAAATGCCCCTGCTGCCTTTATGCAGTTAATGAATAGCATATTCAGGCCTTACTTGGATCAATTCATAGTAGTCTTCATCGATGATATATTGATATATTCTAAGACTAAGGAAGAACATGAAGAGCATTTGAGGATTGCATTGCAAGTCTTGAGGACAAATCAATTATATGCTAAACTCAGCAAATGCGAGTTCTGGCTTGAAGAAGTGGCTTTTCTCGGACATGTCATATCCAAGGACGGTTTATCTGTGGATCCGTCAAAAGTTGAAGCTGTGAGAAACTGGGAGAGACCCACTAATGCAAGCGAGATCAGAAGTTTCTTAGGTCTTGCAGGCTATTATCGGCGATTTATCAAAGATTTCTCTAAGATCGCCGTACCACTTACAAGATTAACTCGTAAGGAGATCCGATATGAATGGAGTGAGGAATGTGAAAGCAGTTTCCAAACTCTCAAGGATCATCTCACCACAGCTCCGGTCTTAGCCCTACCAATTGAAGGAGAGAAATTCGAGGTCTACACTGATGCTTCTGGCATTGGCCTCGGATGCGTTCTAATGCAACATGGGAAGGTCATAGCATACTCTTCTCGTCAACTGAAGAAGCATGAGGAGAATTACCCCGTCCATGACTTGGAATTGGCCGCGGTAGTATTTGCCCTAAAGATATGGAGACACTATCTCTATGGGGTACAGTTCACTGTATACTCCGATCACAAAAGTCTCAAATATCTATTTTCACAAAAGGAGCTGAACATGAGACAAAGACGTTGGCTAGAATATCTCAAGGACTTCGACTTCAGTATACAATACCATCCCGGAAAGGGTAATTATGTGGCTGATGCCCTTAGTCGAAAGCCGAGAGCAAAGATAGCAAATTGTATGATACAAGAATGGAGGTTACTTGAACAATTCTCCGAGCTCAATATAAGCTTGGACACGGAATCCAAATTTGTCACACTATCCCATGTAAGCATACAGTCGGATTTGTTATCTGAGATACAAACACTTCAGGATGATGATCCTATGTTAATAGAAATCAAAGGCAGATTAGAAGGACAATCTGATTTTCAACTAACTTCTGATGGAAGATTATCGTTCAAAGATAGAACTTGTATACCCGATTGTCCGGAATTAAAGAAGAAGATCTTAGATGAAGCTCACAGATCAAGATACACTATTCATCCTGGATCAACTAAAATATACCAAGATGTAAAGAGGAACTTTTGGTGGCCCAATATGAAAAGAGAAATAGCGGACTATGTATCACGCTGTCTCACATGCCAACAGGTCAAGGCGGAACACCAAAAGCCTGCGGGAAAACTACATCCTCTAGATATTCCTAAGTGGAAATGGGAGGATATTGGTATGGACTTCATCATGGGTTTGTCTAAATCTAAAGGAGGACATGATGGAATCTGGGTTATCATTGACCGATTGACTAAATCGGCACATTTCTTGCCAATCAAAAGCCGATGGTCGATTGATGTGCTAGCTGCACTATACATTAAAGAAATAGTCAGGATACATGGAATTCCTGTCTCAATCGTGTCTGATAGGGATCCCCGTTTTACTTCTCATTTTTGGAAGGGATTACAACATTCGTTGGGGACAAGGCTCAACTTTAGTACTGCTTTTCACCCACAAACGGATGGTCAGACCGAGCGAACTAATCAAGTTGTTGAAGATATGCTGAGAGCATGCATTATTGACTTTGGAGGAAGCTGGCATGACCACTTACCTTTAGTTGAATTTGCATATAATAATAGCTACCAAGCTAGTATCCAAATGGCACCTTTCGAAGCCTTATACGGAAGGAGTTGCCGATCTCCCATATGTTGGAACGAAGTTGGAGAGAAACAACTATTAGGTCCAGACATGGTAAGGGATACAACTGAGAAGATACAGGTAATCAGAGAAAGATTACAAGTTGCTCAGACCAGACAAAAGACTTATGCAGATACAAGAAGAAGAGATCTTGAATTCCAAATCGGAGATCATGTATTTCTCAAGATATCCCCTGGACGTGGCATACGGAGATTTGGTGTTAAGGGCAAGCTTACGCCAAGATTCATCGGACCATTTGAGGTACTCGAAAGAGTTGGCGAGGTTGCTTATCGCATCGCATTGCCTCCTCAGTTGTCCGAGGTACACAATGTATTTCACATATCTATGTTGAAGAAATATGTACACGATCCATCTCATATTATTGAACATGGAGATCTGGTGATCCAGAAAGATCTCACATATGAACAGAGGCCCTTGAAGATATTAGATCGAGAAATACGAGCTCTAAGGAATAAGGTTATTCCCATGCTTAAGGTGCAATGGAATAAGAATCCTGAACGCGAAGCGACATGGGAGACCGAAGAATCTATGAAGAAACGATTTCCCGAGTTATTCTAAGAGGTATATGTTCTACGCTCTCCACATGTATAATTATATATATATTGAATTTGGGGACCAAATTCTTTTTAAGTGGGGGAGGGTGTAGCAACCCTAATAAATGAATAATTGAAATGAATTAAAACATATATAATATATATAAAAGGAATAGGGTTAATTGGACGAAATAAAATAAATTAAAAATAACGCCTCTTATTAGGGCGTTAATTCAATAAGAAACGCCTCTATCGAAGGCGTGACTAAAGAAAGGACGCCCACACATGCGGTCGTCAACTCTCACAACCAAATAGGCAAGTAAAAGAAACGCCCATATATGGGGCGTGTTTCAAAGACAAGGAACGCCCTTATCCAAGACGTTTCTTAAGAAACGACCTGAACTAGGTCGTCAATTCAAGAATCGACGCCCTGACCAAAGTCGTTAATTCCATTCGAGTTCCGTTCGACACGGGAGCTTATCCAGGGAAGGATTATGTTAATCCAGTAAGTATTTAATAGGGCAAGGACTCTATATTGGAAGCATTACTTCTACTAGAACACTAACCTTAACAGGACGTCCAAAATCCTATATATAATCTTGATCGAACAAACCCTAAACCTATTTGGACGATCGAACCGCACAGGTACGTGAAGAACATATCTTCTTCTTCTTCTTTTCCTTATGAACGAAATAGCAGTTCATATAAGTTTCTCTTTGCTTCGGTTACATGAAGAACTAATAGTTCTTCATCCTCTTTTCCTCTTACAGGTTGAGGACGCAGCAGCATAAGTGAAGAACAAGGTAACGTTCTTCTAATCTCCTCTGTTCTGATAGGTGAAGAAATTAATAAATGTTTCTTCTTCTGTTCCTGTAGGAGTACAGAACCGAAGAACAAGGGTTCTTCATCAAAGCCATCATCTTCTGCTAGCCAAAAACCCCTCACGGTCATCTCCAAATCAACTCTTAAGGTAGGTTTTCTCAAGTTACTGTAGCCCAAATGAAATTAATGCAAGATATATATATATATAAGCATGTCATGCATATGATTATAATAGTTTTCATGCGTTTTCTGAAATATTTTGAAAGAAACGCCCTTGATTAGGGCGCTAATTTAAAAGAAACGACCATGCTAGTGGTCGTCAATTTAATATTTGACGCCCTCTACGCAGGCGTTAATTTCATAAGAATCGCATGTGATTAATAATTGATCCTGTTTAAAAATTACAATACATATGGAATATTGATTTTTAATATCTTGCATGACTCTGTGAATTCCTGTTAAATTTTACTGCCATGACATGTCTCCTGTCTCTCGAAATATTATTTATTAAAATATCGTAAATCCCTTGAAATTCACGACTTGGACAAAGTCGTTTTCCATATTCTAACGCCCTAGTACAAGGCGTGAATCTGAAAAGTAACGCCCCTTCCTAGGGCGTGTATCTGCTAAAATCCTGAAATTCACATATTCTGTAAAATGGAATTAGAAAGTAACGCCCCTTCCAAGGGCGCGTTTTTGATAAATTTCTGAGAGTAATTATATCCTGTCGAATATGTAAATGATGAGACGCCTGCCTCTGCAGTCGTCAACTTTGAAGAAACGCCCCCAGGAAAGGCGTGTTTTTGATAAATTAATGAAATAATGGAAATTCTGCAAATTGGCAATACATGAAAACGCCCTTCTGTTAGGCGTTAATTATTCAATACACGACTTTACTTAAGTCGTTATTTTACTGTAAACTGATTTTATCCTGATTCTATTACCGATGGTTTCATATTATACATATATATATATATATCGGCACTATTCTCCACTCCGTGAGTATAGTCCCACGTTTCATGTTGATTTATCGATCACACTCAATTCTCATTGACATACAAGCTCTCCTTTGGACATTCCGTTCCTTTGGACTAGCGAGTTAGTCATAGAGACCTCCGTAAGACTCCTCGTAGCCTTGGATTCCCTCAAGGCCGACTGAGCTGGTTGTACCCTAAAAACCCATTACACGATCCTTGCCATGTCAATCTAAAGAAACATGGTATACCGGCCCTTATGATTATACAAAGAGTATATCATAAGAAATTCTTGATGGGATGATGATATCATGCCATATCGTGTCATTCTTGTAAACCCCAATTCTATGATAAGAATGAGGGTATCTTGCTTGATCTAATGTTCATGTGGACCTCAATTCTATATAAAGAATGTCCATATTGATTTGTCATGGTACCTAAGTTAAGGGAACCATAATCTACCTAGTTTTATCGACATCGTGATTATACCGTTATTATCGCCATTCTATGTCCTTTGTCATATTTTGGACTCTATTCTATCAAAGTTGTCATACGTATCTACAAGCTTGATTATTGAAATTCTAAATTGGCTATATAAACAAGAGTGGATGTCAAAACACATGATAAATGCCTGCGCATATAGGGCCCGATCTGGTCCTGGGAGGAGCACCCGAAAGTACTTGTGCCCATGGGAGTTAAAATGATAAGGTATCTGGCATTATACCGAGTACTTGACTTGCTTGATTGGACATTCCACACACCTCTTGTACTTGAATCGTACTTGACTTTACATGAAATGCGTGGCCCGAAAAAGGGTAATTTACTTGCTTGATACATGATAGCCAAAGTTCTTGACATGACTTGTTAAATGTACTTGCTTGAATATCTCGAATAAACTTGTTATCTTGTTGGAAGTTCATGACTAAGTTCATCTTATTTTCTTGATATTACATTCTCTCTATCTTGTCGTTTCATGCGAGCATGCATAGCTTTATTGCATCCATGAAAATGTAATTACTTAAACCACTTGCTAGTACTTGAGATATAATTTCCTACTGAGCGTTCGCTCATTCCGTTTGTCCCTTTTTACTTTTCAGGTAAGTCCGACGACGATGGAAGTCAATCGGATGGGAATGGTCAAGAGTGAAAGTGATAGAGCTTCTACAAGTGTCGTCTAGTCTTTTCCATAGTTTCTTGAGTCAACTATGTATTCTTTTCCTTTTTATTAAACAGAGTATTGGATTTGTAATAGTCTATCCATTATGAAATAAAGGATTGGGTTATCTTGCTATTTTGCGCATCTCTATCTTTGTGTCGAATACACGACCACTCTGATTGACATGATTGATATAGACACGTCGTGCATCTCCGGGTATCTTCCGCGCTCGGGGCGTGACAGAATGAGTAGCTCCAGTATCAAATAGAACAAAAGTAGTTCTAGAATTGATGGTAAGAGTACCTTCCACCACTCCTCCTTCTTCAATAGGTGTAGGTTCTATCAGAGCTTGGAGTCTTCCTGGACGCCTTGGTCCTTCTTGTGTTTTCTTCTCCGATGGAGATTCCTTCATAAGGGGACAATCAGAAATGCGATGATCCCCACTTCCACAGCGCAAGCATGCTCCCTTCTTTCTCCAGCACTCTTCAGTCTTGTGGCCAGCCTTGTCACAATATTTGCAGATATCTTTTGAAGATATATAAGGGACGACTTGTCTATTTCCATCTCGAGACTTTTTATCTTGTTGAGGGGTTCTTCCTTCATTTGGCCTCTTCTTTCCAAAAGTGGTTTTAAAGTTTCCGACGCTAATAACTTATTCTTTCATGACTCTTCCCTTGATTCTATCAGCCATCTCCATGGCATCTTCTAGCAGTTGGGCCTTCCGGATCATCTCGGCATATGTTTGGATGTCCATAGGCGCCAGTTGGGGAATGTATTGGGGCCTTAGCCCATTCATGAATCGCTTGGCCTTCATTCTCTCTGTATTAATGAGGTGTGGAGTATAACAGGCCAGTCGAGAAAACTGGGCCTCGTATTCAGCTATAGAGAGACTTCTTTGTTTAAGGGTGGCAAATTCTGCTGCCTTCTTTTCTTGGACTCTCTCCGAGAAATACTTGTCGTTGAAATATTCTAAAAATTCCTCCCAAGTGATATGGGGATCGGGCAAGGTCAACTCCATGGATTCCCACCAAGCTCTTGCATCCCTTTCTAGTTGAAAAGTTGCAAGCAAAACTCTATCTTGATCCGAGCATTGCATGACTCAGAATATTCTTTCTATCTCCTTGAACCAATGTTCGGCTTCATCCGGGTCAGTGGAACCGTTGAACCTCAGAGGATTCATGTTCCTAAAGTTGCGGTGCAGGTCTCTCGCACCATGGTGATTAACTCCTCCTTGAGCCACTTGTTGTAGGGCTTGAGTTAGCCCTTGGACGGTCCTTTGCATTTCTCTCCATTGAGCACGCTCAGCGGCCATTTTCAACTACTAAGAATTTCTGCAAAACAAGCTATGGGGATTAAATGTATTATCTCTACATATCTTAATATCTAGCCCAAGTCTCTACCCAATCTCACGGGTCAAGTATAGCTATCGTTTGTCCTATAGTGTGAAGAACCTAGGGTTTTCAATAACTAAGCCTTGATGCCCTAGACTCTTTTTAACCATAGGCTCTGATACCAACTAAACTGTCACGCCCCGAACAAGGCAGAATTATCAAGGCGTGAACATTTATACGGGCAAGTCGATCAAAAGACTCATATGATGAGTATGAACACAAATGGATAAAATCACATCTTTATTTCATAATCTGACATTTCCAACAAATGTCCTTCAAGGACTTACAATATTGTTCAGACTCGATACATTCATTTATAAGTAGATAGACTGGGAAAAATAATTTATTAAAAACTATCATCACTCTCATCACTCCAGCCCATTCTCGTCATCTTCAAGATTTCCTAAAAATTAACAACAATACATAGGGTGAGCTAGAAAGCTCAGTAGGACTTATATCTCCTTACTAGGTCACTTTAAGTAATTAGCATTTTGGATCATCTATATGCTCTCAAATAAAACAAGTAATAAAATAAATGACAATTAGAGAACAAGATCAGAAAGTCAAGAATTTCAAGAATAGATATTGTAGAACTCAAGTGTAAGCATGAAGATCAATAACAAGTATAGAATTGTAAATATGGCCATGTAACAAGGATATTAATCACTCCGGTCAAACATGTCATGTATAGGAAGTTAAGCATGTAACGAGTCAAACATGTAATAAGTGAATTGCCTAGTTCAATCTTGCATGTCAGTTGGTGCAATGCCACACCTGATCATTCAACTCCCTCGGGCACAAGTACTTTTAGGCTTTACTCGCCTAGGACCAGATCAGGGCCCCCATGTTTGCCAGGGATTGAGTATCAGGTGGACCAAAGTCCCATGTAATTTCTAGAACAAATCATTTACATTTATGGCCAATTTGAGTTTCAAGAAAAGCTTAAGAAGTATAGTATAGCGCATAGCTAGTCATTTAGTTATGGAGGACTCAAGAGGTGGCCCCTACAGGCTCAAGAGGTGGCTCCCGTCATGTAGCACTTTGCGCCATTCCGGCCTCAAGAGGTGGCTCCCATAACGTAGCACTTTGCCCTGCATGACACTTATCTCCTACACTCCTAAATGATAGTTTCTAGCTAAAGTATAGATCTAGTAAAATTTCCATTTCCAAGGACATGTAGTATGAAGAAAAAGTATGTAGTATGAAGAATGAATGAAGTTTATAAGAGAAGTTCAAGGATGATTTAAGGCATCATGTTTAACGATAATAAGAAAATAAAGAGAATGAATTTCTGGTCAAGGCACGATCAACTCTCGTGGAAAATCTTGTAAAATAAGTTTAGATCAGGTTTCTCTTAGTCGGGTAATTAGCAGAAAACCAAAGAAAACCCGGTCAGGTAAGAGGTGGGACAGTAGGAGGCTCCCCTCGTATTCACGAGGTCCTAATTAAGTAACCACTTATCCACTTAAAGCGTTTGCCCGTGGATCTCTAGCCTTAGACACCGGTTCTTCTTGGTGAACTTGCTAGCTACACGATTTTTCGGAGACATGAAAACACGTAAATCGAACGGAAATCATTCTTGTATATTCTAACATTTTCATTTGTGAAAGAATTTTAATGAAGGAAAAGACATTGAAAAAAGATGTCAAGCTTCCAATTGCATAATATGTTCATGTATGAAGAGAAGTTTGAAAGAAGGTGTCGAGCTTTTAGATAGAGCTTAAATCAAATAGATAGGGTCAATCATGTATAGAAATTCTACAGAAATTAGAGCATAATTGTTTGATCAATTAACAATAGCTTTACGAGTTCATTCACCTAGTCATTCCTTTGTCATGATTTTAAAATTCAAGATTTAAGTTTGAAATAACACACATAAATGATGTAAATCGGGAATGGTTACCGTATTCAAATCATGGTCTATATGTGATCCACGTTATTGAAACACGTTATGATAATGAAAACTCCATATTTAAACTTTAAATCTTAAAATAAACTATAAATACATGATCATGAAAAATTTACATAGAATCAAAATACTCATGCAAAGAAACATATATGGAGACCTAATTAAGTTTTTGCCTGAGAGAAAACCTACCTCGTTGAAGATCAAAGTAGAAGAAATTTAAGAACGAAGAACGCTTTCGAACACTCCTCCAACTTCGAGCTTTCTCCCTCTCTCCAACCAGCAATTCCTCCCAATAGATTTGTGCTTTGAGTAGGAAGAGCCCAGTCCCATTTATAGGTCAAAATCTCCCACCTACTTTCCCTATTCCACCAACTTTGTTCCACTATTACACCAACCTTGTTCCACTATTACACCAACTTTGTTCCATTATTACACCAACCTTGTTCCACTATGTGGATGACATAATCAATGACCTCATTTATTCAATGATGTAAGAATGACCTCATCCATTAGTTAGGATTATATTAAAGCTACTAATTCTCTCTTAAATCGGATGCTATAGTACTGCTACAGTACCGACGTCTTCGCCTTCTCAGAATCGTGCCGTGAATCTCGTCGTTCATGTTAACAAGAGGAATAGGGTTCATGTTTATGTATTCTATACATTTAAAGACATAACAGAAAAATATGCATAAGTTATTTTATTTTCATCTTTCATTATTTCTTTTTACACCTAAATGCATATAAAAATTTTCGAGTTGCTACATTTTATGTGAGGAAAGTAGATGTGCACTGACCTCATGTATGTAGCACAGACAATATGCACTGAACTTACAGACAACATGCACCGACCTTAGACAGTTAAACGCAAACATGCATCGACCTCAATTATGCATGAGACACAGCTAGCATAGACCTCACCTGCACACCGTACCGTGCTAGCATCGACCATATCGTCCTAGCATCGACCTTATGCATGAACTCTTCTATACTAGCTTTGACCTTATATGCACGATGCTAAACTAGCACCGACCTTACATGCAACATGACATCTAGCGTCGACCTTAAATATGGAACAATGCAAACTAGCATCAACCTGAATATGCAAGGCGTATGCATATGCACTGACGTACATGTGCAAGAGCATTGATGTGCACCTAGGTGCATCAACAGTAATGTGCACTGACCTTATATGCTGTCTAGCTAAATGTGCATAGACCTTATGTGCTCTGCTAGCTGAATGTGCATAGACCTTGTCTAGCATGTTGAGCAATGTGCATAGACCTTATATTCATAAGATTAAAATGAACATTGACCTTAGTTATGTGCCTGCGACTCTGCTAGCTAACATCGACCTTAACCATGAACAGACTGAACACTAAGGTTGACCTTAGTTTCATGACAGCCAAAACTAGCATCGACCTTATGAAGACATAGACCAAGCTAGCAAAGATTTTGACTTCAATAAACTCATCAAAATATTTAATATTACTAGAGTCAAAACAAAGTTAACGTGGTCAACCATTACAGTTGCTAATCACTCAAAACACAGCAGACTCCATGCCATTCATCAAATCCAGAGAAGACACAACATTCTCCCCCTTTTTGATGATGGAAACACTACTATATTAGATATATTTTAATGAAAACATTCAATTCAATTTAAGTCAGAATTGTCATGAAACACAATCAAATAGTCAAACAGTGCAGTGAAAAGCCATGCTTAAACTCACATGCAAATGAACTATAGACAATCAATAAACTACCCAGATGCGACAGATATGAAAAAACCATGCTTAGACTGACATGCAGATGAAACTCTGTACCAAGCAAGGAATCTTCTCTTACTCTCAAAACACCAACACCTCCAATATACTCTCCCCCTGAAATCACTCTCTCTGATATAGCATAAAAATATCTCTAATATACTCTCCCCCTCTGCTATCAGCAAACAAGAAAGGAGTGAGACAGAAGAGTAGAAGGAAGAGTACTGAATGACACCCTGTGTAATAGTTCATCAGTCAAGCAGTCCATAGCTCAAGTTCTTCAGGAATAAGAATCAGGATTACGCATTCTTGAGAGATATCTGGTTTAAGAGTAATAAAAATTAGAGTGAATCGACTGTACTCTTTGGATGAGGTTGTAGCACTTGTTAATAGCAATAAACCAGAATCACATAAGCATGATAGAAGTAGTCTAACTGTATCCTACTCATTTTAAAATCAGTGAAGAATCTTTGGGAGTGACTAAAATATGTATTGAGGTTAAACAAATTACCATTCGTGAACACTTTAATTTCAAGGGTTACAACAGAATTGATTCAGAACTTTTGAATAGTTAGGTATCATTCATGCCTTTTGACTTAAGGGTACACGTTGGTTAGACATAAGTACCCCTAGTTACTCAGCATAATGTACCAATTCTGTCTCTGATCAAACACAGCAGGAATGATTTACACCTTTTGCATGAGGGAACACGTTTATCAGACGCCAGTACTCCCAGGTACTCAGTAAAACCAATCATACAGTTTTGACCATATGAGCAGAGGTAACTTGAAGCACTTCATGACATAAGTTTTTCTTCATTTCATTGATAGAGCACTCAGTTTCTCAGTGCACTCAGTCATTACTCTGCCATAATAATGTTTACTCATTCTTTTCTTTTGCTGCCCTTTTTATTTTTCAGAATGACTTGTTTAAAAACAATACACACTCTGAGTTCTCTCAACATAGATTCCATTAATTTAGTAATTTTCAGATACTGGAAGACTCTATCGGACATGTAATAAGAGAACGGTTGAAAACTCATCCCTTTCTACTAAATGCAGTTCTTAAACTCTAAAGTTTATTAAGGTTAAACCATCAGTTCTTTCATGAAGCAAACACTATTTATATAATAGAAGACTTCTGATTTGTGTAGCTTACAGTGATGAACTGATTGTCAGACTATCATCAATTCATAACATGAAAGATGACACTGCGGCTTACAGATTGATATCAAGGGATGGAATTTGCTACTTCCAAAAGAAGTGATTTGAATTATGTAAGAAGGAAGAATATGATATCAAATAGACTGAATGTAGAAAATAGATCACTGATTCCACAGAGAATGGCCTGAACAAGAGCAGACCCTTTTATTCTGAACTCCTCCTCATAAAATGCATAGGACATATAGATTTTTATTAGGTGAACCATTACTCCCCCTGTCTATATGCATGATTATGCAGACATTCAGGCACAGCTATGCATGAATCTTAAGACGCAACATTGTGATATGAATTGTAGTGCAATGCATAGATACACTCTTAATTTAGGGTACCTGGTGGAGGACCGTCCTCAACACATGGTATGGGTTTTCAGACAGACTGAATCTGTCCTTCCACCAACATAGCATTTGATATACCTCTGAAATCAAGATGACTAAGACTGAGACAAATGATTATGCTAACCTCAGATTGCAATTGAGTATAAATTGAGGCATACATCGAATAGATCGGATCATTTATTCAAAACAAGAATGAAATCAAGATGTTATTCATCATGCTAAAATTTACATAAATCGAGTTCTCTCCTTAAAAATTTAAACCTATCATCCCCAAGAGGTTTAGTGAATATATCAGCAATTTGTTTTTTAGATTCAATAAAGTGTAGCTCAATTTCATTCTTACTCACTTCATCTCTTAGAAAGTGGTGTTTAATCTCAATGTGCTTAGTCCTAGAGTGATTTACAGGATTTTTAGTTAATGAAATGGCACTAGTATTGTCACATAAGATTGGAATACATCCTAACTTTATGTGATAGTCAATAAGTTGGTGCTTAATCGAAAGTAACTGAGCTGCACAGTTCCCTGCTACGACATACTCTACCTCAACAGTGGATAGAGCAACAGTGTGTTACTTTTTAGATGCTCAAGACACTAGACAACCACCTAAATAACGACAGTACCCACTAGTGCTTTTTCTATCTACCCTGCATCCTGCATAGTCTACATCAGTGTAGGCTATGAGATCTAGCTCACACTTAGCAGGATACCAAAGTCCCAACTCAAGGGTCCCTGATAAGTATCTAAAAATTCTCTTAACTGCACTCATGTGAGACTCTTTAGGACTAGCCTGAAATCTAGCACATAAACACACAGAAAACTGTATATCTGGCCGAGATGCAGTAAGGTAAAGTAGAGATCCGATCATACCTCTATATAACTTGGTGTCAACCAATTTACCTTTTGGGTCATCATCAAGACTAGTTGATGTGCCCATAGGTGTAGTGATTTCCTTGAGATTTTCCAGGCTGAACTTCTTCAATAGGTCCTTTATGTACTTGGACTGGGTTATAAAAGTTCCTTCTTTAGTCTGGCTAACCTGCAATCCAAGAAACAATTTCAGTTCACCCATTGAACTCATTTCAAATTCACTTGTCATTAAAGTAGAAAACTCCTCACACATAGATAGATTGGTTGAACCAAATACAATGTCATCCACATAAATTTGAACAATGAGAATATCTTGTTTACATACCTTGGTAAACAAAGTTTGGTCAACCTCACCTCTAGTGAACTCCTTTTCAGTGAGGAACTTGCTCAGCCTGTCATACCAAGGTCGGGGAGCTTGCTTCAAGCCATAGAGTGCCTTATTCAGTTTGTAAACATGGTTAGAATAATCAAGACACTCAAAACCAGGGGGTTGTCTGAAAAAAATATCTTCTTTTATTTCACCATTCAGAAAAGCAGATTTAACATCCATCTGCTGCAAAGTTATTCCTAAGGAGCATGCATAAGCCAAAAGTATTCTAATGGCCTCTAGCGTAGCTACAGGGGTGAAAGATTCCTTAAAATCAATTCCATACTCCAGATTGTATCCCTGAGCTACTAGTCTGGCCTTATTTCTAACTTCATTACCCTGCTCATTGTCTTATTCTTGAACACCCATTTGGTGCCAATGACAGTGCCATGACCAGGTGAAGGAACCAGGTGCCATATCTTGTTCCTTTCAAATTGATTTAGCTCCTCATGCATGGCATTAATCCAATGCACATCCTTTAAGGCACTATCAATATTCTTGGGTTCAAACTAAGAAACTAATGCAAAAGAGTTTAATTCATTTTCTGCTCTAAAGAATGATCTGGTCCTAGGGGGGTCATCTAAATTACCAATTACATTCTCTAGGGGATGATCTCTATGAATTCTAATATTGGTAATCTGATTACCTAGATTTTCAGTCACCTCCCCCTGAGCACCATATCCTTATGCATCATGTTCTTCAGCCGGTTCTGCAACATTTTCTTCCTTGAGAATGTCACCATCATTCTTCTCCCTACGTAGATCAAAGTCAATTTTAGTCATTGATTCATCAAAAACCACATGTGGTGACTCTTCAACATTATGAGAATTCAGATTATAAACTCTGTAGGCTCTGGACTTATCTGAATATCCTAGAAAGATTCCAGGATCACTTTTTGGTTCAAATTTATCTAGGTCTCGTTTAGAATTAACATGAACATAGCATTTGCATTAAAAGACCTTGAAAGGTGCAAGTGAAGGCTTCTTACCCTTAAGGATCTCATATGGAGTCTTTTGAGTAAAAGGTCTTACCAGTGCTCTATTCACTATGTAACATGCAGTGTTTACTGCCTCAGCCCAAGACCTCCTGGGCAGATTGCCTTCCACCAGCATAGTCCTGGCCATCTCCACTAGGGTTCGGTTCCTCCTCTCCACCACTCCATTTTGCTCAGGTGTTCATGGTGAGGAGAACCTGTGGGTTATCCCATTATTCCTGCAAAATTCTTCAAACTGTGAGTTTTCAAACTCACCACCATGGTCAGACAAGATGTTCAAAACAGATTGATCATTGTTCTGTTTTATCTTAAGATAGAACTCCTGAAATTCGTCAAATGCATTGTTCTTATGTGACAGGAAGAACACTCAAGTGAATCTAGAGAAGTCATAAACTAATACAAAACCATATCTTCTACCAGATAAACTAGCTGATCTTGTAGGTCCAAAAAGATCCATGTGTATCAGCTCATAGGGTCTCGAAGACAGGTTTTCAGATCTGGACTTGAATGACTTTCTAGTTTGTTTACATTGGGTGCATGCTTCACAAACTTTATCATTATTCTTAAATAAAATTTCAGGAAGTCCTTTTACCATGCAATGTTTATTTAGTTTATGTAGCACAGTGTAGTTGGCATGACCTAACCTACGATGCCATAGGTAGCCCAAGTCATCTTTATTAGCAGTGAGGCACATATTGGTGTGTGCTACATCATCTAAATCCACCATGTATATGTTGTTAATTCTCTTACCAGTGAACTTGACATTTTCATAATTGGGTTCATAAATGGTGCAACCAAGAGAATCAAAAACTACCTTGTGACCTTTATCACACAACTGGCTAATGCTAGGCAAATTATAAGCAAGGCCTTCTACTAATAAGACTTCATCAATGCAGCAGGTAGAGCACTTATCTACTTTACCTGACCCAACTATTTTTCCTTTGGTATTACCTCAAAAGGTAACATGACCTCCATTCTTCTCCACTAGCATGCAAAATTTAGCTTTGTCCTCAGTCATGTGCTTGGAACAGCCATTGTCAAGATACCATTTGTTGTGGTTGGCTGCCAGACATACCTGCAAAGGAAATCAAGTGGAAGATTTCGGAACCCAAAGATGTTTGGACCCTAAAGCAGCAGTAAGATTACTCAAACAAGACACTAAATATTTTGGAATCCACATTTGTTTCAATGATGATTGTTTTGTGGATTTAACATTTTTCTTCTTACTGTGATTGTTTCTTTTAACATTTGCAGTTTGAGCCTTGTTTGATCTATTCTGTAGTCTGGCATACCCAGTGAAAGTCCTAGACTGACCATTAACACTCAGGTTTAGATATGAGTGATATGCTGACCTCGAGTTATTTCTATCTCTACCCATTTTCCCAAAGTGGTATAACTGTGGGTGGTGAAATGCAGTGTAGGTATGTACACTAGGGTATTAGAATCGACCTGGATTGCCCCTGTTCATTCCTGGTCTCTCAAATGTCCTAGACCCAAACGAAGTATGCATAGGTATATGTTGACTATTCCTGTGATCTTTTATGTGAGACTGGGTGGTTCTATTCTGGCGCTCTCCATGAACCTATGCTTCTGCAGGTTGACTCCTAACCTGACTTCTAATCTGAGGTGTGGTATTGTGTGTGAATGATCCACTAGACACCTCAACCTTCTCTTTGCCCTTGTCTTTGGCACTTAACTTATGCTGATTAGCATTTTTACCAGAATTTTTGTCATTATTGTTCTCACTGCTCAATCTAATTAAAGGGCTACTCTTTCCTTTTTCCTTTTCTGTTACAAATGATATGGTTTTCAGTCCAAAGCTCTTCTTAGCAGTTGGATTGTATCCTAAACCCTCCTTTCTGAAATTAACCTTAGTACCCAGGAGAGCATTCAGATTATCAGTTCCCTGAGTCATACTCTCGAGGGTTTGCTATTTGTCTTTATTTTCTTTTTCTAGACTTTCAATGGTCTTTTTCAGTTCATAGTTTACCTCGACAACAACATCATATTTTTCAGTGGCAATTTTTATTTCTTTCTTAAAATTATGCAATCTCATTTTTTAACATTTCATTTTATTTTCTTGTATCAATCACAACAGATTTCAATTCATCAGATTCAGTAGATGATTTCTTCAAACAATCATTCTCAGTTTCAAGATAGACAATTTTATCAGACAGAGACGTATCATTCACAAGAGAATTTATTTTTCTTTTCAATTGCATATTCTCTCTACGCACTTCATCGTATTTATCTAGCAGTTCAGCATAGGCATCTTCCCAATCACTAAGAGTATAGTTCTCGAATGGGGGAAGTTACCTCTTCATCTTCTTCCTTGTCATTGTCCTTGGCCATCAAGCACATTTTGTTTTCTCCATCACTGTCTGATGTGCAGCTGTGACTGCCTTCATCCTCATCACTCCAGGTGCTAATCATCGCCTTTCCTTTCTTGTTCTTCACCTTGGATTTCTCTTTCTGTAACTTGGGACAGTCAGCCTTTAGATGGCCAGTTCTCCTACAATTATAGCAAACATTAGTATCATTCTTCTTACCATGGTCAGATTTATACCTGGATTGTTTCCTCCCAGCATGGTATCTTCTTCTGAATTCCTTTCCTTCTTTTCTCAAGAACCTCCTAAATTGTCTGGTCAACATAGCAAATTCGTCATTGTCTACTTTAGAACTTGAATAGCTTTTCTCACTTGAAGACCCTCTGTTGCTGGAATCGGCCTTCAGGGCTAACGGTTTCTTCTTCTTTTCAAGATCATCCGATCTCTTGAGATTCAACTCATAGGTCATGAGTGAACCAATAAGCTCGTCTACGGTAGTGGTATCCAGATTCCTAGACTCCTCTATAACTGTGGCCTTAGTATGCCAAATGGGAGTCAAGGATCGAAGAATTTTTTGTACCAACTCATATTCGCTGTAGTTCTTTCCAAGACTTCTCAGACTGTTGGTCCATCAGAAGGGCATACATCTCAGAAACCGTCTCTTCTGGCTTCATCTTGAAAGCTTCATATTCTGAGACCAGCATGTTTGCCTTGGTCTCCCTGACTTGTGAGGTGCCTTCATATATAACTTCCAGCTTGTCCCACATCTCTTTTGCGGTAGAACATGAGGAGATCCTCGAGAATTCAGTGGGATGTAGAGCACACTGTATGGCGTTAATGGCGCTCCAGTTCAGGGTGGACCTTCGAATCTGCTCCCTTGACCAAACTTCTTCATCCTCTGGGAGATCGAAGGGTCCCTTGCTAACTACCTTCCATATCTCATAATCCTTAGCACGAAGAAACACTTGCATTCGGTTCTTCCAGTAAGCGTAGTTCGATCCACCAAAGAACGCGGGCTTACTGCTGGAATGGCCCTCTACTGTTAAACCTCTAGCATCCATAATGACCTACCTCTTCGGGATGTTAAGCTCTACAGAAGAGTTAGGCTCTGATACCAAGTGACGTAACGTGTGAAACTAGATCTAGAGGGGGGTGGATAGATCTACCTCAAACAATTACAGAATGTTAAGCAGATATTTGCAGAATTTATGCAGATTAAAACAACCACGACCAATTCAGATCACAGTGAAGTTTGGATGAGAACTCTAATGAGAAGTAAGAGCTGACGATATAGAAGATGTAACAGAAATTTAGCAAAATGAATTTAGAACAAGTTATGGAAGAGGTACGAGGCGAAGGTGGACTCAATGAGTATGCTCACGCAGGAAAAACCCCTTCCAGATAGGTTTCACTATCCTTCCAGTAGCGCCCTTTTATATACCTTCTTCACACAACTATAGTATGATATATTCAGCATGGATATTCAAGCAATCAGCTGCACTAAGAGAGCAATCAGAGATAAGAATTTAGCAAAATAACCGAACAACAATCACATGAGCAATCACACCCAAGGCACAAGGTTTTTAGGTGGTTCGATCTCCTACAGAGATCTACTTCCACCCCTTACTCAACCGAGTAAGGATTCATTGCTGATGCACAGCTTAACTCCGTTGATCCACAACTTCGGGGAACAAATTCCCTACACTCTGCTGAGCTTTACAACTTCGCAAACCAGAGGAATCCACCTCTGCCACTGGGCCTTACAGCTTGCCAACAACCGCTGGTACACAGCTTAGATTAACAAGGATACAAACAAGAAAAATAAAACAACTAAAGACAGAAATGACAAAGATGTAGCTCCAATTGAGCAGATTGGCTTTGGTTTTGAACCAAAAGCTAGGACAACTATCAGATCTCTCAACCTCTCCACTCTCTTACGATACTCTATTTTCCCTCAAGGTTTTCCTTCTTTCTTTGATCGGGCTGGCTCTCTTCGAACTTCTTCACTGCTCCCTCTCTCTGTGTCTCTCTTTTTCTCTGGCCTCTACCGCACTGCTATCTTCAATCACTCTACTTTTTTCTTCTACCACTATTGAAATGAAGGCGATTATCCTCTTTTTATAGACAACAGGTGATGGGCGCGTGGATATCACGTTTCCCGCCTAAACTTTCATGCAGATATGATCCTTCGAGGTTCCACGTGTTAGAATCGTGGTACTGTAGCAGTCCATGTGACAGGATCATCTGGTCCACTCCTTGCCTTGGATCACGTGCCATTAACATGGTACTTAAATTCCACGTGAGATAAGTTCACTGGTTGCTCAGAAGATGCTCGACCATATGGCTGACCTGGCAATGTAACATTCATGAGTGTTAGCTGTTTGATAATATGTGTATGAGCAAATCAGCATGCCAACACAGACACATGCATTGACCATAGTATAACATACTGACCCATGTACTGACTTTAACACACTGAGAATGCTACTAGCATCGACCTTAATGTGCATGAAGCACAAAGTGCACCGACCTTGATCTGCATGATGCAAGATATGCACCGACCTTGTAACTGACTAAGGCAGATATGCACTGACCTTCAATATGCATACAACAAATGTGCACTGACCTTTTATGTGAGGAAAGCAGATGTGCACTGACCTCATGTATGTAGCACAGACAATATGCGCTGACCTCACAGACAACATGCACCGACCTTAGATAGTTAAACACAAACATGCACCGACCTCAGTTATTCATGAGACACAGCTAGCATATACCTCACATGCACACTGTACCATGCTAGCATCGACCATATCGTGCTAGCATCGACCTTATGCATGAACTCTTCTATACTAGCTTCGACCTTATATGCACGATGCTGAACTAGCACCGACCTTACATGCAACATGACAGCTAGCATCGACCTTAAATATGGAACAATGCAAACTAGCATCAACCTGAATATGCAAGGCATATGCATATGCACCGACCTACATGTGCAAGAGCATTGATGTGCACCTAGGTGCATCAACAGTAATGTGCACTGACCTTATATGCTGTCTAGCTAAATGTGCATAGACCTTATGTGCTCTGCTAGCTGAATGTGCATAGCCTTGTCTAGCATGTTGAACAATGTGCATAGACCTTATATTCATAAGATTAAAATGAACATTGACCTTAGTTATGTGCCTACGACTCTGCTAGCTAACATCGACCTTAACCATGAACAGACTGAACACTATGGTTGACCTTAGTTTCATGATAGCCAAAACTAGCATCGATCTTATGAAGACACAGACCAAGCTAGCAAAGATTCTGACTTCAATAAATTCATCAAAATATTTAATATTACTGGAGTCAAAACAAAGTTAACGTGGTCAACCATTACAGTTGCCAATCACTCAAAACATAGCAGACTCCATACCATTCATCAAATCCAGAGAAGACACAACAACTTTTATAACACTTGAATGGTCAAGAACAAGCCAAGACACAGATCCACAATTTCAGGGATGTTTGGAGACTTTTGGGATTAAAAAATCCTTGATAGATGCTTTCTCCTCGTGAAGAAAATAAAGTCAACAATAGTGGCTTCGAAGGGTTCGGTCGACCTGGGAAGGTGGGGTGGTCGACCTAACTTTTACAGAGTCTGAAGCTTTCGTTGCTGGGAGAAGCGGTCGACCGGTCCAGGGCTGGCGGTCGACCTAACTCTATATATTTTCAGAGTTTTGATTGCTGGGAGTTCAGGTCGATCGCACCAACTGGTTAGGTCGACCGGACTCTCGAAAACCTACAAAAATAACACTGTTAGCCCATGAAACATATATTTATACAAGAGACTTTGTGATCACATATTGTTCCATTCAATTGAGTTGGTTTTGACTTATTCTTGGCATCTTTAAGCGAGATAGCATTTGAGCAATAAGCTTGGGATGAAAATGGCTTTGAGTGCCTAAATGAACTCTTACTTCTGCAATAATGAATGATGTCTAACTGTATGCCATACGGGGTTTTGTTATCATCCAAATCACCTGGAGAGACTCAACACTCGGGGCGTGACATTACTTGTTGTAGAAATAATGATATTGTTTTCATTAAAATTATATTTGTAACAAAAATTATAGATTTAATTTAGATGTATTAAATAATACATTTAGTTTTACATGTTGTAGAAATAATGATATTGTTTTCATTAAAATTATATTTGTAACAAAACTTGTAGATTGAATTTAGATGTATTAAATAATGCATTTAGTTTTACATGTTGTAGAATTTTAATTATTATTTTCATTAAAATTATATTTGTTACAAAATTGTAGATTTAATTTAGATAAATTAAATAATGCATTTAGTTTTACATGTTGTAGAAATAATGATATTATTTTCATTAAAATTATATTTGTAACAAAAATTGTAGATTTAATTTAGATGTATTAAATAATGTATTTAGTTTTACATGTTGTAGAAATAATGATATTATTTTCATTAAAATTATATTTGTAACAAAAATTTTAGATTGAATTTATAAGTATTACTTAAATTTTTTAGTTATAGATGTAGAACTGTAGCACCTCTGTAGAGCATTAAATAAAAATAACGAGAAATTAACAAGGAACCTACGGAAAATACGGTGAGTAAAATTTCAACCACTTTATAAAAATTTAGAAAATTATAATCATGTAGAGGACTAAAAATGTAGGCAATTTGTCTTCTATAAGAAACTCTAATTAAAATCTTAAGCCAGTCGAATGTAGGGAATTAGGGTGAAATTCACGCTTAATTTTATTGGACTTTGGATCGTCTAATTCGGACCCAATACTCAACCAATTGAGCTCAGATCGGATCCAATCGAATGGCCTTGATGAGGAGATCGTTTCCCCTCTGATTCAAAGCCGAAACCTTAACCCTAGGGGTAGAATTTTGAAGTTGATGGCGATGGTGGACTTGGTCAAGCGCGAAATCCGCGCGCGGTGGGTTGTGGACTCTATCCGGCCCCCACGTTCGCTCCCAGTTCGAATTTCCTCTATAAAACTAACCCTAGGCCAACCTAGAAATTATTGGATGCTACGGCGGCCGATGAGGAGCATGATCGAGGGAGGATTCCGGCAAGATCTTGGAGTTTTCTTCGCGCGTCCGACCGGTGTCTTCGTCCCTCTTCTTCCTTAATTAAGGTAGGTTCTAGTAGACCAAACCTCAAGCATAATAAACTACTGGATTCATCTTCAAGTCCTCGTTCTTTTGATAATAAAAGCCCCAAATTCTGTTTAGGATCATGCGAGTATTGTTTGGTTTAGTCGGAGCACATCAGAATTAGGGTTAGCCTTTATCTTCGATTAATGTCGGGATTAGCATGCTTCAAGTTTTAAATTAATCAGTTGATAGCATGCGTCTTTTCATTCTCCTTCTGATAGCATGATTTTGCCCAAATTTCATTCATTATATGCCATGAATTTCGTATTGCAAGTGAGGTCGGTCTAAATAACCGAAGTTCGGGTTCTGTAGTTTATACGCAGTCCTAATAGGAACCGCTTATTATTAAGCGACCTCGCGATAGACCGCTAGGTCTAGAGCGGCGGTCGTGGGTTTGACCGTTTATGTGTTATTCTGCATTCAGACCCCACGTTCAGTGGCGGCCAATTATGGACTGTTTGAAGAATTGAGCGGCTGCCCGATAGACCGCTTAGGGTGCGGTTGGGTTTCGAACCCATATGCTCTACATGGCCTATCGATCGACCGCTTATATCACGCTGTATTTCTTTTCAAGCATGATTAGTTCTTAATTAAACTAGGTAGGTAACAGCCCATAATTTATTAGTAAAAATAAAAGATGATTAATGTTAATCTTGCCTATATTACCTTGATCTTCCTTGTCAATCACATCTCCCTTGCTTTTATTAATCAATGAATGCATAAACATTAAATTATGTCATGTATCGAAGAAATTCTTATTAGGGATTGTTTGACAGTCACTCCACTCTGGTGGTGTTGACTGACCGCCATATATCCGTTTTCCGACATGTTATAGCCCTTTAATCTTGTAATGGTTGGGACTCTCCGTCGGATACTCCTTCCGTTGGACTAGGACCTCCATTATAAGACCTCCATAAGCCCCCGTGAGCCTGGGATTCCTACTAGGACGTCGGGCGGGTTGTACCCCCAAAACTTGAACCTTTGGACTCGATCGAACCGCTTGATTTTGCCCAAGCCTGGAGTTGGGGCTGTCCTATTAATAACGGCCCTTCTGGGATCGTTCTATCAGTGAGCAGTTCAGGCATGACCGCTGGTGACTCTGAGCGGCCCTTGGAGTGACCGTGTACTTCCAGCATATGCACCAACCTTCCTGGCTTTTGCATCGACCCGCTGGGTGCGCCGACCTCCGTTTGTAAACGGCACCTTTTGGACCGTTCTATGTTGGGTGGCCAGTCAGGACCGTTTACACTTGCTTGAGGCCAGGGACCCTCTAGTTCTAAGCGGCCTCATTATTGACCGTTCTCATGGTGGAACAGCCCATTTTGGACCGTTTACCCTTCGCACCGAGCTGGGTTTTCCTTTGGCCCAGTTCAATCCTCCGCGGTCCAGTATTAGACCGTTTATGTTATAAGCGGCCCACATGAGACCGCGTGGCTTCCAGAGATTGATTTTTCGTGTTTTTTCTTGTGTGCTACTAAAACCTTGGATTATTCTCATAATTCCAGGATAGCTTGATGAATTCCTTTCATTTTTCTGGCCGAGTCCAGTGAATGTCTAGACATAACTTGAGATCTTAGATCCACCAAATCAATGCCAATTAAGGGCTCGGTCTGGTCCTGGGAAGAGCACCCGAAAAGTACTAGTGTCCCGGGAAGTTGTAATGACATGGTGAGGCATTGCACCGAGTGCATGACTAGCGTGATGTCTATGACATTTCATATTTTGTTCATCTTCTTGAATTCAAGTTAATTAGATTCCTACATGGAATTATCTACATGACTTGCTTATTACATGCTTGATCGGCCAGTTCCTGGATATGCTATGTTCATGTTCTTTTATTATGAGGAATTATCGTCGTTACTCCTTTTTATTTCATCGCATGACACTAATGTAAATGGTTAATTACTTAAACCTTGTTTGCTATTACCTACTGAGCGTTCGCTCACCCTGTAATTTCCCCCTTTTCAGGTAGCTCAGGTGAGGACTCTCAATCTGATGGGGATGGTCAGGTGTAAAGACCGTGGAGCGAGCCAGCTAGAAGGCCTTTCAGAGTTGTCCCTAGATAGTTTAAGTTTGGAAGATGTTGTATTGTTCCAAAAATTGTAATTTTGTTTAAGTCAGTTGTGATGTAATTATGTTAAGGGAATGGATATTTGAGAATTTTCTCTTGGGTACTTTTGTTGGTGGTTGGCGATACTTGTTATGTTTAATTAGTTGGAAATGTAATGGTTATTTTAGAGTATTTTTCCTTTTGTTAGTATGGTGTTGAAGTTATGTAATCGCTAACGCAAGGCACATCATGTCTGGAAATCAACATATTTTAACTTTCTTCGGCTGCGTCTCGACTTTCCGCATCGGGGCGTGACAGTTTGGTGGTATCAGAGTCTAGGTTTTAAGTTCCTAGGTTTATAAGTGATGTCATAGAACCAGTAACCTTGTTAAGGTCTTAGGATCTAACCCGGTGAGATTGGGTAGAGACTCTGGGTTGAGCAATAAACAAACTCTAAAAGATTCTCGCTAGATTATTCTTTTAATTAATTTTCTGGTATACGTAGGACCGATGGTGGTAGAACGTGCAGAATGGAGAGATATGCAGCATACGGTGCAAGGCTTGACTCAGGCCCTCCAACAGGTGGCCCAGGGAGGAGCAGCACATCATGGAGCCGGTGACCTCCACCAAAATTTTCGAGGCCTATATCCTCCGCGTTTTGGTGGATCGGCGGATCCCGATGAAGCTGAAAATTGACTGAAGGAGATATAGCGGGTTTTTCGAGTAATGCAGTGTAATGACCAAGATCGAGTTCTTTTGGAAACTTTTCAGTTAGAACGGGATGCACGCACTTGGTGGGAGGCTGTAGAAGCAACACTCGGAAATCGGCGTGCGACATGGGACGAATTCAAGGAACATTTCAATAACAAGTATTTTTTGGATAGTGTTCAGGAGAAGAAGGCGGCGGAGTTCGCTGCTCTGAAACAGAGAAACTTGTTAGTTACAGAATATGAAGCTCAGTTTGCCAGACTATCCCGATATGCAACACACTTGGTATCCACCGAGAAGATGAAGGTGAAGCATTTTATGAACGGGTTGAAGCTCCATTATATTAACCAGTTAGCACCTTTGGAAATTCAGACTTATGTCGAGATGGTGATAAAGACCCAAGTTCTTGAAGATACATTAGAGATGACTGAGAGGATTCGAGGAAAGAACTCTAAGAAGGAGCAGACCACTAGTTCCAAGAACTTTAAACCCAGCAATAATAAGAAGAGACCCAACGGTGGGTCTAGCTCATGGAAAGGCAATGTGCCGAAGAATGATGAGAAGAAGCCTGGCCCGATTGTACCGTCCAAGGCCCTTTGCAAGTACTGTGACCGTCCAGGTCACAAGATAGAGGAATGTTGGTGCAAGTTAGGTGCTTGTTTACGCTGCGGAAGTCGGGACCATCGTATTCTTGAGTGTCCCCTCTTGTCCGATCAAGCTACATCGAATAAGCCGCAAGGAGGTCAGAAGCGCCCGGGGAAGCTTCAAGCCCTACAGGAAGATGAGGCTGGAACCACCGAGGAGGGTGGACTTGTTGAAGGTACACTTGTTGTTCATGATAAGCCAACATTTGTTCTATTTGATACCTGAGCAACACATTCTTTTATTTCTCGGAGTTTTGCTAAGTCTTTAGCGGTGAACCCTGTGTTAATGAATTCTCTACTGGAAATTTCAACCCCTATTGGTTCAAGATCAGTAATTAAATATTACTACCCTTCTAGTAAGGTTATGGTTAGTGGATAGAATATGCTGGCTGATTTGGTTTGTATGGAAATGAAGGATTATGATGTAATCCTAGGAGCAGATTGGTTGGCTAGATATGAGGCCAATGTCCATTGCAGCACTAGCTCTGTGTCTTTTTCTAGACATCCTGAGCACTCTTTTATTGGAGTTAGGCGCTCTAAATCAGTGCCGCTTATCTCGGCCCTTCAAGCTGAGAAGTTATTGAAGAAAGGGTGTCAGGCTTTTCTAGCCTCAGTTTCTTTAACCCCTAAGAAGGAGATTGAGATTAAAGACATTCCTATTGTCCGAGAATTTCCCAGATGTCTTTCCTGAAGATTTGCCAGGACTTTCGCCTGAAAGAGAGGTAGTCTTTTCTATTGATCTAATTTCTGGCGCGTCCCCTGTTTCTAGGGCTCTGTATCGTATGTCTCCTATAGAGTTGAGGGAATTAAAGAGGCAGTTAATGGAGTTGCTCGAGAAGGGGTTTATTCGCCCTAGCACATCCCCGTGGGGAGCCCCCATGTTGTTTGTACGAAAGAAGGTGGTTCATTGAGACTATGCATTGATTACCGGTAATTGAACCAGCTTACTGTCAAGAACAAGTATCCATTGCCGAGAATAGATGAACTGTTCGATCAGATAGTGGGAGCATCGCATTTTTCAAAAATTGATCTTCGATCAGGATACCATCAGCTGTGGATCAAGAACGAGGATATCTTTAAAACTGCCTTCCGTAGTAGGTATGGGCATTTTGAATTTGTAGTAATGTCTTTTGGACTAGTGAATGCCCCTGTAGCTTTCATGCAGTTGATGAATAGTGTGTCCCGACCTTACTTAGATCAATGGGTCGTGGTATTTATCGATGATATTCTGATATATTCTAAGAATGAGGAGGAGCATGCTGAGCATCTGAGGATGGCGTTACAGCTATTAAGAGATCATCAGTTGTACGCCAAATTTAGCAAATGTGATTTTTGGCTACAGGAAGTGTCTTTTCTGGGACATATTATCACTAAGGAGGGTATATCTGACCCTTCTAAAGTGGAGGCAGTAAAGAACTGGAATAGGCCTGCAATTGTAACTGAAGTAAGGAGTTTTGTAGGCTTGGCAGGCTATTATCAGAGATTTATTAAAGATTTATCTAAGATTGCGGTACCTCTAACAAGATTGACCTGCAAGGAGAATTGATTTGAGTGGTCAGAAGATTGTGAGCGGAGTTTTCAGACTCTGAAAGAGTGTTTGACCATTGCCCCTACTTTAGCTTTGTCTTCTGGAGAAGGAGGTTTTGTAGTTTACACTGATGCTTCAGGTATTGGTTTAGGTTGTGTGCTTATGCAGAATGGCAGGGTAATAGCTTATTCCTCGAGGCAACTGAGGAAGCACAAAAGGAATTATCATGTCCATGATTTGGAGTTAGCAACTATAGTTTTTGCCTTGAAAATTTAGAGACACTACTTGTATGGAGAAACATTCACGGTATTCTCGGATCATAAGAGTTTGAAATACTTATTTTCTCAAAATGAACTTAACATGAGACAGAGAAGGTGACTGGAATATTTGAAGGATTTTGATTTCTCTATTGAGTACCATCCTGGGAAAGGCAATGTGGTGGCAGATGCTTTGAGCCGTAAGCCGATTGCAAAACTGTCAAATCTCATGTTGCAAGAATGAAGACTGCTAGAACAGTTAGCTAGTTTGGATCTCAATGTTAGTGAGGATCGGGTCATGATCGCTCAATTTCAGCTTTGTCCAAAGTTATTTATGGAAATCAAGTCTTTGCAAGAAAATGATCCGATGCTGGTAGAGATCAAGGAAAGTCTAAGCAATAGACCTGATTTTATTTTAGTCGATGACAGAAGATTGTTATTTCAAGGAAGGACCTGCGTACCTGATGTAGCTAAAGTAAAAATCAAGATCCTTGAGGAAGCCCATAGGTCCAGGTATACTATTCATCCTGGAGGTACTAAGATGTACCGAGATTTGAAAAGATCTTTTTGGTGGCCGAACATGAAAAAGGAAGTCGCAGAATTTGTGAGTAGATGCTTGGTTTGTCAGCAAGTAAAGGCTGAACATTTCAGACCCGCAGGGAAGTTAAAGCCGCTCGATATATCACAATGGAAGTGAGAAAGCATCGGCATGGATTTTATCATGGGTCTACCTAGAACTCGTGGTGGATTTGATGCGATATGGGTCATTGTTGATAGACTAACTAAGTCTGCTCATTTCTTATCCATTAAGTCCAAGTGGACAGTTGATGTTTTGGCTGCTCTGTCTATATGAAGGAAGTTGTAAGACTTCATGGAATCCCAGTAAGCATTGTGTCAGATAGAGACCCCAGGTTTACTTCACATTTCCAGAAAGGACTGCAAGAATCCTTGGGAACCCGTCTGAATTTCAGCACTACCTTTCATCCTCAGACAGATGGACAGACTGAGAGAACCAATCAGATCATGGAAGATATGTTAAGAGCTTGCATGATTGATTTTAGAGGTAGTTGGCATGAGCACTTAGCTTTGATCAAGTTCGCCTACAATAACAGTTACTAGTCCAGTATCTAGATGGCTCCGTTCGAGGCCCTTTATGGGAGGAGTTGTCGATCACCATTGTGTTGGGATGAGATAGGAGAGAAATAATGGCTAGGACCGGATCTCATTTCGGAATCATCTAAGAACATCTGCATTATTCGAGAGCATCTGCAAGTAGCACAATCAAGACAGAAAAGTTATGCTGATAACAGAAGAAGAGCCTTGGAGTTTCAGATAGACGAGCATGTATTCCTGAAGGTTTCGCCAATGAGAGGAATTCGAAGTTTTGGCATTCGTGACAAGCTAAGTCCGAGATATGTTGGCTCTTTCGAGATTCTGGAAAGAGTCGGAGAAGTTGCTTATAGATTATCTTTACCACCTCAGTTAGCTGGAGTACACAATGTTTTCCACGTATCCATGTTACGGAAATATGTTTATGATCCCACTCACATCATTCAACATGGCGATCTAGAGTTGAAGGAAGATTTGACTTTTGAAGAAAGGCCTATCAAGATTTTGGACCAGAAATAGTAGCAACTCAGGAATCGTTCCATACCTATGGTCAAGGTTCAGTGGAGCCGACGTGGAACTGAAGAAGCTACTTGGGAGTCTGAAGATGCTATCCGAAAGCAATACCCCGATTTATTCTAAGGTCAGTTGCATGACTCCCCAATTCAATAAGTGTAGTGAATTTGGAGGACCAAATTCCTTAAAGTGGGGGAGGGTGTACCACCCCGATAGAGCATTAAATAAAAATAACGAGAAATTAACAAGGAACCTACGGAAAATACGGTAAGTAAAATTTCAACCAATTTATAAAAATATAGAAAAATTATAATCATGTAGAGGACTAAAAATGTAGGCAATTTGTCTTCTACAGGAAACTCTACTTAAAATCTTAAGCCAACCGAATGTAAGGAATTAGGGCGAAATTCACGCTTAATTCTATTGGACTTTGGATCGTCTAATTCGGACCCAATACTCAACCAATTGAGCTCAGATTGGATCCAATGGAATGGCTTTAATAAGGAGATTATTTCCCCTCTGATTCCCAGCCGAAACCTTAACCCTAGGGGTAGAATTTTGAAGTTGATGGTGGCGGTGGACTTGGTCAAGCGTGAAATCCACGCGCGGGGGGTTGTGGACTCTATCTACCCCCCACGTTCGCTCCCAGTTCAAATTTCCTCTATAAAACTAACCCTAGGCCAACCTAGAAACGATTGGATGCTGCGGCGGCCGATGAGGAGCACGATCGAGGGAAGATTCCGGCAAGATCTTGGAGTTTTATTCGTGCATCCGGCCGGTGTCTTCGTCCCTCTTCTTCCTTAATTAAGGTAGGTTCTAGTAGACCAAACCTCAAGCATAATACACTGCTAGATTCGTCTTCAAGTCCCCATTCTTTTGATAATAAAATCCCCAAATTCTATTTAGGATCATGCGAGTATTGTTTGGTTTAGTCAGAGCACGTCAGAATTAGGGTTAGCCTTTATCTTTGATTAATGTCAGGATTAGCAGGCTTCAAGTTTTAAATTAATCAGTTCATAGCATGCGTCTTTTCATTCTCTTTCTGATAGCATGATTTTTCCCAAATTTCATTCATTATATGCCATGAATTTCGTATTGCAAGTGAGGTCGGTCTAGATCACTGAAGTTCAGGTTCTGTAGTTTATACGCGGTCCTAACAGGAATCACTTATTATTAAGCGGCCCCGCGATAGACCGCTAGGTCCAGAGCGGTGGTCGTGGGTTTGACCGTTTATGTGTTATTCTGCAGTCAGACCCCACGTTCAGTGGCGGCCAACTATGGACCGTTTAGAGAATTGATCGGCTGCCCGATAGACCGCTTAGGGTGCGGTTGGGTTTCGAACCCATATGCCCTACACGGCCTGTCAATCGACCGCTTATATCACACTGTATTTCTTTTCAAGCACGATTAGTTCTTAATTAAACTAGGTAGGTAACAACCCATAATTTATTGGTAAAAATAAAAGATGATTAATGTTAATCTTGCCTGTATTACCTTGATCTTCCTTTTCAATCATATCTCCCTTGCTTTTATTAATCAATGAATGCATAAACTTTAAATTATGTCATGTATCGGAAGAAATTCTTATTAGGGATTGTTTGACAGTCACTCCACTCCGGTGGTGTTGACTGACCGCCATATATCCATTTTTCGACGTGTTATAGCCCTTTAATCTTGTAATGGTTGGGACTCTCCGCCAGATACTCCTTCCGTCGGACTAGGACCTCCATTATAAGACCTCCGTAAGCCCCCGCGAGCCTGGGATTCCCACTAGGACACCGGGCAGGTTGTACCCCCAAAACTTGAACCTTTGGACTCTATCAAACAGTGTGATTTTGCCCAAGCCTGGAGTTGGGGTTGTCCTGTTAATAGCGACCCTTCTGGGACCGTTCTGTGAGTGAGCGTTTCGGGCATGACCGCTGGTGACTCTGAGCGGCCCTTGGAGTGACCGTGTACTTCCAGCATATGCATCGACCTTCTTGGCTTATGCATCGACCCACTCGGTGCGTCGACCTCCTTTTGTAAATGGCACCTTTTGGACCGTTCTATGTTGGGTGGCCATTCAGGACCGTTTACACTTGCTTGAGGCCAGGGACCCTCTCGTTCTAAGCGGCCTCGTTATTGACCGTTCTCATGGTGGAACGGCCCATTTTGGAACGTTTACCCTTGGCACCGAGCTGGGTTTTCCTTTGGCCCAGTTCAATCCTCCGCGGTCCAGTATTAGACCGTTTATGTTATAAGCGGCCCACATGAGACCGCGTGGCTTCCAAAGATTGATTTTTCATGTTTTTTTCTTGTGTGCTACTAAAACCCTGGATTATTCTCATAATTCCAGGATAGCTTGATGAATTCCATTCATTTTTCTGGCCGAGTCCAGTGAATGTTTAGACATAACTTGGGATCTTGGATCCACCAAATCAATGCCAACGCACCTTAAGGGCCCGGTCTGGTCCTGGAAGAGCGCCCAAAAAGTACTGGTGTCCCGGGGAGTTGTAATGACATGGTGAGGCATTGCACCGAGTGCATGACTAGCATGATGTCATGACATTTCATATTTCGTTCATCTTCTTGAATTCAAGTTAATTAGATTCCTACATGGAATTATCTACATGACTTGCTTATTACATGCTTGATCGGCCAATTCCTGGATATGCTATGTTCATGTTCTTTTATTATGAGGAATTATCATCGTTACTCCTTTTTATTTCATCACATGACACTAATGTAAATGGTTAATTACTTAAACCTTGCCTGCTATTACCTATTGAGCGTTCGCTCACCCAGTTGTTTCCCCCTTTTCAGGTAGCTTAGGTGAGGACTGTAATGCCCCGGGCTTTTCGGATCTGGATCTGTGGGTTTCGGATCGTCTTTCCGTGGGTTGCGGATTATGTCCGAGTGAGCTTCGACTATTTTTACCGGATTGTCGGACCCATTGGTGGTGTGCCCGTGAGTTTTCTTGGGTCCGTGGTGTTGTGAGGAGCACGGCGGTATTTTTCTGGATTTTTCGGAGCGCATGTGTGGGTCCCGGGTTGCGTTGTGGGTTTTACGCATGTTTTCCATCTATCGGACCTTCGGAATCCTGTGCAGGGTGAACCGTTGTGTTCTTCGACACCGGGACGTTACCACGACGATCAGCGTGTTCCGAGGATCGTGGGGGTATATTTTTCTATTTTTCTATATTTTTTGGAATTTTTGGATTTTCTATATAAACCCCCTCTTTTTCCTCTCTCTCCCCATCTCTCATTGCTCACTCTCTCCCTCTCTCTTCTCACGCTCTCTCCTCTCTCCCTCTCTCTCCGACGGTCGACGGAGCGGAGCGCGGGCGAGGCGGGGACGGTGCGGGCGTGGCACGGGTGAGGATGGGTGAGGATCGAGGTGGTGGAGGCGCGGTGAAGCTCGGCTGCAGGTTCGTGGAACGGTGATGGTTTCATGGTGATTTCATCATGGATCGGCGAGCTCGGGGCGCGAAATCTTCGGTGGAGGTAGGGAGATGGACCCCCAGTTCGTGCTCTTCCTTTCCTACGAGTTTTGTAGGCCGTGGTGAGCCGAGAGGGCCTATTTGAGCTTTTTGGGGAAAATCCATGTTTTAGGGAGTGGTCGCCCGATCTACCGTTTCGTCGCGTTTCGGACCGATTCGAGGGCGTAGATGCATGCTAGGGGCTATAGGGGAGCTTCCCCCTTATTTTTCCCTCATCCATGGATATTTGGGGGCGTGGTTTAGATTTTTGGGTTTTTCCCGCCGGCCCGTTCTCGGGCTGGTGTGGCGGTCCTTCCAGAGACCGCCAGAGCCTCTGGCGGCCCAGGGTAGGTGCGCGAGACACTATGGCGGCCCAAGGTGGGTGTGCCATAGGGCACTGTTTTATCGGTAGGTCCCGATGTCGTCTGGCGGCCGCACGATAAACCGCCAGATGGTGTGGCGACCTAGGGTTAGATCGCTACCTCATTTTTGACCAACGCTTCTCGAGTCACGTGCTTTCTAACCGTTGAGAGTCACGTGCCTCTAGCGACCATAGGTACGGGCGCCAGAAGGCTTCTAGCGCGCCAAGGCTTGACCGCTAGAGCGCTATGGCGGCCTGAGATGGGTGCGCCAGAGCCAGCGTGGCTTCTTCATCTAGCACTCCTGTGTTGGACCACTAGAGTCCTGTGGCGGACCAGTGTTGGGCCGCCAGAGCTTGTAGCTGCCCAAGGTTGGACCGCCAGGCTCTGGGCTGCACCGAGTGGTTTGCAGTCCCGTTTCTCTTCGACCGTGGTTTCTGTAAGTTACGGTCGGCCTCGTGAGTGTCCCAGACACCCTGTAGGTTCCGTGTCCGTGTTTCTGGGGTGTCTGGAGGTACAGTGTTACCTTGACTAGCGTGCCCATAGGTGTGTGTGTTCCGGGCTTTATGTTACGCTCGATCGAGTCACCGTGTATCGGTTTGAGTGCGGTGGGATTCTACCGCATGTCGTGGGTTTCTGTGGAAGATGGTTCCCGAGTAGGCCAAGTGTTTGGCCTTGGACTACGAGTCCAGTCATCCGGCCTGGGTCTGGAGGTTTCATGCTTTTCCCTGGGATGGGGAATCAATGTTGCAGCTTGTGAACTGCCTTGGGAATCATGCTTCGGTGCTTTCCGCGTGGGCCGTGTGTGTGGCCTTGGACTGTAAGTCCAGCCTGGGGCTGGAAGGCTTCGCAGTTCCCTTCCCGAGGGAATGGTCTCGGCGGCTCGTGAGTTGCCTTGATATTCGTGCTACCATGGTTTTAGACCTAGGGATTAGGCTAGATTGACGGCCTTGTGTTGTTACGTACGACGGTCTTGACCCCGAGTCTTGTGACTCAAGGACCGTTAGATTTAGTGAGTCTAGAGGACCGTCCAGAGTCTAGTGGCTCGTCGGCACTTGGTCCTTCTCGACTTAGATTCATTTTATTCAGCTGCCTTTGCAGCATTTCAATTTCCTGCTGCTTCTGCTATAGCAGTGCCATCACCGTGGGGCCTTGCCAAGAGGGGCCGGGAGTGCTATCTTGCGCCTCCGATTTGACTAGGGTGAGTGGCATCCCGTCATTGTTGCTGGACGCGCCCGGTTTCTTCGAGATGAACTCCCTGAGTTTTATGCCTTCGAGCCTAGGAGGAACATGGTATTGTGTCCCCTTGTTGGCTGGTGGGTGTCTTGGTATTCTCCCGGATCCGGCGGCATGGTGGGAGGCAGAAGCTTTAGCCTGATTTGCTCCTTTTGGCATAAAGCAAATTTCCTCATCTTCTTTATCAGCAGCTTGAGCCACACTGGATGGTGCTGACAGCATGTTGCAAGAGAGAGCAACACATCTTATTTTAGCTTTTGTATTCTCATTTTCCTTTTCCCATATGGCTGGCATCTGCCCCCGCAGTGGGTCGTTCGGTGCATTGAACACCCTTGCCTTTTCTTTAATTCTTTTTGTTAGCCCGTGAGATTCATTGCGTCTTTGAGGGGCATGGTTCTTGAGCTGCATAGGTCGACTCTTGAGCTGCTCATGCTCATCAAGCCCATTTATAATAGCTTGCAGCCACTCCATGGCTGAGCTAGCTTCTTCATGTTCCCGCGACGGGGCTTGTTTCTTCTTTTTACTGTTGATTGACCTTTTGATAGCCATTGGAAAGGATGTTTGAAGGTGGGCAGAGACTACGAGAGGCAGAGTAGGCTGGTCTATGGCTCCACTAACCTGGACTCTCGGAGTTGGAAGGGATGCTGATCTTGTTCTTTTCTTTATTGATGATGCTTGCCAATTTCTTTGCTTTTCTTTAGGCGCTAGGGCACAGTCTTCATTGGTGTGCTGGCTGCAAGCCTCTGGCGCTTCTTTGGGCGACCGTTGGCATACAGATATCATGTTAATTGATGCCTCCTGTGTAGGCACTTCATGAGAGCGTGGAGGGTCGACTCTATCCTCCCCCATTTGTAGCTCCCCTCTTTTTATTAAGCCTTGGGCGATGACTTTAAATATTTGATAATCTTCAATAGGATGCCCCAAGATTTGATGGTAGGGGTAAAAATGAGGATCATCTCTTCTTCTGACGTCATTCGGCCTCTTTGGCTTCGGAAGGATGACTTTGCTATATTTGACAGCCCACTCGAACAATGCTCGAGTCTTGTCCAGGGGGAAGGCATAGAGCTTCTTTGTTTTGTTCTGCGGAGGATGCCTCTCCCGGCATCCAAGAGGTTCATTGAGAGGAGGATTGTGCATCTATTTATGCCTTTTCGCCCCTAGGCTAATAGCATGGACTGCTTTCAGCATCAGTCGTTTATTACCCTGTCTGGCTTGATGACTTGAGTCGGCAGAAATGGAGGGAAATCTTGTGAAGAAATCTTCAACCTCCGTGGCAATATCACTTAATCGGTCAAAAGACCGGATTTCTATTCCGATCATCTTTTCCAGAATCTCTTTCTTTAGATTTTGTTTACATATTTGTATTGCGTCTTCTGGATGCGGGGGACGTCGACATCTCATGCAGAGATCCCTCCATCTTTTGATATATTCTGCAGCAGGCTCATCATCTTCTTGTTTGGTCGCCAATAACTCGGCAACTGTCACCTCCGTCTCGGCGACGTGGAATCTTTTAGTGAATTTCTGCTGCATATCATGCCAGTCCTTGATAGACCCGATCGGTAAGTTGGAATACCATTCGAAGGTAGGTCCTGTCAGTGAAGACCCGAAGAACTTCAGTAGGTATGACTCGTCCGCCGCCAAGTCACCCATGACGGCTATATATTGTGCAACATGCTCTTTCGGGGAGCCCTGCCCGTTGTATTTGTCAAATTTTAGGAGTTTATTGACGCCGGGTGGCAGTCTTTTGGCAGCATGGTAGGCTGGATATGACACTTCATATATGTCGAAGGGGGCGTAATCATCACCACACCTCTTTGCCAACCCTGCTTCAAACATCTGCTCCACCATCAACTTGTCCATCATAACTGGATCTGCTGGTTGAGGGCAGAGGTGGGTGGGTTGCATCGATAATGTGGCCGAAGCCATAACATTGGGTGGTAAAGGCTCTGACAGGAGAGCCCGCCGCTGCATTTGAAGGGGCATTGGCCATGCTGGCTGGAGCCGTTGGGGAGTTATAGCGTGTTCATCCTTTTCATTCAATTTTCTTTTCAGCAGTTTTATCTCCTGTTGGTACCTTTGCAGCAACATCAGGACGGCGGGGTCCGTGGTTGTTTTATTACTGATGCCCCTACGTGTTTCACCTGAAGAACCTTCGATTGAAGGAGGTAGAGATGCTCCTTCTTGTTCAGACGCCAGTATTCTGGCAGTGACAGTAGCGATATTTTCATCAGCAACCTACTTGCCCTTTGCGGCTTGCAGTAGCTCAGCCTCATCTTTGTCCCGTTTCGTCATCGGGTCTTTTCTTCTAGCAATCTCTTCTTGTTCATTTGGTAGGGTGTCAGGTATGCCCATTATCCCTGTCATATTGTAGATGAGAACTTGCATTCTTCCTTTGTGCTGTCTGATTCTCCTTCGGGCCCGACTAGGGAAAGTCAACCCTTCATATATTGGAGTTCTTTTCATCTTTTCATTTTATGGAGACTTTTCAAGCCTTCTAGCCCCAGCTTGCTTCTCTTCTTCATTCGCCCCCACGGGTGATATTTTATCTTTTTCTTCCTCTTCGGTCCTGATGACACGAAGCGACCTTTGTCGGCCCAGGGTAGGACTCCCGAGGCTATGGAAGTATTCCCAGACCATCTTTGTCAAGTCTTCTTGACTGCACTCTAGAGAAATAGTAGGAGGCAGCGCTTGGATTCAGACAGACGTCATATGTGAAAGCCGTATCAATTTGGCAGCTAGAATGGAATTCCTTGATAATTTGGAGATGTGGGCTTGTCTTGCGGAGACCCTGATGGCAGGTGGAGGAGTTGCAACCATGGTCTCTTCTGCGTGCATAGCCTTTTTGCCCCCTCTCTTGGGGACCTCCGCATAATTTTTGAAACCTTGCAAAGCTAGTGCAGGGCCTCAGATCCTCTTGGGAACCCAGATCTGCTTAAACTTTGGCAAGTTTGGGATCGGCCTCCCTTACTTGTTGTCATCAAAATTCACCCTCCGGCCTGCTAGTACTTGGAAGGTGTTGTGAGTGGGCACAGTCGGGATGATCCGATCTGGCAGAACTTCGGCACTGCGGCAATTGAAGTAGACTCAGACGCCTCCAATCAACAAAGACTTCCCAGATGCTGAGAGTTGGCTTCGGGGAGTAGCATAAACTCTTCCTCTGGAGCTCTTCTTGTTGCCCCCAGTGGGCTTCTTCTTATGTGCCGCAGTCGGGCAAATAATATGGTGGACATGGCAGCTCACGACCACCAGGCTCTTCAGCAAAGTCTTCTTAATTCTGCCCTCACTTCGGCGGGCTACAGTTTTGTTGTTCTTCAGCTCCGCGGGTTCAGAACTTTCCACGTCCAGAAGACCCGTGAATGCAACTCCCAGGAAGTTGGGGAAGCCAACGACCGGGGAAAAGTTGCCAAAGGTAGTGGGTACGGCAAGGTAGCCGTATGCAGCATGGTCTGCCATGATTTGGGGACCGAAAATAAGTCCAGATAGTCCGCTCGCCATCACTTCAAACTACAAAGAGGAGAAACAAGACGAATGAATAATTAGCATTTGAAATAGTTCAATGGTGGCCCCATGGTCCTTCTATTTTAGCGAAGAGATGAAGGGAGGCTGAGTCCCACCGGGCGTGCCAGCTTGTGGGAGATAGATTTTATTAAAAACATTTTATTTTGGGTTTATTTGGTTTATTTATTAAATGTTTATTTACGTAGGGCGTGCCAATCACTAAGTGACGAGTTTATTATGCGCACCGTCTGACAAACCAGACGATTATAGGTGATCGTGTTGGAGCCCAAAACCCGCCGTACCATAAAGACTACGGCGTTAATTACATCCCTCTAGAAGAGAGAAAATCCTTGATTAATCGCCAAAATAGAAATACCATGGGGCCCATGGACTATATGAAAGATGTGATTGCATGCACGCACACCATATGGTAGTGTTTATTTATTAGGCTGGCTCCCGGTACAGGGCGGAGAATTTAGGTCCGAGGACCACCATCACGCATAATGAAAGCTTCCGGTCGGGCATAACCCGCTTTTCTGCTAATCACCATTTGATATACCATAGAATCGGATCATGCAAGCATGCAAAGTGGTAGCATTTAGTATTATTGTTTATTACTTATTTGGTCATTTATTTGTAAATTTAGGGAAGACTTTGGCAATCCCTGTCACTCGCAGAGCTGTCGATTAGTCGTTGCCTTTTTATTTGGAGACTGCACATAGCGTTACGGTGCATACATATGGGCCCATGAGGTGGGCTGAGTATGACCGTATTCGGGCAGACTCATGTATCATCGGGACAGTGTGTGCTAGGGTATGGCAAATTTGATATTTGAAAGTTAAGGGGATGCAGTTAAAACCCGGTCGAGACGAATTGAACTCAACGGCTTATCGGCTCAGGACAAGGTCATGCTGTGACCATAATGGGATTAATCCCGAGGTGCAGACACTACCTGTCAGGGGGTCATCAATATTCCCATGCCTGGGGTCTGGAGGAGGTGATAGCTCCGGAATGGACACGGTCAGCTTCATTATTCTTTATTTGTTCTTGGTATTATTTTGAATGCATGAATGCACTTTGTTTATTATTTATTTATTTCTTCTGTTCTATGTTATTATTTTCTTTTATATTGAATGCATGCATTTTTTTATTAACATTTATTTGACATTTATTCATTCATCAATTCTTTGTTGTTCATTTATTATTTTTGCATTCCCCCTTTTTATTATATTATCCTATTATTTTACTGTCACTTTGTCACACATCATTTATTTGTTTTTGTTTTATTTTTTGTTTGTTGTTTGTTTTTATTATGTTTGTTTGTTTTATTATTTGGTAATTGTTGTTATTATTATTATTTTATGATTATTATTATTATTATTTTGTTGTTTGTTTGTTTTATTATTTATTTATTTATTATTATTTATTTTATTTTATTATTATTATTTATTTTTTTCTTGTTTGTTTGTTTTATTATTATTATTATTATTATTATTATTTTTATTCCCGATCTTGCAAATGTCCTGATAAAGATCCGGTAGCATCTCCCCTGGACTCGGAAGGTGGCGGGGATAAGCAGAGGTCCACCCCTGTTGACGGACTCCTAAATACCGAGAGGCCAAACATGGCGACCGGCGGACCCCGATGGACGGAGACCCCGAGGGCGAGCCTACGAGGGGTACCGGTGTTCCACGAGCCTGTAATCGTAAATTCGACAAACACCCAAATGGACGGTCCCCGAGGGCTAGCCTACAAGGGGTTTCTATGTGTCCATGGGTTATCCAAATCGGAACAGTGTTCGCGGTTTAATATTCACTCAGAGAGTGATCATTTAAAACGGCGTGAGAAACAGAGCCTTAGAACGGCGCGGCTGCGGTTAAACCGGCATGGGGAATAGTTTATTCAAATCTGGCGTGGTTGAACGTAGGTATAGTGTTAAAACGGCGCGGGGGTAGCGTAGGTAAAACGCTTAAACAGTGCGGGGTAGCGTAGGTATAGGGATTAAAACGGTGCGGTGGGGAAAAGGGCCTTAACCGGCGCGGGTGGCTTGGGGCGCGTCAGAATAGGGCGCGTCGGTTATAAGCCATTTGAAACCATGAAATTTTGAGTCTAATGTTAATCCGGCGCGGGGGGGGGGGGTACCACGCCGTATTAGGGCATGCCGGATTAGGGGCGCGCCGGATTAGGCTATTTTCTTGCTATTTTCAACCCGTTTGAGTTCAAGAGTTATTTATTAGCCTCTTTGATGTTAATTAAGTTAATTAATTATTAAACTGGAGTCCTAGACTCTCCAAAAGCTGAGTCATGAATTCGTGCGAGGTTCATACTTGAGCACGGAGGTTCATTCTTTCAGAAGTATGCTTTATTTAGTCCAACTCACAAGGGTAACTTAGTGTTCAAAGCCTGGCGAAAATTGGGCAGCATCTCCCCCATCCCTGAAGGATTGCAGGGGAGAAGCGGGGACATACTCACATGCGGAGTAAACCCCTAACAAGCCGGACGGCACAACGGCGGGCAGCGGACCCCAAGCGGACAGGAAACCCCGAGGACTAGCCAACGAGGGGCACCACTCTTCCGTGGGTTGGAACACTATCGGATAAGGTGACTAATGGGGGAGGTGAGGACCCCGAGGGCTAGCCTACAAGGGGCACACGGCCCATAGTCAAGTCATAATCCAGCAAAGGAACGGCTAATAAGGAAGGAAACCCCGAGGGCTAGCCTACGAGGGGCACACATCCCATAGCCACCACAACATCCCTAAGGACAGTGGATTCAATATTGGGCTAAAGCCCCTATCGATGTTCACCTCTTGGCCCATAGGGGATTCGTATCATGAATGGACACGACCCTTTGACCAAATGGCGATTTGAAGGTATCAATGGGGTATGTACCCCTCCCCGGAGCATTAAAGCTAATGTCATCAGGAATAACAAAGCTCGGTAATCCTAAATCACATGCAGAATAGGAGAGATGCAGTAGCATATCATGATATTCAATGAGTTGGCGAATTGGCACTCACAGGGTCAAAAAGTTAGTACCCAGATAAGGGGATCAGCAGATCAACATTCAAAGGGGTTAATGGGTTAGTCTGTGAACTAGAATGATCAAGATACAGAGAACAGTCATTCGAGCAACTAGTATAGAATGAGCATCTAGGCTGTAGAGGTGATCCCGTTTCCTCTGACCTATGAGGGGGTGCAGAGGTATTGAGGGAATTGACCTCAGAACCACAGCAGGTAGATATTGTTGTGCATCCCTAGTTTTGATGATGACAATCCACAAGTCATTGAGATACTCACTTAAACATGAGTAGAAACATTCTCCAATTTATGAATTAATAAGAACTTCACTCTTCCATGCATCTAGGTACTGATGACATTGCAGGTAGTGGTAAAGTGATATTCACTCCAAGGGTTTCACTGATCAACAGTTTGATGGAAGAGTTTGAGCACTCAATCAAGTCACAAGAATGAGAACCTAAGGATCCTAAAGCCTGGAAGATGTTGGATGACAGATCAATGGTTGGCTCTGGAGTCTCAGCCGGTTTCTGGACTGGTGCAAGTGTCGACAAAGTCTGTACAACGCTCCAACAGAACACAAGATCTGTGCAGACTTTAGCGTTTCAAGCAGCTAAAGTCTCTACACTACACTGTACATTGCTTTTATCAAGTCTATACACTCGTCTTCCTTCACACGAGTAACTCTATACATCCACTGTTGAACCCCAAGTCTATACATCGTTTATGAAGTCTGTACAACAGTGTATTCCTTGAAAGCAAGTCTATACATTGCTTGAGTTAACTGCAGCCTTTACTTCAAAGTCTATACATTGTCCCTGCGTACATTGAAGTCTATACTTTCGTTTGGAAAGTCTATACATTCATTCATTTGAAGCTTCATCAAGTCTACACATCGTGTAGCATGCACGCGTCGAAGTCTGTACACTGCATCATCTGGAAGACTGCACAGCAAGCAGAAGTCTGTACATTGGCCGTTGCCATGAGAAGCCAAAGTCTGTACATTGGGGCTCATCCAGCAAGCAGAAGCCTGTACATTGGCCGTTGCCCAAAGTCTATACATTGGGGCTCATCCAGCAAGCAGAAGTCTGTACATTGGCCGTTGCCATGAGAAGCCAAAGTCTATACATTGGAGCTCATCCAGCAAGCAAAGTCTGTACAATGGCTTGCTGCGAGTAATTGAAGTCTGTACACTGGCGATACTGTACGGGAAGCAAGTCTGTACATCGTGGGCTTCTGGCCTTCATTCGAAGTCTATACACTGGACGTTTGAAGTCTGTACACTGGGCTACTTAAAGGCTCACAAAGTCTATACATCGTGGCCTTGAACTCTCAAGTCTGTACACTGGCCGTTGCCATGCGAAGCTCAAAGTCTGTACACTCAGTTGCAGGCAGCAGTAAAGTCTATACATTGGCGTGCTTAACAACACACAATATATACATCCGTTGCGTGAGGCCTGTCAAAGCCTGGATAGAACCTACAGAAACTAATTCCGATCTGAAGGCCTAAAAATCTGGAAATAAGTTGAAGATGGCATGTGGATAAAGGCGTGGAAGAATCTTCTGCTCGATCTGTTGCTGCATCTGTGGAAGACTTAGTCAACCCTGCAAATCGGATTGAAGGAGCTAAATAGTTTTCTGTTCTAAAAACCCGCAGAGAATCTGAGCGCGAATTTTTGAATGGCTCAAGCTTTGTTTCGCGCCAACTTTTGAAAGAGAGAAAGAGAAGGAAATAGAAGATATACAGATATCAAGAGTTAGAGGGAGTCGGTGTGCCAGAAGAGGGGATCTAGCTGTGCAAGGGCTCAACCACCTGAAGGCTGCCCAGCTCAGAGATCGTGATCTCAATGCGCCAGCAGCCCTATGCACTTGGATTTGTCAAAACTCTGAAATCTCATATCTTCAGTTTAATGGTTCCCTGTTTTTCTTAAATCAACTATTTCTTCTGATTGCATCAAGCTGTAAGGCAGCAGTGTCAAGCTGTAAGTCAGCGTGTGTGCAAGCTGTGTGTCAGCATGTGTACAAGCTGTGAGGCAGCAGTGTTGATTGAGACAAGGGTCTCTTGGTAGTGAAGCCTCACTCAAGTTGAGTGAGGGATGGATGTAAGTCTCGTGTAGAGACTGAACCACCTAAAAAGATCATCTTGCATGTGTGATGATTCTTGGTGTGACTGCTCTTGTTGCATATTAGTCTATAACCTTGATGCTTAAGTAGCTAGACCATATTGAAACTCTAGTGTGCTGCATTAACTCTAGCAATAGTTCAAATAAAGTTGGAATAAATTGAAAAAGAGGGAAAGATCTATTCACCCCCCCTCTAGATCTATTCAATCCTCACACAACACGTGGTATCAGAGCCTGGCTCTCCAATATGTGGTCTAACAACCAGGAGAGAACATGAGGATTGATGTCTAAGGGTCTGACAGCTGAGGGACACTCAGTGAGCAGACCACCATACTTTGATGGAAATGACTACTCATACTGGAAAAATCGTATGCAGGTATTTCTAAGGGCTCAAGATCATGAAATGTGGAAAGTAGTAAGTCGCGGCCCCTACGAGCTCCCTGAAGATGAGGACTCGTGGACGAGAGAACAGATTCAAAAATCAACTATCAACTGGGGCACAATGAATGTAATGCAGTGTGCACTACATCCCACGGAGTTCTCAAGAGTCTCTCAATGTACAACCGCGAAAGCCATGTGGGACAAGCTGGAAGTCATATACGAAGGTACATCTGAGGCAAGAGAAACTAAAGCCAACATGTTAATCTCAGAGTATGAAATGTTCAAGATGAAAACTGATGAAAGCATCTCTGAAATGTATGCAAGATTGATGCAATTGACTAACAGCTTGAAAAGTCTAGGTAAGACTTACACAGATCAAGAATTGGTAAGAAAAATTCTCAGGTCTCTTACTCCTGTGTGGCATACCAAAGCCACGGTCATTGAAGATTCAAAAGACCTCACCACTATGAAAGTGGACCAGCTAATTGGGTCCTTAATGACATACGAGATCAATCTCAAGAGAAGTGAAAACGAGGACAAAAAGAAAAGGCCAGTAGCCTTGAAAGCCAGCCCAAGCAAATGTGAATCCTCTGAGACAAGTGAGTCCTTAAGCACTGAGGAAGACAACGGTGAGTTTGCTATGCTAACCCGAAAGTTCTGGAAGTTTCTTCTAAGAGAAGGTAAGGGATTCAACAATAAGAAGGGAATGGTAAGAAAGTTTTCTCAGCACAAGTTTGATCAACCCAAGAAATCCTCTAACAAAGTAGTTTGCTATAACTGCAGGAAACCAGGTCACATGAAGGCTGAATGCCCTGAGGCCTCCAAAGACATGACCTCTAAGTGGAGAGGGAAGAAGCCTAAGGCTATGGTAAGTACCTGGAGCGAAGAAGAAGAAGACAGTGAGGAAGAGATGTCATCCGATGAAGATGAAGGGAAATTGTGTCTCATGGCAGAAGGAGAAAGTGAAGATCTTGAGGTAACTTCTCCTTTCAAGCATTTCTCTGTTTCAGATTGGGAAGACGCATACACTGAATTATTAGATCAGTATGATTTAATCAGAAAAGAGAATAAAAGCCTGAAAAAGAAAATCAACAACATAAGTCACGATACTAGCTCAATCAACAAGTGCGCTGACTTAGAACTAGAGATCGCCAATTTGCACAAAAAATTCAGTGAACATGAATTAGATGAAAACACGTTTAAATCTCAGGAAGAAGAAAATGAATTATTGAGGAAAACAATTGATGAACTGAAGTTAAAAGTGCAAAGCTGTGAACAGGAGACAAAATTGACCAATGAAAAGGCTAACGCGATGAAGGAAGAAAATAACAAACTTCTGGAAGAAATCAAAAGAACTCAGAAAGCATTGGAAGACAAACAAGAGAGTCTAGAGAAAATGGTAAGAGGAGAAGAAAACTTGAATGCCATGCTCGGAACAAAAGTAAATTATCAAAAGGAAGGTTTGGGGTATAATCCTAATGCCAAAAAGGAATTTCAAATGAAAACCATTACCTTTGTGGCCGGAGCAGATCCTAAAGGAAAGAGACCTCTTATAAACATGTATGAAGTTGAAGAGTCAAGTGACACAAATGCAAGAGAAAAAGATTCTAACAAAAATGACTTGGAAGACTCGAGGGTAAAAGGCCAAAACTCTCAAAAGCTCTTCTTGAAACAAGGCCAGTCATCTAATAAGGAAACAAACTCAATCAAGTCATTCAAAGCAAGAAATAAAGAGTTTTGGAATCAAGAAAGTCGGCTCAGAAACCCCCCCGAGCCGACCACAGGCAAAGCCAGACGAAATGCTAAATTCTGGCAGAACCGAAGTCGACCACGACCCACTCAGGTGTCGACCACAGCCAGTAACAGAAAGTGGGAAAACCACTGGGATGTCAGAGGCTGACACCCAGGGCTCCATAAGCCGACCACGGCTTCTAACAGCAACCATGCTCCAGTGAGCAGAAATCAGAATTGGCTCCGACCCACAAGATCCACCAATCAAATATGGATTCCTAAATCTTTCTTAAAATATTTGAGTGACCTTACTAGACATATTGAACCCAAGAGTAGCTGGGTTCCAAAAATCTTCACATGATGTGTCATGCAGGAATGTTTAGCGGCCGTCCACAACAAATGGTATCTTGATAGTGGCTGCTCGAGACACATGACCGGAGACAAGAAGAAGTTTTATCAGCTGATTAAAAAGGATGGTGGACACGTAACCTTTGGTGGAAACAACAAAGGTAAAATCGTCGGCACTGGTAAGATAGGTAAGAAGCCTTCAAATTACATTGAGAATGTGTTATTGGTAGATGGCTTAGAGCATAATTTATTGAGCATTAGCCAACTATGTGATAAGGGACACAAGGTGATATTTGACTTAGAAAGCTGCAAAATAATGGAACCTAATTCAGATCTAGTGAAATTCTTTGGCAAAAGAGTGAACAATGTTTACATGATAGACTTAAATGATCCTGTTCATTCTAACTTGTGTCTGACTGCTAAAAAGGATGATCTGATCTGGTTATGGCACCGCAGGTTAGGACATGTCAGCTTTAGAGTTTTGCATAAATTGGTTAAAAAGAACATGGTCAGAGGGCTGCCTGAAATTACCTTTAGTCAAAACATCAAACTATGTGCTGCATGAGCCCAAGGAAAGCAAACTAGAAAAACCTTCAAAAGCAAATCTGAAAACCAGTCCTCTAAACCACTAGAATTAGTGCATATGGACCTATTTGGGCCAACAAGAACAGCAAGCATCAGTGGGAAGAGATATGGCTATGTGTTAGTAGATGATTTTTCAAGATTTACTTGGGTGTTTTTCTTGTCCCAAAAGAATGATGCATTTCATGAATTTCAGGCCTTCTACAAAAGATTGAAACAGGATGGTAAGTTCAAAATATGCTCAATCTTATCTGACCATGGCGGAGAATTCGAGAATTTTGAATTTGATACATTTTGCAGGAACAAAGGAATAACGCACAGATTCTTAGCACCCCGAACACCAGAACAAAATGGGGTGGTGGAAAGAAGGAATCGAACTCTGGTAGAGATGGCGAAAACAATGTTGGCAGAAGGGAACCTTCCAAGAAAATACTGGGTAGAAGCAGTTAACACCGCATGCTACATTGTGAATCGTGCAATGGTAAGACCATCTAGTGCAAAAACTCCATATGAAATGTTCAAAGGTAAGAAACCATCTCTAGCCCACTTCAGAATATTTGGTACAAAGTGTTTCATCCATAACAATGACAAGAAAGACTTGGACAAATTTGAACCCAAAAGTGACACAGGAATATTCTTGGGATACTCTGACAAATTAAGAGCTTATAGAGTGTTCAATATCAAAGATCAAGTAGTCGAGGAATCTCCTCACATTTCATTTGATGAAACTGATGAATCTATGGATGATGAACAGGTCAACAAGAAAAATGAAGATGGAGAATTTATGGAACCCAAGGATGAGCCAGATGAGCAAAGTAAGGAATCGAGCCATGAAGGAGAACAAGGTAACAACTCTGGCGAACCAAATGCAAATGAGGATGGATCAGGTAACAATCTTGTAAATATAAGAGTGCTTAAGGATCACCCCCTTGATAGCATAATTGGTAATGTAAATGAACCAAGGAAAACAAGATCTCAGTGGAGAGCTGTTAATGAATTAGACCAACTTGCACTAGTGTAAGGCCCGTGCCTTAATGGATCCTTAATGGATTTTGTTCTAGTATTTGTTCTGGAATTTCTGGCTATTTTCCTGGATTTTTAGGAATTTTTCTGGTATTTTTTCGGATTTATTTGGAGCTTTGAGGGTTATTAGAGATTAATAAGATTTTAATATATATAATAATTATATTATATATATTTTAATTTTATTTTTCTTCTCTTTTAATCCCTCACCCTCACTCTCTCTCTCTCTCTCCCTCGTCGATCTCACCCTCACTCTCTCTCTCCTCTCGCCGATCGCCTCTCTCCCCTCCCCTTGGGAAGCAGGCTTTTTGGCACCGGATTGAGGCGTGGGAGGTACCGGTGGATTCCTCGCGTCGCGTGGATCGCGTGGACGCCCACCTCGACGTGTTTCGTGGCTCGTTGGAGCGTGGTGGAGTGTGAAGGCCTCGTGGCTCTTCCTCCTTGCATGCGGCCTTTTCGACCGTTTTGGCCTGCAAAAGGTAGGGGGATGGAATCCTGATCTCGCTAGGATCATTTCCTATAGCTCGTTCGTTTGATTAGAACCCCGTAGCATGCTTAATGTTCATATTTCATAACTTTGGGGGTTTAGCTTAATTCTTGAATTTGATGCATTGTGGGCTTTGCATGTGTGATGTTTGGGTGTTATTTTGTTGTTTGGGTTATATGGTTTGACAGGTTACAGGTTTCTACGACGTTACCCGATGATTTTTATCGTCCGGGAGGGCTCCGGTTTTCAAACCGTACCCGCCCGTGTTCCAGGTGCATGACGGTCCTGCCAGGAACCGTCACACGCCTGACGGTCCTTAGTGGACGCGTCATTTCCAAACAACGGCCCGATGAGGGTGCGTTATTTGGAGAGTAACGGTGGGATCCCCATCAGTTACTCGTCCGTCGTTTTACGTTGACCGGGTGAGGCGGCTAGCCCAACGGCCAGTCGGCCGGCCGTCGCTTCCGTCCGACGCGCCTGAGCGAGCGTGCCGCTTCGCCTGCGTCTGATTTCGAACGTTGTACGTTGGGTTTTGGCCTCGGGTGGATGTAACGGCGGTGACCCAACGCGTTGCATCGATGTAACGCACAGGGCCCCTACCGTCACATTCCCTTTTGGGCCTTTTGAGCTGGAACTCAGGTGGGAGTGACGGACGGAGACAGACGCGTCGTTCTTGGTGTAACGCGACAGCCACCGACCGTTACTTTCATGTAGCGCGTGGGCATCCGACCGCCACTTGCCTGTTGGGTTTAATAAGTTGCCAGCCATTTGTTATGCATTCCTTTACGTAATTGTGCCATGTTTATGTTGTTTCATTATTCGAGGGCATGTTTCTTATACCAATAGAGTAGCTTTTCTTTCCATGCAATGGAGCCACTGTTGTTGCCCTAGGTCTATTGAGTACCGACCCGCTTGAGGATAGCGGAGGGGTGTTTCCCATACACGGTTTGTAAGCTAGTTCCGTGGGCTCCTAGCCAATGGTAGCGTCCTACCAAGGGAGAAAACTAGCTAGAGGGCCTGGCTCAGGCTAGAGTCAATGTGTGCACACGTGGTCGGAGACTGTGGACTGACACCGATGGGTGCCACTCCGACTGGTCACTTGGTTTGGTACTGGTTACGCGCTCAGCTTGTCACTTTGTTGACTGCGAGTGCTTGAGACGCAGTGTAAGTCGTCAGTGGACGCTTCTGGTTTCTGCTCTAGTGGTTGTCCTTCCTTATTGTTTGGATTAGTTAAGGCTTATTCTATTTTGGTAGATCTAGTTTTAGTCGCTTGCATTTATTTAGCTGTGGCATGTGTTAGTTGTTCTACTTGCTTAGTTAGAGTTTACAGCTTTACTTGAGTAGTTTATTCATGCCATTGCCTGTTATTCTAATTAAATGCATGCTCTCATTGCTTTTGTTTATGCATAATTGCTTGTTTAGTGCGAGGTAGGGATCCGCGTGACCCCTACTGAGTCTGGCTGTGACTCACCCTTCTCCTTTCAGGTGAGCCGCGCCCGTCGTCTCCCGGTGCTTCGTGAGCTGTTTCGGAGACCGCGTCTAGCTGCCAGCTCTAGTCGAGCCGCCTTTTTGAGGCTTTTGTTGTACTTTTGCCGGGGTATGCCCCATGTAGTTGTACCCTTGTGGACTAGTACTCTTGTTTATCTGGACTAGTATATATATATATATATCACTCTGGTTATTTTGAATTGCTTCCGCACTTGTGTTAATTTTATTACTTATTTCTAATCTACGCGTTCCAAATTGCAGTTCGTTATACATTCCCTCGACATAACCTTACTAACCCTTCAGGGGCCTCATCAGCCTCTTGGGTGGCTTCCCCAGTTCTTAGTATCGGTGTATCAATGTTATCGGTATATCGGTATCCTGAACTCTGGGTCGTTACAACTAGTCTCCCAAATTGAGCCAAAAATTATAGAAGAAGCCTTGAATGATGAATCTTGGATAGATGCAATGCATGAGGAGTTAAATCAATTTGAGAGAAACAAAGTTTGGAATCTTGTTCCCAGATCAACCTCTCACTCTGTCATTGGAACCAGGTGGGTGTTTAGAAATAAATTAAGTGAGAAAGGGGAGGTCATTAGAAACAAGGCTAGACTTGTAGCCAAGGGGTACAACCAGGAATTTGGTATTGATTTCGAAGAATCATATGCCCCTGTGGCTAGATTAGAAGCCATCAGGATTTTACTCGCTTTTGCATCTTCTCATGGAATCAAACTACAACAAATGGATGTAAAAAGTGCCTTTCTAAATGGAGTCATCAAGGAAGAGGTCTATGTAGAGCAACCTCCTGGGTTTGAGAATGAGGGTTTCCCTAACCATGTTTTTAAACTCAATAAAGCATTATATGGTTTGAAACAGGCTCCACGTGCATGGTACGAGAGGCTAAGTTCATTTCTTGCCAACAAGGGTTATTCAAGAGGTAAAATAGACCAGACCTTATTTTCAAAGATCCAAGGTAAGGATATTCTCATTGTGCAAATTTATGTTGACGACATTATATTTGGGTCTACAAAACCCCAATTATGTAATGAATTTGCAAACTTGATGACTGCGGAATTTGAAATGAGTTTGATGGGGGACTTACAATTCTTCCTTGGACTGCAGGTCATACAATGCAAGGATGGATACTTCATAAATCAGTCCAAGTACATCAAGGAGATGTTGAAAAGATTTGGCATGGAGAGCTGCAAAGCCATTGGAACGCCGATGAGCACAAATGTAACACTAGATGCTGATGAAAGAGGTAATCTGGTAGACACAAAAACATACAGAGGTATGATTGGCTCCTTGCTCTACTTAACTGCCTCTAGACCAGATATACAGTTTAGTGTGTGTATGTGTGCTAGATACCAAGCATGTCCTAAAGAATCACACTTAGGAGCCGTCAAGCGTATTCTCCGATACCTTGCCGGCACCCAAGATTTGGGACTTTGGTATCCCGCTTTCTGTGATTTAGATTTAATTTCATACTCTGATGCGGATTATGCTGGATGCAAAATAGATAGAAAAAGCACAAGTGGCTACTGCCAATTCTTGGGCGGATGTCTGATCACTTGGGCTTCTAAGAAGCAACATTCCGTTGCACTCTCCACTGCTGAGGCAGAATATGTCGCAGTAGGGAGTTGTGGGACATAGGTTCTATGGATCAAACATCAGCTTCAGGATTACAACATAGATATTGGATGTGCACCAATATTGTGTGATAACACGAGCGCCATTAATCTATCAAAAAATCCAATCCAGCATTCAAGAACAAAACACATAGAAATCCGCCATCACTTCATAAGAGATGAAGTTAGCAAAGGCAACTTTGTGCTGCATTTTATTGAAACTGAAAAACAACTTGCTGACATTTTCACAAAACCCCTCAATAATGATATATTCACCACCCTGAGAAGAGAATTGGGGTTATGCAGATCTCCTCATGAAAATCCATAACAGCCTTTCTATAACAATTTTTCTGTACTGATCACCGATTATTTTCTGGCAAATAAATGTTACATTAAGGGGGAGTCTAGGTTAGTGATGTTCAGCATGCATGCATATGGCCAGCTCAATCAGCATGTCTTCTTCAGTTAGCATCTCATGATAGGTACTAGTGTCACTAGTCTTCTAGCTGAAACTGGTGGAAATGGAGCAGACTGAGCCGACTTCTTGGCATGATCCTTCTCCTTGTTGCCTAAATCCTGATCATGTTTTTATACCTCTACAAACCCAATTCAACCAAACTCTTCGTAGCCTACATCAACAAAATCTCACTTCCTCTAACTCTGCAAAGACTCTTGAACTAAGGGGGAGGGTTTGTATACACCTCTTCTATTATAAAATCGTTGGGCTGTCACAAGCCACCACTCATCCACTATATGATGAACATAATTCTGAGAACATAGTAAGAACAAGTTTGGTTGGCTGTAAAATGAGCTTGATTTGTCATGCTTCAATAAACTAAACATATAGGAATATGCCATTTACATGTCCTTGAATCTTATTATTGAGAGTAGTAAAGTTATCTTACTCAAAGTGCTCATGATGTCAAATGAAAATCAAATTCAACTAATTCATGAATGCCTTGGGAATACGCTATTATCATGTCTGTCAGGCAGAGCAATGGAATGGCCTCTGAGAAACTGCTGTCTCTCCCTACAAAAAGAGTGATGTATAAAAAGGGAGAAACACGTGTGTCATGAAGAGCCAAGCTATCTCTGCCGGTATGAATAAGGGGGTGGGAGTACTGAGTAACTGGGAAACTGGCGTCTAATCAACGTGTATCCTCACACACAAAAAAAAATTGCTCACCAATTCCCAGTGAGACGGTTAGGCATGCAAAGTAGCCGAGGTCTCTGGCGTGTAAAAATCGTGTTACCTCGTGCAGAAATGTATGTGATAAACCTGACCACTCGTCAATCAATTAATCAAAAAAAAAAAATTATGTATGCAGTTCAAAATTTTTCAGTAAAAAATGACAGACAAGTTAGATGGTTGACCCTTGGCACCTCATGACAACAAAACTTCCCTGAATTCATATTGCAGCTGGCATTTTGGTCAAATTAACTTGTGCCAAATCAATTATAAGGTTACTAGATCATGTAAAGAACCATATCCCACTTTGTTGAAGTTTATTCCTGCCTTGACAATCAAACACACTGATAAAGCTCCAAATTTATTTCACTAAATTCTTCAGAATGAAATTCATTAAGCTAGTGGACAAATTAACTAATATGATTCCTTATGGAAAGGGTTTAAACAAAAGCCCCCCTTTCAATTTAAGGTCTTTGCGGGTTTGTCTACAAAACTCACATTCTTCTCTTCAAAAACTCTCATTCGCATCAAACGCCGTCTCCTTTCGACTATCCTTCACCCATATGGTTGAACAGTTGGAAACATTTGAACAAGAGTCTGCCTCTCTTATTCACCAGAACACTGATATTGCAAATGCTCAGATGGCAGTTCAAGCACAGCTTAATGACATAGCCAACAGACTGAATTGGATTGAGTAGCAGTTAGCTCCACTGCCTCCACCAGGGTCTCCTAGTAACTCCTCTTAAGTTAGGACCCCCCCTTCTTTTGCTGATGACAAAGGGGGAGAAGGATGATAAGGATGATGTCAGTCATTGTTGTAGGATTTTTTTGGGTTTTAGGAGTCAATGCATTTCATTAACATTTGCAAACACTTTTGGTGTGTTAGACAGTTCCTTCTTGATCAGTCATGTAATTCTGTTCTCAATGAGATGTTTGGCTTGGCTACAGTTTTCAACTGCACTGCAAGTATGTACTCATACTTAATATATTGATTGCAAGGGCTTCACAATGACTTTTGGTTGTCATCACCAAAAAGGGGGAGAATATTTTGCATCCCTAGTTTTGATGATGACAATCCACAAGTCATTGAGATACTCACTTAAACATGAGTAGAAACGTTCTCCAATTTATGAATTAATAAGAACTTCACTCTTCCATGCATCTAGGTACTGATGACATTGCAGGTAGTGGTAAAGTGATATTCACTTCAAGGGTTTCACTGATCAACAATTTGATGGAAGAGTTTGAGCACTCAATCAAGTCACAAGAATGAGAACCTAAGGATCCTAAAGCCTGGAAGATGTTGGATGACAGATCAATGGTTGGCTCTGGAGTCTCAGCCGGTTTCTAGACTGGTGCAAGTGTCGACAAAGTCTGTACAACGCTCCAACAGAACACAAGATATGTGCAGACTTCAGCGTTTCAAGCAGCTAAAGTCTCTACACTGCACTGTACATTGCTTTTATCAAGTCTATACACTCGTCTTCCTTCACACGAGTAACTCTATACATCCACTGTTGAACCCCAAGTCTATACATCGTTTATGAAGTCTGTACAGCAGTGCATTCCTTGAAAGCAAGTATATACATTGCTTGAGTTAACTGCAGCCTTTACTTCAAAGTCTATACATTGTCCCTGCGTACATTGAAGTCTATACTTTCGTTTGGAAAGTCTATACATTCATTCATTTGAAGCTTCATCAAGTCTACACATCGTGTAGCATGCACGCGTCGAAGTCTGTACACTGCATCATCTGGAAGACTGCACAGCAAGCAGAAGTCTGTACATTGGCCGTTGCCATGAGAAGCCAAAGTCTGTACATTGGGGCTCATCCAGCAAGCAGAAGCCTGTACATTGGCCGTTGCCCAAAGTCTATACATTGGGGCTCGTCCAGCAAGCAGAAGTCTGTACATTGGCCGTTGCCATGAGAAGCCAAAGTCTATACATTGGAGCTCGTCCAGCAAGCAAAGTCTGTACAATGGCTTGCTGCGAGTAATTGAAGTCTGTACACTGGCGATACTGTACGGGAAGCAAGTCTGTACATCGTTGGCTTCTGGCCTTCATTCGAAGTCTATACACTGGACGTTTGAAGTCTGTACACTGGGCTGCTTAAAGGCTCACAAAGTCTATACATCGTGGCCTTGAACTCTCAAGTTTGTACACTGGCCGTTGCCATGCGAAGCTCAAAGTCTGTACACTCAGTTGCAGGCAGCAGTAAAGTCTGTACATTGGCGTGCTTAACAACACACAAGTATATACATCCATTGCGTGAGGCCTGTCAAAGCCTGGATAGAACCTACAGAAACTAATTCCGATCTGAAGGCCTAAAAATCTGGAAAGAAGTTGAAGATGGCATGTGGATAAAGGCGTGGAAGAATCTTCTGCTCGATCTATTGCTACATCTGTGGAAGACTTAGTCAACCCTACAAATCGGATTGAAGGAGCTAAACAGTTTTCTGTTCTAAAAACCCGCAGAGAATCTGAGCGCGAATTTTCGAATGGCTCAAGCTTTGTTTCGCGCCAACTTTTGAAAGAGAGAAAGAGAAGGAAATAGAAGATATACATATATCAAGAGTTAGAGGGAGTCGGTGTGCCAGAAGAAAGAGTGGAGGAAACAGTATCTGAAAGAGAAGAGCAGGTCGTGATCAAGCCCTAATGTGCAGTCTTTGTAGCCGCAAGAAGATCTACTGCTGAAGATAATGGGGATCCAGCTGTGCAAGGGCTCAACCACCTGAAGGCTACCCAGCTCAGAGATCGTGATCTCAATGCGCCAGCAGCCCTATGCACTTGGATTTGTCAAAACTCTGAAATCTCATATCTTCAGTTTAATGGTTCCCTATTTTTCTTAAATCAACTATTTCTTCTGATTGCATCAAGCTGTAAGGCAGCAGTGTCAAGCTGTAAGTCAGCATGTGTGCAAGCTGTGTGTCAGCGTGTGTACAAGCTGTGAGGCAGTATTGTTGATTGAGACAAGGGTCTCTTGGTAGTGAAGCCTCACTCAAGTTGAGTGAGGGGTGGATGTAAGTCTCGTGTAGAGACTGAACCACCTAAAAAGATCATCTTGCATGTGTGATGATTCTTGGTGTGACTGCTCTTGTTGCATATTAGTCTATAACCTTGATGCTTAAGTAGCTAGACCATATTGAAACTCTAGTGTGCTGCATTAACTCTAGCAATAGTTCAAATAAAGTTGGAATAAATTGAAAAAGGGGGAAAGATCTATTCATCCCCCCTCTAGATCTATTCAATCCTCACACAACAGATATGCACATACGGGTGTGCCTTCAACCATGGAAACCACCATACGTATACAGCAAATTCGGCCCAGCCATTGCGTTAGAAGAGAGGATCCCCGGGGAGGGGAAATCCTTTCTGTAGCCTGTATTGATTTCAGGGCGTAGTTGGTATCGCGAAACGAAACACGACATTCACACACGAGACGGTTGAACATGTGGATCGAGGGAAGGGTACGAGAAGCATATACAATAGTGAGAACAATTCATTCCATCAGTAGAAAGAAAATACATAGATTATCACAAACTGCGGCATGGTCCGGCGTTGTTGCTCGGACGCCGTTTCATTGATTACACAGATGGGATTATAGAAGAGATAAAGATGGGAGATGGTGAGGGGGGAGGTGGGCTCATATCATTGCCCCTCCCCGCTTACTTACACTATATCAGGAAAGAAAACCAGAGGGGGGATCCTGAACTTCACCACCAAAACAAAGTATCAGATCGGCAACTCTTCTCCGACTCCGGAGCAATTCAAGCAAGCAGACAGGGGAGGACGGCAGCGGGTTCACTCTCAGTGAAAGCCCGACTTCTCCCCCAAGACTCCCCTCTCTCTCTCAGACGAACGGGTTCTCTCAATCGGATCCTCCTCTTCCGCTCTCTTCACTTCTGCCTTTTGTTCTCCTCACCTCCTCGAACCAAATAGCATGGCAGGCATATATATAGCTGGACTTATTACGGCGTGGAGAATGGCGTGCCGGAAAGTCTCCCATTCAGCATTTGGCGCGCCGGATAAGAGGGGGCCGGGAAGAGGGGCGCGCTGGTGAAAGGGCGCGCCGGATAAGGACCTCCCCTTGCTTTTGCGCGCCGGGTAAGAGTGCGCCGGTAATGGGGGCATGCCGGATAAGCTTGTTCCGTCGCGTTTGCTCGATTGTGAGTCGGACTGTGGACCTCGGACTAGCTTCGAGAGTTGTCCTGATCCTTCATCTCATCGCGGCTTCGTAAAACCGCTATGAGAAGTATTGGTAAAGCCTTCGAGTCGCTGAACGGCCAATTCTGGAACCATTTGCACCTTTGGTTTGGACACTCGGGTTTTCTGCTGACATGGCCTTCGGCACTGTGATTTGTGCTGCCGGGCCAGCTTCACTTGTATTTGTAACTTTTTGATTGCTCCTTCGGGGATGGTCCCGAATATTCATCTTTTGTTCGGCTTCCACCATTCGTTTTCTTCTTTTCTTTCTTTTCTTCTCTGGCGGCACGAGAGCTGTTGATCAGAACCTAAGACCTGCAGAAGCAGAAGTTAAGAAAAATTAGGAATGTTTTTAGTGTCAATAGCTCATCATTTAGAGAGGTGAATTTATATGACTACAAGAAGATTTATATGCTATATTCTATTGCTAATTGAATTTGTTGTTGGCTAAATTGTGTAGCCTTCGGTAGCATCCAAACAGCCATCTTAGTCAGCTGCACTACGACGCTCAGCGTCTAAGGCACCCATGCAGTCGTCTCAGGTATACTCATACGTATATTTATATAGTACGAAATGACTCGAACTTCTTATCTAACAAAACCTCCGATTCTCAGGCATCTAGAGGGACACAACATGCAGCAGATAAGCGGCCGCCTGCTCCACAGAAGAAGCAATCATCATGGACCACATTATTCAAGAGTAAAAAGGGCACACGACCACCAGTAAATGCGATGGACATTGCAGACTTGGAGACATTAGATCCCAATACAGATGACGACACTCCTGAGCCATCTGTTGAGCCCCGCATTAGTGGGAGTCATGACTCCGATGATGACAGTACACTGACAAGGTCTTCATCCTATAGTCGTGGCAGTTCTCATGGTGGTCAACGGAGTCATCGTGGGGATACTAGTGCTGGTGGCAGAGAGTATAGAAGTGGTCAAGGCAGAGGTCATGGGGGTTGCGAACGTGCCGCATGGACAGAGGAGCAGTAATTCACACATGCCACGTAAGACGAGGATCATGGTGCTCCACCACTAGGGGCGAGGTGGGTAGCTGATTATTGGGATCCCTACTATGAAAGTTCTGTTGCAGACAGTACCAGCTATCAAGGCATGCTGTCTGGTTTTGAGAGGATGAGCACACATGACTCTCAGAGATCTGGAAGTGAGTATGGACGGTCAGGGCAGCAATAGCTGATGTATCATGATGATTCTGAGAGCAGTAGTTCATTCTTCCCATCGTATCCATATCATCATGCCCATGCTTCAATGCCACAATATACCGAAGGATACGATTAGCCCTCAACTACGCCACTACCGGTCGTGTACTCACAAGGTTCCCAGTAGTATGAATTGTCACGTCCCGAGATTATGTAGCGGAAACAATCGGGAACGTAAGTAGTCGGCTAGTACGCCTCGAGCAATCAATATAATCAGAGCGCAAGACAATCACATAAAAGTAATTGCATAAGTAAACTTTTCCAAACTTCAATTTATTCCATAACAATAATAATATCAAAGTACATAAGATCTTCGGCTCTATTTACTAGAAAAATAAAGATTACATCATGACTCGACTAGACACTTGATAACTAAGGCTTCTCTCGTTCATATGTCCTTCAATCACTCTCGGACCCGTTACTTGTATAATCCGAAACCGATTCACTTGTACTTCCTGAAACATAGAGAAAGTAGGTAATGAGCACACTTGCCCAGTAGATATCTTCGTATCAACATGAAGGCAAATTTAAGTGATTAGCATTTTAGCTCTAGAGAATAAGATAAATCATGCAAATATGGTAAAACATGTGAACAAAACCAGAGTAACAAGATATGATCATGACGAGATACGAGAATATGATTGATCAAGTATATAACAAGAATGTAAATTTGGACTTTCCATGAACAAGAATGTAACAAGAATATACTTTTCATAACCATAAAGGCTGTGCACTAGAAAGTCAAGTAACACGCAAGAAAGTACTTTTCGCTTAATAGCAAGTACTTTGTGAATTTACATGGATCTTTACTCATGTCCTTTTCACTTATTTATAAAGAAAGTACTCCCAGCACAATGCGACGCCAGTAGCATCATACCCCATGGTTTATAGTATCTTTCCGACAATAAGCTGAGGGGACTAGCATAGAGCCCTTGAACACAATCAGTGCTTGAACTGCATCTTCAAGTATAAATTAAGCAACTTCCACGATTATAACAATAATGTGGCCAATAATGTATAAGTTCAACAATGATTCCATGATAAGGTAACAAAGGTATAGAATGTACCAATAATTGATTATGAGAATTCAAGAAATGCATTAATAACTAGGTTATGCTAAGGAGAAAATTCGGCAGCATAACAGTACATTCATTATCTTTCATATTTTTAACATTGACTTTATTAACATAAGTTCAGAGTCCCGATAATTCTAAGATCATGGGGAAACTCAAGAAAACCAACCCCAAAGGTCGAACCTCGGGTTAGACACAATCAGGAACCAAGCGGTCTTTTACTGGGCCGTTTCATGAGACAAGCGGTCTAGTGCAGGACCATTTGATGTATGAAACAGAAAAATCAACATAGTGAAACCTCCTGGATCCTAACAGTCACGGTAAAAGGTGCTTAGCGAGTGTAGCGGTCTAGGACATGGCCGCAAAGGTCCAGATCTCACAAAACACAGATAAAAGTGCTCTCTAGACAATGGGGTTTTAATGGTACAACTAGCTCAACATTCTAGTGGGAATCCCAGGCTCGCGGAGTCTTACGGAGGCCTTGAAACAAGATTTCCTAGTCCATTGGAAGGAATATCCAAAGGAGAGGTTATCAAGTCCAAGATTGTGTACTTATGTGCAAAGTGTAACTAATGATAAGATACCGGGATATGTGCTATGTACTTAAGAAAATGACTCTAGAAGATAAAGAATCGTGATAAAATAATAATCAAATAAGTCCATAACTTTATAAAAACAGGCCTCTAAATACTAGAGTATAAGTTTGGCCATAAAAATAACATAGGTTAAAAATAATCCCAAGTACATAAAGTACATGAAATCTTCTAGAGTAATCTATTAACATACCTAGGCATAAGAAAATAACACTTGAAACAGGAATAAAACCTACTTAACTAGGCTTAACATACATTAATTAGGGCTAATCTGCAATATGTTTCAGGTTAACAATATTACAAAAATCAGAGAACGTAAACGGTCTAGTGGGTGACCGTTTCCTTGGTGCTAACGGTCTGTCGTAGGACCGCTGGGGTTTCTGGCGGTCTACAGGAAGACCGTTTCTTCCTGTGTTATAGAAAACTATATAATAATAAAATCAAAATACTAATCTACGGCATATCATGCATGGAAATCAACATGAATAAACGCTATAGCATGATAGAACGAGTATAGGCCAACAATATGCGTGGGTTTATGTAATGAACAAGAAAATTTCCTTTTTACTCAATTAAGGCTAGTTCATGCATGAATATTATACTAGATGCATAGTCTTAATGAAATCATAAAATTCTCGGTGTACCATGCATGAAATCGGATGAAATTAGAGGGCTTTTATTCCTGACTTCGAGTTTAAGCCTTTCATAAGATAACCTACCTCTGTCCTGGGCCTTAGACTTCGAATTTAGGGCTGGGAATTAACCCTAGTTTTCTGCACGTCCTATGCTGAACCAGCAACTTCACACCCTTGTATCTCCTGATTCCCTTGACCTAAAGACGTGAAATTTTGAGGGTAAGAAGAGAGTACTAAAAGGAACAATTTCTTCTAAAGAACCTGTATCTAATTACCTCGTTTAGGGCTTCCAATGTGTAGATCTTTCTGGGTCAGTCGCACTGCTTCCTAAGTTGTTTGCACTAAACCAGCGTCTTTGCAGGCTTCTATTTCCTTGTAGGGTTGATCTCCTGGAATGAAATTTGGATGGTAGTTAGACCTTAGTATAAGGAACAAATTACTAGAAGAAACTTACCTCTGATTTTACCTCTTTACCTTAGTTTCACGCGAGCCAAAAGTAAGGGTCGCACACGTTGGTTCTGGGGTCTATTTATAGGTTTAGCTAGGGTTTTGAGGATTAGAACGAACTTAGAGTCCCAATTAGGTTTTTAATTCGATCTCTAGCCTTCTAGACTTATCTAATTAGTAGATAGCATTGATCCTAGGCGATTTGGATGCCCATGTTCCAAGCTTTTCACATTTTCTTCCTTTGACCGAATCTGTAGAGCCTAGCGGTCTACTGCTAGACCGTTTCCTATTGCTATGCGGTCTCACGATAGACCATTTTCTATTTTAGGCGCCGAGTTTGAAACTAGTTCAAACTCTTGCATCATTATCCATCTTTTATCCTAAAATACCCCTACTTATCTCCTAAATTCCGGGATTACACCAACTTTAAGCTTCTAGAATATGGGCTAAGGTCCAAAACAGTCTTTTTGGGTCAATTGGGTTTATTATATGGGCCTAACCCTCTTGGATCAATGCAGGGCCATAATAATTAGATTTAATTAACCATAATTCAATCAATAGTCTATTTAAATGCTTAATAATTATATTTTTAATCCAAAAAATCCTTAGAAAATGCTCGGGCGTTACACCCTCCCCCACTTAAAAAGAATTTGTCCCAAAATTCAATACATGGATTTATGGAGAGTGTACATACATTCAAATATCTCTAGAAATCTTTTGCGCATGGCTTCTTCAGTTTCCTATGATTTGGTCCATTGGATCTTGACCATAGGAATGGTTTTATTTCGAAGTTGACGTAGACTGGCTTTTGCTCGTATGTCAAGTCCTTTTTAATTTCTAGGTTGTCGTAAGTGATGACATGAAATGGATCAGGTACATACTTCTTGAGCATTGAGACGTGAAAAATATCATGAACTCCTGCTAATTGAGGGGGTAAAGCTATTCGATATGCGACTTTACCAACCCTTTCGAGAATTTCAAAGGGGCCAATGAATCTTGGAGTAAGTTTATCTTTAATACCAAATCTTCAAATACCTCAACCCGGAGAAACTTTGAGAAATACATGATCTCCTATTTGAAATTCCAGGTCGCGCCTTCGATTATCAGCATACGATTTTTTTGCCTATCTTGTGCCATCTGAAGTCTTTCCCGAATAAGCTTTATCTTCTCGGTAGTATCCCTGATAATGTCGGGACCGAGAAATTGCTTTTCTCCTACTTCATTCCAGCAAATAGGTGATCGACAGCTTCTACCATATAGAGCCTCGAATAGCTTGGTAGCTATTGTTGTATGAAAATTTCACTAGAGACAAGTGATCGTGCCAACTTCCTCCAAAGTCAATAGCACAAGTCCTGAGCATATCTTCCACCACTTGATTTGTCCTTTCAGTTTGACCGTCAGTTTGTGGATGGAACGTAATGCTAAAGTTGAGTCGGGTCTCTAATGAATGTTGAAGACCCTTTCAGAATTATGACGTGAACCGAGGATCTCGGTCAGATATAATGGTGACATGGACACCATGTAATTTGACAATTTCCCTCATATATAGTGCTGTTAATACATCCACAGACCATCGACTTTTAATTGGTAGAAAATGTGCAGATTTTATCAATCGGTCTATTATTACCCATATACCATCGTGTCCACCTCTTGTCTTAGGTAAACCCATAATAAAATCCATCCCTATACTTTCCCATTTCCACTTGGGAATATACAAGGGGTGTAGTTTACCAGTAGGCTTCAAATATTTTTCTTTTACTTGCTGACAAGTGAGGCATCGGGACACAAAATCTGCTACTTCTCTTTTCATATTGGGCCACCAAAAGTTTCTTTTCAAATCTTGATACATCTTGGTAGCACCAGGGTGAATAGCATATCTTGATTTGTGAGCTTCTTTCATGATCAATTTCTTAGTGTTGCCATGATTTGGCACACAGATTCGATCCTTAAATAATAGTCTTCCATCATTTGAGATAGAAAAATCCGGTCTCTGATCAATATTATCCTTAATCTCCATCAATGTGGGGTCATTTCCTTGCAATTGGACTATGTCCTTGATCAATGTAGGTTAAGACCTTATATTGGCAATCATACCTCCTTCTCCTTCTCTGTCAATATCAAGATTTAAATGAGAAAAATCTTCAATCAGACAAGTTATACCTTTCCTGAGGCTTGCTAGAGTTGCCATTGGTTTCCTGCTAAGAGCGTCGACTACAGCATTTGCTTTCCCTGGATGATATTGGATAGTAAAGTTGAAGTCCTTGAGATACTCCAACCATCTGCGTTGTCGCATATTTAATTCCTTCTAGGTGAAGAGATATTTTAGACTTTTATGATCTGAAAATATGATGAATTTCTCCCCATAAAGGTAATGTCGCCAAATCTTCAATGCGAATATAACCGCAGCTAGTTCCAGATCATGCACAGGGTAATTTTATTCATGACACTTCAACTATCTTGATGAATAGCAAATCAACTTTTCATTTTGCATAAGAACGCATCCTAGGCCAATGCCAGATGCATCCGTATAGACTTCGAAGCCACCACCCTTTATCGGTAGCGTTAATATAGGTGCAGTGGTAAGGTGTTCTTTAAGAGTTTGAAAACTCTCTTCGCAATCCTTCGACCATATGAAAGGGTTCTCCTTTCTCGTGAGTCTAGTCAAAGGAACGGCGATCTTTGAGAAATCTTTAATAAACCTTCTGTAATAACCAGCCAGACCTAGAAAACTTCTAACTTCTGATACGGTCGTCTGCCGACTCCAGTTTTTAACAACTTCTATTTTAGAAGGATTGACAATGATACCCTCCATTGAAATAATATGGCCAAGGAAAGAGACCTCCTTTAGCTAGAACTCACACTTACGAAGCTTTGCATAAAGTTTGTGCTCTCTTAGCGTTTGCAAGGCTGTTCTTAAGTGCCCTTCATGTTCCTCCTTAGTTTTGGAGCATATAAGAATATCATCAATGAAGATGACTACAAACTTGTAGCGACCTGGATCCCGGATACCAGGTATACCCTGTAGGACTACTGAATACACGTGATACCACATGGAACCCACGAGGCCTCCCAAGAGCGGTAAAGCTCCGGAGGGAAAAAGGCATGTGTAGAGTACATTGAAGCCACAGAGATAGAACAGTAAGCAATTGAATTTCATTAGATCAGTTTGCTAAAGTAGCAGAAATAAAATTACTTTTTAATTAATAATTTTAATTTAACAATTACATCAGAGTCCAGTCCATAAAATTAAAGACAAGTACAGGCCACAGGAAAAGAACGTACACTAAGGTCGGGGGAAACCCGACGCAGGTACCGCTGGCAGCTACAGACGCGCCACACCAGGAACCACGAACAGAGACGACGCCACCCACCTGAAAAGTAGGGGTGAGTCTCCAAACAGAGACTCAGTAGGGGTCACGTGGATCCCCACTGAAAAACACGCAGTACGGAACAAAAAGCAACAGTAGTAGCAAAGCAAGAAAAGCTACACTACCAAGCTGTAAAAAGAGTGGGAACAGTAGGAGTAGGGAACAAGTAGGAAAGGGGGAGAATCCGCACCAGACAAGCGGCTGCCGAACTAACCTCGGCACCCCAAACTACTCCAAGTAGCGACAGAGGGGCGACTCCGATCTGACAAAGTCATGAGTTACCGATCTGTCGACACACCGCCAGGCCTAAGATGAAGACCAGCAAGGACAGACAAAAAGTCTAGGAAAGACCCAGACAGACGACGGACAGACTAGATGATACACACGACTAAAACGTCGTGCACACAACACGACACTGACCTCGAGTAGGGCCACGAGAGGGCTAACTCGAAACGTCACGACGCACAAGAAACGCGAAGAACACGAAGATTCACGTGTCATGTGAGGGAAGCACCTCCTCACCAGAAGAACAGCCAGCTGCGTCCACTGACGTCTTACATTGCGCTAAGAGTGTCTTGCCTAGAGTACCGCTGAAGCCACGGCAGAGTCACAGACACGCAGTGAACCAAACAGGAACAACTGAATCAAGTAACTAGTTAGGGTCACGCCCGTCGACGTAAGTCCTCAGTCCCTGACAACGTGTGCACACACTGGCTCTTCCTAAGCCAGGTCCTCTAGCTAGTTTTCTCCCTCGGTAGGACGCTACCGCTAGCCGGGAGCCCACGGAACTAGCTTACAAACCGTGTGACGGGAACACCCCTCCGCCATCCCCAGGCAGGTCGGCAACTCAAGGCCTTAGGGCTACAACAATCGGAGGCTCACTAGACACAGAGACTCTAAAACAAGAGTGTTGTAGTACAAACAGGCAAAGAAGCACTGTCACACGTACTACGAGGCACCAAGGCAACAAGACAACTACCAACAGACTCAGGACAAGGCAACTAGACGTACAACGTAATGATCCTTGAGTCGGACGACTCAAAGGCAAGATCGTCACTGACAGTGGAGCAAGTCGCCAATCGGTCTAATCCTAAGCCACGCGAAACGACACTTCGCAGAAAATGACTCACGGGGACCTAAGGGAACACCAAGGACCCTCAGACACGCCTAGACACATGGACCGAGGTAAGGTGATACCTCGAGGTATCCAGAACCAATATCTCGAGCTGGACAAAACCGCCGAGACACACAAAGCTACCTGTCAACCCCTGGGTAACCCCCGGTTGACCGGAGCCAGACAACACCGACACAAAACACGGCATGCACAAGCACTCCTGGCTGTCCCATCATGGTTACTGCCCTCATAGGACGTCAACAGACACCCACGGGTCACGGGCTAACCACGAGACCAAGCCAAGACAAGCAGAAACCGAAACAACAAAAACCACGCTCTGGCAGAACGGGCCGTCATTCAACCACTAGGCAGACCCAGCAGTCAAGGAACAGCTGCCACGCAACCAGAGATAGGGACATTGGCAATTCTAGATTGCATCGTTAGGGAACTATCGCAGTCAGGGAAAAGACCGCACCCAGTCACCTAAATCGGTCGATCCAGAAGACCACTACCACACAAACACATCCCTAGAACACCAACCTACGACTGCCCAACACACGGGTGAACACCGAACACCCAACGGCCATCACAGCCACAACAGGGCTGTAACGCACCACCACACGGGCGTTACAGGCGCCTGACGCACCGGGGCGGGCACGTCAGAGACAACAGGCACAAACACAAAACGCGAAGCACATAACGCACAACGCCAGGTGCGTTACAGCGACCTAACGTGCGAGAGCAGGCGCGTTACGCGAACCTAATGCACGGGAGCTGACGCGTCAGGGCCAACAGACCCAAGTCTGAAACCTCAGACAAACAGCACGTAACGATCCACGACGGATGCGTTACAATGCCGTGACGCACGGGGGCAGGGCCGTTAGAGCTAACAGACACAGCCACCCAGCTTAGCCAAACAGAGTGTAACGGCTTAGGGCAGGCGCGTTACACAGCTATGACGCTCAGGGGCACAGCCGCTACACGAAACGACTGGCCCGGTCAAATCTGGTCAAACAGAATGTAATGGCCTGGGACAGGCGCGTTACGCGAGCCTGACGCACTAGGGAAGGGGCGTCAGAGGAACCGACTTAACCAAAATGCAAGACGACAAAATAGCTGTGATGCATACACCCGGACGCGTCAGGGAGCTGTGACGCACCACACCTGGGTCGTCACACTCCCACAGCCACGAAAACTATAAAATGAACAGACGCTGTGGTGGTCTATCGTAGGGCCGTCAGAGACTGTGACGGTCTCTGATACGACCGCTACACCGGCCACGGTGGGAAAATAGCGGAAACACCAAATTGGCCCATTCCACGGCCCATTCACGCCGAAGCGCAGGGGAAACAAAGCTACACGATGGCAAATGACATCTGGAGGCTAAAAAGCCCACATGCACACGTTAAAACGCAAGATCGGGGCGATTCTAACGAATCAACCCAAAACGAGTCACCGAGATTCTCGGACTCCTACCGGCCTCGAATGACAACCGATCGACACGAAACTAACATGAATGGGATTCAGACATCCCAACAGTCAATTTGACACTAACTACGCCGCAAATGGTTGCTGTTTTCCGGTGAACCCTACAAAACCCAAAAATCACGGTTTAGGCTAAACAAGCCCAAACTCAGCTGTTTCCACGCCGAACAACGTGCAATGGCAGGGAAAACGGGCAGGGAGAAGTGGTGATCCGTCACCCTACCTCCACCGAAGAAACCGTGCCCCGAAGGGACAAAACCGCGTCGAAAACCGCGCCGCAAGCTCAAACGCCGGCTTTGAATCCACCGTTCGGGATCACGCCAAAACCACTCCATCTTCGCTCCGTCGCGCACCCAATCAGCTCCACAGCATCCCCAACACATGCCCCTAGGTCCTCCGTCTGCAGCCGGAGCCAAGGAAGCTCGAGAGGAGAGAAAACGAAGAGAGAGAGAGGCGGCGGCGAAATGAGAAGGAGGAGAGAGGAAGGAAAAGAAAAAGGAAAAGAAATTAGGAATTTTCCTAATTTTTGAAAAATCTGATTTTTGGGCCTAACTCCGAAAAATACGCAAAAATAGTCGAAACGACCGGCTCGGAAAGTACATCGTCGCTGCAGTATCCTCGAGTCGATGAACTGACAAGTAAACTCACCGTAGGGTTCCGCAACTAGTACGAGAGAAAAACCCACACGGATCATAAAGCTCAACTCGGAAGCCACATAAGCGAACCGAAACTCATCGAAACTGATCCGAAAGATCCAATAAAGATCCAACCAGACCTACTAAGGATCCAGCAAAGATCCGGGACATTACAAAACTGGTCAAGATAAAGTCTGAAGACATTATTCATTAGTTGCATAAATGCTGCCGGGGCATTAGTTAACCCGAATGGCATTACCATGAATTCATAGTGGCCATATCTGCTCCGAAAAGTAGTTTTGTGTATGTCTTCATCTTTGATCTTGAGCTGATGATAACCAGACCTGAGGTCTATCTTGGAGAAATATTTTGCTCCTGAAATCTGGTCAAAGAGTTCATCTATACGCGGCAACGGATATTTATTCTTAATTATGAGTTGATTCCGTCGCCGATAGTCGATACATGGCCTGAGAGATCCATCCTTCTTCTTGACAAATAGAACTGACGCACCCCAAGGGGATGTGCTAGGTCGAATGAAACCCTTGTCTAATAACTCATAAAGTTGTTTCTTCAATTCCTTGAGTTCTGTGGGGGACATCCTGTAGGGAGCTATTGAAACATGTGCTGCTTTGGGAATGAGTTCAATGAAAAAGTTTACTTCCCTTTCGGATAGTAAACCAGGCAAATCTGATGGAAATACATCAGGAAACTCATTCACAACGGGAATGTCTTCTAAGATGATCTCCTTGGACTTGGTGATGATCACGGAAGCAAGAAAAGCTTCACATCCTTGTGAAATAAGTTTGCAAGCATGAAGAGATGAAATAATGGTAGGATGCTTTCTATATTTGATACCAAAGAAGGAAAACCTTGGAAGACCTGGTTTCCTAAAAGAGATAATCCGGTTGCGACAGTTTATATAGGCATCGTGATCCACAAGCCAATCTATACCTAAAATAGCATCGTAGCCCTCCATGTCAAGGCATACGAGGTTTGTAGGAAGGTTGTGATCTTCTACCATTACCTCACTATCTGGATAGTAATTTGTAAGTTTTGTTCAAGGACCTAAAGGTGTAGTAATAGCAAGGTCCGAAGGTAAAGGAATTGATGAAATTGATAAGGTTTTTGCAAAAGCAATAGATATAAGGGAATGAGAAGCACCAGTATCAAATAGTACGAATGCAAGATGGGAATAGATTTAGATAGTACCTTCCATTAGCCCATCATTCTTGGGTGCTTCTTCATCTTCCATAATAGCATTAAGACGGGCTTGTCGCTTACGTCCACCACCAGGAGTTTGTTCCTTCATAAAGGGGCAATCCGGCATGCGGTGCTCCCGACTGCCACATCGTAGACAAGCGCCGAGACGCTTCCAGCACTCTTCGACCGAATGACCGAACTTCTCGCAAAATGTGCAAGCCGCCATGACTTACTTTTCTTTTTCTTTGACCTTCTTATTCTTGTGGTAGCCACTACCACTCCCATTCTGAGATCTCTTCTTGCTATCACGGGATTTTTAAGGTTCCGTGATGCTAAACTTCTCCTTCTTTTCATGCCGATCAGACCTTCGGCTCGGCTCTTCTCCTTTACCTTTAATTTTTTCGACCTTCTCCAAGGGCCTTTCGCATAGATGTGCCCGTTGGACCATCTCCGCATATGTACGGATGTTCTGAGTCCCAAGTTGTTGAATAAAGTCGGGTCTTAATCCATCCCTAAATCGGTTAGCCTTTAATAAGTCCATGCTAACCAAATGAAGAGCATAAGGCGCCAGCCTAGAAAACTGGAGTTCATACTCCGCCACTGACATCATGCCCTGGCGTAACGAAGCGAATTCCATAGCTTTCCTCTCCTTGACATGTTTGGAAAACTATTTTTCTCAAAAGAGGGTAAGGAACCCCTCCCAAGTGTATGGTGCATCTTGAGGCGGTGCAGGAATTACTTTCCACCAGGTGCAGGCATCAATGTTTAACTAGAACGTAGCAAGACGGACCTTTTCTTGGTCGGCACACTGCATGACCTCGAATATACGATTCATTTCATCGATCCATTTTTCATCCTCATTAGGATTAGAGGGTCCTGAGAACTGCGGAGGATTTAAGCTCCAAAAATTGCAGTGTAGGTCTCCAACTCTTGCCCCTGCGCCAGCTTGGGCCATATTCTGTAATGCTTGGGTGAGACCTATAACGGTTTGCTGCATACCGTTCCAGTCAACACGGTGAGCCATGATGAGAGTGAGGTACCTGAGAAGAGTAATGAATTTTGTTAATTCTAATGGAATGAGTGGGGTTAATATCAGAAATAACTCTAATTACTATCTCATCCCAGGTTCTACCCAATACTTCTCATAGGTGGGGAGTTTCTTTCCTAGTTTCATAGGTGTGGGTACTTAAACCTCGGACTTAGTCTATGACATGGCTTTTCCCTAGGACTTCTAATCCTAAGCTCTGATACCACTCTAACTGTCACGCCCCAAGATTATGTAGCGGAAACAATCGGGAACGTGAACAGTAGGCTAGTATGCCTCGAGCAATCAATATAATCAGAGCGCAAGATAATCACATAAAAGTAATTACACAAGTAAACTTTTCCAAATTTCACTTTATTCCATAACAATAATAATATCAAAGTACATAAGATCTTCGACTCTATTTACTAGAAAAATAAAGATTACATCATGACTCGACTAGACACTTGATAACTAAGGCTTCTCTCGTTCATATGTCCTTCAATCAATCTCGGACCCGTTACTTGTATAATCCGAATCAGATTCACTTGTACTTCCCGGATCATTGAGAAAGTAGGTAATGAGCACACTTGCCCAATAGGTATCTTCATATCAACATGAAGGCAAATTTAAGTGATTAGCATTTTAGCTCTAGAGAATAAGATAAATCATGCAAATATGGTAAAACATGTAAACAAAACCAAAGTAACAAGATATGATCATGACGAGATACGAGAATATGATTGATCAAGTATATAACAAGAATGTAAATTTGGCCTTTCCATGAACAAGAATGTAACAATAATGTACTTTTCATAACCATAAAGGCTATGCACTAGAAAGTCAAGTAACACGCAAGAAAGTACTTTTCGCTTAATAGCAAGTACTTTGTGAATTTACGTGGATCTTTACTCATGTCCGTAGATTTTTAATTATTTATAAAGAAAGTACTCTCAGCGCAATGCGACGCCAGTAGCATCATACCCCATGGTTTATAATATGTTTCCGACAATCAGTCGAGGGGACTAGCATGGAGCCCTTGAACACAATCACTGCTCGAACTGCATCTTCAAGTATAAATTAAGCTACTTCCATGATTATAACAATAATGTGGCCAATAATTTATAACAATGATTCCATGATAAGGTAACCAAGGTATAGAACGTACCAATAATTGATTATGAGAATTCAAGAAATGCATTAATAACTAGGTTATGCTAAGGAGAAAATTCGGCAGCATAACGCTACATTCATTATCTTTCATATTTTTAACATTGACTTTATTAACATAAGTTCAGAGTCCCGATAATTCTAAGATCATCCAGAAACTCAAGAAAACCAACCCCAAAGGTCGAACCTCGGGTTAGACACATTCAGGAACCAAGCGGTCTTTTACTGGGCCATTTCTTGAGACAAGCGGTCTAGTGCAGGACCGTTTGATGTATGAAACAGAAAAATCAACATAGTGAAACCTCCTGGATCCTAGCAGTCATGGTAAAGGGTGCTTAGCGAGTGTAGCAGTCTAGGACATGGCCGCAAAGGTCTAGATCTCACAAAACACCGATAAAAGTGCTCTCTAGATAATGAGGTTTTAATGGTACAACCAGCTCGGCGTCCTAGTGGGAATCCCGGGCTCGCGAAGTCTTACGGAGGCCTTGAAACAAGATTTCCTATTCCGTTGGAAGGAATATCCAAAGGAGAGGTTATCAAGTCTAAGAATGTGTACTTATGTGCAAATGTGTAACTAATGACAACATACTGAGATATGTGCCATGTACTTAAGAAAATGACTCTAGAAGAGAAAGAATAGTGATAAAACAATAATCAAATAAGTCCATACCTTTATGAAAACAAGTCTCTAAATACAAGAGTATAAGTTTGGCCATAAAAATAACATAGGTTAAAAATAATCCCAAGTACATAAAAAACATGAAATCTTCTAGAGTAATCTATTAACATAACTAGGTATAAGAAAATAACACTTGAAACAGGAATAAAACCTACTTAACTAGGCTTAACATACATTAATTAGGGCTAATCTGTAATATGTTTTGGGTTAATAATATTACAAAAATCAAAAAATGCAAACGGTCTAGTGGGTGACTGTTTCCTTGGTGCTAACGGTCTGTCGTAGGACCGCTAGGGTTTCTGGTGGTCTACAGGAAGATCGCTTCTTCCTGTGTTACAGAAAACTCTATAATAATAAAACCAAAATACTTATCTACGGCATATAATGCATGAAAATCAACATGAATAAACTCTATAGCATGATAGAATGAGTATAGGCCAACAATATGCGTGGGTTTGTGTAATGAACAAGAAAATTCCCCTTTTACTCAATTAGGACTAGTTCATGCATGAATATTATACTAGATGCATAGTCTTAATGAAAACATAAAATTCTCGGTGTACTATGCATAAAATCGGATGAAATTAGAGGGCTTTTATTCCTGACTTCGAGTTTAAGCCTTTCATGAGATAACCTACCTATGTCATGGGCCTTAGACTTTGAATTTAGGGCTGGAGATTAACCCTAGTTTTCTGCACGTCCTATGCTGAACCAGCAACTTCACACCCTTGTATCTTCTGATTCCCTTGACCTAAAGACGTAAAATTTTTAGGGTAAGAAGAGAGTACTAAAAGGAACAATTTCTTCTAAAGAACCTCTATCTAATTACCTCGTTTAGGGCTTCCAATTTGCAGATCTTTCTGGGACGGTCGCACTACTTCCTGGGTTGTTTGCACCGAACCAGCGTCTTTGCAGGCTTCTATTTCCTTGTAGGCTTGATCTCCTAGAATGAAATTTGGATGGTAGTTAGACCTTAGTATAAGGAACAAATTCCTAGAAGAAACATACCTTTGATTTTACCTCTTTACCTTAGTTGGACGCGAGCCAAAAGTAAGGGTCGCATACGTTGGTTCTGGGGTCTATTTATAGGTTTAACTAGGGTTTTGAGAATTAGAATGAACTTAGAGTCTCAATTAGGTTTTCAATTCGATCTTCTAGCCTTATAGAATTATCTAATTAGTAGATAGCATCGATCCTAAGCTATTTGGATGCCCAAGTTCCAAGCTTTTCACTTTCTCTTCCTTTCACAGAATCTGTAGAGCCTAGTGGTCTACTGCTAGACCGTTTCCCATTGTTATGCGGTCTCGCGATAGACCGTTTTCTATTTTAGGCGCCAAGTTTGAAACTAGTTCAAACTCTTGGATCATTATCCATCTTTTATCCTAAAATATCCCTACTTATCTCCTAAATTCCGGGATTACACCAACTTTAAGCTTCTAGAATATGGGCTATGGTCCAAAACAGTCTTTTTGGGCCAATTGGGTTTATTATATGGGCCTAACCCTCTTGGATCAATGCATGGTCATAATAATTGGATTTAATTAACTATAATTCAATCAATAGCCTATTTAAATACTTAATAATTATATTTTTAATCCCAAAAATCCTTAAAAAATCATCGGGTATTACATGAATACTATGTATGCATGTACAGGGAGAACTATGCAGGTTCCATGTATTATGAAGACTATTTGTCCTATCTGCGGAGCACATATAATGTTAGATTGTTTGGAGATGAGATGTGGCCAAGTTTGAGCCCATATGATTAGGAGTATCTATCATTTATTTATATTTAAGAGTACCTATAAATCAATCATAATTTTCTTCATATCTTGAGTTTTGCACTTATCATTCAAGTTACTAATACAAAATTTTACAACATTTGCAGGTCATCATGGACGAACGACGTCACCTTGCATTTGATCATGGTTACACTATTGAGGGTGATTGTAGAAACCCGATAATTAAAAATGAGAAATAAAATTTTTAATTTCATTATGCAATTAAAATTTTTATGAAATAATTAAATTACATTTTTACTATATGAAATAAACTAGTTTATTGAATTTACTTGAATTAACTAGAAGTAAATAGAGATTAAGTGCTTTAAACCTTACATAAATCATAGAAAGTCCATGTAATGGACTAGGATAACAATTGGGCTATTGGATAATCCAAAATGGGCTAGATTAATAGATTAAAGGATTTATTAAAGGTTAAATTGACCTAAATTCGTAACATGTGTTTAATATGTAATTTAAGGGATTAAAATAACCTCTTTTCTAGAAGATTGACTCACGAATCAACCCTTACCTAATAGCCCACCTTAGACCAGCCGTTTTTACATTATTTTCACACCTAAGATGGGCTAGATTAAGAGGAGAAATGACATTTTTTTTCTAATTCGGACTTAATGGGTTTGGTGGAATTAGGTGATGAATCTTGACAAATTTGGCCAAGTTTTTGCTATAAATAGAATCCCATTCGACCATCAAATCATCCCTGGAGGTTAAGGTTACGCTGCTGCGAAGATTGGTGGAGATTTGAAGGAAGATTTGGAAGATCAAAGGGTTTTCTTATATTTGGGGATATTTCTTTAGATCCATCTAAAGGTAGGTGTCTCTCAGGCTAAACTCTAATTAAATCATGCCATCTTGTTCATTTTTCTGTCCTCTTTCCATTGATAGCTCATTTATTAAATTTCGTTATGAAATGAGCAAGTTATGGTCATTTTATTGGAGGGGTATTCCTATTTTTTCATCAGGTCCAGAACGTGCTATACCTCAGTAGCGCGTTTTGAATGCGCTGGCACGACATAGCGCGTTCATACATAGTATTTTCCCGCCCTTCGGGGGTCAAACTGATAATTTTAAAATTTTTCAGAACGCGCTACCCTCTGCTAGTGCGATCTTCAGATCACGCTAGCATAAGCTAGTGCGTTCATGAAATTAGAAGACCATGAAAAAAAAATTAAATTATGGATATTTCCCAGAACGCGCTACCCTCGGGTAGCGCGATCTTCAAGGTCGCGCTAGCATAAGCTAGCGCGTTCAAAAAAAATTATAATAAATATTATTTTTGGATATAAAAATAGCTCAGCACGGCACGGCACAAATAAATAAATATATATTATATATATATATATATATAATCCACACACAACTCGAGCCCACATCCTATGCCCCTTGGCTCTGACTTAAGGGTGAGCTCTCCAACATATAAAGCCAAGGAAGTTTTTTGTAACTTCCAATGTGGGACTAAACTTAAGCCACTATCCAATATGAACTATATCACTTGGAAATCCACATTAATTGTATGTATATAGTCACCAAAAGTAAGAAAAGACAATATTAGCATGTTTTGATTCTTACAGCATGTTAAAAATTATTTTGTAGAATAAAATTATTTTTGCATGTAAAAATATTTTTTTACCATATTACTAAATTATAATCATATTAGTAAATCAATGCATGAAAAATATTTTCAGCATGTTAAAAATGACTTCCAACATGATAAAATTATTTTCTACATACTGAGATGTAAAAACTATTTTCATCATGTTAAAATCTATCTAAAACTACCTATTGTGCATGCTAAACCTAATTTCTTATTAAATAATTAGTAAAATGATGCATGAAAATTACTTCCAGCATGATAAAATTACTTCCAGCATTATCAAATTATTTTCGGCATGTTAGAATTATTTTTAGCATGTTAAAATTATTTTTAGTATATTAAAACTTATTTTTTTGCATGATAATTCTATTTTCCTATCAAATAATTAGCAAATAAATATAGAAAAATGATTTTTAACATGATAAAATTTATGTTGTTATCAGAGAATTTCTGTAATCAGCATGGTAAACTTATCTTATCATCCTATCAGTAAGTTAATGTATGAGAATTATTTTAGCATGTTAAGTATTAATTTTAGCATGTTAAATATTAATTTCTAGCAGGTTAAAAATTAAATCCAACATGAAAATTTTATTTTATCATCTTATCAGTATAGTAACATATAAAAATCATTGTCAGCATGTTAAGATTATTTTCAGCGAGTTAGAGTTATTTTTGACATAAAATTCTATTTTCTTATCATATGGTTAATTAATGTATGATTAAATACTAATATGTAAACTCATGATTGTATTTCATAAAGCATATATTTTCATAACTAAAATTTGATGTTTTATGATTCTGAGATTAAGCTAAGATGTTTAAAAAAAATAATTCTAATAAAATTACTATCTTAAATTTTCTTCCTACTTACCGTTCATTTTTGAACTCCACGACTTAGTGTCGTTAAACATGATGCCTTAAATTGTCATCTACTTTTCTTGCAACTTCTGAAATTTTGCCAAATCTGTACTTATTACAAACATCATTTTCTTGAAAATCATTGGCCATATACATTAAAGTGGATGTCTAAACGTACTTAGGATCTTCGGATCCATATGACTCAATGCCTGGCATTAATGGGGCCCGGTCTGGTCCTGGGGGGAGCGCCTGAAAGTACTTGTGCCCATGGGAGTTGATTGACTAACGGTGTGGTATTACATCGAAGTGCATGATAGATTTACTTGATACGGCATTCCACTATTCGTACTTGTTTACTTGTTACTTGTTTACTTGAAAATTACATGAATTACTTGACTTGCGTGAAAATGGCCAATTACATGAAATTCTTTACTTGTTCAAAGTCATTATTTGGAAATTCATCTTGATATCATATTATCTCAATTACTTGGAAATTCCATTCATGTTTATACACTTCTCGATACAAGTTAGAAAATTGTTTAAATTGTTAATACTTAAAGATTGCCTGGTTCTTAGAGATATAAAATCCTACTGAGCTTTTAGCTCACCTTACATTTTGGTTAATTGTTGCAGGAAATGAAAATGAACAAGGGAATGGACAAGAGTGAGAGAGTGATTTTCCTTTTTACCTAGGTTTATGTAGATCATTAGTGTTTTTACAAGAATGATGTACTTTGAGATTGAAAGTTGTAATTTACCTTTATGGCTTATCAATTAGTGTTGTAAACTTCATTTTGATGGAATAAAGGTACCATTTTCCCATTCATTTCTATCTTTAGAAATAAAATTGTACATGCTCTGATCAACACGATTGTTTACGACTTGTCGCACCCTCGATATTCCGCGTCGGGATGTGACAATCTTTGTGGTATCAGAGCCTATGTTACATAAAATCCTAGGTTTCACAATTATAGGTTCATTCTTAAAACATAGTTTTCCCTCAAACATAGGTTCTAGATCAATATCTAGAAATTTGATAGATCTTGAACTTTCTCGGTAAGATTTGGGTAGAAACACGGGTTAAGTTTTAAGAAAAAGGGAATTATCAGGAAATAAATATCAAAACAAAAATAATATACCTTGGAATTATGGTTTCAGGCTAATTCTCATAAATGGCCGCCGAGAGAGCTCAATGGCGCGAGATTCAGTGCACTGTTCAAGGCTTAACCCAAGCCCTCCAACAGATTGCTCAGGGAGGAGCAAACCGAGGAGTCGGAGATTTGCATAGGAATTTTCGAAGCATGAACCCTCCCAAGTTCGCTGGATCTACGGATCCAGATGAAGCCGAACACTGGATTAAGGAGATCGAGAGGATATTCCGAGTCATGCAATGCGCTGACAAGGAGAAGGTCCTACTCGCTACTTTCCAACTGGAAAGGGATGCACGTGCCTGGTGGGAATCGGTCGAAGCTACTTTACCGCACGACCAAATTCTATGGGAAGAGTTCGTGGAACACTTCAATAGTAAATACTTCTCCGATCGAGTACAAGAAAGGAAGGCCGTCGAGTTTGCCGCTTTGAAGCAAAGGGGTTTATCAGTTGCGGAATATGAAGCTCAATTTTCAAGGTTATCTCGGTACGCTCCACATCTCGTGGGTACTGACAAAATGAAGGCACGGAGATTTCCTAATGGCCTTGAGCCTCAATATATTACTCAACTAGCCCCGATGGATATCCAAATTTATTCAGATGCGGTACGGAGAGCACAACTCCTAGAAGATGCAACGGAGTTATCGGATCGCATCCGAGGAAGGGAAGCCAAGAGAGAGCAAGTCACTGGGTCCGGAAGCTTCAAACCTTCCTTCGGGAAGGAAAGGCCCAATGACGGGCGTAATTTCATCAAGGACGGGTGAAATTTCAACAAAGGTGGATGTAATTTTCATGGGGACAAGAAGCCGAGGACATTCAACAAGCAAATTGTCCCTATATCGGCAACATCAAAGGAATTATGCAAATACTGCGAGAAGCCCGGACATAAAGCCGAGGAATGTTGGAGAAAGCTCGGTGCATGTCTTCGATGCGGGAGTCGGGAGCATAGGATCCCGAATTGCCCTCTTCTCAACGAGCAAGCTCCATCACCGACAAAGCTTCCTATTATTGCCCAGAAGTCAGGAAGACTTCAAGCCCTTATGGGTACGGAACCTACCGAGAAAGGAGGCATCGTGGAAGGTACTCTTTTCATATACGCCAAGCCTGCCTCTGTCTTATTTGACACCGGAGCTACGCATTCATTTATATCTAGAAGATTTGCTGGTCTTTTACCTATGAAGCCTGTTCCGTTAGATTCTACACTCACTATCACTATCCCTATTAGAACGGGAACGAAGATTAAACACTTCTATCCTGATAGTGAAATTCTAATTAGTGGTTATAACTTACCCGCTGATTTGGTATGCATAGAGATGGAAGGATATGATGTTATTTTGGGTGCCGACTGGCTATCTACACATGGAGCTAGTGTCAATTGCAAGTTGGGTATGGTAACTTTTATGGGTTACCCCGACCTTCTATTTTCTGGCATCAAGCATTCTAGACACATATCTCTCATTTCGGCCCTCAAAGTCGAGAAATTATTAAGGAAGGGTTGTGTCGATTTCTTAGTTTGTATCACTATGACCGAGCACACTGAACCCGTTCTATAAGACATTCCTATCGTTCGGGATTATTCTGATGTATTTCCAGACGAGTTACCTGGTATTCCTCCCGAGAGAGAAGTGGTTTTCTCTATTGATTTAATTCTGGGAGCGGCACTAGTTTCTAAAGCTCCATATCGGATGTCTGCCGTGGAAATGAAAGAATTAAAGGATCAATTATTGGAATTACTGGAGAAGGGGTTTATCCGACCAAGTACTTCACCTTGGGGAGCCCCAGTCTTATTTGTCAAGAAGAAGGATGGTTCGATGAGGTTATGTGTTGATTATTGGTAATTGAATCAACTCACCATCAAGAATAAATATCCATTACCGAGGATTGATGAATTATTCGACCAGATTTCTAGAGTGCGATATTTCTCAAAGATCAAGCTTCGATCTGGTTATCATCAATTAAAGATCAAAGAAAGTGATATTCACAAGACTGCATTCCGGAGTAGGGATGGACATTACGAGTTCACCGTTATGCCTTTTGGCTTAACAAATGCGCTTGCTACATTCATGCAATTAATGAACAACGTATTCAGGCCATACCTCGATCAATTTGTGGTTGTCTTCATTGACGACATTTTGATCTACTCCAACTCTAAGGAAGAACATGAGGAACATCTTAAGAAAGCCCTTCAATTATTAAGAGATCACAAGCTTTATGCCAAATTAAGCAAGTGTGATTTCTGGTTGGAGGAAGTTTCTTTTCTCGGTCACATAATTTCCCGGAACGGTATCGCCGTCGATCCTTCAAAGGTCGAGGCCGTAAAGAACTGGGAAAGACCTACTAGTGTGACGGAAATCTGAAGCTTCTTGGGATTGGCTGGATATTATCGAAGATTTATCAAGGATTTCTCAAAGATCGCAGTATCTTTAACAAGATTGACAAGGAAGGAGAATCCTTTTATATGGTCTGAGGAGTGCGAGAAAAGCTTTCAAAATTTAAAGGATTGTCTGACGACTGCTCCTATTCTCACATTACCTACGGAAGGAGGAGGATTCGAAGTGTATGCTGATGCATCTGGAATTGGCCAAGATTGCGTATTAATGCAACACGGCAAGGTCATAACTTATTTTTCACGGCAATTGAAGAAACACAAGAAAAGTTATCCCGTACATGACCTAGAACTGGCAGATGTGGTCTTTGCTTTAAAGATATGGCGACATTATCTCTATGGCGAAGCCTTTACTGTGCATTCTGATCACAAGAGTCTCAAATATTTATTCTCTCAAAAGGAGCTCAATATGAGACAAAGACGGTGGTTGGAATATTTAAAGGATTTCAACTTCTCTATATAATATCACCCAGGAAAAGGCAATGCCGTAGCTGATGCACTTAGCCGAAAACCAATAGCTTTATTATCGAGCATGATGGTTAAAGAATGGCATCTACTTGAAGAAATTGCCAACTTAAACCTCAATATGGAGGAGAAGGAAGGCGGAGTCTTTATTGTAAATATTCGACTCCAACCCGAGTTACTCTCGGAAATCAAGGAACGGCAAGTTGATGATCCGTTGATCGTGGAAATTAAAGACAAATTAGATCAACGACTGGATTTCCTTCTGGCTGATGATGGAAGACTATTATTCAAAGGAAGAACTTGTATACCCGATTGTTCTACTATCAAGGGTAAAATCCTAGAGGAAGCACATCGATCAAGGTACACTATTCACCCCGGTGCTACAAAAATGTACCAAGACCTCAAGAGAACATTCTGGTGGCCTAATATGAAGAGAGAGGTAGTCGAGTTCGTAAGCCGATGTTTGGTTTGTCAACAAGTTAAGGCCGAACACCTCAAACCGGCTGGCAAGCTCAAGCCTCTCGAAATACCGGAATGGAAATGGGATGGTATTGATATGGACTTCATTGTTGGATTACCGAAGACTCGAAATGGTTTTGATGCTATATGGGTAATTGTGGATCGGCTAACAAAGTCCGCTCACTTTTTACCTATGAAGACTAGATGGACCGTGGATGTTCTAGCCGCCTTATATATCAAGGAGATCATAAGGCTGCACGGTATCCCAAGCTCTATCATTTCGGACCGAGATCCGAGATTCACCTCTCATTTCTGGAAGGGTTTACAATCGTCTATGGGTACTAGACTAAGGTTTAGTACGACTATTCACCCTCAGACGGATGGACAAACCGAGAGGGCAAATCAAATTATTGAACATATGTTGAGAGCCTGCATGATTGACTTCGGTGGTAGTTGGCATGAACACTTACCGCTGACAGAGTTCGCTTATAACAATAGCTATCAGTCGAGTATTCAAATGGCACCATTCGAAGCAATATATGGCCGAAGTTGCAGATCGCTTCTATGCTGGAGTGAGGTTGGTGACAAGGGATTGCTTGGTCCCCACATTGTACAAGACACAACCGACAAAATCCAGTTAATACAAGAAAGGCTAAAGGTCGCCCAATCAAGGCAAAAGAGCTACACCGACAATCGGAGGAGAGACCTTGAATTCCAAGTGGGGGAGCATGTCTTCTTAAAGATCTCACCCACCCGTGGAATTAGAAGATTCGGCATCAAAGGAAAGCTAAGTCCGAGATTTATCGGCCCTTTCGAGATTCTGGAAAGAATCGGCGAGGTAGCATACAAGCTGGCTTTACCTCCTCAACGGGCCGGTGTACACGACGTATTCCATGTATCCATGCTAAGGAAATACGTCTATGATCCTTCACATGTGATTCAATTTGAAGAATTGAAACTCCAAAAGGACTTATCATATGAAGAAAGATCATCAAGATACTAGATCGGAAATTACACCAACTGAGAAATCGGGCCATACCAATGGTGAAAGTCCAATGGAGCAAGCGTGGATTCGAGGAAGCAACCCAGGAATTGGAAGAATCCATCAAGAAGAAATATCTAGATTTAATCTCAGGTTAGAAATTCGACCTTTCTACTCGAATTTTTGACTTATAATGTGAATTTGGAGGACCAAATTCTTTTAAGTGGGGGAGGATGTAGAAACCCGATAATTAAAAATGAGAAATAAAATTTTCAATTTCATTATGTAATTAAAATTTTCATGAAATAATTAAATTATATTTTTACTATATGAAATAAACTAGTTTATTGAATTTGCTTGAATTAACTAGAAGTAAAAAGAGATTAAGTACTTTAAACCTTAGATAAATCATAGAAAGTCCAATAAAAGTCCATGTAATGGACTAGGATAACAATTGGCCTATTGGATAATCCAAAATGGGCTAGATTAATAGATTAAAGGATTTATTAAAGGTTAAATTGACCTAAATTCGTAACATGTGTTTAATATGTAATTTAAGGGATTAAAATAACCCCTTTTCTAGAAGATTGACTCACGAATCAACCCTTACCTAACAGCCCACCTTAGACCAGCCGTTTTTACATTATTTTCACACCTAAGATGGGCTAGATTAAGAGGAGAAATGACATTTTTCTTCTAATTCAGACTTAATGGGTTTGGTGGAATTAGGTGATGAATCTTGACAAATTTGGCCAAGTTTTTGCTATAAATAGAACCCCATTCGACCCTCAAATCATCCCTGGAGGTTAAGGTTACGCTGCTGCGAAGATTGGTGGAGATTTGAAGGAAGATTTGGAAGATCAAAGGGTTTTCTTATATTTAGGGATATTTCTTTAGATCCGTCTAAACGTTGGTGTCTCTCAGGCTAAACTCTAATTAAATCATGTCATCTTGTTCATTTTTCTATCCTCTTTCCATTAATAGCTCATTTATTAAATTCCGTTATGAAATGAGCAAGTTATGGTCATTTTATTGGAGGGGTATTCCCGTTTTTTCATCAGGTCCAGAACGTGCTATACCTCAGTAGCGCGTTCTGAACGCGCTGGCCCGACATAGCGCGTTCATACATAATATTTTCCCGCCCTTCGGGGGTCAAATTGATAATTTTAAAATTTTTCAGAACACGCTACCCTCTGGTAGTGCGATCTTCAGATCGCGCTAGCATAAGCTAGCGCGTTCATGAAATTAGAAGACCATGAAAAAAAAATTTAAATTATGGATATTTCCCAGAACGCGCTACCCTCGGGTAGCGCGATCTTCAAGGTCGCGCTAGCATAAGCTAGCACGTTCAAAAAAAATAGCACGGCACAAATAAATAAATAAATAAATAAATAAATATAGTTTTGTATCCACACACAACTCGAGCCCACATCCTATGCCCCATGGGTCCTGACCCAAGGGTGAGCTCTCCAACATATAAAGCCAAGGAAGCTTTTTGTAACTTCCAATGTGGGACTAAACTTAAGCCACTATCCAATAGGAACTATATCACTTGGAAATCCACATTAATTGTATGTATACAGTCACCAAAAGTAAGAAAAGGCAATATTAGCATGTTTTGATTCTTACAGCATGTTAAAAATTATTTTGTAGAATAAAATTATTTTTGCATGTAAAAATCTATTTTTTACCATATTAGTAAATTCTAACCATATTAGTAAATCAATGCATGAAAAATATTTTCAGCATGTTAAAAATGACTTCCAACATGATAAAATTATTTTCTACATACTGAGATGTAAAAACTATTTCCATCATGTTAAAATCTATTTAAAACTATCTTTTGTGCATGCTAAACCTAATTTCTTATTAAATAATTAGTAAAATGATGCATGAAAATTACTTCCAGCATGATAAAATTACTTCCAGCATGATCAAATTATTTCCGACATGTTAGAATTATTTTTAGCATGTTAAAATTATTTTTAGTATATTAAAACTTATTTTTTTGCATGATAATTCTATTTTCCTATCAAATAATTAGCAAATAAATATAGAAAAATGATTTTTAGCATGATAAAATTTTTGTTGTTATCAGAGAATTTCTGTAATCAGCATGGTAAACTTATCTTATCATCCTATTAGTAAGTTAATGTATGAGAATTATTTTAGCATGTTAAGTATTAATTTTAGCATGTTAAATATTAATTTCTAGCATGTTAAAAATTAAATCAGGATGAAAATTTTATTTTTATCATCTTATCAGTAAAGTAACATATAAAAATCATTGTCAGCATGTTAAGATTATTTTCAGTGAGTTAGAGTTATTTTTGACATAAAATTCTATTTTCTTATCATATGGTTAATTAATGTATGATTAAATACTAATATCTAAACTCATGATTGTAATTCATAAAGCATATATTTTCATAACTAAAATTTGATATTTTATGATTCTGAGATTAAGCTAAGATGTTTAAAAAAAATAATTCTAATAAAATTACTATCTTAAATTTTCTTCCTACTTACCGTTCATTTTTGAACTCCACGACTTAGTGTCGTTAAACATGATGCCTTAAATTGTCATCTACTTTTCTTGCAACTTCTGAAATTTTGCCAAATCTGTGCTTATTACAGACAACATTTTCTTGAAAATCATTGGCCATATACATTAAAGTGGATGTCTAAACGTACTTGGGATCTTCGGATCCATATGACTCAATGCCTGACATTAATGGGGCCCGGTTTGGTCCTAGGGGGAGCGCCCGAAAGTACTTTTGCCCATGGGAGTTGATTGACCAACGGTGTGGTATTGCACCGAAGTGCATGATAGATTTACTTGATACAGCATTCCACTATTCGTACTTGTTTACTTGTTACTTGTTTACTTGAAAATTACATGAATTACTTGACTTGCGTGAAAATGGCCAATTACATGAAATTCTTTACTTGTTCAAAGTCATTACTTAGAAATTCATCTTGATATCATATTATCTCAATTACTTGGAAATTCCATTCATGTTTATACACTTCCTGATATAAGTTAGAAAATTGTTAATACTTAAAGATTGCCTGGTTCTTAGAGATATAAAATCCTACTGAGCTTTTAGCTCACCCTACGTTTTGGTTAATTGTTGCAGGAAATGAAAATGAACAAGGGAATGGACAAGAGTGAGAGAGTGATTTTCCTTTTTACCTAGGTTTATGTAGATCATTAGTGTTTTTACAAGAATGATGTACTTTGGGATTGAAAGTTGTAATTTACCTTTATGGCTTATCAATTAGTGTTGTAAACTTCGTTTTGATGGAATAAAGGTACCATTTTCCCATTCATTTCTATCTTTAGAAATAAAATTGTACATGCCCTGATCGACACGATTGTTTACGACTCGTTGCACCCTCGATATTCCGCGTCGGGGCGTGACAGTGATCGACATATGTACTGTAGATACTGTGGACATCACGTCACCTGTATACACAGATTTGTAGAGCACCTTACGGGAGTGGGACAGGATTGCCGTGTATTCTCCTTAGTTCCAGAGGATGTCCGAGATCACTTTCTGACACAGTTACGGGAGGAATATGTTTCTCGTAGCCGAGCTGGGGCATCCTCTTCTACGTCTAGGGTACCCCCACCACTAGCACCGGGTGGAGTAGGATCTTTCTTCATGTCCAGAGTTCGAGCAGCACCAGCACCAGTCGCACTAGTAGCAGATGATAGACTTGAATGTATAGATGTAGTTAGAGATTTTTTTAGAGATTTTCATGTACCCTCCACTGCTGCACATGACCCAGCCTTTGTGCAGATGGTTACATATTTTCAGGCTCACCTACATATACCTCCATCCACTTGGATAGAGTTAGATTATACGGGTCATCAGTCTCATGTATCTGATTCTGATTGGGATTTAGGATTCACAGATGAGTCAAATGAGTGAGTTTTGGCATTTTGTACTTTATGACTGGAGTTGAATGATGTCATTATTATGTCTATGTTTGCTTTAACATATTAAGGGATCTTTTTTTATCTCTTCAAATAAGATGTTTAATTAAGAGGTGTAATATGTTATTTTTATATAATTAATTATATGTAATGTAGTATGGATATATGATCACAAAAATAACTCTACATTCTAATATTTTTAAATGTATATATCATTTATAATTTAAATAAAATTTAAATAAAATTTTGTTTTTAAAAATAACATTTAAAAATTTAAAAAATCGCTTCATCTTTCCGAGCGGACCAGGACGTTGGGCGCCCCGCCCGACCCGACCCGTCCCGGGCCGTGACCGGGATGGGTGGGTCGGTCGGGATGGCAAACCCTGCTTGTCACAGGTTGGCCGTGGGTGTATTTTGCATGAGTTTCTGTAGTTTCAACCATCGACATTTGAGGGCCAGCCAGATCCTAATATAGCAAGATCATGGATTGATGCAATAGAATGAGTGTTCTGATCGATGGAATATATAGATGATGAGAGAGTCTTGTTGGCGAGCTACAGGTTGTAGGGTCTAGCTCTTTTATGGTGGACTTCGGAGTGGGAGACGGCCTTTCAGTCTTGACCGCTTCGGCAGATTTTATGGCAGTAGTTTATTGAAATGTTTGAGCGAGTTTATAGTTCTGAGTACTTGCAGATGGAAAGGACGTTTCTGTTCCTGAATTTACAGTAGGGTGAGATGACAGTAATGCAATACCGGGCTCATTTTGTGGAATTGGGCCATTATGCCCCGCATGTAATGATGGATGAAGCTTTAAGGACCCGATAGTTTCTTCGAGGCTTGAGAATAGAACTATGGCAGGTGCTAATCCCAACGCGAGTTACAAATTTGGATGTGGCATATCAGGCTGTGGCGGCTCTGGAGGTGGATATTGTGAGGACTCGAGAGTTTTCGATAGGGCAAATTTAGCATGATCATGTTTAGCGGTAGGTTCTTCAGTAGAAAGATGTCATCCCGCAGTCTCCGAGCTAGCCGAGATCGTCATCAATCCCATCCCTTGACGCGAGTTCTCCTTTATCAGGACCGAGGTTCAGGTGTATGACTAGGTTGTTCCGAAGGAACAAGCCCAGCAGAAGGCATTGGGAGTAGTAAGCGTTACCGGTGGCAAGCTTTGAGCCGTCCATGGTTCAGCCACTATGCCACAACATGACCGAGCACCCAGGGCAGTGTTCGAGATGTGGTGGTTTTGATGTTGGCAGGTCATGTTCTGCGATTGTGGCAGAATTAGTGTGCTTTAGGTGCGGACAGATTGGGCATATTGTTCGTGAATGTCCTTTAAGACCATACCAAGTTTAGCAATCGTAGTGGCGATCTTCTGATTCAATGAGGCAGGGGTCCCGAGATGCGCAAGGTGTGTGACCGAGAGATCGTTGTGGTATTTCCCCCTCATGGAAGGTATGATTTGTGTTTTATTTAATTATGTATTGTGTATTATTCAATTCTGTTGTTTTCCATCTTGTCTATGCATGGGAACCTTCTCGAGCATGTTGGGGAGTTTGTAAGGGTGCCTTGAGTGCTGGTAGTGGATCTACCTGCGGGAGTTTCATGTCCACCCTTCACTGTGATCGAGTGTCTCAACGTTGTTGAGCATGTGGAATTACCAGTTGGGCTGTGTATGTGGCATCGTATGGCCGGTGTCGTGATTTCCAAAGCATTTTGGGCTGAGACCCATAGTGTTGTAAGTGGTTTGCCAAACTAAGAGAGTGAGTCTACACCCCAGACTTAAGGTGTTTGAGCTTTCCTCACCCTAATTTCTAGGTTTAGTTAACTGAGTTCGGAATCATTTCATGGTGGATGCCAGGATCTTCTTGCTTTGGTTGTGCAAGTTGTGCAGGGCTGCGTAGCGGAAGCGTGGTGGGTCCATAACCCACTGGCCTAAAGATCGGAGAAATGATAGGAGATCGAGAATATTTCGGTGATGAGAAGAGTTGGAGACTTCCTGGTCAATTGTAAAAGGGTTATCCCTTGACTTGAGATTATGTTGGCCATGAAGGTTGCATCAGTTGTTGTGCCATTGTCTGAGGCATTGCTTATGTGGCATCGATAGAACTGTGGATTAGATGGCTCAACTGCGAGAGCTGTTGAGCGAGGGTGATGTTCGCACTAGTCTTCTCCGTGAATTGTGCATTATGGTCTATAGCAGACTTAGTTGGTTGTTAAACTTGTGTACGGACTGTGGGCCATTCGATTGACTTGGACGGAGTGTGAACATTTATTGCCTAGAGTTGATGAATGATTTGACCGGCTCTGGTCAAGAAGGGTGTTCTCGAGGTAGATTCGAGATTCTGCATATGTGGTTGCTAGTGAAATAGTTCTTGGGTTCAATGGGGGTGCTGCCCTGGTAATTGTGTGGAGTGTCGTGCTGAGTGTTCGACAGAGATGATAGGGACCCAGTCGAGGTTTAAGTGGAGGTCATTAGGGGAAGGATCCAGTTATGGAAAGTCAGGAATGACTAGTGTTCAACGTAGATTGTGCCACCGTCGACCTGATCATTATAAAGGATGGAAGGCACTTTCCTACTCGTGAGAGTATGTGCTAAAAATTATGGAATTGTGTGCTATCTCTTGGTCCCTGCGATTTTGTGATGCGTATGAGCACTGAGCGTTGGCAAGTGAGGGTTAATCAGTTGAGAATGAAGTTTCAAAAAATGTGGGAGTATGGAACGGACGGTTCTTTGGTATAAGGGCTACTGAAGTCATGGTGTTTGATGGAGGGCCCCATGTTGTTTCGAATTGGAAAGAGTTTTCTGAAGCTCTAAGATCAGGGTTAGTGAAATTGAGAATTGCCAGGTTTCTATGGGTGACCTCATTATACTCCCCTTTATGAGAGGTTAGAGTTGACAAGGGAGTTGAGTTGTAACCAGAAATGGTGTGTGGATGCCGTTGGCCCAGTGAGTGAAGATATTAGGTGTTAGAGTCAAGGGTGAATTGCTGAGATCTGAAAATGGTTGGTTATTGGCTCCTGTAAGAGAAGCAGAAGAGGAGAATGAAGCATGAAAGAATTCCTATCGACATGTGACCAGTGGCTGGCAGATGGACTTCTGAAGCCAGGATGTTTGTTAATCGAGGTGGGTTGGAAATGCTGAGAATCGTGGAATTGTGAGGCCTCAGGTGGCTGCTCACGCTGTGTCCCATGCGTGTAAATGGAGTTGGGACCAGAGTTGGTCCAGTGATGTTCAACAGTGCTTCAACTTGCAAGGTGCAGGATGCAGGTGTCTGGGAGCTGTCGGAAAAGTTATGGTCGGCAGGTGTGGAAGCTCATGTCTTGATTGGACTATTGAGTATGGTTCCTCAGTTGTGGTAGGAGTCTGTGTGAGGGTCATATCTCCTTGCCATGTGGGGACTTTTGTCAAGTATTACTCGTGTTTTTGAGATCTCAGTGTGGTTGAGGTTATGCTAGACCCGTTTGTTTTTGGTATGCCTTGCTCGTTCCTGAGGTTTTGCGTGGGTAGTTTTTTGGGTCGTACGGGAAGAGATGGGAGCGTTCCCAGGTACCCAGTGGAGTGAGTCTTTCTTTCCTTGTGAGCATGGTGCATTCCTTCAAATTTCGAGGACAAAATTTCTGTAAGGGGGAGGATTGTAACTATCCAAGTCTTCAGATCTAGTATTTGCGGGTTTCGGAGTGTTTTCGTAGGTCCTTGATCATAATTTCTAATTAAAATAGAATTTTCTAAATATCAGATATTTGGATCCCCAAATATGAGATAATAATTTATTTTTAGACTCTGTTGTGTAACATGTGAGTTATGCATTTTTCGAGGATCACAGGGTTATTTTTTGCTAATTTTTTTATTTTTTTCAGATTTTTCAACCCCGAAATTAAAACCTATAAATAACCCTTAAACCCCCTCACTTCTCATTCTCTCATTTCTCCCTCTCTCTCCACCGTTTCTCTCCCTTTCTCTCCCTCACACCTCCGATGGCTGACGGAGAGCATGGTGGATGAGGCGGCCAGAGCAACGGCGGTGACGACAGTGAGGATCGAGCCCTTGAATGAGAGCGGTCGCGATGGCGGGGCGTTTTCGTGTTTTCAAGGAAAATCGGCCGAGAAAGAGACATTTTTGGCGTGGATCGACGTCCCCTTCATGTGGAATCTTTGTGAGAGGTAGGGGGATGGATCTCTAACCCCTACGTGTTGATTTCCCACAACTTCGTGTCGTTTTGAGCGAGATAGAGTGGGTATTCCTTTTGTCAGGGATAAAATGCATGTTTTGGGGCGAGTGGCGATTTCCACCTATCCAGATAGTTTTTCTTAGCCAATCTCGTGACATTGATGGAATGGATGTTGGGGAATGGTTCCCCCTTTCTTTTCCCATAGTTCCATGTGATTGGGGGCCATGGTGAGGCCGAGAGCGGGTTTATGTTATGTTTTGGGAGGGTTTGAGCATGATTTGGGGTGAGTAACGGATTTGCCCAATCGACCTGAGTTTTATGGTTTAAATCAGTCCTCCTGGTGGGTAGGAGGTTGTGGGATGGTTCCCCCTTGTTTTTCCCCTCGTGCGGAGTGAGTGGGGCATGGAACGGGACCCCATGGCGGGGCTCTCACAACAAAATGGCTAGAATCAGTCAACTGATAGCCTGAATCAGTCGACCATTCTGGCCCCTTTCTGAATAGGTCATTTTGGGAGTTTCGGTCGACTGACCCAGGCAGGATCAGTCGACTGATCTGCCTTGTTGGTCGATCGACCAGAAAGGCCAGTCAACCATTTCTTGGCGTTGGCTGACCGACCCAAGCCCCCTTTGGCTTGTTTGACCCTTGTAACTCGATTTTCACCCCGGAGCACCCAAATTAATATTTTATTCATGAAAACCCATAAGACTTGGGTAACTTCGACCTTGTATGGGTGGTGGTCGCCCCGAGATTTGTTTCCCCCACATGTGAGGTTTTGTGGTTCTTCGTAGAGGGTTTGCCCACAGGGTTGGGTGTTCTTATAAGCACCCCATGTATCTACGTGAGTCACTTGGGACTAGTGCCCCTTGGTCCTTAGCCGACCTTGCATGTGGACTCGAGGGACATGTCAGTGTGATATGTTCGGGCGGGTATTTGTTAGTTTATGTCTGACCTTGTGTCACAGCTTGATATCGTATTCCACTAGGGTGTTGAGTACGAGGCTGTATTCCACTAGGGCGTTGAGTACGTGCACCGGCACTCCAATGGTTTAGGGTTTCTATAAGACTACGGGTTTACTATTTTACCGTAGCACTACCTTGAGTGCATCTCATTGATAGATTGGGCGAGGATAGCCTAGTGTGCGCAACGCTCATTTAGTAGAGGCGAGGACAGCTTAGAGCGTAAGGTGCGTTAGTTGGGACAAGTGTATGTCACTGGTGGATGCAAAGGCTCATACCCCGTGTTATGTTACAGGACACGGCTGTGTTGTTGGGTGCAGATGCACGGATCCTAGCCAGTCCCAGGGAGAGGTGTGTGTGCGTGTTTCTCTGCCCCACTCGAGGATAGGGTGTGGGCCATGTGCATGAGACTTGAGAGATGGCCGGTTGAGGTAGAGTTACTGACAGTGTTGTCATGGCCCTCCCGACAGTTGAGATAGAGCATACACGACGGTGAGGTCGTGGCTCCCTTCTTGGTTCGAGACTGAGGTTTCTCCGTCATTGAGGCCGTAGTCCCCCCGAGAGTGGAGGTTGTGCCCTTGACGATGTGGTCTTACCTGTGGCTTCCGTTAGTGAGGACGGGCCTTCACAACAGAGGTGTCATGGGTTTCTCTGGTAGTGTACCCATGGTTTGCCATTGGTTTGACAATTCCAACCATGAGGTTGAGATTTTTCCCCATTTTTCCTGTTGAGAGTAGGGGTAGCTTAAAGAGCCATGATTTCCCCCGACTGTTGTCGTTACTACTCTTGTTACTACTGTTACCCTTGTTGTTATTGTTATTGTTGCTTTTCTTGCTGCTATCACTTCTATTATTGTTGTTGTTTACTGTCATTATCGTGGTGGGGATCCGCGGGACCCCTACTAAGCCAATGAGATGAGACTCACCCCTTCCTTTTCAGGTGCGATGTTTCCACTCGAAGTTCAGTGGTCCAGTGCGGCTTCCAAAGAGTTTAGTTGCCAGTGTGCTTGAGCCGAGGTATGCCCCAAGGCTGTGTACTTTTCTCTTCTTTTGGATAGTACTTTTTGGACATTGTACTCTGGATTGTAAACTATCTTAATTGTATTAAATGTAATTTAATTTCTGCACTTTAAATTTTGTATTTATTTTATATTCTGATGCATCTTCACAGCGTTATTTATACCCTTCCGAGCCCATGGCTCTTGGTACCGAGTCAGGATTCGGGTCGTGCGAGTTCCTTTCCGGTGCTCAGATCCTAGGTCGTGGCAGCCAACATAGAGACTTCTGGGGTTCCCTTTGTTGTGTCCCTGTGGTTTTGATGATGGTTTTGATGATTGATGTGGTTTTGATGATGGTTTTGTTGATTGATTGTTGGTGAGAGTTAATCAAATGTTCAGTCATCCTGCTGCTCAATTTAGAGTCATATTTGATGATCAGTCATGCTACATGTTAAACTGATGCATAAAGCATTCATTGCTGTGGTTTTAATGATTTATCTGGTTTTGATGATTGGTGTTTGATGTTAATCATTGTGAGTCATCCTGCTGAAATGTTCATTCAGGGTTTCATATGCTCAGTCAGTTTATTTGTTTACACTGTGAATCATTGTAATTGAAGTTTCAGACTATTATCTGCTGCATAAAGCTTTCATATGCATTTACAGAGTCTACACATTGATTGGCAGTAAGTCTGCACATTGAGCGTCTTATGGAAGTCCATACAGTGCATTGCCTTGGCTAAGTGTATACACTGTCAGTCTCATTTTGAGTCAAAGTCCATACATTGGATTGTTACTCACATCGCCTTCAGGCCTCCAAGTCTGTACACTGGCCTTCTTTCATGATATACTACACGTCTACTCATTCAACACTGGTCTTCCAAGTTCTGTACAGCGTGAAGTCTCACCTCGTGTTGTTTCCCCTCACTAACACGAAAATATTTCGTGTCGTCTGAGGTTATAACACTTCGTGTTGATTTCCATGCGTGACAGGATAACTTGTATGAGGTTAGACTTCGTGTCGTTTTCCTTGTCGTGTCTTCGTGTTGGTTTTGTCTTCGTGTCCTCGTGTTGTTTTAGTGTCTTCATCTTCGTGTTATTTTAGTGTTTACGTCTTCGTGTTATTTCTGCGTTTGAGTCTTCGTGCTATTTCTGTCCCTCTCGCCTTGGTCATACTCCGTGTCAATTCCTGTTGTCATCTTCGAGTTGTTGTCACCCCGTGTCGTCCTTGTCTTCAAGTCGTTCGGATGTTCGAGCAGCTTTGTACTCAAAGTTGTCTTCGTGTTTCCCGTGTACTCGTGTCTCCGTGTTGCCTTAGTGTCTCTATCTTCGTGTTGAGTTTACTTCGTGAACTTTTCTCAAAGTCAAGCACGTGTCTGTGCTGTCTCCATGTCGTTCTTACTTCGTGTCGGTTTCTATGTTTCATCACGTGTTGTGGTCAGCCCGTGTCGTTTTCACCTCGTGCTGTTCTCATGACTTCGTGTCATTTTCCTTTTCAGGTCTTCGTGTCGTGTTTTCCACACCGCGTGTCGTTGTCGCTTTAGTAACCTCACCTCGTGTCGGTTACTGTTGTCTCCATGTCTTCGTGTCATTTTTGTTCCACTGCGTGCAGAACATTGCAGCACCTCGTGTTGCTTTCTGTGTGCCACCTCGTGTCATTTCACAGTGAACCTCGTGTCGTTTCTGTGTAAACCTCGTGTCACTTCTCTCTGTCCTCTAGTTGAATCTCGTGTCATTTTTTATGTCTACTTTTTCACTCCGTGTCAACTTCGTCTTAAGTGTTGTTTTCATCTTCGTGTCGCTTTTCACTCCGTGTCGTTTTTGTTCCACTGCGTGCAGAACATTGCAGCACTTCGTGTTGCTTTCTGTGTCACCACCTCGTGTCGTTCTCTGTGTAGTGTGTGTTTTTGTCACCACTATACTTCGTGTCGTTGTTCTTCACTTCGTGTTGTTTTCACCGTCTTCGTGTTGGTCTTTCTCATTAGACCTCGTGTCGTTCTCGCTTTGACCACACTTCGTGTTGCTTTACGTAGACCTTGTGCCTTACTTGTTTGCAACCACTTCGTGTCGGTTTCTGCTGTCAGTCCGTGTTGTCCTCATGTTGTTTTTCACCTCGTGTCGGTTATTATTTTCATCTTCTGCGTGTAGTTCTCTGTATAGTGTTATCTCTGTTCCAGGTTGCATCTCGTGTTATCATTTATGTCTGTGTGGTTTTTACTTCGTGTTACCTACTGTTGAACATCGAGTCTTTACTGACTTCGTGTCATTTTCCCAATTATGTCTTCGTGTCATTTTTTTTATTCTTTCTAGACCTCGTGTCTCTTTTGTTTTATATCCTTACTTCATGTCGTTCCCTTCTCTGTGTCTGTTCTGTGACAGTGCATCTCGTATCGTTCCTCCTTCACTTCGTGTTGTAGTCACCATGTCTATCTCGCGTCTTTCCCAGTATAGTCCATACCTCATGCAGCTTTGTTCTTTGTGGCCATACAGCATGTTAATGGTTTTAATATCATTACAGGTCCGAGGAAGAACGTTCCACACACCTGAGCTGCACGTGATCCAAGACAAGAGGAATCAATCCTATAAAGGCACGTGGCAGGAAGGCTCTGGATCAAGCGTGGGAGGCACACGCGTTTTATGCCCTATCCACCTTTTGCTGCTGCTATATAATGCAGCATTCGTCCACAGATGAAGGTATCGAAGAAGAAGCCAGTAGTGCACAAAGGCCTTCGATCCAGAAAAAGGAAGAAAAGAAAGAAAAGAGGAGAGCAGAGAAGAGAGTGAGAGCGTGAGCTGAAGAAGAAGAAGAAGTGCAGCAAGAGAGTGAGAGATTAGGAGAGTAGAAGAGAGAGAGAGAGAGAGAGAGATAGAAGTGTGAGCCTAAGAGAATAGAAGAGCAGAGATTGAGAGAGTGAAAGAGAAGAAGAAGAAGAGAAGAGAAGAGGAAGAAGAGATTACCTGAAGATCTGTCTACTGGACCGTGGATCAAATCCAGGCCAGTCAGCTCCAATGAGAGCCACATTGTGCACTTCATCTTTCAGCTTTCTGTTTTGCTGAAGTTATCTTCGTTTATTGTTTTTCTTTGTTTTCTGGTTTGCTGTGCTTTTCGATCCTCTGGTCTGAGGTCGGGTTCCCTCCGGTTTGGAGGAAGGGAGATCTGATCTCCAGTTGCAAGTAGTTGGGAGCTACTTGTGGGTTCCCTCCGGCTTGGAGGAAGGGAGACTTGTCTCCAGTTCTGGGCTTGTGGATTCAAGTCCAGGGGTTTCCCTCCGGGTCTGGAGGAAGAGAGACCGTGTGTCTCTGGTTTGCTAGTGACTGGTGTCACTAGTGGTTCCCTCCGGTTGGGAGGAAGAGGGGAGGTTGTTCCCCTGGTCAAGCTGTTTGGCAGCATTTGTTGCAGACTGAGTCTGCTGTTTCTAGCGTGAGCTAGTGGAAGCCACACTCGGTTTGAGTGTGGGGTGGATGTAGGTCTGCTGGACCGAACCACCTAAAAACTCCTATTGCACTATGGTTTGATTTATCTGTTTTTGCTTCCGCTAGGTGATTGCATAGGGGCGCTCTAAGTGTTTGGTTTATGATTGAGTAGAAGAGTTGATTGGATTTCTTAGAATACTTTAATCAGTCAAGAGAGCGAAATACCAGTTGAGCTTCAGATTGCCTGATCTGTCTCGTTAGCTTTCTAGTTTTTATATTGAATGAAAGAATTTTAAACAGGCTATATTCATTCACCCCCCCTCTGAATACTACACCGAACCCAACAATTGGTATCAGAGCGGGTATCTGCTTCAAGGTCCAGCGACCTGCAGATCGATCTTGCAATCTTAGGTGCTTATTTGTTTTTAGTGCATCAATATTCTTGTTGCGTTAATCTGTGTGTTCTCATGGCCCATCCACCAATCTTCAGTGGTACGCATTTTGATGCATGGTTCGCTAGTTTGAAGAATTGTGTTAAATCTGTGAATCCAGACCTCTGGAAAGTAATTTCACATGGTCCTCATGAACTACCAAGGAAAAAGTCCAAATGGACTGACAGTCACAAATCCATGCACGAAGAAAATCAGATAGCAATAAATCTAATGAAGGCAGCTACTGATAGAGCTTTTCATTCATGTTTCTTTGACTGCAGTTCTGCTAAAGATATTTTGGATACACTGAAGCGAACTCAGGAGATAAATGTGGACAGCTGCATGATGGCCAACAGAAGAAATCAAAGTGCCAGCGATCAAGGCAGCAATCAAACTGAAGGAGATGATGATGATGAGGTAAATCTCTTCGAGAATTTCTCTCTAGAAGATTGGGGGAATGCATATGCTGAATTATTTGAATCTCATGAACTGTTAAGAAAACAGTATAAAAAATTGAAGAAGGGTACTGGTTTAGATAGTTCAAGCTCTCCTTGTAGAAATTATGTTGAATTGAAAAATATTCATGATGCATGTATGTCTGATTTTCAAATAGTGAAGAAACAAGTTTCGTTATTGAAAATTGAAAATCAAGATCATATAAATGTCATATCTGAACTAAAAGAAAAATTCAACTCAGATAACGATAATCAGACTTTTGGTAACTATCATGACCAGTATGAAAAATTGCTGAAAAACTTTGAAAGTATAAACGCAGATTTAAACAAGCTGAGATCTGAAAATGACTCCCTGAGAACATCTGCTAATAAAAATGATAACAAGTTTGAGAAACTTGAGCAGGAGAAAAACTTGCTTGCTGAAAAACTTGAAGCCATCAAATCTGTGAATGTGGAATTACAGAAAAACATTGAAGAGAAGGAAAAAGATTTGAAGGATTTCAAGGTTGGAAGAAAACTTGAAATTAGCTCAGAAGATCAGACCTTGATAAATGAGTTAATTCAGAATGACAAGCTTAAGGAAGAAAATGAAAAATTAAAAATGCTGAATTCCACTATGTCTGAAAGACTTCTTACTTTGGAAAGAGGGAAAACTATTTGCAACGAAGATTCTAATAAACTGAGCAATCTGGAACAGGAAATTGAAAAATATAAAACTGCTAACAATGTGTTAACTAAATGTGTGAATTGCAGTGAACAAGAGATTGCCAGTTATGAGCTACATATTTCCTCTTTGGAAGATGAAATTCAGGATTTGAAAGTTTCTTTGTCTAAATTTGTTGATGGGCAGAAAAACCTAGACCAGCTACTAGGTATAAAAATCAACTCTAGGAAGGAAGGGCTGGGCTACAATAAGATAAACAAGAAGGAACTTCAGAACAAAGTTATGACATCTTTTGTAAGTAGTTCAGATGTAGCCACCACCTCCAAAGACAAACATCCCATTGCTCAGAAAATATTGGGAGCAAAGGATAACTTTAAAAAGGAAGGACTGGGTTACAGTCCAGTCATGAGGAAGGTTGATGGAGGCAAACTGAAAATTGTTTTCATAAAATCCTCTGAACAGGAAAAGCCTTCTACTTCATCTCCAATTCAGTACAAGGCTAAGAAATCAAGAAAACAGGATAAAAATCAGAAAAGGACTGTAAATCAGGAAACAAATGAAAAGGCTTCATCAGTGCATGCTGATCACAGTTCTCACACACACTTTCATGCATCTAAAAGGAAGATCATCTGTCATTACTGTCATAAAGTTGGACATCTGATGCATGAGTGTAAGTTGATGGAGAAGGATGATAAGAATGCTAGGAGATCCCATGATAAAAATCCTTCACCTCAGAAAAGGAGTGTCACATGCTCTAATTGTGGAAAGTTAGGACACTCTATTACTCATTGCTGGTTTGCTAGTGGTAAGAAAACCTCTTATTCATATCATGCTAAATTCCCTACAAACCAACATGTTTTTAATAAAAACAAATCTGTGTCAATGAACCAGCATATCATCTGTTTTAACTGCAACAAAATTGGTCAGAAGGCCTCTGAATGCTGGTCAGGCTCTTTTAAAAGAAATTCTATTTCATGCTTTGAATGTGGAAAGCATGGCCACAGAGCCATTAATTGTTGGTATGCTCAGGATAGACAATTCAATTCTAAAACTGTTAAATTCCCTACAAATGGAAATGTTTTTGGAAGAAATATTTTTAGAGGCAAGCACAATGAGTGCTTCAATTGTGGGAAGTATGGCCACACAGTCAAAGACTGTTGGCATGCTCAAGGGAAAAATTTCATTTCTGGAAATTTTAAATTCCCTTCAAGTACTAATGCTCTCAGAAAGAACAAAGTTGTTTTCAAAAAGAAAAACTTTGAATGTGTTGTTTATGGAAAACAGTTTGGTCATGCGAATAACAGAAATTTCCATGCTTATGCACATAGAATTCATGCTAATAAGAATGTGCATAAATCAGATCTGAAAACTACTCCTGGAAATGTGCTGAGAAAACCTGCTAGAAATAATAATGTCATGTCAGGACCCAAGACTTCTTGGGTACCTATTTGTGCAAAATAAACTTTGTTTTGCAGGTGTGCCTTGGGACTGGAATAAAAGGGGTAATGATCCAAGGCACTCAAGAATGAAAACCCGACTCTCACACTGTTCAGGTAATCTCTCTGCATGTCCCATTTTGAAACTTATTGCATATCTGGTTTGATGTATTCTTGCATATCCTGCTCTTACTTTCATCTAGTGCATGCATGCTAAATCTGTTCTTGTATATTCATTCATCATCTGCCAGTTGCATTATTTTCTGATCATGCACCTGCTGAGTGTTCTGTGCAAATTTGAGTTTAAAGGGGTTGTCTGTACCTGATGCATACATAGGCTCATTGCAATTGTTTGATAACTGTTGAAATGCATAAACTCTGAAAATAAATTGCATTCTGAACAATCTGAACTGCTTATGTATGTGGCTTGAAATTTGTGTGTTGCAATAGCTCACTGAACATTCTGAATTGCATATATGACTGCATGTTGAATTATCATGCATGACCTCAATGGTATATAAATGGTAAGGTACCAAAAGGCAGGGAAGTCTGTCTGGAGGTTCTTACTATGTGTGAGGTGGTCTTTTAGACCAAGTGCTCCGCCTAGTACCATGGGTCACTTTGCTGGTTAGGACAGTCTGAATATGCATGAATCAAAATCATATGTTCAGTTTTCAGTGCAAACACTGCATGCTTTCAGGGGGAGTTAATTGCATGTCCATGCATAGCATTCAGTGTTGAGTCGTAGCATGCATATAGTTAATTGCATTGCATTTTACCGCATTGAAAATACCAAAAAGGGTAATTGAATGCATAGTGTCAGGAGGAGTCAATACATTGCATGAAGGTAGTCATGTGCATACATTTATGTCAGAGTTCATTGCATGTTAACTTCGATCTCCCTGGAACTTGCCTGACCTCCTGATATCTTACCTTGTGTGCATATCCCTTTCATTGATTCTATTTGACCAAACCGTGATCATTATTTGAAAACACTGAGCTTCAAAATCTCTCCTATCAATTGGTAACAATTGGTATCATTTGATATCAGAATTATTTCAGTCCTTTATGAAGATTTCAATGGGCTATCTCGATCATAAATCTGAAAAATCTTAAACTAGAAATCTTCTATTATACGCTTTTATGAATGTCTGAAATAACTCATATGGTTTAAGCTTAATGTATTCATGGAGTTTAACTTCAAAATCTCTTAACATATCTGAATCATGTTTAATAAATCTTAACCAACTGTTTCATGCTATGTCTTGCAAAAACTTCTGAAATTTGCACTTTTGAATACATAACTTTATTTGGTTAAGTACATGAGATCAATATTGTTTTGAAGCAAATGAATGTTTCTGAATTGTCTAAAGGGTAAAGTAATTGTCAGAGCAATGACCTTGGTCACTGAGAAACACATGTCCAAAGGATTGTGTCATGAGGTGCCTTAGTTAACTCTGTAAGAATTCATTGAAAATCAGGCAGAGCAATGGCATGCACACTGAGAAATACAATTCACTCATTAAAAATTGAGTTGTAGTGTGTCATGATGTGTAAATGCTAACTCTGTTCACATAAGGCATGACAGTTAGTCACACTAAGGGCTTAGGGATATTGGCCTCTGATCAAGGTATATCCTCTAGTTACAAGGTGTGTACTGAACTAGAGTGCACGTAAAATTTGTAGCAAGGAAAATTGTTGAATAAATTGAAATATCTGAATATTGATGCCAAAATCAAATTGCTACAACCCTAGACAAAATCATATGACTTCATAAATGCTTGATTTCAATGCAGATGCATGTAATTGTGAAAGAAGTCAATAATTTTGATTGTGTAAGAGAAAGGGAGATTTATCAAGATAATTATGAGGGCTTAGTTCATTTTTATTAAACCATGGTTTTGGATATCAATACAGAATTTTATTGATAAACTCTGCATACATCATGTTTAAACCATGTTGTTCAATAAATGTCATTCATAAGCCCTTATGATAGAAGACTTTGAAAACTTATGCTTTAGATTTATGAGATTGATATCTCTTTGAAAATCTGGCTGAATTTCTTATGTTTGGAGCATCCTTGAAAAAATCTGTTCACTGAATTTCTTCTGCTCATGTCCTTGGCTCAATGACCTGAACTTCTCCTTGTTTGTCCCTGTGGTCTCCTTCTCATTTATCTCATAAGAGTCCACTTATTGAGGGGGAGCTTCCATGTCATGCATCACTTGCATATCAATTGGCATCTCTTCAGGGGGAGCATTCCTTGTCATGCTGAATCATGTTCTTGCAAGGGGGAGAATTTGACTGAACTTTTATACATGATTTAATTTCTCAAATTATTTTCTTTTTGATGAAGTCAAAGGGGGAGAATAATTTGAGTCTTCAGAATGCCTCACATCATCAGAATGACTCAATGTATTGAAAGTGTTGCCATCATCAAAAAGGGGGAGATTGTTGTGTCCCTGTGGTTTTGATGATGGTTTTGATGATTGATGTGGTTTTGATGATGGTTTTGTTGATTGATTGTTGGTGAGAGTTAATCAAATGTTCAGTCATCCTGCTGCTCAATTTAGAGTCATATTTGATGATCAGTCATGCTACATGTTAAACTGATGCATAAAGCATTCATTGCTGTGGTTTTAATGATTTATCTGGTTTTGATGATTGGTGTTTGATGTTAATCATTGTGAGTCATCCTGCTGAAATGTTCATTCAGGGTTTCATATGCTCAGTCAGTTTATTTGTTTACACTGTGAATCATTGTAATTGAAGTTTCAGACTATTATCTGCTGCATAAAGCTTTCATATGCATTTACAGAGTCTATACATTGATTGGCAGTAAGTCTGCACATTGAGCGTCTCATGGAAGTCCATACAGTGCATTGCCTTGGCTAAGTGTATACACTGTCAGTCTCATTTTGAGTCAAAGTCCATACATTGGATTGTTACTCACATCGCCTTCAGGCCTCCAAGTCTGTACACTGGCCTTCTTTCATGATATACTACACGTCTACTCATTCAACACTGGTCTTCCAAGTTCTGTACAGCGTGAAGTCTCACCTCGTGTTGTTTCCCCTCACTAACACGAAAAGATTTCGTGTCGTCTGAGGTTATAACACTTCGTGTTGATTTCCATGCGTGACAGGATAACTTGTATGAGGTTAGACTTCGTGTCGTTTTCCTTGTCGTGTCTTCGTGTTGGTTTTGTCTTCGTGTCCTCGTGTTGTTTTAGTGTCTTCATCTTCGTGTTATTTTAGTGTTTACGTCTTCGTGTTATTTCTGCGTTTGAGTCTTCGTGCTATTTCTGTCCCTCTCGCCTTGGTCATACTCCGTGTCAATTCCTGTTGTCATCTTCGAGTTGTTGTCACCCCGTGTCGTCCTTGTCTTCAAGTCGTTCGGATGTTCGAGCAGCTTTGTACTCAAAGTTGTCTTCGTGTTTCCCGTGTACTCGTGTCTCCGTGTTACCTTAGTGTCTCTATCTTCGTGTTGAGTTTACTTCGTGAACTTTTCTCAAAGTCAAGCACGTGTCTGTGCTGTCTCCATGTCGTTCTTACTTCGTGTCGGTTTCTATGTTTCATCACGTGTTGTGGTCAGCCCGTGTCGTTTTCACCTCGTGCTGTTCTCATGACTTCGTGTCATTTTCCTTTTCAGGTCTTCGTGTCGTGTTTTCCACACCGCGTGTCGTTGTCGCTTTAGTAACCTCACCTCGTGTCGGTTACTGTTGTCTCCATGTCTTCGTGTCATTTTTGTTCCACTGCGTGCAGAACATTGCAGCACCTCGTGTTGCTTTCTGTGTGCCACCTCGTGTCGTTTCACAGTGAACCTCGTGTCGTTTCTGTGTAAACCTCGTGTCACTTCTCTCTGTCCTCTAGTTGAATCTCGTGTCATTTTTTATGTCTACTTTTTCACTCCGTGTCAACTTCGTCTTAAGTGTTGTTTTCATCTTCGTGTCGCTTTTCACTCCGTTTCGTTTTTGTTCCACTGCGTGCAGAACATTGCAGCACTTCGTGTTGCTTTCTGTGTCACCACCTCGTGTCGTTCTCTGTGTAGTGTGTGTTTTTGTCACCACTATACTTCGTGTCGTTGTTCTTCACTTCGTGCTGTTTTCATCGTCTTCGTGTTGGTCTTTCTCATTAGACCTCGTGTCGTTCTCGCTTTGACCACACTTCGTGTTGCTTTACGTAGACCTTGTGCCTTACTTGTTTGCAACCACTTCGTGTCGGTTTCTGCTGTCAGTCCGTGTTGTCCTCATGTTGTTTTTCACCTCGTGTCGGTTATTATTTTCATCTTCTGCGTGTAGTTCTCTGTATAGTGTTATCTCTGTTCCAGGTTGCATCTCGTGTTATCATTTATGTCTGTGTGGTTTTTACTTCGTGTTACCTACTGTTGAACATCGAGTCTTTACTGACTTCGTGTCATTTTCCCAATTATGTCTTCGTGTCATTTTTTTTATTCTTTCTAGACCTCGTGTCTCTTTTGTTTTATATCCTTACTTCATGTCGTTCCCTTCTCTGTGTCTGTTCTGTGACAGTGCATCTCGTATCGTTCCTCCTTCACTTCGTGTTGTAGTCACCATGTCTATCTCGCGTCTTTCCCAGTATAGTCCATACCTCATGCAGCTTTGTTCTTTGTGGCCATACAGCATGTTAATGGTTTTAATATCATTACAGGTCCGAGGAAGAACGTTCCACACACCTGAGCTGCACGTGATCCAAGACAAGAGGAATCAATCCTATAAAGGCACGTGGCAGGAAGGCTCTGGATCAAGCGTGGGAGGCACACGCGTTTTATGCCCTATCCACCTGCTGCTGCTGCTATATAATGCAGCATTCGTCCACAGATGAAGGTATCGAAGAAGAAGCCAGTAGTGCACAAAGGCCTTCGATCCAGAAAAAGGAAGAAAAGAAAGAAAAGAGGAGAGCAGAGAAGAGAGTGAGAGCGTGAGCTGAAGAAGAAGAAGAAGTGCAGCAAGAGAGTGAGAGATTAGGAGAGTAGAAGAGAGAGAGAGAGAGAGAGAGATAGAAGTGTGAGCCTAAGAGAATAGAAGAGCAGAGATTGAGAGAGTGAAAGAGAAGAAGAAGAAGAGAAGAGAAGAGGAAGAAGAGATTACCTGAAGATCTGTCTACTGGACCGTGGATCAAATCCAGGCCAGTCAGCTCCAATGAGAGCCACATTGTGCACTTCATCTTTCAGCTTTCTGTTTTGCTGAAGTTATCTTCGTTTATTGTTTTTCTTTGTTTTCTGGTTTGCTGTGCTTTTCGATCCTCTGGTCTGAGGTCGGGTTCCCTCCGGTTTGGAGGAAGGGAGATCTGATCTCCAGTTGCAAGTAGTTGGGAGCTACTTGTGGGTTCCCTCCGGCTTGGAGGAAGGGAGACTTGTCTCCAGTTCTGGGCTTGTGGATTCAAGTCCAGGGGTTTCCCTCCGGGTCTGGAGGAAGAGAGACCGTGTGTCTCTGGTTTGCTAGTGACTGGTGTCACTAGTGGTTCCCTCCGGTTGGGAGGAAGAGGGGAGGTTGTTCCCCTGGTCAAGCTGTTTGGCAGCATTTGTTGCAGACTGAGTCTGCTGTTTCTAGCGTGAGCTAGTGGAAGCCACACTCGGTTTGAGTGTGGGGTGGATGTAGGTCTGCTGGACCGAACCACCTAAAAACTCCTATTGCACTATGGTTTGATTTATCTGTTTTTGCTTCCGCTAGGTGATTGCATAGGGGCGCTCTAAGTGTTTGGTTTATGATTGAGTAGAAGAGTTGATTTGATTTCTTAGAATACTTTAATCAGTCAAGAGAGCGAAATACCAGTTGAGCTTCAGATTGCCTGATCTGTCTCGTTAGCTTTCTAGTTTTTATATTGAATGAAAGAATTTTAAACGGGCTATATTCATTCACCCCCCCTCTGAATACTACACCGAACCCAACACCCTTTACATCTACATCCTTGCTCATCTTTCTGAGTTGTTCCTCCATATGATTTAGTTTGCTGAGAAGGGCCTGAGTGAGGGGATCCACTTGAGTAGTAGAGGGTTGCCCGTAAGACTTTTGGGATGCTTGCGAAGGAGGCCTTGAATGTGAGGGATAAAGGGGCTTGCCCATAGAATTGAATGACCTTGTTGGGCTGGGGTACGAGGAATGGTTGGGCCTTGAGGCCATGAGGGATGATGCGAAGAAGGCGGTAGGCCCACCTGATATGGGATAGGAGGATAAGAAGGAGAAGTGGATTTGCCCTCAACAAGAGCTTGAATGACTTGGAATTATTGAGGGTTGAGATTGGCTAGAGCATCCAAGACTGAGGAGAGATTAGTGGAAGGAGATGACTCCCGAATAGTGGCTTGCAATTGATATGAGGGATCATTGAATTGAGAATTGTCCATAGCGTGGACATGAGAATCTCCACGAGAGATAGGAGTGGAATAATATCCCTTATAAGAATTATGGTGAGAGTGATAGACTTGAAGGTTATAAGATGAATCAAATTTATCATCCTCATAGTCATAAGTATAGTTAGACATATCAATTGTATTACCAAAGCGCAACATTATGCAAGAATCAAATGATATTCAATCAAGACAAATTTTGCAAAGATTTTGAACAAGTTAGAAGCTTATGCTTGTTTTTTTTTTGAATTTCTTTGTGTGAATTAAATGATTTTTAACAAGTTTTTCAAATTCACTCAACGGTAGGATCTTAGTTTCTGAAGAGGGGTGATCTCGCGCTGCTCCTGAGCGGGTAAGAGGATGACCTCGTACACTTGAAATGTGAACTACAAGAAGGGAAACGAGTCAGAGGTGCCCAGGGATAGATCCCCGGGGAAGACCCTCTGATGCTTAAGTCAGTAAAGTAGTAGAGCTATGATGCGAAGGGAATAGTGAGGAGGAAGATGGGAGCGCGAGATCCCTCTCCACCGAAAGGTGAAGTGGTTCCTGCTCAGGGGTTTTGGCTCTTGCCTTGCTTACCTCTCTGTAGTAGAGCTTTTCCAGTTTAAATAATGGCCCATTGTGCGAATGATTCCTGTAAGTGGAGGAGTCTCTGGGGGGTTATGTCCTTCATGTGGGCTCCTTATAGCACGCGGACTCTTGGTCTCTCCTATCCCCTTGAGCTTCCTGCCATTAAGGGACTCGCAACGGCCGTGCCAATAAGCTTCCATCAGTGACCCCGAGCGATAGGCACTTGCCCAGGAGTGGTCTCCCGAGCAATGAGTGCATGGTCGGGACAAGGAATAGGGGGCTCCGGGGGAGCTTTCCCGATCGAACTGATGCTCAGACTTCCGAACCCGAAGGCCGCCTAGGAAGCGCTTGTTCCGAGTGAGTTTTTGGGCTTATAATAAGTGGGCCCGGGGGCTGTCACTTCGAGGAGTTGGGCCTCGTTTGGTCAGATTTCGACCTCGTTTGGCCTCTCCATACGGGCGATGAGATTTCCCCTCTCCACTTGTCCCCCGCCTACTCCCGAGCCAAAGTTAGGCTCGATCGAGTAGTATTTGGGCTGGACTTTTTGTGTCTCTGGTTGGGTAGAGATTTCTCTTTCTGGTAGGGGCCACATGACGCGGCTCGCCTTGAAAACATGCCCGTTATGATGAATAAGAGAAGGCCCCTCCCCGGGAGATCGGAATGCCGCGCCGCCTCCAGCTAGGGGTTATAAGCATTACACGTTTTGCGTCTCTTTATCTCCGGGGTTTAGGGTTTTGCCTCTCTTTATATTTGAGGGGGGCTCCTTGAAGTCCCGCGATCAATGACACCCAAGAGGGGGGTGAATTGGGTGTTTACCAATTTTAAGAAAACTTTTGGCCTTTTATAAAATATGTGATACAAAGCTAGTTAAGAGATTCAAAGGTATTTGAACACAAATTAGATTTATCAAACTTTATATGATAAGATATAGATTATGCAAGGTATACAAAGATAAATCCAGAACAACAATTTAAACTAACGTTTATGTAGAATGGAGATAGAGGAAATGGAGCAAGCCACACAAAACAAGCACAATGCACAACAGTTTTTAAGGTGGTTCGGATGCAACGACGGCAATCCTACGTCCACCCCTCACCAAACCCGGTGAGGCTTGGGGATAAATCCCCAAACGGAGACGACGCTCCAACCACACACGCAGGATGACGCCTGCCCACACACACGGGGACGCACCCCAACACACACACACACACACGGAGACGAGGTCTCCAACATGATCCAACAAGCGGATCAACAAGACACACACACGCTGCGACAAGTGCAGCACTCCACACACACAAACACTAAGATCTGGATAAAACCACACACACACGCAGATCTAAGAGAGACCTACGCACAGACGAAAGGAACACGGCGACCACACACGACCACGGATCTAACAACGATCCACACACACACAAGTTCGTAGTTTATACAAAACACAAATATGAACTTGAAACATAATAAGGCACAGTTTAGAATGCTCCTGATTTAGGCTCCCCCTGAGTGTATGCTCCGGATGTTTGCGTTGATTTCTTCTTCACTTGAATGACTTGAGACTCAGCTTGAATGGCCTTGTATTTGATGTAGATCTTCTTGCACGGAGTACTGTTCACGGCTACAGTACTCTTCCTTCTTCACTTGAACAACCTTCCTTTGATCTCTTCTAAAAACTCTTGAATTGCTTCTTCTCGTGATCGGAAGTTCCTTGGCTTCAGATGGTGCTAGAATGACTCCAGTTGGATGAAGAACTTACTAGATGGAGTATGCTTATGAGAGTTGTAGTAGCCTTCTTCTTGCCTTGATAGCCTCCCCCTTGATCTCTCTTGTTGGTTGCTTGCTTCTTCAATTCATTGGAGGATGAAGGCTTCAAAATGGACCTTGGATCTTCAGCTGTTGGATGGAGTTTTGATTCACGAACTACTGTTCATGCTACAGTAGCACTCCACTTCTTCTTCTCCCTTGAGCCACCTTGATCTCCCTTGAAGCTCTCTTGGTTTCTTAGGATTTATGGCTCCAAATGATATGTCTTGTAGCCCTTGAATGGTCCATAAACAAGCCCCAAACTAGATCCACAAAACATGGTGAGATTGGGGTCATTGGGATTAAACAAATGGGTAGAAAGACCTCTCCTCGAGCTTGAAACAGGAAGTCAACAAAAGGGGGCTCGGGGTTGGCGGTCGACCGGAGTAAGCTGGCGATCGACCTAGAAGTTTCAGACTGCAGCTCGGCTCATTCTGGCAGGGGCGGTCAACCGGACGCCCATGGGCGGTCGACCGCTAGAGGCAGAGCGTGTAGACTTTGGGGTGTTGTTATTTCAGGTCGACCAGGATTGGTCTGGAGGTCGATCGGACTTTGGTAAACCTGAAAAATGAGTAGTTAAGCCCAGAAAACTATGTCCATAAGTCAAGAGCTTCAAGTCCATATCAAATCCATGCAGTTTGAGATTGCACGATGGCCAGAATGGTTTCATGTTGAGTGTGCATGAATAAGGTGTATATATGAGATACACATGGTAAGATCGATGCTAAGACAAGGTGAGAGTCTCACCAATCGTCCTTGACAGTAAATGACATATACCACCTATTTTGGGTTGTAGAGGAGCAAAGTTTTGGTTCACCAGGTGACTACCATGAGTTTGATCCCGCATGCAAGATAGTCAGGGTTAATTGTATGCTTGTTGACATTAAAGATGTTATGAAACCTCTTGTCTCTTGTAAAACCAGCATATGCAACAAGCATAAATAACAAGATGAATGAACACAATCATCTAGAACATGTGTAATAAATCATAAGTTTAGTTATCATCACGTAATCACACATTAAGCTTAGTTATCATCAAAACCATAACTTAACAATTACAACAATCATCAAAATCATAACTCAACAATCTCCCCCTTTTTGATGATGACAAACTTAGTGATGATGATAAACTTAATGATAAACTTATGATGATATAACAGAATGACAAAAAATATTCTTCTCCCCTTGTTACACACAATCCCCTTGTCACACACAATCATCAATCCCTTGTCACACACAATCATCAATTTTTCTCCCCCTTTGACATAATCAAAAACGGGATAATGCAAGTCTTTCTCCCCCTGTAACATGATCAACAATATCAACAAGCTGGAAGAAGCCAAATGATGTGAAACCACCCTTGGACCTATTTTGCAAGCATTCAAGTTGGGCAGCGGACTCACACTAGCGAGCTCACTCGCTTGGCGCACATTAGTGCCCGAAGGCAACTTGGCGATGATGGAGAGGGTCCGAGGCGGGTCCTTGAGGCTCCAAAGGTTGGCTAGCTTGGGGAGAACCCCAAATGGGCCTGGGATGCCCAAATCATGGGCGGCCAGCACACCAAGGGTGTGGGATGTAATGGTTCACTCACAACTCGCCCGCGGCGGTCACTCACGGCACTAGCAATTTAGGGCCGAGCTCTCATTCACCGTCCGACGAAACAATGGCGATAATACTATGCTAGAAATGAATTGAAACCAGCCAAGAGAAGGACCGAGGCTCACCTAGCCAGCGTGAAGACGCCGACTCCGGCCGGAGACGGGGGCGAGCGGGGAGGCGTGGGTATGCACCCGCACGCCGCGTCGACGGAGCTTCAAACCTACGACCTGAATTAATACATGAACTACACCCCTTGCAAGGGGGAGGGGATATCAGGGTGGGGGTTAAGTTGATACAGCAAAAACTACCTCCACGCAGGGACGGGCCTTCAGCCGGCCAAGCGGGGAGGGGAGAAACGGGGAAAGTATGCCGAATGAAGACCGAGATCGGTTCAGTCTTCTCTCTGCGAGTGCTGATAGTCAGTCGAAGATGTTGCTACTGTGACTTCCCCCGAATTTTTTTGGGGACGAAACCACTTGAAGAATCTTCGTATCTGGAACAAGGTGACTCCAGAATTTTGTAAATTTCTTCAGGTACCGCTGCTGGTCGGGGTGGGGGCTTGAACAGGGTGGCAGACCCTCGGATCTGATAGTTTCAAGTTCCCAACAGCAGGAAGAAGATGGTGCCACGACCGCTCCCGAGCTCAGAATCAGGTACCGCTGGAGTTTTTGGAACCGCTGACGAGTCCTCTTCGAAGCAAGACTAACAGGGATGCCAGCTGATGTCGGGGTCGACCGGTGGGCTCTGAACACTGAGAAGGGGTCGGTGCAGACTGAGTGGAGGTAGATCCTAGCGCCTGGAGGAAGAAATTAATAACTCTTGCGAGCGGATGCCGATTGGAGTTCAGCCTCTTGATTCTGAAAGTAGACAGGTCGAGGAAGATCTTTGCAGAAGAACTTTCATCCTGATTCACGCTGGATTTGTCGTGGCAGAGCTTCCAATCACGTTCAGGTGCTTTGTCAGGAGAGCTTCGCGCAGTCGAGGGAGAACGGCTCTCCCGGGCAGCTCGGTGCTCGGACGACAACGAAACCACCGCCGTTGCGAAGAAGACAAGCAGACGCTTCCGTGGGTACCTCTTGGGATTTCAGATTCGAGGGGAGGTGGTCGGGGTGGCCGCTGCTAGCAGGTGATCCTCTGCAGGTCGCCAGCCTAGATGGTGGAAGGTGGGGGTGATGGAGAAGAACAATGGGAGAGTGGAGGTGATGAGAGAGAGGGGGGGGCCGACCTAGGGCTGTGGAGGGAAGGGGGATTTTGAAATTCAAAGGCCTAGGGAGGTGGAGGGGTGCTTGGGGTAGTGGGAAGGGTGCTTGGGAAAGTGGGAGGGGTAGTTGGGGGTTGGGTGGTGAGGAGAGGATTGGTGGAGGGGGTCTTGGGAAGGGGGGAGTATTGATGAGGGTTGTGGGGAATGGGAAGAGGCTTTAATGGGGTAGGTGGGGAGTGGAGGTGGTTGGGAAGGGAGGAGAGAGAAAAATTTTAAAATTGGGGTGGGGAGGAGAGAGAATGGGGTTCGCCCCCTTTAGAGAGAGAGAGAAGAGAGAGAGAGAGAGGGGGGAATCCACCCCAATAGAGAGAGAGATAATGAGAGAGGGGTCTAGTGGGATTTAGAATTCTGGATTTCAATATTCATGCAAAATTTGTTACAATGAGAGGGCGGGGAGGCCTATTTATAGGCTCCATACTTTCATATGACCATAGTGACCCTGACAAACTAACTAATGACCAAAGCAGTCTAAGGGAGGGGCGCCCTTGGGCCTAGCCCATTAGTTGGGCCCATTAGACTGCTTAATTAACTACATGACTCAAGACTTAGGTAAATGACCCTTATACCTAGGTACTAGACTCAAATAAAAGTAAAATTGCATAGTTTATGACTCAAAGAAAGTATGAAAATTACATGACTAGACTCAAAAACATGTGGGGAACATAATGACGCATGCCGACGATCCAACTGAGCTTCGAAAAAAGTGGTGGGGCAAGGGATGCCCCCATCATACCCCCGGGGTGGGGAGAACTCGACCCCGTCGAGTATGGATCCACCGGGGTAGTAGTACGCAAAATGCAGCTCCGGGCGAACCACGAACTCTAAACTCAACCCGTGTCTATAGCCGGGGAATGGCGCTTCAGCTTTTCAAAGTGGCTCGGACACACCCTCATGCTGGCTGTGGGATCTTGCTTGCCTAGTATTGCCGCCGTGTGCTCACGTCGGGCTCTCAGGCTAATTTGTGGTGGCACTCCGAGGGTGTCTCTCGCAAGGATAGGTGTAAGCTCAAGGCACTCATTAGGATCCACCGCGGTGCCCTTAGAGGGTGCCGGATCCGCCACATGAGAAATGGGGTGAATCCCAAAACCCATCGGTAAGTCCAACCCGCAAGTCGGGTTGCCAAAATCACTCGGAACTTGGCAAGGTCCAAGTCCTCGTGCCCTCAAATTGGAGTTGACCCTAGGGTAGAGCCACTCCAAAGTCATCATCGTCAAGTTACCAACTTGGAATTCCAAGTGGCGCCCATGAGTTTTTTGCCCGCTTGTTGTGAATCTCACCACTTGTTGCTTGATACTTGCTCGGATGCATATGCCATGCACTATGATGCGGTGTGAGTGGACAATGTATGGTATGCAAAGGTGGTCCAGGGCAACCACATATAGACCTATCATGCATTGATGTTATGAAGACTTTGAATGATTTGGGAGGACCAGGGCATCTATAGGTGTCCCTCTTATGAGTGAGTGTGATGAATGTTGGAGGACCCGGACACCCATGTAAGTTCCTAGCATACATAAGACCAATGCTGAATTGGGGAGGACCGTTACACCCAAATAGGGACCAATCATGCTTCCTACTTGACATGTGGGTGATGTGAATGAATGGACCCGACTTTCTAATCATGCCAAGTGGTGTGTTGTGCCAAGACTTATGCACTCCTATCCTAGAGATGACCTCCATGTGCATGGGTGTGGGGTGGCCCTTGATCTTCCATGTGAAAGGGTCGAAAGGATCTAGGAAGGTGGGTATCATGGAGAGGGGCTCTTCATTGTTTCCTAAGTGTATTTCACCCATGGTCATGGTTCCCTTGGTGTGGTCCGGGTCTTGGGAGAGGTGGACTTGGTCCAACATGGTTGGTTGGGGTAGGAAAAGGTTGGTGGTGAGTAAGGTGGGTGGGTGTAGGAAGGGATCGAAGGGGTCATGATAAGGGTCACTTAGGGAGAGGAACTCTAGGTCCTCATGGTCCTCACATAGTGGTGATTCATCATCCTCTAGTGAAATAATTGGGCCGAAGTTTTTGGTGGGATGGTCGGCCATGAATGGAGGGCTCGGCGTTCTACCCGAGATAAGTAACTCTAATTTATGGATAGCATCGGGCTTATCGGGTATAGGAGGAATAAGAGAAGGTCACTAGTGTAGCAACCAATGGTGCACATTGAGGTGATGGACCCTTTGTATAGGTGTAGGAGGCCAAGGCTCCTAGGTTGTTCGACCCTAGGGGTCAACATGCTAGTCATCTCTAATTGCCATGCTAAGCCCTTGAGAAGGTCCTCTAAGGTCTCAACTTGATAGGACGCTTGGATTGTGGTGTGATAGGAGAACAAGGGCACTATGGGAAGGTCTTGTTCTATGGGAGGGAAAACATGGGACATGATGGGGTGATTTGGTCTCTCCTTTAGCCATCTAGCTAGGGGCCCATTTATGATTATGGTGCCATTTGTGAAGGTTTGTGGCTCTTGAAGATCTAGACTATTTGAAGTGATGAAGGGTTGAGGCTCTTCCTTACTATTGGTGTGAACTTGGGCTTTCTTATGGGCGGGGAGAGGGTCCGGGCTAGCAACTATTCCTATGTGAGTGGGTGTGGCCTCCTTCCTCAAGGGAATGGGAAGGTATTGTGGAGATGGGGTGATGATGGTTGGGGCATGGTGCACCCGGGGTGGTGAGTGAGGTCGAACTTGGGTTGGGAGTGGAAGTAGTGGTGGCCTAGGTTGGGGTAGGGTTGGGGTTGGAAGTGGAAGGTGGGTTGGGCGAGGGGGTTTAGGTTGGTTGGCCTTGCGAGGTGCATCTTTCTTTGGGGGTGATGGAGGGATAGTGGTGGGGTTCAAGGGAGCTTGTGGGATATGGGTTTGGTGGGGGAATTTGGGTTGGGGGGTGGTGGTCGTCATGGGCCTAGGTGGAGGGGTGGTCATGGGGCCCAATTGGGTTTGTGGAGCTATGGTTGTGGTGAGAATTTGTAGGTAGGGTGTAGATGTGGTGGTCGGGATAGGATAGGTGGGAAGTGGTGGGGAATGGGGGATTAGGTTCTTGGGTTGGTCAGGTGGGGATGGTGGAGTTGAAATGCTCCTTGGGCTTTGGTGATCCGGGTAGGAGGGGAAACCATATCTTGCCCTTAGTTGTTCCTTCATATCCTCCCATGTGGTGAGGGAAGCTTCCCTTCTAATTATCCTTAAGCCTTCAATTTTAACCCAATGAGTTTGAGCCCTTTTGGTTAGTTGCATTTTGGCACATTGAACCTTCCTATCCTCGGACATGGGATTCCTTTCAAAGTAATGGTCCATTGTAGCTTCCCAATCTAAATATTCTCTAGGAAAGGTTCCATAAGGTGGGAAGTGGGAGAGGGACCATTCTATCGTCCGTCCTTGGGGTGGGCCCATTTTCTCCAAGTTGGTTGAGTCGACCCTATATGTTATCAAGCCGCTCATTGGCATAGGTCAAGGCCTTCATGAGGTAGTTGACATGGCCAGGGAGGTTATGTGTGTTAGTGGTAGGCATCCCTTGGTGGTTTAGACTTATGGAGAGGGCCGATTGGTAAGGTCGGTATGAGGTGGCCATACTAGTGGACAAGAGATGCAACCGAGGACTCTAAATGCATAAACATGCCCTAGGACCAACTTGATAGAGACAAGTTATGAACTTGCTCTGATACCACTTGATGTGAAACCACCATTGGACCTATTTTGCAAGCATTCAAGTTGGGCAGCGGACTCACACTAGCGACCTCACTCGCTTGGCGCACATTAGTGCCCGAAGGCAACTTGGCGATGATGGAGAGGGTCCGAGGCGGGTCCTTGAGGCTCCAAAGGTTGGCTAGCTTGGGGAGAACCCAAAATGGGCCCGGGATGCCCAAATCATGGGCGGACAGCACACCAAGGGTGTGGGATGTAATGGTTCACTCACAACTCGCCCGCGGTGGTCACTCACGGCACTAGCAATTTAGGGCCGAGCTCTCATTCACCGTCCGACGAAACAATGGCGATAATACTATGCTAGCAATGAATTGAAACCAGCCAAGAGAGGGACCGAGGCTCACCTAGCCGGCGTGAAGACGCCGACTCCGGTCGGAGACGGGGGCGAGCGGGGAGGCGTGGGTATGCACCCGCACGCCGCGTCGACGGAGCTTCAAACCTGCGACCTGAATTAATACATGAACTACACCCCTTGCAAGGGGGGGGATCTCGGGGTGGGGGTTAAGTTGATACAGTCAAAACTACCTCCACGCAGGAACGGGCCTTCAGCCGGCCAAGCGGGGAGGGGAGAAACGGGGAAAGTATGCCGAATGAAGACTGAGATCGGTTCAGTCTTCTCTCTGCGAGTGCTGACAGTCGGTCGAAGATGTTGCTACTGTGACTTCCCCTGATTTTTTTTGGGGACGAAACCACTTGAAGAATCTTCGTATCTGGAACAGGGTGACTCCAGAATTTTGTAAATTTCTTCAGGTACCGCTGCTGGTTGGTGTGGGGGCTTGAACAGGGTGGCAGACCCTCGGATCTGACAGTTTCAGGTTCCCAACAGCAGGAAGAAGATGGTGCCACGACCGCTCCCGAGCTCAGAATCAGGTACCGCTGGAGTTTTTGGAACCGCTGACGAGTCCTCTTCGAAGCAAGACTAACAAGGATGCCAGCTGATGTCGGGGTCGACCGGTGGGCTTTGAACACTAAGAAGGGGTCGGTGCAGACTGAGTGGAGGTAGATCCAAGCGCCTGGAGGAAGAAATTAATAACTCTTGCGAACGGATGCTGATTAGATTTCTGCCTCTTGATTCTGAAAGTAGACAGGTCGAAGAAGATCTTTTCAGAAGAACTTTTGTCCTGATTCACGCTGGATTTGTCGTGGCAGAGCTTCCAATCATGTTTAGGTGCTCTGTCAGGAGAGCTTCCCACAGTCGAGGGAGAACGGCTCTCCCGGGTAGCTCGGTGCTCGGACGACAACGAAACCACCACCGTTGCGAAGAAGATAGGCAGACGCTTCCGTGGGTACCTCTTAGGCCTTCAGATTCGCGGGGAGGTGGTCGGGGTGGCCTCTCCTAGCAGGTGATCCTCTGCATGTCGCCAGTCTAGATGGTGGAAGGTGGGGGTGATGGAGAAGAACAATGGGAGAGTGGAGGGGATGAGAGAGAGGGGGGGCGACCTAGGGCTGTGGAGGGAAGGGGGATTTCGAAATTCAAAGGCCTAGGGAGGTGGAGGGGTGCTAGGGGTAGTGGGAAGGGTGCTTGGGAAAGTGGGAGGGGTAGTTGGGGGTTGGGTGGTGAGGAGATGATTGGTGGAGGGGGTCTTGGGAAGGGGGGAGTATTGACGAGGGTTGTGGGGAATGGAAAGAGGCTTTAATGGGGTAGATGGGGAGTGGAGGTGGTTGGGAAGGGAGGAGAGAGAAAAATTTTGAAATTGGGGTGGGGAGGAGAGAGAATGGGGTTCGCCCCCTTTAGAGAGAGAGAGAAGAGAGAGAGAGAGAGAGAGAGGGGAATCCACCCCAATAGAGAGAGAGATAATGAGAGAGAGGTCTAGTGGGATTTGGAATTCTGGATTTCAATATTCATGCAAAAGTTGTTACAATGAGAGGGAGGGGAGGCCTATTTCTAGGCTCCATACTTTCATATGACCATAGTGACCCTGACAAACTAACTAATGACCAAAGCAGTCCAAGGGAGGGGCGCCCTTGGGCCTAGCCCATTAGTTGGGCCCATTAGACTGCTTAATTAACTACATGACTCAAGACTTAGGTAAATGACCCTTATACCTAGGTACTCGACTCAAATAAAAGGAAAATTACATAGTTTATGACTCAAAGAAAGTATGAAAATTACATGACTAGACTCAAAAACATGTGGGGAACATAATGACGCATGCCGACGATCCAACTGAGCTTCGAAAAAAGTGGTTGGGCAAGGGATGCCCCCATCACCAAATGAGGAAGAACAAACCTATCTCCCTTTGAAGCAACAAAAGCCCATCTTATCAATTCAGAAGAAGTAAGGGCAGATCATGGGCGAACAAGGCAATATGATTCAAATCAGAGCAGACCAATGGGTAATTAGTCTCATTAATCAATATGATACAAACCAAAGTAAAAATAGTCACTTGAAGGTGGTGATTGGTCTCAGGGATATGAACCAGTGGAGCAAGATGTTTACAAGATGAGGTGTTCAGCATGATAGCATTCAAAATCTAGATCCTATGGCAGATTTTCACAACAAGCAACAGCAGAAGGGCATATCAAAAGAATTGTCGTTACTTATCAAATTTCTGATTTTTATATTTTGGTTTGAAATGCATGAAATGCAACATATGCAAAGGATGACATGTGGGATGATTAAGAGCTATCAAACCAATACGTATATATACATGCAACACAGCTCTCCCGTACTTATATAAGAAGGGAATGGGTATAAGAAAGATGCAAGAGAGTCATGACAATCGGAATGCACATGTGTAGCACATGGGAAGTTATGCAATCATATTGGAGATTCATGCAATTGCTAAAGCATTCAATCAATTTTCTGAATACATATTAAATCAAATTTCCAGATGTGTAAGTGAGAAACATGAAGGATGATAGTTGCAATATGGATATTCAGATTTTCAGATTAACACAAGGAGACATTTTACAGACTACACTTTTATTTGGAGAACAACGTATTGGAGGCTACGCTCTACCACAATGAGTTTTCACCATCATTTTTTAACTCAACCAATATCACATGACAGTCAGAATTTTTCAAGAGTGATCAGGTTCAAATAATCCCTTTTTACGTGAGTAGACGCATGGAGCTCATGCCAGAATCCCCGGTTACTCAGAATACTGAACCATTTCACCTCATTTTGAACAGAGATACTAGTCAACACTTTTCAGATATGAACCACATCACGTCTCAGGTGACATGTGCCCAGTTTACTCAGTGAGACTTAGCATTACTCTACCGTTCATTTTCATTTGAGATTTTTCAACAAAGATAGGTAGGCAGCTTTTTCCTCAACTGTCTCTTTAACATACATGCAGTAAGTTTAACATCTCGAGAGTGTTAAAAAGAAATTCATATATCCTTATTTTTAACACTCATTTTCACCTTTTGTGCATGAAGTGTGCGAATTTGATTCAGCATGTATACTGAAAATATCATGAATACATAACAGTGCAACTCCCCCTAAATAGATACACTTATGAAATATAAACTCTCCCAGAGTGTACGACATGAAACACTCCAATAATAACTCAAATGCAGTATTATTTATTAAGAAGACATAAGGCCATAGAAATGCCAAGGGATGGGGTGAATAGCATATAATATCAAGCAAGCACACAGAGGGAATGTATGCAACATGCAATGCAAATGTGCAATTGATGCCAAACAAATGAATACCAATTGAATGAAGTGAATGCAGCTAATGCATGAGTACTGATGCAATGCAACTTGATCATATAGTAATGAAATGTAACATGCCAAGACAGAATGCAATGTGGTGCAAAACTTCTGATACCAAATGAATGAACTAACTTCAGCTAATGCATGAATTCATCCTAATGCGTGCAACCTATGCCTAGATGAGCATGTGATGTAAGATGCAAATGTAGTATAGGAGGGCTTGATCTTCAAACCTTGAGGCAAATTTGACATTGGAGCATTCACATTATATTAATGTGTCAACAACATTTTTCATGACATGGCCTTTATGAATAAGGGTGCATAAATGATCAAAATTAAGCAATGCAACCTAATTTACAGAATTATTCAAAATCAGATATTCAAGAGCATTTCACAAGTTTTGAAATTAGAAATCATCAAGAAACTACATGTTTGAATCATTTGATCAGAAACATATTTTCAATTTAAAGAACTCAGCTCAAGGATTCATTCATAACTCCGCCAATCACAAGCCAATCACGATTTTCAAAATCTGGTACGAGACGGAGATTTTAGTCCGAAGACCCAGCTCAACGCATAGAGAATGCTTCCAAGTGGATACAATCCACTCTTTCACAAATGTCATTTGATATACCAGATATGCAGTTAAATTCAGGTGTGGTTGTGTAATTCAAAATGAGAAATATTCAATACACACTTCTCAAGCCAGTTAGACAAGTTCATCACAGCAGACTAGTGAATGACAATTCAAGTTTTGAAACAATACCTATCATCCTAAAGTGTCAACAAGTGACAAAATACCATTGCATGAATTGACGAGGTTGAATTACCTTAATTTAGATGACAAGATCGAATGCCTTCATGCACTAAGATTATTAACCCCACAACGGTTAGTACTTCAGATTTTACTTTTCATACCTTTGCCTTGAGAATCCATTTTGATCCAAGCCTTCCACCTGTAATCCAAAGACGAATAAAATTCAGTTCATTCACGAGGCTTATAGCAAAATCTCCTTGCAAAAGATCCCTACACATTGTTTAGAAAAGGCATTATTAGTAGTTTAAAGAGTGATATCATCCACATATGTTTGAACCACTAAAGTGTCTTTTACCTGATTTGCCTCATGAGATGTGTTTAATCAACCTTACCCATTCAACCAATTCTCAGTCAAAAGAGATGTGCGCCTTTCATACCATGCCTTGGGTACTCATCAAAATCATTTCCTATCTCCGAGTGATGGTGGAGGAAATTTCTTAACATGTTTATCCTTGCAAGGTGTTCCTTAATTGATTCAAGCCTGGTCATGATTAGCCCATTATCATTTGACTTTTGGGAGTATGATCTGCATCCAAGGACAAGAAGATTTGACTTATCAGTTTCAATTCAAATTTATTTATAATGACATGACAAATAATTTTAACAACCAACACCCCTAGATAGTTCTAGATGCAATGCATGACTCATGTGTGAACCTAAATGTTAAGCCCATATGACGAATGTAATAACTCCCCCTCAATGTGTGCATGACTGTGATATGCTCAGTAAAAAATTTAATGCCATGTGCAGCCTGTAACTGATTGACTCATAGTACCGGGCGGAGAACTTAGATCTGAAGATCACCTCACGCGTAGTGATAGCTTTCAGACAGGCGTAACCTGCCCCTCCACATGTCACCATTTGATATACTATATAGTCAAGGGTGGTGAAGGTAGGAGGATTGCTATGCATTATGACATGAATTCATAATATTCAATTTATGCATGACAGTACGTGAAGGCTTATGCAAACTCAGTATATGCGGCGAGATTTATTGACGGTTTCAAAACTCCACTTCAACAAGATGCTATATGAGGATGATATGCACAAGGGTATGCAACTATCTATGGATGGAATGCATGTACAGACTCATGCATGATCACATAACTATACAGCACATGGTAAAACACGACATAACACTTTTAGTGGAGAGAGTGAGAGGGATATCACCTAAGAAATCAAATTCAGTTTTTGATTTTTCTTCTAACCTTGCTTGAGTCACTTGACTCGTATGCCTTACCTTCTTGATGAAAATAGATCTCATACTTTCCATTTCCATGGTACTCCTGCAAAACAGATTTCTCAATTTACATTCTTAGGTACCCAAATCATCTTGGGTCCTTGTGGGTTAGCAGCATTCTTGGCACGTGGCTTCCACTCCTTAACAACATTCAAATCATCATCTTTCACAAGAAAATAAGCATGCTTAACATTTCCAGATTTGCCAAAGTGATGGTAGATGGCACGTGGCATCATCTTCTTTCTTCTCATGGGTACTACTGATTTGTGTGTGTGAGCATGATGTGTTGAGTAGGAGTTCTTTCTCTTCAACAATAACCAGCAGTGTGAAGTTGTATGACTCCTTTTACCACAGTGATTGCAATACATGGAAGATTTTTTGGTGAATACTTTCTTTACATTTTTTAAAACAGCTTGGTTTCTACATGCTCTTAAATCATCATTCTTCATAATGAAACAATTATGCATAACATGTCCATATTTTCCACAATAAAAACATGTGAGTTTCTTTCTAATTAGTTGTGTGTGTGTGGAAGAGGTATGTTCAACATGCATGGAGGTGCTAGCAACATTTTTAGATTTTTGATACAAATTGATTTTCTTTATGGATGCATGTGTGTGTGCAACATGATTTTTCTTTTTCAGATTTTCATTTGATCTTTTTATTATCTGTGAAGAAGATTGATTTGGGGACCCATTTGATGTACTGGCTATGTTTGAATTGTGCACAAAAGATGTAAAAACTTTGTTTTCAAACATCTTTAGGTTCACAGGATTAAAACCCAGCCCTTCCCTTTGAAAATTCACTTTCGTCCCCAATAATTTGTCCAAATTTTCTTGACCATTCACAAATCTAGACAATGAAGCATTCAAGTCAATAATCTCTTTCTCAAGAGATGCAATGTGCAATTCATAGGAAGGAGGTTTTGATACGAGAAATATAAAGTGATCTAGAAGGGGAGGGGATGAATAGATCACTGTTTTCAACCGATTAAAGAATTACTGAAGAATGATTCACTTAAAACAAGTAATCTCAGAGTTGAACCCACAAACACGCAGTGCGGACAATAGCTCGAGTGGATAGAAGGCACACCACACAATCACCACAAATAATCACACGAGTACTCAGAGGTTTTTAAAGAGGTTCGGTCAGACCTCTAGTCTGCCTACGTCCACCCCTCACTTCAAATCGAAGTGAGGCTTCCACTAGCACCTGCTAGCAAAGCAGACTCAGTCTGCAACAACGGCTGATTCACAGCTTCACAGGGGAACACCCTCCCCTCTTCCTCCACACCCGGAGGGAACCCTAAGGATGCCAAGTCCCTAGAAACAGGAAACAATTTCCTCTTCCTCCAATCGGAGGGAACACTAGTGATCTGCAGTCACTAGAACAAGAGACCAAGGTCTCTCTTCCTCTGAAGCCTAGAGGGAACACCTCTTTTACGAGAGGGAACAATACTGCAACGTCTGTTGCAAGTGAACCAGAGAGAACACGTCTCTCTCTTCCCCTGAACACCAGGAGGAAACACAGAGAACTCTCAATCAAGAAAGAAAAAACAAACAAAAATGAAAACAAGAAAGAAGGAATCCAAAACTCAGAAACTGGAAACAATGTAGCTCAAACTGAGCAGCAGACTTCGGATTTGATCCGTAAGTCAATACCCATCTTCTGATCACTCTTCTGCTCTCTCTTCTCTCTCAACTGGAACACTCTAATTTCTCAGGGAGGCTCTTTCTCTTCTGCTCTCACTCAAATTTCTTCTCTTCTTTTTATGGATGAAACTCTCTACACTTCTGCTTTTTGCTTTTTCCTTTCGATCAACCTTCATCTGTGGACGAAGGCTTCAATATATAGCAGCAGCAGCAGCAGGTGGATAAGGTGCAGAATGCGTGTGCCTCCCACACTTCATCCAGAACCTTCTTGCCACGTGCCTTTATAGCATTGGTTCCTTTAGCATTGGATCACGTGCAGCCCAGTCACTGGGAATATTCTTCCTCGTACCACCTTCTTCTTTTTGTTTTTCTTCTTCTCCTGCAAAGAAATAAAACGATTAAAACTCAGGGCCACAAAAACTAAAACTGCATGAGGTATGTGATAGCAATACGAGATGCACTGTACTGAGAACGACACGAGATACATACTAATAAGGCTAACACTACAAAGAGAACGACACGAAGTATCACTGTAACAAAACAAACACTACGAAGAGAACGACACGAGATACACAATAATACAGCTAACACTACAAAGAAAACGACACGAAGTCAGAAGAGAACAGCACGAGGTGAGAAGGAAATAACACGGAGTAAAACGGTAGTAAAACACGCGATCAGAGGAAACCTGGATGAGGATAGAAGGAAGCAACACGAAGACATAAAAATAACATTAAGACACAAACACAGAAGATAACATGTAGACTCAAACACAAAAATAACATGAAAACATAAAAATAACACGAAGACACGAATACAGAAATAACATGAAGACTCAAACACAAAAATAACATGAAAACATTAAAACAACACCAAGACACGAATACAGAAATATCATGAAGACTCAAACACAAAAATAACACGAAGACATAAACACAGTACGAAGACACAAAAACAAAAAATAACATGAAGATATAGGAAAAATGACTCGAACACGAGGACGACACGAAACAACACGGACTGAAACCAACTCGAAGACGAACACAGAAACTGACACGAAGTGTGGTCACAAAGCAAGAAAGACACTTGCAACGTACAGCCTTCATATGATGTGAGGCGATGTGAAGACTTTGCGTTCAACAGGATGTATAGACTTGGAACGGCTTCAAGGCAACGCAATCGAATGTATGGACTTTCACAAGGTATAGACTTGCCAAAGAACTGGACGATGTACAAACTTGAACAAGGCAAAGTCTGTACAGACTTGAGGGTTCACAACGTATATACTTTGGCAAGACAATGGTTGTACATACTTGAAGTGAAGACCAATGTATAGACTTCAAAGTTCAGCGGCCAAAGAATAGACTTGGAAACTTAAACCAGTGTATGGACTTAGCTTTGAACATGCTACAGTGCATTTGTATGGACTTTGAAGACTGATGCATGATGCTAAGACAATGTGTAGACTATGGCTTGGAACGAAGATAAAGATGAGGCTGTATAGACTTGGCCAGAACAAGAGACTCGAAGACAAAGGGGTGACACAGATGGAGCGACACGAGGTGGCACAGAAAGCAGCATGAGGTACTGCAGTGTACAGCATGCGATGGAACAAATAACGACATGAAGACAACCAACAAACATAGTTGGAACAACACGACGTACAAAAGGACAACACGGAGTGTAGTGAACACAAACAACACGAAGTATGAAGGGAACATTACGGACATGCAAGGTATTATCTCATGGCAGTTTTTCTGTTAATCATGGAAATTTCAAATGCATAACATTACTCAAGATATCTGATTAAAATAACAATATTTAACATAGTGATGCTCATCATCAAAACACTAGGGAAGTCACAAAAGTCCAACAATCTCCCCCTTTTTGATGATGGCAACACTATATTAAATAGCAGAGATGAAGTGCATGAAGATAAGCTGTGAAAATAAGCAATGCAGACACACAACACACTCGCCTCCTCTGACGACTCCCAAGAGCTCCCCCTGAACACAACATCTACTTTCCTCTGACTAGATAACTCCGGGCACTTAACTTTCGCTCCCCCTCAGCAAAGCACAAGCAAGACACTAGCAAGACACTCTCCCCCTTTGACATCATCAAAAACTAGGGGCAGGTCTGAAGATATCACGAAAAGAAAATTGCTGACAGTGGAGAGAAAACAATAGAGAGTATGGCTGATAAAGGAGAGTTATTGAGATGTTTAAGCAATTAAGAAAGCCATTAATTTTATGTGAGGATTTTGAGGATCAGTTAGTCAGACTGCGTGCAAAATGGTGAATGAAGATTTTCTCCATACACAGAACCAGATTCTAAGCAAGTAAGGTACAAGATACCAGTATGGTCATAGTAAGTCTTTACTCAGAGAGTATAAAGCAAGGAAGTCAGGAAAAACAAAGACCTGTGGTATTGAAAACAAACAAACCAAGACCTAAATGCCAAGTGAACAGAATCTGGATACTAAGAGGGAGAAAACTTTTCAAAGATGGTCAAGATCAAAGATAAATCTGTCAAGTACACCTTTGACATTAGGGAGACACCTTGTTTAGAGGCAGGAATCCCCAGTTACTTGGTGGCAAGACCACATTACCCCTTCTGACAAGAGGACAGAGATAGTATTCTAACTGGTGTTGACATTAAGGTGACACCTTTACCAGAGGCCAGACACCCCAGTTACTAACCAGATATGTACCATTGCTCTGTATGATCAAGACAGCTAATTAAGCATGATTTATACTGCCATCTCATGACATGGGATACTTTCACTTCATTGATGAAAGTCCCAGTTTCTCAATGAACAGTTAACAAGGTTGTTAAAACTTATTTCATGAATTTTTCATTAAACTGCACTTGAAACCTTGTAAATTAGTCTTGATTCAGTTTGAGAACAATACACCAGCTCCAAAGTTTTTCAGACAAAAGCACTATATACCTCATTTCGGACTTAACTAGACTGAGTAGGTATGCTGTACTGGCTAGATCAGAAGTCAGTTACAGTGTAGGAAGATAGTCTTGAATTCAGATTTTGATCTCAGTGGGACTAACAGCTGAAATTCCAACAAGAAATTAGATGAACAATCTTAACGGATAAAACATTCAAAAATTTCTTTTATCCACCTACTCAAACTGATTCTCTTATAAGGTCAGCAAAAGTCCGTTCAAAGTATGTTCAGATTTGGCCAAAAGAGCATGACTCCTATTATTAATCTAGCTCCCCCTGAGACCTTGACTCCAACTCAGACTTAACCAAGACATACCTCGAAACACCTCAAAGAAAAACAAAGTGATATCAATCAATACGAGTGAATCAGCAAACACTCATAATGAGGTTATTTTCAGCAACAGACAACGAGCATAGATAAGCATAATAGCACATGACAGATTATTCAGAGATCAATTATTCAATCATGAAATTCTCTAAATACCTAATTCTCTGCGCAATGTGCTAAATTTTTCAATATCCAGTGGCTTAGTGAAAATATCTGCAATTTGTGAGTTAGTGCCAACATGGATCAACTCAAAGGTCTTCCTAGCTACTTCATCTCGAATAAAATGATGTCTGATTTCGATGTGTTTAGTTCGAGAATGAAGTACAGGATTCTTTGCAATGTTTATTGCACTAGTATTATCACAAAAGATGGAAGTGCAACCTAGCTCAACTGAGTAATCCAGAAGCTGGTGTTTTATCCATATAACCTGTGTGCCACAGCTCCCTGCTGCCACATACTCAGCTTCAGCAGTAGAAAGAGCCACAGAGTGTTGCTTCTTAGATCCCCAAGAGACTAGGCATCCTCCTAAAAATTCGCAGTGACCACTAGTACTTTTTCTGTCCAATTTACATCCTGCATAATATGCATCTGTATATGCAATGAGATCTAAACTACATGATGCAGGATACCAAAGACCTAAATCATGGGTAGCAGATAAGTATCTAAAGATTCTTTTTACAGCTGCCAAATGCAATTCAGTAGGCCTAGACTGGTATCTGGCACACATCCCTACACTAAATTGAATGTCAGGCCTGGATGCTGTTAAGTAGAGGAGTGAACCGATCATACCTCTATATAATTTAGCATCCACCTCTTTACCTTTTTCGTCTGAATCCAGTGAGGAGTTGGTGCCCATGGGTGTTGAGATGGTCTTGAGGTTGGTCATCCCAAACCTCTTCAGCATCTCCAGGGTATACTTGGTTTGATTTATGAAACAACCATCCTCCATCCGTTTGACCTGCAGCCCAAGAAAATACTTTAGTTCGCCAACTAAACTCATTTCAAATTCATGAGACATAGATTCAGAAAATTCTTTACACAATTTTGAATTGTTAGATCCGAAGATGATATCATCAACATATACCTGGACCACTATTAAATCCTTTCCGAGATTTTTGGTGAAGAGGGTTTGGTCAACCTTACCTCGAGTGTAGCCCTTGCTCAAGAGTAATTCAGAAAGTCTCTCATACCAGGCTCGGGGAGCCTGCTTCAATCCATAGAGGGCTTTATTCAACCTAAAAACCATGTTAGGCTGAACATAGAAATTAAAACCTGGAGGTTGTTCAACATATACCTCTTCCTTCAATACCCCATTTAAGAATGCGCTTTTGACATCCATCTGCTGCAGCCGAATGTTCCTAGAGCATGCAAATGCAAGCAGAATTCATATAGCTTCCATCCTAGCCACTGGGGCATAGGATTCATCAAAATCCACACCAAATTCCTGACTGTAGCCTTGAGCTACAAGTCTTGCTTTGTTTCTAGAAATAGCTCCATTCTCATCAACTTTATTCTTGAAAATCCATTTAGTGCCAATGACATGAGTGTTATCAGGTCTGAGAACTAGTTCCCATACAATATTTTTCTCAAATTGATTTAATTCTTCACACATGGCGGATACCCAAGAATCATGTCTTAAGGCTTCTTCCACAGATTTGGGTTCCACCTGAGATACCAATGCAGCTAAGTCCTGTTCTTGGACAATTCTAAAATGAGACCTTGTCCTAGGAGGATCATGCACATTGCCTATGATATTTTCACTAGGGTGGTCTTTGTGAAATATTATCTCACCTGAGGGTTCACCTACCTCAGCTGCTCCTTCTTGCTGTGAGTTTTCTGGTTGAGCAGCTGGCTACATCTCTTCTTCTTCAATTCTCTCCAAGAAATCTCCCTCATTAGATGGCTCCCTGTCATCATTCATCACTTTGTTAGAGAAATCATTTTCATCAAACACTACATGCGGTGTTTCTTCAATAGTTTGATCATCTTTATTGAAAACTCTGTAGGCCCTTGAGGTTTCTGAATATCCGAGAAAAATTCCAGGAGAGCTTCTAGCTTCAAATTTGTCCAAACCATTCTTACCATTATTGTGAATAAAACATTTGGAGCCAAAAACTTTAAAGTAAGAAATGTTGGCTGCTTACCCTTGAGAAGTTCATAAGGAGTTTTCCTATGAGTAGGTCTTACCAAGGCTCGGTTTAGAATGTAGCATGCAGTATTCGCAGCTTCAGCCCAAAATCTCCTTGGAAGTTCACTCTCAATCAGCATAGTCCTGGCCATTTCAATGATTGACCTGTTTCTTCTCTCAACAATTCCGTTCTGCTCCGGTGTCCTAGGGGAAGAGAATTTGTGAGTCACTCCCTCTCTTGAGCAAAATTCAGAAAATGAAGAGTTCTCAAACTCTCCTCCATGGTCAGACTGAATTGTAATGATGTTATGTTCACCTTGTAATTTGATTTTATTGAAAAGTTCTTCAAAGTGAACAAAGGCATCATTTTTATTTGCTAAACAAAACAACCAAGAAAATCTAGTGAAGTCATCAACTATGACTAATCCATATCTCTTTCCTGACAAACTTTGTATGCGAGTAGGACCAAAGAGATCCATGTGCAAGTGCTGCAGCGGTTTAGATGAAAGATTCTCAGTTCTCAACTTAAAAACTGCACGAGTCTGTTTACCTTGTGCACAAGCATCACATAGTTTGGACCCTAACTGAAATCTTATTCGGGGCAAACCTCTAACTAGGTTATGCTTAGACAGTTTATTCATTGTAGACAAACTAGCATGGCCTAGACGCCTATGCCAGTCAAAAGCAACCTGTTCAGAATTAGTAGACATACACAAGTGAGTTTCAGGATTATCATCCAGGTCTACGATGTATACATTGTTTACTCTATGACCTTTGAACATGACGTTATCAGAATTCAGCTCAAAAATAGTGCAGGAATTGTGGTCAAAGAGTACCTTGTGTCCTTTGTCGCAGAGTTGACTTATACTTATCAAGTTGTGCTGAAGTCCTTCTACAAGATACACATCTTCAATGGAGTTAGTAGAGGACTTACCAACAGTACCAATTCCAATTATTCTTCCTCTGTTATTTCCACCGAATTTGACCAGGCCCCCAAACTTCATTTTCAGTTTGCTAAATTTGGACCGGTCTCCTGTCATGTGCCTGCTACAGCCGCTGTCAAGATACCACTTGTTATGCTCGGCTGCCAGGCTAACCTGCGAAAGTTCAGACAAAGTGATGTGGGACCCAATTCAAATTGGGTCCAAAGACAGTTTTCAATTTATCCAAATCACACTTAGGAACCCACATTTGTTTTACTGTTCTTTTCAGAGATTTCATGTAGATTGATTCTTCCTTCTTGGCATTTCTCAGTGGGTGTTGAATGAGCCTATTCATATTAAAATTATGCTGTTTCCGAGCAGAGAAATTGTTGTTTGGCCTCTTAGAGGAAACACGTGTGTGCTGAGCATAATTCATGTAACCATTTTTATTCAAATGAAAATTATGCTGAAGGTGATGCATGTTCGCATGCTTTCCTTGATAACTATCATGCTGAATTTTCTTAGCGAAACTGTTCACCTTTCTAGTGACATCAATAGGAATGGTTGTGTGAAAACCCTTATTCCACAACTGTTGCACAGGAACAGTTCTAGTCTCAGGATTTCCTGACTTAGTCTGCTGACCAGTGGATTGAATAGATTTGCTGGTCGAAACCTTCAATGTAGAGACAGATTTGGAGCTGGATGGGGTTTCCAGTTTTTCTTTGCCCTTGGCGGGGCAGAACGTGATAGTTTTGAATTCAAAGGGTTTTTTACTTGTGGGATTGTATCCTAATCCCTCCCTATTGAAGTTTACCCTCGACCCCAGAAGGGCATCCAGATTGTTTCTCCCCTCTGTAAATTTTTCTAGCATTTTTCCTTTGTCCTCAATCTCCTTCTGAAGTTCATTACATTGGTCCTGGAGTTCCTGATTAACTTTTCTAACTGCCTCATATTTTTCTGCAATCAGTCTAAACTCCTTTTTACTCTCTTCAGTTTTACTCTTCAGCTCATTCATCCTAGCTAGATTTTCCTCTCTTTCCATTCTAAACTTCTCTATCTCACTTCTAGCCCGATCTAGCTCAATGGCCATCTCCTTGGTTTTCATGTTGTCCGCAATAGCAATAGAGTGTTCCTCAGAAACTGAGTGAAACTTTCGTTTAAGCATTCTGTGCTCCTTGGTTAGAAAATTATATTTAGCTAACAGGTCGCCATAGGCGTCCTCCCAATCATCCAAAGTAAAATTCTCAAATAAGTTCGTTACCTCTTCCTCATGGTTGGCCATGAGGCAAGTCTTTTCTTCACCTTCACTGGACGAGGTGGCTTCTGGATCCTCGTCCTCGTCGCTCCATGTGCACAGCATGGCTTTCTTCTTCTTGTGCACCATCTTCTTCTGGTATCCGGGAGCCTTAGCTTGCAGCTCTGAACATTCACTGTTCATGTGACCAGGTTTCTGACAATGGTAGCATGTAACTTTTTTAACAAACCGGTTCTTCTCAAGTTCTCGTTCAGGAGACTTCCTTGCAGCATTAAACCTCTTTCTCCTGTAGAATTTCCCTTTAGTTCTCAAGAACTTTCTGAATTGCCTGGTGAGCATGGCCTGCTCGCCCTTGTCCAGGTCTGAGAATCCGTCAGAGTCTTCGCTGCTACCGCCACTGCTGCTGTTGCTGCTGCTCTTCTTAGTATGTCGTGAGACTTTCAGAGCAACATTCTTTCCCTTTCTGTCATGTCCATCATTCCCTTGTCTGAAGTTCATTTCGTGGGTCATGAGAGACCCAATCAGCTGGGTTACTGACATGGTGGATAAATCTCTAGATTTCTCTATGACGGTCACCTTAGTATCCCAGATGGGAGTTAGGGACCTAAGGATCTTCCTGACAATGTCTTCTTGCTGAATCTCCTTTCCAAATCCTCTCAGACTATTGATGATCACAGACAATCTAGCATACATTTTTGTGATCGACTCCTCTGGCTTCATCTTAAACAACTCATACTGAGTTGTAAGCATATTGATCTTGGTAGCTTTCACTTGAGATGTGCCCTCATAAATTAACTACAATTCATCTCACATTTTCTTTGCAGTCTTGCACGCTGAAATCCTCAAGTACTCTTCCGGGTGGACGGCGCACTGTATGATGCTAAGAGCTGTCCCATTCAGTGCGGAGAGTTTAACCTGTTCCTCTGTCCATATGTCTTCGTTTGGTGGAAGTTGGTACGGACCATATGTAATTACTCTCCAGAGCTTGTGGCTTTGAGCCCTGATGAAGACTTCCATCCTGTTCTTCCAAAAGAAATAGTTATTACCATCGAAGAAAGGGGGACGGGTGATTGACTGCCCTTCAGCAATGTAGCTGCGAGGACCAGCAGATCCGTTTCCCTGGCCGTTGGACCACATATTGGGAAATACCCGCTCTGATACCAAGTGATACGAGAAATATAAAGTGATCTAGAAGGGGAGGGGATGAATAGATCACTGTTTTCAACCGATTAAAGAATTACTGAAGAATGATTCACTTAAAATAAGCAATCTCGGAGTTGAACCCACAAACACGCAGTACGGATAATAGCTCGAGTGGATAGAAGGCACACCACACAATCACCACAAATAATCACATGAGTACTCAGAGGTTTTTAAGGTGGTTCGGTCAGACCTCCAGTCTGCCTACGTCCACCCCTCACTTCAAATCGAAGTGAGGCTTCCACTAGCACCTGCTAGCAAAGCAGACTCAGTCTGCAACAACGGCTGATTCACAGCTTCACAGGGGAACACCCTCCCCTCTTCCTCCACACCCGGAGGGAACCCTAAGGACGCCAAGTCCCTAGAAACAGGAAACAATTTCCTCTTCCTCCAACCGGAGGGAACACTAGTGATCTGCAGTCACTAGAACCAGAGACCAAGGTCTCTCTTCCTCTGAAGCCTAGAGGGAACACCTCTTCTATGAGAGGGAACAATACTGCAACGTCTGTTGCAAGTGAACCAGAGAGAACACGTCTCTCTCTTCCCCTGAACACCAGGAGGAAACACAGAGAACTCTCAATCAAGAAAGAAAAAACAAACAAAAATGAAAACAAGAAAGAAGGAATCCAAAACTCAGAAACTGGAAACAATGTAGCTCAAACTGAGCAGCAGACTTCGGATTTGATCCGTAAGTCAATACTCATCTTCTGATCACTCTTCTGCTCTCTCTTCTCTCTCAACTAGAACACTCTAGTTTCTCAGGGAGGCTCTTTCTCTTCTGCTCTCACTCAAATTTCTTCTCTTCTTTTTCTGGATCGAACTCTCTGCACTTCTGCTTTTTGCATTTTCCTTTCGATCAACCTTCATCTGTGGACGAAGGCTTCAATATATAGCAGCAGCAGCAGGTGGATAAGGTGCAGAATGCGTGTGCCTCCCACACTTCATCCAGAACCTTCTTGCCACGTGCCTTTATAGCATTGGTTCCTTTAGCATTGGATCACGTGTAGCCCAGTCACTGGGAATATTCTTCCTCGGACCACCTTCTTCTTTTTATTTTTCTTCTTCTCCTGTAAAGAAATAAAATGATTAAAACTCAGGGCCACAAAAACTAAAACTGCATGAGGTATGTGATAGCAATACGAGATGCATTGTACTGAGAACGACACGAGATACATACTAATAAGGCTAACACTACAAAGAGAACGACACGAAGTATCACTGTAACAAAACAAACACTACGAAGAGAACGACATGAGATACACAATAATACAGCTAACACTACAAAGAAAACGACACGAAGTCAGAAGAGAACAGCACGAGGTGAGAAGGAAATAACATGGAGTAAAACGGTAGTAAAACACGCGATCAGAGGAAACCTGGACGATGATAGAAGGAAGCAACACGAAGACATAAAAACAACATTAAGACACAAACACAGAAGATAACATGTAGACTCAAACACAAAAATAACATGAAAACATAAAAACAACACGAAGACACGAATACAGAAATAACATGAAGACTCAAACACAAAAATAACATGAAAACATTAAAACAACACCAAGACACGAATACAGAAATATCATGAAGACTCAAACACAAAAATAACACGAAGACATAAACACAGTACGAAGACACAAAAACAAAAAATAACACGAAGATATAGGAAAAACGACTCGAACACGAGGACGACACGAAACGACACGGACTGAAACCAACTCGAATACGAACACAGAAACTGACACGAAGTGTGGTCACAAAGCAAGAAAGACACTTGCAACGTACAGCCTTCATATGATGTGAGGCGATGTGAAGACTTTGCGTTCAACAGGATGTATAGACTTGGAACGGCTTCAAGGCAACGCAATCGAATGTATGGACTTTCACAAGGTATAGACTTGCCAAAGAACTGGACGATGTACAGACTTGAACAAGGCAAAGTCTGTACAAACTTGAGGGTTCACAACGTATATACTTTGGCAAGACAATGGTTGTACATACTTGAAGTGAAGACCAATGTATAGACTTCAAAGTTCAGCGGCCAAAGAATAGACTTGGAAACTTAAACCAGTGTATGGACTTAGCTTTGAACATGCTACAGTGCATTTGTATGGACTTTGAAGACTGATGCATGACGCTAAGACAATGTGTAGACTATGGCTTGGAACGAAGATAAAGATGAGGCTGTATAGACTTGGCCAGAACAAGAGACTCGAAGACAAAGGGGTGACACAGATGGAGCGACACGAGGTGGCACAGAAAGCAGCACGAGGTACTACAGTGTACAGCACGCGATGGAACAAATAACGACACGAAGACAACCAACAAACATAGTTGGAACAACACGACGTACAAAAGGACAACACGGAGTGTAGTGAACACAAACAACACGAAGTATGAAGGGAACATTACGGACATGCAAGGTATTATCTCATGACAGTTTTTCTGTTAATCATAGAAATTTCAAATGCATAACATTACTCAAGATATCTGATTAAAATAACAATATTTAACATAGTGATGCTCATCATCAAAACACTAGGGAAGTCACAAAAGTCCAACATGTTTATTTTCACAGTAGTTGACTTGTTCATGTAAAGTAGCATTGATGGTTTTGTGACTTTCAATTTCTTGTAACAAAGCATGTACTTTTTCAGATTGATCAATATTCATAGATTTTCCTTTTTCAAAAGTAAGCAATCTTTCAGAAATGGTTCTATTCAATTCCTTCAGTTTCTCATTTTCTATTTCAAGATTTTTATCATGAGCAAACTCATTTTGACCATTGTTCATAAGACTTACTCTCTCTCTCTCAGCTCTTTGTTTTCATTTCCCAAAGAAGAAATTTGATCTTTATGAATTCCAATGTCAAGCACATGACCATCAATCAATTCCTTCAAGTGCGGGCATTATTTACATGGAGAATCACATTTATTTTGTCCAACATTCTTTTTCAATTTTTTGTTTTCAGACTTAACCTTCTCATATTTATCAACAAGCTCATCATATGCAATCAATAACTCCTCATAGCCAAATTCATCTTCATTATCAGAATCAGTATTTACCTTTGAGCTTGAGTCAACTTGCTGATCACTCCCTTGATCACTCGTGCCTGCCACAAGACATTGATCTTCATGCCCTTCCCGGACTTTGGTTAATCCAACCAAGATATCCTTCGCGGATCTGCAATGGGAGACAAAAGGGAAATGATTAGAATCAACTGCAGCAATAAGTAATTTTAGAACGAAACAATTTTGATCATGTTTAAGCTTGGAATCTGCGGTCCAGACAGATTTATCTTTAGGCAACTCATAAGGACCATGTGAGATAAGCTTCCATAGCGTAGGATCATATGAGTTGACTAGATTGCACATCCTTCCTAACCACAAATCAAAATTACAACCATCAAACACCGGTGGAGAATTCAAAGTGTACATAATGGTAGTCATTGATCTGAATCACTCTAGATCGTTGGATCTATGAAATTAGAGCCTTGGCTCTGATACCAATTGAAGTCCCGCGATCAATGACACCCAAGAGGGGGGTGAATTGGGTGTTTATCAATTTTAAGAAAACTTTTGACCTTTTATAAAATATGTGATACAAAGCTAGTTAAGAGATTCAAAGGTATTTGAACACAAATTAGATTTATCAAACTTTATATGATAAGATATAGATTATGCAAGATATACGAAGATAAATCCAGAACAACAATTTAAACTAACATTTATGTAGAATGGAGATAGAGGAAATGGAGCAAGCCACACAAAACAAGCACAATGCATAGCGATTTTTAAGGTGGTTCGGATGCAACGACGGTAATCCTACGTCCACCCCTCACCAAACCCAATGAGGCTTCACTTGGGGATAAATCCCCAAACGGAGACGACGCTCCAACCACACACGCAGGATGACGCTTGCCCACACACACGGGGACACACCCCAACACACACACACACGGAGACGAGGTCTCCAACACGATCCAACAAGCGGATCAACAAGACACACACACGCTGCGACAAGTGCAGCACTCCACACACATAAACACTAAGATCTGGATAAAACCACACACACACGCAGATCTAAGAAGACCTACACACAGATGAAAGGAACACGACGACCACACATGACCACAGATCTAACAACGATCCACACACACACAAGTTCGTAGTTTATACAAAACACAAATATGAACTTGAAACATAATAAGGCACAGTTTAGAATGCTCTGATTTAGGCTCCCCCTGAGTGTATGCTCCGGATGTTTGCGTTGATTCCTTCTTCACTTGAATGACTTGAGACTCAGCTTGAATGGCCTTGTATTTGATGTAGATCTTCTTGCACGGAGTACTGTTCACGGCTACAGTACTCTTCCTTCTTCACTTGAACAACCTTCCTTTGATCTCTTCTAAAAACTCTTGAATTGCTTCTTCTCTTGATCGGAAGTTCCTTGGCTTCAGATGGTTCTAGAATGACTCCAGTTGGATGAAGAACTTACTAGATGGAGTATGCTTATGAGAGTTGTAGTAGCCTTCTTCTTGCCTTGATAGCCTCCCCCTTGATCTCTCTTGTTGTGTAATGCCCCGGGTTTTTCGGATCCTTCTTCGTGGGTCCTGGATCTGGTTTCTCGGAGTGTCCAGCTCCGTTGTGTCCGAAATTTCGTTTCGGACGTCTTTCGTGTTCGGATCGGCGCGATCCGGAGTCGTTTCGGAGGCCCGGAGGCGTTCCGCGGCTTTTTCCGCGTGTGTTTTCCGATTCCCAGCGTGGGTTTCGGCTTTCCCTTCGGAACCTCGTTGCGGGTGAACCGGGCCGTTCACCAGGGCGCGAGTGGTATCGTTGCGATCGGTGCGCTCCGAGGATCGCGAGGGTGTGATTTTCTATTTTTCTGGATTTTTCCGATTTTCCAGATTTTCCTATAAATAGCTTTTTCTCTCTCTCCCCCTCTCATTTCTCATTTCTCTCCCTCTCTCTTCTCACGCTCTCTCCTCTCTCCCTCTCTCTCCGGCGGCCGACGGGGCGGAGCATGGGCGAGGCGGGGACGGCGCGGGCGAGGCGCGGGCGAGGATGGATGAGGATCGAGGCGGTGGAGGCGCGTAGAAGCTCGGCCGTGAGTTCGTGGAACGGCGAGGCTTCAACGGCGTTTTCTTCGTGGATCGGCGTCCACGGTGCGCGTAATCTTCGGTGGAGGTAGGGAGATGGACCCTCAACCCGTGTACTTCAATTCCCACGAGTTTCGTAGGCCGTGGTGAGCCGAGCGGGCTAAACGGGGTGATTTGGGAAAAATGCATGTTTTTGGGGTGTGAGCCGAATCTTGTGTTTTGATCGTGTTTTTGGGGTTTAAATGGGTCCTCTCGGTGCTAGAGGGGTTGGGGAATGTTTCCCCCTTTGTTTCCCCATCACCCGGGGGTGATCGGGGCGTGGAATGGGTTTTCCCGCCGTTTCTACCGTTTTCGGGCGCGGACTGAGAACGCGCTATACTCCAGTAGCGCGTTCTTGAGGGTCGCGCCGCCCCGACGGGGTGCGTTCATCGGAGAAGATGAACAGTATGGCGGTTCCTGTCACGCTATAGGGCTACGGCGCGTTCTGGACTGTCGCGCTATGGAAACATAGCGCGACCTGGCTTGTCGCGCTATAGGCTCCTAGCGCGTTCTGCTTGAACGCGCTATGGACCTATAGCGCGTTCTTGGAGGGACCAGCCGGGCTGCCCGGGGCGGGCGGTCTGCGGCTGATCGTGCTCATCGTGGGCCGTGTGTACCTTGGACACCCCGTGGAGTTCCGTGACCGTGTCTTTGGGGTGTCCGGGGGGGGTTCCGTTTACCTTGATTTGCGCGCTCGTGAGTGTAAGGGTCCGGGCGGTTTACTAGTGTTCCGATTGGGTTGTGTTGGTCTCCGGTCGACCCGGTTGTGACGCAGTGGTCGACCTTTGGCCTTGTAAGTGTCCCGGGCACCCCGTGGGTTTTGTTACCGTGTTTTGGGGTGTCTGGAGGTGCCGTGTTACCTCGATAAGCGTGCCCGTGGGCTTGGTGAGTCCGGGTGACCCCAGGCGTTTCGGGTTTCCGTATTCTCGCTCGATCGAGTCACCGTGTATCGGTATGTGTGCGGTGGGGTTCCCCCGCATGTCGTGAGTCTTCCTGGAAGATGATTCCCGAGTGGGTTATGTGTTTGACCGTGGACTGTGCGTCCCGTTTCTTTTCCGATCGTGGTCACCGTGCGATGGTGCTGCTACGTGGGATGGTCCCCGTACTTCGTTAGGTTCGGACGTCATTTTCTGTTGTTTTGAGAGTCTACTCTCTCAGTGATCCTCCACTAGTCGTAGCTTCCTGCGCACGCGTGTGCGGACCCACCTGGGAGTGGTGGAGAGCGCGACCCGGTGAGACGCGGTTTTTAGGCTGGTTTCCGTCGGCCCCTTGCCTTTGCCACCAGAGTCCGGTGGGGGGGAAAGCCAGCTAGAGGACCCGACCTAGAGCAGATGGTCTGTGTGTGCACACGTAGTTGGGGGCTTAGGACACGCGCTGACGAGCGTGACCCCAGCTAGTCCTTGTTGTGGTACTGATTACTGTGTGTGTCTGAGTCTCACGCCTAGGGCGTAGTAGCTAGACACTTGTGACGCGGTGTAAGACGTCAGCGGACGCATCCGGTCGTTCTTCTAGTGGGAGGTACTCCTGTTCTGGACAGAGAGTGACAGACTGTCAGTCGTGTGACTTCGACCTTCGGGTTTCGGTCGTGTTGACCGTTGAGTTTTCGATTGTTTCGCCGTGGCGCGTGTCGATTTTCGTGCCGTGAGGCTAGTGCTAGTGACTTTACCGAGGTTGCGTCTTGTCGTGCGGTACCCGTGACCAGGTGTCCGGGTTGCACTTTTGACAGCGTGTCCAGGTTGGCCGTGTTCTGGGAGACAGGCCTCTACGGCGTGGTTGCCGTGGGTTTTTCACTTCGATAAGCGATACTAGTGTAGTTCGGTAGCCCTTGACCGTGAGTCTGGGGTGTGTTTCTGGTACAGTAGGAGTAGCTGTAGTGCCGAGTTTTGACCGGCCACCGGTTTGTTGTTCCTACTGTAGTTGTAGCTTCCTTTTCGCTACCGCCGTTGTTTCCGGTTGGGGTTCCGCGGGATCCCTGCTGAGTCTCTGTTTTGGAGACTCATTCCCTGCTTTTCAGGTGTAGCGGTTCTTCCTCGTGGTTCGAGGGTGCGGAGCGGAGGTTCTCTGTTGCCAGCTTGCCGGGCCGAGTGTTCACTTGGCATGTGGTACGCTTTACTGCTTTAGACTGTACTTTCTGTTGGACTGGACTCTGTTGTAGTTGTTTATTTATTTCTGTTATTTGTTGAGTTGTCCTGCTTTATTTCCTATTTCTTTGTGCCTCCACACTCCTTTTAGCCCTTCCGAGCCCTCCCAGCTCGTGGGCGGCGGTGCGAGTCTCGGGTTATCGGGCCTTCCCGGTAATCGGATTCTCGGGTCGTTACATGTTGGTTGCTTGCTTCTTCAATTCATTGGAGGATGAAGACTTCAAAATGGACCTTGGATCTTCAGCTGTTGGATGGAGTTTTGATTCACGAACCACTGTTCATGCTACAGTAGCACTCCTCTTCTTCTTCTCCCTTGAGCCACCTTGATCTCCCTTGAAGCTCTCTTGGTTTCTTAGGGTTCATGGCTCCAAATGATATGTTTTTTAGCCCTTGAATGGTCCATAAACAAGTCCCAGACCAGATCCACAAAACATGATGAGATTGGGGTCATTAGGATTAAACAAATGGGTAGAAAGACCTCTCCTCGAGCTTGAAACACGAAGTCAACAAAAGGGGGCTCGGGGCTGGCGGTCGACCGGAGTAAGCTGGCGGTTGACCTAGAAGTTTCAGACTACAGCTCGGTTCATTCTGACAGGGGCGGTCGACCGGACGCCCATGGGCGGTCGACCGCTAGAGGCAGAGCCTGTAGACTTTGGGGTGCTGTTATTTCAGGTCGACCGGGATTCGCCCGGAGGTCGACCGGACTTTGGTAAACCTGAAAAATGAGTAGTTAAGCCCAGAAAACTATGTCCATAAGTCAAGAGCTTCAAGTCCATATCAAATCCATGCATTTTGAGATTGAATTCAACTTAGTTTATGCATTAGACCATTTGAGCATTTCATGTTGAGTGTGCGCAGGTCGATCCGCGGGCGAGGGCGCACGATGGCCAGAATGGTTTCATGTTGAGTGTGCATGAATGAGGTGTATATATGAGATACACAAGGTAAGATCGATGCTAAGACAAGGTGAGAGTCTCACCAATCGTCCTTGACAGTAAATGACATATACCACCTGTTTTGGGTTGTAGAGGAGCAAAGTTTTGGTTCACCAGGTGACTACCATGAGTTTGATCCTGCATGCAAGATAGTCAGGGTTAATTGTATACTTGTTGACATTAAAGATGTTATGAAACCTCTTGCCTCTTGTAAAATCAACATATTCAACCAGCATAAATAACAAGATGAATGAACACAATCATCAAGAACATGTGTAATCAACCATAAGTTTAGTTATCATCACGTAATCACACATTAAGCTTAGTTATCATCAAAACCATAACTTAACAATTACAATAATCATCAAAACCATAACTGATGAGGACATCACCCATGATTTCCTCTGGCTCGGGACTTCCCTTCCTTTCGATGAGGGCCAGACTTGGGCTCCATGTCATCCAGGCCTCCACAGCACTCTGATGGATCACTTGGTGTACTTCTTGTCTTTATTTTTGAGTCATTTTGATGTAATTTGACTTTTATTTGAGTCCAGTACCTATATTATGTGGTTATGTTCCTAAGTCTAGTAGTCATCATGTAAGTGTTGGGCCCAATCACTTGGGCTTGGCCCACTTGCGCCCCCTTCCCCCTAGAAATGTGTCATTAGTCTTTTTAGCAGGGACTTTTTGTAAATTTGGAGTTCCCTATAAATAGGGCTCCAAACCCTCCATTTAGAACTAATGAAAAATTGAGTTGAATATTGAAAACCCTTGTGATCTCTCTCTCTCTCTCTCACTCTACCTCTCTCTCTCTCTCAAGAAGGGGCGAACCCCCTCTCTCTCTTCTCTCTCTCTCCTCTACTCTCTCTCCCAATTTCGCCCCCCCCCCTCTCTCTTCACCTTGCCACATCATCCTCCACCTCAGCCCAACCCTTCCCCTTCCCAAGGTCCACTTAATTCCCCCATTACTCACACCATATCCCCAAGCAACCTTTCACCTTCCTAGGCACCCCTTCATTCTCCAAAGCACCCATCCCACTTCCCTAGCAACCTTCCCTCTTCCCCAAGCACCCATTCCTCTCCCCCATACACCCCTTCACTTCCCCTAGGAGATTTGAATCCCTTCCCCCCCCCCACTTGGTGCGACCCCCTTAACCCCTCCTCTCCCCTTTGGCCTTGGCCGACCACCACCACCACCCTCCCCAAGCCCAATTGCGCCCCCCCCCTTCACCCCATCACCCCCCTAAGGCACTCTATTCTCCCTGCTCCTCCCCTCTCACCACCCCTAACCACTCCTCCCCAGCAACTACCAACACCCTCCACCCCTCCTTGCTACCCCTCCACCCCCCACACCAACCCTTCTCCACCAAACAGCCCCTTTGCTCTGTCAACCTGCAGGTAGCAGTGGAAAGGGCGACTTGCAGAACCATCCACGGAGTCATACGGCATCATCTGAAGACTTACCATACATCGACGGAAAGCTCTTCCAGAAGGCTTCGCAGCCAAGGTGGTCTCACCGGCATTCAACATCATTACTGTCCGGAGGGTTCGTTCTCGTCCAACTGCGCAACCGGGACCTGAACATGGACCAGAGCTGCAGTGCAGAAGCTCCCACAGTTACATCCCATCACTTCTGAAGACGTCGTCCGGCCGGGGTCTTCTACATCAATCTACTTCCATCAGCAGAAGACGGAATCCCGTTTGGCATCCGGAGGAACGTTTTCCAATTTTTCTCCCCCGGGTGCGCAGATCAGGCCACTCAGGACCTGACCAGACACCTCCCCACTCAACGGGCTCTCCCTCTCTGCCCCAACATCGTCTGGTGCCCTCCCTGGTGGCCATTCGAAGAGGACTCGTCTGCGGTCGTTCTCGTTTTGGTCTCGCCTCGTTCGGGCTTCGGGAGCGGTTGTGGCACCCGGATCTTTCTGCTACTGCATCCTGGAACCAGAACAAGTCAGAGCGCAGGGCACCTGTTCCAGGGTCCACTCCGACCGGTGGCGACGAAGGAGCCGTCCACCAAAATTCACCAGTGTACCAGGGTCAGCCAGAAACCATTCGGCACTGGTTTCGGCGACTTCTGAGCTCGGGGGAGTGCACAGCGGGGACTACACCGACTCCCTATCCTGTTGTTCCAGACCTGGGCAGATTCGGCAGGGTGCTCCATCGGCGTAATTCAAGCAAATCTCCCCACCCCGCCTGGCCGGCTTAGCGCCCCTCCCTGTGAGGAGGTAGTGTTTGGTTGTAATCCAAGCATCCCCACCCCAAGTCCACCCTCCTGCATGAGGCGTAGTGTTTGTAATTAATTAACAGGGATCAAGCTTCATCGGTACAGTGTGCGGGGAACCCACACTTCCCCGCTCGCCCATCGTCTCCGAACGGGGTTGGTTTCCTCAAACCAACCAGGTGAGCTTCTGCCCTTGCTCTCCTCGGTATTTGTTCACTTAATATCTGTGAAACTAGTCCGCTGGTCGGTGAGAGAGCGCTCGTTCCCGGAGCTCCCAGTTTCTGTGCGGTCACCGTGGGCTAAAGTGAGAGAGTGACCCAATGCCCTCAAGGCACCTGGCCCGCCCTTGATTGTGGGCACTGTACCCTCGGGAGGGAAAACCATAGCCTTGCTGGCCCTCTACCGGCAAGGGTCTTGTTCCACCACCTCGACTCGGCATCACCGAGTCACCACGGGTAACGGGTGTGCACGGTGGGTCGACGATTTCCAATCAATCTCGAGTCTTACGATTGTGTTTGTGAATAAGGTCCAAGGGTCCACATTCACCTACTGCATTCTTCATCATTTGTCTTAGTGTGTCACATCAAATGGTATCAGAGCAAGTTTTAGACTTGTCTCTACGAGTCTAGTCCTAGGGCATTGACATTTGAGTCTCCCTTGCATCATGATTTCCATCACTCCATTGCATGACCACCCTAGGGAGATGCCCCAAGTACCCATGGACTAATTTGACACTGTCATCAACAAGATTCATAACTGTCTAGATACCCTCAACACCCGACTTGACCGGTTCGAAGCAAAAAGGAACCACGGCCCTAGAGCTTGGTCACCTCGGGATGAATTTGGATGGGAAGCCAAAGGACCCAAAGACTCATGGGAAGAGATGAAGATTGAGATTAGGAAGATCTTCACTCCCCGACCTTCCCACTCCTACCTTGAGAACCATAACCCGAGGAGCACTCCCACTCCCCCTTTCCCTTCCAGTCAACCCAAGACCTCCCTTAGGGCCCAAACTCCACCACCCCAAATGATTCCAATCCCGATCACCACCACCATTCAAACCAAATTGGCCACCACCCAGCCCAAAATTCTTCATCAAACCCACAAGCTTCCACGGTCCCCACCACCACCCCTCCATCATCCCCTAAAAGGGACACACCCCCCAAAACCAATCAACCCAATCCTCCTCAACCCACCCATCTTCCACTACCAACCCCAATCCTACCCCAACTTAGGTCTCCACTTCTTCCACTCCCAAACCCAACCCAAGTTCGAACACCCTCACCACCCCGGGTGCACCATGCCCCAACCTTCATCACCCCATCCCTAAAAGACCTTCCCATTCCCTTGGAGAGTAAAACCCCCACACCCCAAAGGGATAAGAATGTGATTGAGGTACATGAGGCCTCCCCCGATTGGGAAGAAGAATACGAGTCACAATGTCATGAGTTAGGCCGGGAAGTTCCCATCCCATGTGTAAAAAGTATCATGGCTCACACACCCAACCACCTAGAGGAGGAGAACACCATGGTCACCATCCCAACTGTGGGGGGAACACATGTCCAAGTTGAAGAAGAAACCTCGCACAGTGGTCTTCACCCTACACCACCCTCCCTAGTTGGGTCCGAGCTCATCTTAGGAGAACCCCTTTTACGTTGGCTAAAGGAGAACCCAATTAGAGATATCATGGCCCATGTTTGCCCTCCCATGGAACAACACCTCCCCATAGTACCATTATCCACCTATCACATCACAATCTAATCATCCTATCAAGTGGAAACATTAGGGGATCTTCTTAAGGGTATAGCTTGGCAAATGGAGTTAACTAGCATGTTGACCACTGTAGCCGACCGACCTAGGAGCCTTGACCTCCTACACCTATGTGTCGGGTCCATCTCCTCAATTTACACTGTGGGTTGCTACACTAGCGACCTTCTTCTATTCCTCCCTACACCCGATGAGCCCGATGCTATCCATAAACTAGAGTTGCTTATCTCGGGTAGAACATCAAGCCCTCCATTCATGAACTTCGACCTAATTGTTCGAGTAGAGGAGGATGACTCACCACTATGTGAGGACTATGAGGGCCTAGAGTTCCTCTCCGTAGGTGACTCTTACCATGACCCCTTCGATCCCTTCCTATACCCACCCACCTTACTCACCACCAACCTTTTCCTACCCCAACCAACCAGGATAGACCAAGCCCACCTCTCTCAAGACCCGGCCCACACCAAGTATACCATGACCATGGGTGAAATACCCCTAGGAAGCAATGAAGTGCCCCACTCCATGACACATACCTTCTTTGACCCCTACGACCCTTTTGAGTGGAAGCTCGAAGGCCACCCCACCACCCCACACAAGGAAGTCACCTATGGGAAAGGAATTCCTATGTCTTGGCACATCACACCACTTGGCATGAATAGAAAGTCGGGTCCTTTCATACATGACACCCACATGTCAAGTCGGATGCATGATTGGTCCAAAGGTCCTCCCACATTCATCATTGGTCTTAAGCATGTTACGAACATTCATGGATGTTTGGGACCCCCGACATTTGCTATACCCATGCGCAATAGATTCCCTTATGGATGCCCTGGTCCCCCCTAAGTCCATCAAAACCAATGTAACACTTGATAGGGCTGAATTTGGTTGTCCAGGCCCTCCCTTCATCTTTAGAGGATCATCATTCATGACACTGCATGGCACTATTCGCAAACAAATCAACAAGAGCAATGAGGTTTATAAGAAGTCAGCCGATTCCCACCGCCGCCACCAAGAATTCCAAGTTGGTGATTTTGTGATGGTGAGAACTGAGAGGTTATTCCCTGGAAATATCTCAAAGTTGAGGTCTCGTGGAGCCGGCCCCTTTCAGGTGTTGAGACACCTTGGCACTGATGCTTATGTGTTGGACCTCCCCGAGGAATACGGAGAAGTCCCACTTTCAATGTAGCTGACCTGGTGTCCTACAAGGGTCCCACGGTGACACCCAGTGAGGAGATCCAGCCTATCCCACCCCTTGAGAGAGTCCCTACACAAACGAGAGATCCATCCGCCCAAGAAACCAACGTGATCAAGTGGAGCGGATATTAGGTGAACAGATCACCACCACACAGAGCAAGGCGTATGAGCGATATCTGGTTAGGTGGAAGGGACGGCCACCTTCGGATGACGCCTGGGTGAGGCGGGAGGATCTCCAGCAGCTGGACCCCGACCTATTGGAGCAGTATCGCAGCAGGGAGGGCCCCTACTTGACAGAGTCGAGCTCTTCGCGGCCCGGGGGAATTGATGAGGACATCACCCATGATTTCCTCTGGCTCGGGACTTCCCTTCCTTTCGATGAGGGCCAGACTTGGGCTCCATGTCATCCAGGCCTCCACAGCACTCTGATGGATCACTTGGTGTACTTCTTATCTTTTTTTTGAGTCATTTTGATGTAATTTGTCTTTTATTTGAGTCCAGTACCTATGTTATGTGGTTATGTTCCTAAGTCTAGTAGTCATCATGTGGGTGTTGGGCCCAATCACTTGGGCTTGGCCCACTTGCGCCCCCTTCCCCCTAGAAATGTGTCATTAGTCTTTCTAGCAGGGACTTTTTGTAAATTTGGAGTTCCCTATAAATAGGGCTCCAAACCCTCCATTTGGAACTAATGAAAAATTGAGTTGAATATTGAAAACCCTTGTGATCTCTCTCTCTCTCTCACTCTACCTCTCTCTCTCTCTCAAGAAGGGGCGAACCCCCTCTCTCTCTTCTCTCTCTCTCCTCTACTCTCTCTCTCCCAATTTCGCCCCCCCTCTCTCTCTTCACCTTGCCACATCATCCTCCACCTCAGCCCAACCCTTCCCCTTCCCAAGGTCCACTTAATTCCCCCATTACTCACACCATATCCCCAAGCAACCTTTCACCTTCCTAGGCACCCCTTCATTCTCCAAAGCACCCATCCCACTTCCCTAGCAACCTTCCCTCTTCCCCAAGCACCCATTCCTCTCCCCCATACACCCCTTCACTTCCCCTAGGGGATTTGAATCCCTTTCCCCCCCCACTTGGTGCGACCCCCTTCACCCCTCCTCTCCCCTTTGGCCTTGGCCGACCACCACCACCACCCTCCCTGTAATGTCATGGATCTTTCGGATCCTTCCTTGTGGGTCCCGAATCTGGTTTATCGGGGTGTCTGACCCTGTTGTGTCCGAAATTTCGTTTCGGACATCTTTCGTGTTCGGATCGGTGCTATCCGGAGTTGTTTCGGAGGCCCGGAGTGTATCAGTGGCTTTTTCGTGCGTGTTTTCCGATTTCCGCGTACGAGTTTCGGCGAGTCCTTCGGAACCCTGTAGCGGGTGAACTGGGTCGTTCACCAACCCGCGAGTGGTGCCGTTGCGATCAGCGCGTCGAGACGGTCGAGGAGGTGTATTTTTCTATTTTTTGGGATTTTTTCTGATTTTCCGGATTTTCTATATATATCAATTCTTTTTCCTTTCTTTTTACCTTTTTCTTTTCTTCTTCTTCCCCCTTCCTTCCACCGTGAGAGCTCCCCCTCCCCCACGGCCGATCTTCTTCCCCCGGGCGATCGAGACGCGGCCCCTCTCACTCCGGCAACGGTGTGGCAGCGGCGGCGGCGGCGAGGCGGTCCCGGTGGCGTGCTTTCCGCGGCGAGAGGTGGGGCGTTCGTGGGAGTAAAAGCTTCATCCTTGATTTCGGCGGTGATTCGGCGGAGCTTTCGCTCCATTGAGGTAGGGAGACGAACCCCCATGCTCATCCCATCTTTCCCCGTGCTTTGTAGGCCGAGGGGAGGTCGAGAGGGGCGTTTTTGAGCGGGTTTGGGTGAAACCATGTTTTTGGGGTTTGTGAGCCGATCCGCCGTTTCTTTGCGTTTTTGGCCGATTCGAGGCGGTAGATGCATGCTAGGAGGGTTGGGGAGGGTTCCCCCTTTGTTTCCCCATCATCGGGGGGTGATTGGGGCGTGGAATGGAGTTTTCGGCCATTTCCCGTCGTTCTCGGTTTTTCGGGGTGATCGCGGTTCACCAGTAACCGCTATCAATGGTAGCGGTCAGGTGAGGACCGCCTTCATCGGATTTTTGACCGTTGGGCCTTAATGTGTCAGTGGCTGGTCGCGGTCTCGCGATAGACCGCGACTGTTAGTCGCGGTCTGGGGACGACCGCTATCACCGTGGGGACCGGCACGGGCCTCGAGGCATTTTTTTGACCGTTGGTTCCTGGTCGCGGTCCCCTAGGGACCGCTACTGTGTGAAGGCGGTCATCAGGCGACCGCCTTCATGTTTCTGGTGCCAGGGTGGTCGCGGTCCCAAGAGGACCGCCACCATGTGGTCGCGGTCCAGGGCAGACCGCTACCACCGGAGGCGGTCCTCCGGTGACCGCGTCTGCCGTTTCGTGCCGATCAAGCCCGGGTGAGTGGGTCCTGACCCCTTTGTGTTGTCTTACGGTCCGACTGATGCTTGGCATCGTGTGGGGACTGTACGAGGGTGCCGCGGGGATCCCGGGATGTGATGCGTCGGCTGGTGCTACCGAGAGTCGGTGTGGTGCAGAGGATGACCTCTACACCTTGCTAGTGTTGGTCGGTGGTTTCTGTGGATTAGTCCTTACTTCCAGTGACCTGTCCACTAGTCGTAGCTCCCTGCGCACGCGTGTGTGGACCCACCTGGGAGTGGTGGAGAGCGAGACCCAGTATGACGCGGTTTTTAGGCTGGTTACCGTAGGGCCCCTTGCCTTTGCCACCAGAGTCCGGTGGGGGGAAAACCAGCTAGAGGACCCGACCTAGAGCAGATGGTCTATGTGTGCACACGTAGTTGGGGGCTTAGGGCGCGCGCTGACGAGCGCGACCCCAGCTAGTCCTTGTTGTGGTACTTGTTGCGTGTCTGAGTCTCATGCTCGGGGCGTAGTAGCTAGACACTTGTGACGCGGTGTAAGACGTCAGGGGACGCATCCGGTCGTTCTCCTTGTGGACAGTGCTCCTGTTCACTGGCAGGCGTGGACTCGTGTTTTGTTGGACCGAGGTTCTGTAGTACGATACTGTTAGAGTAGATAGCTTTTCCGTTTATTTATTTCAGCTTGTTGGTTCTACCGTACTCCTGTTAGGTAGGGTTACCTTCTGCCTTCTCGCTTCTCGTGCGAGGTGGGGATTCGCGGGATCCCTACTGGGCCAATGAAATGAGGCTCACCCCTGCTTTTCAGGTGAGGCGGGGTCTTCGAGAGGCACGGCCGAGTTTCAGCATGGTTCTTCTAGCCAGGGTTAGTCGCCAGTCTGCCAGAGCCGGGGGATGCCCCGTGTAGTTGTACTTTCTTTCCTGTTGACTGTACTTTCTTTTGGACATGAGACACTGTGGACCTTGTAGCAGTTTATTTATTTATATTATTATGTGCATTTTATTTTGGATTATTGTGCTATCTCTGTGGTCGTTGCAGCTTCTCTTGTACCCCCACACCACTCCTTTCTACCCTTCCGAGTCTTCGGGCTCGTGGGTTGGCGGGCCGAGATTCGAGACGCGCCGGTTCCTTTCCGGTACTCGGATCCTCGGGTCGTCACACTCCCCAAGCCCAATTGCGCCCCCCCCTTCACCCCATCACCCCCCTAAGGCACTCTATTCTCCCTGCTCCTCCCCTCTCACCACCCCTAACCACTCCTCCCCAGCAACTACCAACACCCTCCACCCCTCCTTGCTACCCCTCCACCCCCCACACCAACCCTTCTCCACCAAACAGCCCCTTTGCTCTATCAACCTGCAGGTAGCAGTGGAAAGGGCAACTTGCAGAACCATCCACGGAGTCATACGGCATCATATGAAGGCAATACATCGATGGAAAGCACTTCCAGACGGCTTCGCAGCCAAGGTGGTCTTGCTGGCATTCGACATCCCTACTGTTTGGAGGGTTCGTTCTCGTCCAACTGCGCAACCAGGACCTGAACCTGGACCAGAGCTGCAGTGCAGAAGCTCCCACGGTCACACCCCATCACTTCTGAAGACGTCGTCTAGCTGGGGTCTTCTACATCCAATCTACTTCCATCAAAAGAAGACGGATTCCCGTTTGGCATCCGGAGGAACATTTTCCAATTTTTCTCCCCCGGGTGCGCAGATCAGGCCACTCAGGATCTGACCAGACACCTCCCCACTCAACGGGCTCTCCCTCTCTGCCCTGACATCGTCTGGTGCCCTCCCTAGTGGCCATTCTAAGAGGACTCGTCTGCGGTCATTCTCGTTTTGGTCTCTCCTCGTTCGGGCTTCGGGAGCGGTCGTGGCACCCGGATCTTTCTGCTACTGCATCCTGGAACCAGAACAAGTCAGAGCGCAGGGCACCTGTTGCAGGGTCCACTCCAACCGGTGGCGACAAAGGAGCCATCCACCAAAATTCACCAGCGTACCAGGGTCAGCCAGCAACCATTCGGCACTGGTTTCGGAGACTTCTGAGCTCGGGGGAGTGCACAGCGGCGACTACACCAACTCCCTATCCTGCTGTTCTAGACCTGGGCAGATTCGGCAGGGTGCTCCATCGGCGCAATTCAAGCAAATCTCCCCACCCCGCCTGGCCGGCTTAGCGTCCCTCCCTGTGAGGAGGTAGTGTTTGGTTGTAATCCAAGCATCCCCACACCAAGTCCACCCTCCTGCGTGAGGCGTAGTGTTTGTAATTAATTAACAGGGATCAAGTTTCATCGGCGCAGTGTGCGGGGAACCCACACTTCCCCGCTCGCCCATCGTCTCCGAATGGGGTTGGTTTCCTCAAACCAACCAGGTGAGCTTCTGCCCTTGCTCTCCTCGGTATTTGTTCACTTAATATCTGCGAAAGTAGTCCGCTGGTCGGTGAGAGAGCGCTCGTTCCCGGAGCTTCCAGTTTATGTGCGGTCACCGTGGGCTAAAGTGAGAGAGTGACCCAATGCCCTCAAGGCACCTGGCCCGCCCTTGATTGTGGGCACTGTACCCTCGGGAGGGAAAACCACAGCCTTGCTGGCCCTCTACCGGCAAGGGTCTTGTTCCACCACCTCGACTCGGCATCACCGAGTCACCACGGGTAACGGGTGTGCACGGTGGGTCGACGATTTCCAATCAATCTCGAGTCTTACGATTGTGTTTGCGAATAAGGTCCAAGGGTCCACATTCACCTACTGCATTCTTCATCATTTGTCTTAGTGTGTCACATCAATAACTCAACACTCCTGTGCTGTGAGAGCAGCTCGGAAGAGTGTGGATCGTTCCGGCCATCGGAGTTAGGAGGGCATCCTGAGGTGGTGATTCGTCAGATTCCTTCTCCTCCGGAGTCCTCTGATTCAGAGCTTTCCCCTTCGTTCTTCCAGTTCTTATCTCTACTTTATGGTGGACCATCATCAGGAGGCTGAGGGGCGACAGAGGGATCAGGCCCCAAGGGTTTTCATGGTACCTTCGGAGCCTCTCCGCAGTGAGCTGGGGGAGGCTGATGTGAAGCGGCTGGAGAACCAATATGGGCTGCCTTGGCGGTTCCAGTTCCTGGCGCCTGAGCCTCATGAGTCTAGCCTGGCCACTCGTTCCGGCCTCTTTTGTTCCTTCCTCTTGGCTTGGAAGTGTGGCTTTCGTCTGCCTCTCCATCCCTTTGTTGCCGAGTTGCTTCGATTTTACCGGCTGGCTCCTGTCCAACTGGTCTCCAACTCTTATACCTTCATCTTCTCCTTCATTTTCTCTGTGGCCAGTATGGGGTGCTTGCCTCGTTGGACCTCTTTCATTACTTTTTTTAGTTGAAGGAGAATCTTCATGCGGGGAAGGGCTTCTTCTTCATTCAGGAGACGCGGGGGAGGAGTTGTGTGTCCCTGTCTGTGAAGGATTCCTCTCATAAGGGGTGGAAGACCCAATATTTCTGGGTGGGCGCGTCGGCGGTCGGTGTGATCTAGAATTTCCTAAAAGTGCCCAATTTTCACCCGAATATCCCTCCGAAGCAAACCGTGGTCTCCCCGGAGGTGGAGAAGGAGGCTGCCATCCTTCAGTAGAGTCACCGAGAGACTGCTGATTTGGTGACCTCGTCCAACATCGAGGGGTACCTTTCTCGAGTGCTGTTACCGACAGGTAAGGAGTTCAGGGACTTGCTATCTTTCTTGTCAAGTAAGGGGCCTTCCTTCTCTCAATTTGCTCTCCTTGGTTCAGATACGAGGCGAACGGTTGAGGAGGAGGCACCTTCAGCCGAGTTGGAGGTCATCGACTTGGACGAGACGCCGGCTCCAAGTGAGCTTCAAGCTTCGGAGGTCTCATCTCGTGCCCGGGATAAGGGCAAGCTGGTGGCCCGGGATGATGCTTCCGAACGCCGGGGGGTCAAGCGTAAGGATCCCATGGCCAAGTTGCTGTGGTCTTCAATGTAGGCTCAGTCTGTCGGGAAGAAGCGGGTGAGGAAGGCGGAGGTCACCCGTCCGTCTGAAGAGGATTCCCTACCGGCTCTCCCCTCTGCTGAGAAAGAGGGGGCCGAAGATGAAGGGGTCACGGCCAATGTCGAGGCACCGAGTGAAGCAGAGGGGCCACCAGACGAGGGGGCCCGGTCGGAGCCGGTCTAGGCTGGAGGGTCGCAGGAGGAAGTGACTCAATCTTAGCCGACCGAGGCCAGGGAGGTACGCGGCGGGGACGCTCATTCCAAGCCAACCGGTGGGGCCCCCGGGACGGGGTTACCCGGGGGAGGTGCCCCAATCTCGACCGCTCCGGTGAGAGTTTCCCCTCCCTCGACCAGCGCCTTCAGCGTCTGGGCTCCTTTGTATCGGGCCTGCCATTCCCTAGCTTCACGAGACTTGCGGGAAAAAGTTCAGAAGGGTCCCCCCTCCTCGCTTTTTGAGCAAATTATGGAGGGCGGGCTGGTCTTGGCCCAGTTGGGGGCGGAAGCAGTGGATGCGTACGCTCGGGTGGAGTCAGAGCGGGTGACTCTTTCGTGGGCCCGCGGTGCGCTTGATCGGAAGGCTGAGTATCTGACCCTCGATCTTGGGGACCTTCGTCGGGAGATGGCTCCGCTCCGGGCGTTGGCGCAGTCGAGCCAAGCGGAGGCTCGGTCGTTGGCGGAGCAGCTGGCCCAGGCCCGTCGCATGGTCGATCGGACGAATGAGCTCCTAGAGTTAGAGCGTAGAATATAGGTCGAGCACGACGATCAATGGCGGGCCGAATGAGAGGGGCTCAAGGATCGAGTCCGGGCGGCCGAGGATTCACAGACCGAGATCGAGAGGAAGCTGTCCGAGGCCGAGAGAAGGCTATCCGAGTCTGAGCAGTAGATAGCCGAGCTCGAGAGGAAAGTGGAGCTGGCTGGAATAGAGGCACTTGAGCAACATAGGTGCTTAGAGGCTTATCAGGCAGCTCTTCATTAGGCGACCTTTCCTTACTACGAGTCGGGCTACCGTCGAGGGCTTTGGAAGGGCTTCTCCCAGGGCTACGATCGGTCTGGCATAGAGGCGGAGGCCCAAGCGTCTAGGCTCATTTTTCCTTTCGGACAACGCTATGACGCAGACTGGTGTTCGATCTACTCTTCCCATTATACATCGAGTGAAGAGGAGGGTCGAGAGTCCTCGTCCTCGTCCGAGCGACTGCCAACTCTAGCAGCTTCGGGAGGGTGCATGACCGAGACAGTTCCCACACAGGTGGGGTCAGTGTCTGGGTCGGCCGTCACCAAGAATACTGGGGGCAGATCGCCTGGTGGTGAGGAAGCCTGGCCTGCCGAGACTGGAGATGGGCCCGAGGCCTGATGTAGTTGCTTTTTCTTTCTTTTTCTTTCCCTTATGTAGCCGGGTATGGTTTTTTTTGGAAAATATAATAGCGGTAGTATTTAACGCTGAATAGACTATTTCTTATCGCTTTTGGTGTGATTTGACTACCGAATTCGTAGTTGTTGGAGAAGGCGCCGATTTTCTCTGTAGATATCACGCGTGCCGATCTGTCAAATAACTGACATGTTGTTGGCACCTTTCCATTTTTCCATATCGCCCTTAATGACTTGCCGCTTCACGCGTCCCGCTGGGGGGATGTTGGGAAATGAGGTAACCATCTCAGGGAAAGCCCTTTTTGCGTGTTTTGTAAGGGGAGAGTCATTTAAGGTGAACAGCTCCCCCTTCAGCCTATAAATGGTCTGAGGGGCGTCTCCTTTTCCTTTCATCTCTTAAGGCCATCCCTGGCGACTTCTCCTTCTTTCCCTTCCCCGAGGCGTTGTGCTGTCGGTCTTGGCGGGGCATGGAAGGCGCTTCAGAAGACGATGATGCAGATGGCGGAAGGAGGGAAGCTCCTACTGTTTCAGTCTAGAAGAGGGTTCGTCAGTCGGAGGTCACTCTGGGAGAGGGTTCGTCATGCTAGGGCATGTCGCCTTCCTGTCCCTGACCCGCCGACGCCATCCTGAGGGGAGGGGGGAGCTTTTTAAGCTCCCTCCTGTCTGGGCCTCCCCCTCCCACCTCGTCCATCTCTGCAATTATCTTTTTCTCCCTCCTTTTTCACTCTTCGAAAGATGCTTGCTCTCTCTGCCTTCCAAAGAGTTGGCGGAGAGGAGGCCTTCACTTGTATTCATTCCTCTTCTCCTCTTTCCCTTTTTGTTGTTTCCCCTCTTTTCCTTTTTCTTCCGAGCTTTTCTCAAACCAACGAGGCCGGCTATGCTTTGTCCGAGCCAATTTCTGCACGAGGCAGAGTCAGTGGCTGGACGTAGGAGCGCTTATTGGGTTGGCCGAGCATTTTGCTCGCGTTATAGTACCAGAGGGTGTGATTTTTGTACATGTATACTATATTGGTTGTGGCCTACTTGATGTACATCAAAATTTAATGAGAAGAATAGAATGTTTATTCTATTTTGCTTACATGTGCATGCTTGCCAAATGATCAAAAGTAGAACCTGCAAAGATTTGTCGCGTTCCATGTCCGAGGGACAGGTGTTCCTTCCATGGTGGACAATCGGTATGCTCCTTTCCCGAGCATCTCAACCACTCGGTAGGGGCCTTCCCAGGTAGGGGCCATCTTCCCCGCCGCCTCGAGTGGTCGAGATGCTTTGGCCTTTCTTAGGACAAAGTCTCCCGACTGAAAGTGTCTGTCTCGGACTCTGGAGTTGTAGTGTCAAGTGATGCGCCGTTGGTATTCCATTGCTCGGATCTTTGCAATCTCTCGGATCTCGTCCACCAAGTCGAGGTTCTCTCACAGTTTTTGCTCGTTTACCTCAGGTTTGAAGTGGACGACTCGGAGAGAGGGATTGCCGACCTCCAACGGAATCACGGCTTCCGTGCCATACACCAGCTGAAAAGGCGTTTCATCAGTGGCCGTCCTCGGAGTTGTTCGGTGTGACCATAGTACGCTTGGTAGCTCTTCGAGCCAGCTTCCCTTGGCCTTGCCGAGCCTAGTTTTGATGCCTTTTAAGATAGTCTTATTGGCATTCTCGACCAGTCCGTTAGCCTGAGGGTGGGCTACCGAAGTGAAGTGATTGTGAATGTTAAGGTCGGCACATCTGTCTCTGAAGTAATGAGAATCAAATTGCCGATCGTTATCGCTCACGATCACTCGGGGGACACCATAGCGAAAGATGATCGATTTCCAAACAAAACTCCATACGACTGATTTGGTGATCCTGGTGGTGGCCTCGGCCTCGATCCACTTGGTGAAATAGTCGATGGCGACGATGATAAACTTCTTCTGAGCTTGAGCTGCGGGGAATGGCCCCAAGATGTCGACCCCCCACCGAGCGAAAGGGTATGGCTCAGCCAGGGTGATGAGCTCCGCAGTAGGCTGATGGATCAGATGGTCGAAGCGCTGACATCGGTCGCACTTCTGTACGTAGGTCGTGCAGTCGCACTGGAGAGTGGGCCACCAGTAACCCTGCTGAAGCAAGATCCTGGCGAGCGATCTTCCTCCTTGGTGCGCTCTGCAGATGCCTTCGTGTACCTTCTGAACCGCTCGGCTTGCTTCATCGGTGCTGATGCAGTTGAGGAGGGGACTGGAGAAAGATCTGTGATACAAGGCATCATCCAGCATGACGAAACGCCGAGCTTGGTACTTGAGTTTCTGAGCCTCCCGAGGATCGGTGGGCTCTTGAGAATCCCGAAGCCAGGATATATAGGGTGTCCGCTAGTCGCTCGGGGGTGCCGGGTCAATGGTCATAAGCTCAAACTCGATGCTCGGTCGCTCGAGCCCTTCGAGAAAGACCGATCGTGTACCTGCGGGGTCGAGCGAGGAGGCCAGTCAAGAGAGGGCGTCCGCTCGGGAGTTTTCCTCCCGAGCTATCCGGACTACCTCAAAGCTCACGAAGAGTTGGGCCATCCTCTTGACCGCCTGGAGGTACTTGACCATTTGTCCTTCCCGAGCTTCGTAATCACCGTCGACCTGGCTAGCGACCAATTGGGAGTCAGTGTAGATCCTGACTCGCTCGGCCCCTAGTCGTCGAGCCATCATGGCCCCTGAGATAAGGGCTTCGTACTCGTAGGCGTTGTTGGACGCCTGGAAGTTGAACTTCAGGGCGTACCACAGCTCTGCTCCTTCGGGGGATTTGAGAAGGACACCAACGCCGCATCCGGTCGAGTTGGAGGACCCGTCGACGAACATGTCCCAGGTGGGACGGGCACTGGTGGAGGTATTTCTTCAATCGGGACCGTGCTTTCGGCGATGAAGTCTGTGAGAGACTGTCCTTTGATGGCCGAGCGGGGGCGATAAGCGATGTCGTAGGCTCCGAGCATGATGGCCCATTTGACGAGGCATCCCAAGACTTCAGGGTGAAAGAGAATCTTCTTCAGGGGTTCACCGGTCAATACGACGATGGAGTGCCCTTGAAAGTAGGGTCGGAGGCGCTTGGCTGAGGTAACCAACGCTAGCACGAGTTTCTCGATTGCGGGGTACCTTCTTTCAGCCTCATTAAGCACCTTGCTGGTATAGTAAACTGGTCTCTCGATCCCTGCGTCGTTCCTGACCAGGACCGAGCTCACTGTAGAAGGGGTCACTGGGAGATAGAGGTATAGAGTTTCGCCCTAGACCGGCTTGGACAGCTCAGGGGGCTAGGCTAAGAACTCCTTGAGCTCGACCAACGCCTTCTGACATTCCTCATCCCGGGCGAACGTAGTAGATGCCATTTTGGGTCCCCTCAACAACTTGAAGAAGGGTAAGCATCATTCGGCCGCCCGGGACAGGAAACGGTTGAGCGCAGCAATGCGCCCCGTAAGGCATTGGACATCCTTGATGCAGGTGGGCGGCCGCATGTTCAGGATGGCCTGAACCTTGTCGGGGTTGGCCTCAATCCCTCGCCGAGTTACCAGGAAGCCTCGGAACTTCCCGGATCTGACTCCGAAGGCACATTTGGTAGGGTTGAGCTTCATGTTACACTTCAGGAGGGTGTCGAAGGTCTCAGCTAAGTCGGCGAGGTGGTCTTCGGCCTTCGGCATTTTGATGATCATGTCATCAATGTAGGCCTCGAAGTTCCGACCGAGCTGTTCTTCAGAAATGTGGTTGATCAGCCTCTGATATGTTGCTCCGGTGTTCTTTAACGCGAACAGCATCCGGGTGTAGCAGTGTACATCGAAGTCAGTGATGAAGGCAGTCTTCTCGATGTCCTCCGGGTCCATCCTGATTTGATGGTAGCCGGAGTAGGCGTCCAGGAAGCTGAGCAGCTCGTTGCCAGAGGTTGAGTCGACCATTTGATCGATGCTCGACAGTGGGTAGCAATCCTTCGGGGTAGCCTTGTTGAGGTCGGTGAAGTCCACGCACATTCGCCATTTCCCAAAAGCCTTCGGTACCAGGACGACGTTGGCGAGCCACATGGGGTACAGGACCGGACGAAAATGCCAGTCTTCTGTCCCTTGATGACTTGCGAGGGGAGTTGTTGGCACCCAAAATGTGATCATCGGCGATCAAGCCATAAAGATGAATGATGCGGCCCGCTGAAGCACGGAAGCCGATAAAGATCAACATACTGAAGACTTCTCAAGCTGCCAAAGCCTCAAGTCACCCCGTATGAACGCCAGGGACTTCACCTCAGGAGAACCGAGATGAACTCACAACCAACCGGCAGTGCGACCAGGCCTGCCCAATGAACCGGCATCGACTCCGTCGTGCCGCATACACTACACCCGTTGTCCGACCAAGGACGACGGTCTACCCAGTGGCTACCCACCGCATGAAAGACTCTCCTGAGATGAAAGAGTCCCCTTGGCTCTTCAGAATGGAGGACCGAAAGCTCTGTCGGCAAAAGATCCCGGTCACCCGGCACGGGTACAGCTTCCCGCCCAGATGGGCCCCTTAGTGGCCGAATGATCACCCAGCTCAGGAGAAACTATCCCTGGTGTTATCCCACCCTCTAAGGAGCTTTGAGCACAAGCCAGACCGAGCCAGCGGCACTTATCATAGTGCCGAGAGCTGTGTCAGTGGAAAACCCGCGTGATCAAACAGAAGTCGACGGAAGTTCCAAGAATGGCCGTACGTCGGCCTGAAAGCTTCAACAAGGCGTCTCGTCGAGGTTTCAAGGAGCATTGGTGAGATACCGGAATCATCCCCGGACTCATCGGCTGACTCACGACGTGCGAAGAGCATTAACACGGCGTGCCCTAAACCGGCGCGCCCCCATCTGGCGCCCCTTATTCCGACACGCAAAAACCCTTCCACCCGGCGCCCTCCTACTCCGGCGTACAAGGGATGGAGCTCCCCTTCCCGGCGCGCCATTCTCCACGCCGGATTAAGGCTTCGAACGTCCTCCTATATATAGGCAGCCGTTCGATTGAAAGAAGAAGAAGAGGCTTTTGGGGGAGAAGAAAAAAAGGGAAAAAAGAAGGGAGAGGTCGAAGGGAAAATCATCGAGGGGAGAGAAAGGGTTTCTTGCGAGCGAAGCAGGGTTCCCCGGAGTGACCGTTGCAGCCATCTTCCCTCCTCCGCCTGAAGCCCTCCGGAGCCGGAGAAGAAGAAGGCATCCCGATACTCTGTTCTGGGAATAGGTGGGCGCCTGTGTTTCCGTTGATTCCCGGCCTTCCTTTCTATCTGTCGAATGTAAGCGAGAGGGGGAGGGATGGTGATGATATGAGCCAACCTCTCCCCCCTTCTCCGCATCTTTTTTTTACTGATTGCTCTTCTGTGAACTCTCCTACGAGTAGAGTGGTGGCCGTGCCACGATGTCGGCACCGAACTCGTAATATGTGCGTGGTTTCCCCCGTCAATGGAATGATAGCATGTCTACATGAATGTGCCAATGGGTTGAATGTTTAGCGTCTTGTCCTCCTCTTTCGGTGCTATTTCGTTCGATGTGTATATATATATGGGTCTTCCTGTATACGATTTTGAGATCTCAGTTTCTCCAGATTCCGAACGCGCCTTGGTATCCCATGGGCTACATGGATAACCCCTCCCTGGGTCCTCCTCGGCTGTGCCTGTGCGCACGTCGCTCTCCGTTTTGATATGAAATCCGACCTTTACCTCCCCTCCTCTTTGCATTTCTCCGTTGTTCAGAGGAGGTCGGTGATGTTTCTGGGGTAGTGAAGCCCGCTTCACGACTACTGCATCCCAGTCATTTGTGGGTATGTGTGTGTAGGTAAGCTTTTCTAGTTGCATATCAATCGCCTCTTTCCGTGACTACTGTTGCATTCTATTCCATGAATGGCAACCCGGTCTCGTGAGCATCAACATCTTGGCCCTCCACCCAGGGAGGGGGATATCTCCCACCGTTCACAGAGCTGCTAATGGGCCGTGGGAACTCCACTCTCGAATGATGGATGTTTCTCATGAGTCACAAAGCTGATAGCAACAGGGGGCTCCAGCCCAACAATCTCAAACCCGCAGCCCTTCGGGACCCTGTGGTGACCAAGGGGTAAATGCTCCTAGCAAGCTAGTCCTCGGAGCCTCTTTCCCTAAGGGTCTCTCCCTAGCCGGTGCAGTGTATGCTGTAGGTCGCCCACCCGTTGTAGGCCAGTCCTCGGGGTGTTGCTTCCGTCACGAGCTGCCCCGGTCCTCTGCTTCCACCCATGGAGCTTTGGGCCCCTCGTAGGCCAGTCCTCGAGGTATCCTATCCGTTGGGAATTTGCTGGCTGTCACCATACAGACCGGCGGTTTAGCGGCTTACTCCACAGGTGAGTATGACCCCGTTCCTCTCCTGCAACCTTTCAGGTTCAGGGGAGATGCTGCCCAATTTTTGGCAGGTTTTGGACAGGCAAGTTGTAGCAACCCTAATAAATTTAAAAGAATAAAATAAGTCAAAATAGAATAAAAGACTAAGTAAAGAAAAGATAAAAATCTGAAATGGAAAAGAATTAAACTCTAATGAAAATAACGCCTCAGGAAAAGGCGCGACCTTACAAATAAGCGACCTTCAACCAGGCGCGACTTAAAGAAAGGATGCCCAAATAATAAGACGTCAAATTTCAAACGACCAAAATAAATAAAAAGGGCAAGAAAGTGTAACGCCCTTTGAGTGGACGCGTTTCAACAAGTAACGACGTCTGACAAGGCGTCAATTTAAATTCGACGCCCTGACCTAGGTCGTTAATTCAATTCGTCTCCCGTTCGACCCAGGAACTTATCCAGGGTAAGTTGATAACTATGAGAAAGAGTTCGAATGTAGTAATAACTCTAATATGGAAGTGTTACTTCCAATGCAACTCTAACTCCATTAGGATTCTAGAAATCCTATAAAAACCCTTGACTATCAAACCCTAAAGCTATTTGGTCGATCTGCTGCTGCTACGGTACGTAAAGAACATCAGTTCTTCTTATCTCTTTTTATCATTACTTTCGGTTGCATGAAGAATTAATGATTCTTCATCTCTTCTTACAGGTTAAGAAGATTAACGTTGTGAAGAACAAAAGGGTAAGTTCTTCTTTCCTCTACCTTCAGTCAAGTATTATGAAGAAAATACTGATGTTTCGTATATATATATTCCTCTATAGGAAAAGCTCTCTACCTGAAGAAACGAAGTGTTCTTCATCTACGTTCTTTTCATCAAAGCCATCGTTCAGTAGCAGTTCCATCTAGTTCAGGAGTCTCTGTTCTTCTTATCAAATCTCTTCACGTTTCTCCATCCAGATTATTGCCCAAGGTAGGTTTTCTCAAGCACTATAGCCCAAATCACCATAATAACTATGTTAAACCATATATATTAGTTCATGCATATAGTTTTTGCGAGTTTTAAATGTTTCTATTATTGGAAAGAAACGCCCTTTCCAAGGGCGCTACTTTAATATGCGACCCAGACAAGGGCGCTACTTTGAAAGAAACGACCATGCCCAGGTCGTCAATTCCAAATTCGACGCCCTGTACACGGACGTCAATTTTCTCAATTGTTAATTACCCATGATAATTATCCAATATCCACTTAAACATGATTCTAAAATCAGTGCATGATCATATCCCGATATTTTTCCTGTCATGACCATGTCTCTTGTTTCTGGAAATTATAATACTTGAAATCTGAAAATTCTTGAATTCACGACCCTGTATAGGTCGTCTCTAGTTTCACTAACGCCCCTATTCAGGGCGTGAATTGAAAAGTAACGCCCCTGTATAGGGCGTGTTTTTGATAAATTTTTGAATATATATATACTGCAAAAATAGAAGTAAAGAATGAACGACCACTGTATACGTCGTCAACTTGTAAAGAAACGCCCCCCACCAGGGCGCGTTTTTGGTAAAATACTGAAATATTGAAATTTTACAAAAAAGGAAAGTAGATAAACGCCCTTACTGAAGGCGTTAATTATATGATTAATGACTTAGTTAAAGTCGTTATTTTCTATAAAAACTATTTTCTTCCCTGTTTCTGTAACCGAGGTTTTATTATATACATATATTGGCACTATATTCCACTCCATGAGTATAGTCCCACGTTTTCATGATGTTTTATCGATCACCCTCAATTCTCATTGACATACAAGCTCTCCATTGGACATTCCGTTCCTTTGGACTAGTGAGTTAGTCATAGAGACCTCCGTAAGACTCCTCGCCGTCTTGGATTCCCTCAAGGTCGACTGAGCTGGTTGTACCCTAAAAACCCATTACACTATTGAATGCCATGTCACTCTAAAGAAACATGGGATACCGGCCCTTATGTTATACCAAGTGTATATCATAAGAATTTCCTAATGGGATGAGATTATCATGCCATTAAATGATGTTCTTGTAAAACCTCAATTCTATGAAAAGAATGAGGGTATCTTACCTTTGATATACTGTTCATGTGGACCTCAATTCTATATAAAGAATGTCCATACTTGTCATGGTACCCGAGTTAAGGGAACCTAATTCCACCTAGTTTCATCGTTCATCGTGATTGTACCGTTGTTATCGCCTATCTATGTCCAATGTCGTATTTTGGACTCCATTCTATCAAAGTTATCCTATGTGTCTACAAACTTGATTATTGAAATTCCTCATTGGCTATATATACAAGAGTGGATGTCAAAATACATGATAAATGCCTGCGCATATAGGGCCCGATCTGGTCCTGGGAGGAGCATCCGAAAGTACTTGTGCCCATGGGAGTTGAATGATAAGGTATCTGGCATTATACCGAGTGCATGACTAGCTTGATTGGACATTCCACACAAATCTTGTACTTGACTCGTACTTGACTTGACATGACTTGCGTGACCCAAAAAAAAAGGGTAATTACTTATTTGCTTGATACATGATAGCCAAAGTTCTTGACATGACTTGCTAAAAAGTACTTGCTTGAATATCTGTTATCTTTTCTTGAAAGCTCATGACTAGTTCATCTTGCTGTCTTATTGATAAATTCTTTCTCTATCTTGTCGTTTTATGCGAGCATGCATAGCTATAGTACATTCATGAAAGATGTAATTATTTAAACCCCTTGCTAGCGCTTGAGATATAATTTCCTACTGAGCGTTCGCTCACTCCGTGTTTGTCCCTTACTTGTCAGGTAATTCTGACGATGAGGGAAGTCAATCGGATGGGAATGGTCAAGAGTGAAAGAGATAGAACTTCTCCAAGTGTCATCTAGTCTTTTTCCTATTTTTGAGTCAACTATGTACTTTTCCTTTTTTTTTTGAATAGAGTATTGGATTTGTAATAGTCTATCCATTATGAAATAAAGGATTGGGTTATCTTTCTATTTTGCGCATCTCTGTTTTGGTGTCGAATACACTACTACTCTGATTGACATGATTGATATAAACTCGTCGCGCATATCCGAGTATCTTCCGCGCTCGGGGTGTGACAGTTTTTGTTGTATCAGAGCCTAGGGTATTCAATTCCTAGGAAAACCCAAGTCCAAGGATATGTTCAAACCTTTAACTAGTGAGATTGGGTAGAACCAAGGGTTAAAGTTAACATAGAATGCTAGTCTTTAAGATACAAATCACGTATTAATCTAGTTATTAAAATTGTAGGATAATGGCTGCCGAACGTGCTCAATGGCGCAACATGCAGCGTACACTGCAAGGCATGACTCAAGTGCTGCAACAAGTAACACAAGGAGGTGGACAACGAGCAGGAAGTCTCCACCAGACTTTCAAGAACATGAACCCGCCCAAGTTCACGGGTTCTACTGATCCAGATGACGCTGAACACTAGATTAGGGAAACAGAACGAATATTCCGTGTTATGCAATGCACGGATCAAGATAAGGTCTTATTAGCTACTTTTCAGTTAGAAAGGGATGCTAGATGCTGGTGGGAATCAATAGAGGCTACTATAAATCAAGATCAGGTTTCGTGGGAGAAATTCGTTGAACACTTCAACGTAAAATATTTCTCGGACCGAGTTCAGGAAAAGAAGGCTGCAGAATTTGCTGCATTAAAGCAACGATCTTTGTCAGTGGCCGAGTATGAGGCCCAATTCTCTAGATTGTCTCGGTATGCTAAGCATCTAGTTAGCACCGAGAAAATGAAAGCTAGGAGGTTTCTTAATGGGCTCAGGCCCCAAGCTATTACTCAACTGGCGCCGATGGACATTCAAGTCTACTCGGAGATAGTACGCCAAGCTCAACTATTAGAAGATGCCACGGAACTGTCTGATAGGATTCGTGGTAAGGATAAGAAGGAACAAGTTACAGGTTCGGGTTCCTTTAAACCCAACTTCAAGAAGAGGCCTAGCAATGGAGGTATTTCCTCGCAAGACCAAAAGTTCAAGAAGACCAAGCCCTTCTCTATCACCACTACCTCTTCAAATACAGTGTGCAAACATTGTGATAAAGCGGGTCATAGAGCAGAAGAATGCTGGAGGAAACTTGGAGCATGTCTCCGTTGTGGGAGTCGTGAGCATCAGATTCCCGATTGCCCACTACTAAATAACCAAGCCGTTGACGGAAAGCGCCCAGTAACCAAGAATGCTCGTCTTCATGCAATCAAGGAGACCGAGCAAGAAGAAGAAGGTGGCTTAGTGGAAGGTACATTGAAAGTTTGTTCCAGGAATGCATATGTCTTAATTGATACTGGTGCATCGCATTCTATTGTTTCTAAGAAGTTTGATGACCCATTACCCCTAGAACCGGAATGGATAAAGTTAGTTTTGTCTACTCCTCTGGATGATGAGACTGATATTACACATCATTACCAAAACTGCGAAGTATTGGTTCAGGGTAGAAATCTCCCTATTGATCTCATATGTTTAGATCTGAAAGAGTATGATGTTATACTAGGAGCAGATTGGTTATCCAAGTATCAGGCAACGGTTGATTGCCGCAATAGTAAGGTTACATTCAAGGAATTTTCAGAACTAATCTTGACTAGCCCCAAGGGTCGGAGCAGATCCCCTCTTATTTCAGCTCTCCGAGCTAGCAAGCTCATCAGGAAAGGATGTGCATCTTTCCTTGCCTTTGTCACAGTTAAAGAAGCTAAGGAAGCTAAGCTAGAAGACATTCCAGTGGTACAAGAATTTCCAGACGTGTTTCCGGAAGATTTGTCGGGATTACCCCCGCAAAGAGAAGTGGCCTTCACCATTGACTTAGTCCCTGGTGCTGGTCCGAATTCAAAGGCACCTTATAGGATGTCACCTGCGGAACTCAAGGAGTTAAAGGAGCAATTGATGGAACTCATTAAGAAAGGATTCATTAGACCAAGTACTTCCCCGTGGGGAGCGCCTGTATTATTTGTAAAGAAGAAAGACGGATCCATGAGGTTATGCATCGACTATCGACAGTTGAATCATCTCACTATCAAGAACAAGTATCCACTGCCGAGAATCGATGAATTGTTTGATCAAATTTCAGGATCCATGTACTTTTCCAAAATTGATCTTAGGTCAAGATATCACCAACTAAGAATCAAGGACGATGATATTCATAAAACCGCATTCAGAAGCAGGTATGGCCATTATGAATTTGTTGTTATGCCTTTCGGACTAACGAATGCCCCTGCTACCTTTATGCAGTTAATGAATAGTATATTCAGGCCTTATTTAGATCAATTCGTGGTGGTCTTTATTGATGATATATTGATTTATTCCAAGACCAAGGAAGAGCATGAGGAACATTTGAGGATTGCATTACAAATATTGAGGACAAATCAATTATATGCAAAACTTAGCAAGTGTGAATTCTAGCTTGAAGAAGTGACTTTTCTCGGACATGTTATATCAAAGGATGGCTTGTCTGTAGTACCATCAAAGGTTGAAGCTGTAAGGAACTGGGAAAGACCGACCAATGCTAGCGAGATCCGAAGTTTCTTAGGTCTTGCCGGCTATTACAGGCGATTCATCAAGGATTTCTCAAAAATCGCCGTGCCACTTACGAGGTTAACTCGCAAGGAGATCCGTTATGAATGGATGAGGAATGTGAAAGAAGCTTCCAAACTCTCAAGGATCATCTTACTACAGCTCCTATCTTAGCATTGCCAATTGAAGGAGAAAAGTTCGAGGTATACACTGATGCTTCTGGCATTGGCCTCGGGTGTGTTCTAATGCAATAAGGGAAGGTTATAGCCTACTCTTCTCGTCAATTAAAGAAGCATGAAGAGAACTACCCCGTCCATGACTTAGAATTGGCCGCGGTAGTATTTGCACTCAAAATATGGAGACATTATCTTTATGGAGTACAGTTTACTGTATACTCCGATCACAAGAGTCTCAAATATCTTTTCTCACAGAAGGAACTAAATATGAGGCAAAGACGATGGCTGGAATATCTCAAGGACTTCGACTTCAATATACAATATCATCCCGGAAAGGGTAATCATGTAGCAGATGCCCTTAGCCGAAAGCTGAGAGCACTGTTAGCCAATTGTATGATTCAAGAATGGAAATTGCTGGAACAATTCTCTGAACTCAATATAAGCATGGACACGGACCCTAGATGTGTCACATTATCTCATGTAAGCATACATTCAGATTTATTGTCTGAAATACAAGCACTTCAGAATGATGATCCTACATTAGTAGAAATCAAGGGCAGATTAGAAGGACAATCGGACTTCCAATTAGCTTCTGATGGAAGATTAATGTTCAAGAATAGAACTTGTATACCGGACTGCCCAGAATTGAAGAAGAAGGTCTTAGATGAAGCTCACAGATCAAGATATACAATTCATCCTGGATCTACCAAAATGTACCAAGATGTAAAAAGAAATTTTTGGTGGCCCAACATGAAAAGAGAAATAGCGGACTACGTATCACGCTATCTCACGTGCCAACAAGTCAAGGCGAAACACCAAAAGCCTGCTGGAAAACTACATCCTCTAGATATCCCTAAATGGAAGTGGGAGGATATTGGTATGGATTTCATCATGGGTTTATCTAAATCAAAAAGAGGACATGATGGAATATGGGTTATCATTGACCGATTGACTAAATCAGCGCATTTCTTGCCAATCAAGAGTCGATGGTCAGTTGATGTCTTAGCTGCACTATACATCAAGGAAACAGTCAGATTACATGGTATTCCTGTTTCAATCGTGTCTGATAGAGATCCCCGTTTTACTTCTCATTTTTGGAAAGGACTACAACATTCGTTGGGAACGAGGCTTAACTTTAGCACAGCCTTTCATCCTCAAACGGATGGTCAGACCGAGAGAACCAATCAAGTAGTCGAAGATATGCTAAGAGCATGCATTACTGATTTTGATGGAAACTGGCATGATCACTTGCCTCTGGTCGAATTTACATACAATAATAGCTACCAGGCAAGTATACAACTGGCACCTTTTGAAGCCTTATACGGAAGGAGTCGTCGATCACCCTTATGCTGGGACGAAGTTGGAGAGAAACAACTGTTAGGTCCAGAAATGGTAAGGGACACTACCGAGAAGATACAATTGATCAAAGAAAGACTACAAGTTGCTCAGTCTAGACAAAAAGCTTATGCTGACACAAGAAGAAGAGATCTTGAATTCTAAATTGGAGATCATGTATTTCTCAAGATATTGCCTGGACGTGGAATACGAAGATTTGGTGTTAAGGGCAAGCTTACACCAAGATTTATCGGACCTTTTGAGATACTAGAAAGAGTTGGCGAGGTTGCTTATCGCATCGCATTGCCACCTCAACTGTCCGAAGTACATGATGTGTTCCACATATCTATGTTGAAGAAGTATGTGCACGATCCATCACATATTATTGAGCATGGAAATCTAGTAATCCGGAAAGATCTCACATACGAGCAGAAGCCCATAAGAATACTAAATCGAGAAGTACGAACCCTAAGGAATAAGGCTATTCCCATGCTAAAAGTACAATGGAATAAGAATTCAGAACATGAAGCTACATGGGAGACCGAGGAATCTATGAGGAAGCGATTTCCAGAGTTATTTTAGAAGGTATGAACTCTACACTCTCCATATGTAAATATATGCTATGAATTTGGGGACCAAATTCTTTTTAAGTGGGGGAGGGTGTAGCAACCCTAATAAATTTAAAAGAATAAAATAAGTCAAAATAGAATAAAAGACTAAGTAAAGAAAAGATAAAAATCCGAAATGGAAAAGAATTAAACTCTAATGAAAATAACGCCTCAGGAAAAGGCGCGACCTTACAAATAAGCGACCTTCAACCAGGCGCGAATTAAAGAAAGGACGCCCAAATAATAAGGCGTCAAATTTCAAACGACCAAAATAAATAAAAAGTGCAAGAAAGCGTAACGCCCTTTGAGTGGACGCGTTTCAACAAGTAACGACGTCTGACAAGGCGTCAATTTAAATTCGACGCCCTGACCTAGGTCGTTAATTCAATTCGTCTCCCGTTCGACCCAGGAACTTATCCAGGGTAAGTTGATAACTATGAGAAAGAGTTCGAATGTAGTAATAACTCTAATATGGAAGTGTTATTTCCAATGCAACTCTAACTCCATTAGGATTCTAGAAATCCTATAAAAACCCTTGACTATCAAACCCTAAAGCTATTTGGTCGATCTGCTGCTGCTACGGTACGTAAAGAACAGCAGTTCTTCTTATCTCTTTTTATCATTACTTTCGGTTGCATGAAGAATTAATGATTCTTCATCTCTTCTTATAGGTTAAGAAGATTAACGTTGTGAAGAACAAAAGGGTAAGTTCTTCTTTCCTCTACCTTCAGTCAAGTATTATGAAGAAAATACTGATGTTTCGTATATATATATTCCTCTGTAGGAAAAGCTCTCTACCTGAAGAAACGAAGTGTTCTTCATCTACGTTCTTTTCATCAAAGCCATCGTTCAGTAGCAGTTCCATCTAGTTCAGGAGTCTCTGTTCTTCTTATCAAATCTCTTCACGTTTCTCCATCCAGATTATTGCCCAAGGTAGGTTTTCTCAAGCACTGTAGCCCAAATCACCATAATAACTATGTTAAACCATATATATTAGTTCATGCATATAGTTTTCGCGAGTTTTAAATGTTTCTATTATTGGAAAGAAACGCCCTTTCCAAGGGTGCTACTTTAATACGCGACCCAGACAAGGGCGCTACTTTAAAAGAAACGACCATGCCCAGGTCGTCAATTCCAGATTCGACGCCCTGTACACGGACGTCAATTTTCTCAATTGTTAATTACCCATGATAATTATCCAATATCCACTTAAACATGATTCTAAAATCAGTGCATGATCATATCCCGATATTTTTCCTGTCATGACCATGTCTCTTGTTTCTGGAAATTATAATACTTGAAATCTGAAAATTCTTGAATTCACGACCCTGTATAGGTCGTCACTAGTTTGACTAACGCCCCTGTTCAGGGCGTGAATTGAAAAGTAACGCCCCTATATAGGGCGTGTTTTTGATAAATTTCTGAATATATATATACTGCAAAAATAGAAGTAAAGAATGAACGACCACTATATACGTCGTCAACTTGTAAAGAAACGCCCCTCACCAGGGCGCGTTTTTGGTAAAATACTGAAATATTGAAATTTTGCAAAAAAGGAAAATAGATAAACGCCCTTACTGAAGGCGTTAATTATGTGATTAATGACTTAGTTAAAGTCGTTATTTTCTATAAAAACTATTTTCTTCCCTGTTTCTGTAACCGAGGGTTTTATTATATACATATATTGGTACTATATTCCACTCCGTGAGTATAGTCCCACGTTTTCATGATGTTTTATCGATCACCCTCAATTCTCATTGACATACAAGCTCTCCATTGGATATTCTGTTCCTATGGACTAGCGAGTTAGTCATAGAGATCTCCGTAAGACTCCTCGCCGCCTTGGATTCCCTCAAGGCCGACTGAGCTGGTTGTACCCTAAAAACCCATTACACTATTGAATGCCATGTCACTCTAAAGAAACATGGGATACCGGCCCTTATGTTATACCAAGTGTATATCATAAGAATTTCCTAATGGGATGAGATTATCATGCCATTAAATGATGTTCTTGTAAAACCTCAATTCTATGAAAAGAATGAGGGTATCTTACCTTTGATATACTGTTCATGTGGACTTCGATTCTATATAAAGAATGTCCATACTTGTCATGGTACCTGAGTTAAGGGAACGTAATTCCACCTAGTTTCATCGTTCATCGTGATTGTACCGTTGTTATCGCCTATCTATGTCCAATGTCGTATTTTGGACTCCATTCTATCAAAGTTATCCTACGTGTCTACAAGCTTGATTATTGAAATTCCTCATTGGCTATATATACAAGAGTGGATGTCAAAATACATGATAAATGTCTGCGCATATAGGGCCCGATCTGGTCCTGGGAGGAGCACCCGAAAGTACTTGTGCCCATGGGAGTTGAATGATAAGGTATCTGGCATTATACCGAGTGCATGACTAGCTTGATTGGACATTCCACACAAATCTTGTACTTGACTCATACTTGACTTGACATGACTTGCGTGACCCGAAAAAAAAGGGTAATTACTTGTTTGCTTGATACATGATAGCCAAAGCTCTTGACATGACTTGCTAAAAAGTACTTGCTTGAATATCTGTTATCTTTTCTTGAAAGCTCATGACTAGTTCATCTTGCTGTCTTATTGATAAATTCTTTCTCTATCTTGTCATTTTATGCGAGCATGCATAGCTATAGTACATTCATGAAAGATGTAATTATTTAAACCCCTTGTTAGCGCTTGAGATATAATTTCCTACTGAGCGTTCGCTCACTCCGTGTTTGTCCCTTACTTGTCAGGTAATTCCGACGACGAGGGAAGTCAATCGGATGGGAATGGTCAAGAGTGAAAGAGATAGAACTTCTCCAAGTGTCATCTAGTCTTTTTCCTATTTTTGAGTCAACTATGTACTTTTCCTTTTTTTTTGAATAGAGTATTGGATTTGTAATAGTCTATCTATTATGAAATAAAGGATTGGGTTATCTTTCTATTTTGCGCATCTCTGTTTTGGTGTCGAATACACTACTACTCTGATTGACATGATTGATATAAGCTCGTCACGCATATCCGAGTATCTTCCGCGCTCGGGGCGTGACACAAGTTGTCTCTGCGGACTGGCTGTAATTGAATATTCATTCTGAATCAGGGACCCTAGTGCTCGAGTATGGACCTCGCACTAGCTCATCGCTTCATTCGGGAGGGGCTCTGGACCCCAATTAAACAAGCAATCGCCCAACTAACTTCAAAACTCTCAACAGAATCTTAATGAACTTAAATGGTTTCAAAATTCATCAAAAATAAGCTAAAATGGCACGATCCTAATCCGGCGCGCCCTAATACGGCGCGGTACCCCCCTGCGCCGGATTAACAGTAGACTCATGGCTTCTTATTTTTATTTGGTTCGTTCCCGGCTCGCCCTAAATTGGCGCGCCCCAAAGCCATCGCGCCGGGCTAACTTTGCCATGGCCGCGCCAGATTAAGCATCTTTTACCTACGTTTGGCCGCGCCGGGGAAACCTACCCCTACGCATGGCCGCGCCAATTTTGAACCCTTATGATGTTTTAATCACTCACTCGCCTCCGGAGCGATCCTCGTCTCCCGTGGTCGGAGTTAATAAACCCTAATTAGTAATAAACTGAATAAGGGAAGGGCTATTCGAGTCTGAATCATCTTGTTATCATGCTTTCACTACCATGTCCGTCAGCACTTCGCTTTCGTTATCATGCTTGTGTTACCATTCTCGTTCCCCTTGGCGGAGATTAATAAATGTGATTGATCACTGTTTGTTTTCATAACTATATTGCCATGCTTAGCATAGTCACGAACATCATGCATGCATGCTCGCATAGACCCTCGGGTATATCAAATGGCATTGACGGAAGACCGGGTTACCCCTGATCGGAAGTCTCCGCTATGCGCGATGGTGGTCTTCGGACCTACGTCCTCTGCCACATACCAACGGCCTCCAATTTAATGAACCATGCCTCTCTTGCATGATAGATAAACGCATCTCACGTGATCCCGTCATGCTCACAACATCGCATCTTTATTCCGGCCTCGACAACCCACTATCTCGACAATTAATCAAAGGTTTTCCCTCCTCGCGGGAGATGTAATTAACGCCATGGCCTTTATGGTATGGTGGACTGCTGGTCCCGACCAAATCTCACTTTCGCTCGACACGGGTCAGAATGAGCGCATAATAAATTTGTCACTCACGTGACTAGCACGCCCGCGCAGTCAATCAGTCAGTTAATTGCTAGTCAGTTAATTGATTGATCGACACGTGAAATAAACCAAATGAACCCAAATGGTAATCATAAATAAATAAAGAAAGAAAACCGGAGAGAACAGAAAGATCCCATCGCAAACAGGAGTGCCCGAACCTCTAGAAAAAGTTTAAAAAGGGAAAATTCAAGAATCCCAAGGTCATGGTCGCTACTTGGAGCGATGAAGATGAAGACGATGCAGACTCCGAGGATGAATTAGATGAACTAGTTCAAAATGTATGCCCGATGGCCAACAAGGACTGCTCAACTGAGGTAAACTCCGATTCTGAAAACCTTACTTGTGAGCAGTGGCAAATTACTTATGAAGTGTTGTATGAGAAATTTAGAAAAGTCAAATCTGAAAATAGAACTTTAAAGAAAAAGGCTGAACAACAGGTGCATGATGAAACCCAATGTGTAAAATGTGTAGACTTAACTTCTCAGGCTGAAAGTATTAAGAATGAGAATGAACTTCTTGCATCTAAAGTTTCCTTGTTTTGAAGAAGAACAATCATGCATGAGAGAGGAACAACAAAATCATGAAAATTCATTGGAATGCCTTAATGAGAATAGCAAGCTCAAAAAGGATCTGGAGAAATTAAGCGATGAACTTAAAAATTATGAATATACTAAGCTTGAAGCTGAGAATACCAATGAGTTGTTGAGACATGAGATAAGTGATCTGAAAGACACCCTAGCAAGATTTGTAAAGGGAAAACAAAACTTAGACAATCTTTTGGGTGTGAATGTGAACTTCTAAAAGGAAGGTCTAGGGTATGACCCTAGTAAGAAAAAGACATTTGAAGCCACAACTAAAAGCTCATTCGTGCATGCAAACACACCATCATCTTCTACTCATACATGTCATGTGAAGAGCACACATATGCACAACACTCCTAAAAATGTGAATAAAAAGGAAAATCAAATCAAAAGAATCATCTCATGTTTTTACTGTGGTAGGCGTGGTCATGCTATGTATACATGCAGACTAATGGAAATTGATGATGAAAGATTTGCTAGGAAAATGAGAAGTTCATTCAGATCATATGTGCCTAACCCCCTTGGACCCAAGAAAGCTTGGGTACCAAAGTCATAGACAAGTGTGTGTTTCAACTTGTAGGTCTGCTTGAGAGCACAACGGAACAAGTGGTATTTGGATAGTGGATGCTCGCGACATATGACAAGAAACAAAGAAATGTTTGCAGACCTACAAGAAAGAGATGGTGGATTAGTAGCTTTTGGGGGAAAAGATAAAGGCAAGATAATCGGCGAAGGTAAGATCGGTAAGGATTCAACTCATACCATTGAGAAAGTTTTGTTTGTCAAAGGTCTTCAACATAACTTACTAAGTATAAGTCAATTGTGTGACATGGGCCGCAATGTGACTTTTGACTCCTCACATTGTTCAGTTGTAGATAAAAACACTCATGAAATAAAGTTCGTAGGATTTAGAAACAATAATGTATATACAATTGACCTAGATAATACATCCCAAACTAATTTTTGTCTTGTTACCAATAACACCGACAATGCTTGGTTGTGGCACCGTCGGCTTGGTCATGCAAGTTTTAATGTTTTGATCAAACTATCAAGAAACGCCTTGGTTGTTGGCATGCCTAAATTGAAATTCAATGTTCATGAAGTTTGTGGTGCATGTAGCAAGGGACAGCATACTAGATCATCTTTTAAGTGCAAGAATGTTGTTTCAACCACTGGGCCACTTGAATTGCTTCATCTTGATCTTTTTGGGCCTAGTAGGACTCATAGCTTAGGTGGAAAGCTATATGGTTTCGTGATAGTGGACGATTATTCCAGGTTTAGCTTGGTGTTTTTCTTGACTCACAAGAGTGATGCTTTGATGGAATTTGAAGCATTTTGTAGGAAGGTTCAAAATGAGAAAGGGTGCCACATCAAATCCATTCGGAGCAACCACGGTAAAGAATTTGATAACCATGAGTTTAGTGAATTGTACTGAAAATAGGGATGTGCTCATGTCTTTTCTGCTCCGAGAACCCTTGAGCAAAATGGGGTTGTGGAAAGAAAAAATAGGACTCTCGTGGACATGGCCAGAACAATGCTCGCCGAATACAACCTACCGAGGTATTTCTGGGAGGAAGCTGTGAACACTGCCAGTTATATCACAAACAGAGCTATGGAAGTGTCGACTCCTTGAGTCGACACTTTTTCTCCTGCATTCTGTCCATGGGTTTTCATCTGCTAGCCGACTGAGAGTGTCGACTCTCTGAGTCGACACTTTTCTGCAGACAAGTTTTACGCCGGTTCGTGCGGGCTCGTCACCCTAAATATATTCCACGCCTTTTTGTGCCCCTCTATGATTGGTACATGGGTAAATGTTCTCTCCACGTGTCCCACCTTTCATTGGGGTATATAAGCTTTGAGATTAGGGTGATTTGTGATGCGGAAAAAGGGCCTTCACGGTTTATCTATTTTTGGTTTTGCAGGGAGAGCGCGGCGGCGAACCAGGCATTCCTCTTCTCCTGATGAGCTGAAGATCGTTTATCGGAGAGAGATGTCTTCGTCCAGTACCCTGGTGTAATACCTGCAGCATGCTTCGACAAGGGGATGCAGCTTGAGTTCTTCATTCGACCAATCGTCTCTGACTTCAAGAAGGGGAGCTCGAAGTCCATCAGAAATATTGACAGGGGGAGCTAGATATATTTAGAGTCTTTCAGATCTTGATTTATGCACATAATGCTTATATGTTCTTGAACATTTGTCTTCCATCTTCCAACACTTGAGAATATTATGTGTGTGGGTGCTGCATCTTGAGCGGTGTTTGTGTGTGGTTGTGCAGCCAAGCTCGGCTGCGTGTGTGTGGGCTGTGCTTACAGCACGTGTGTATGTACGCCTCACTTCTAGTGGAGCTTAATCCTCACTCTGTGAGGGGTGGACGTAGGGGACACAGTTGTGGACCCGAACCACCAAAAAAATCGCATGTTCATATCTGTGGTTTATCTTCCATTATTAATCTCGTGTGGGCTCTGGGATTATGTGAGTGAATCCTTTTCATGCTCAGAAATTGTGTTCTATCAATCGTGTTGCAGTCACGAGTGTGGTTTGAATCGAGGTGAGAAAGAGAGGTTGGTTGTTCCTTCAATTGCATCTTTAGTTTGTATTTAATTTTTGAGGGGTGCTAGAAAGTTTTTCACTGTTAAAATTTTTATTGGTAATCAATTCACCCCTCCCCTCTTGATTACCATTCGCCTGGGTACAACAGAAGGAATATCCAACAAAGAGGCATTCGATGTCCAAGAATTAATGGCTAAAATCTATAGAAAACAAATGTATTCGGTACAATCACCACCATCGGAGTGGCACGACCTCAAAACAAGTTCCATACCATATAGCAGAGATGTGATTTCTGGACTAATCAGTTAAATAAGCATGATATTCTACTCTCTTTCAATTAAGCGATGATACATGAAGGATAACCATGCATGAAAAGACAATATTTTAGAAGAGAGTTATACTTAGATCAATTATTTCATGAGCCCAATCATTAGTGTGTTTCTGCCACAAAATTAGCCCTGATATCATGCTACCTAATCAATAAAGGACAGAACCTAATAGACCGGAAACGAAACCAACACTTTTACTATAATAGGAATAGAAACAGTCTATAGATGGACCGCCAGATAGATAAAACGGTCACGGAACGACTGCTACGGACGAGCGCAAAAATCCCCTTTTCTTTTTGAAAACCCACTGCCCGTCAACGGTCTATCGCGGGCCCGTTTTTGACTTAGCGGTCCTTGTTAGGGCCGCAATTAAGGACAGAGCCCCGCCGTGACGAGCTCCGACGTATCCCGACTAAACCGACGATTCCGGTCAATGTACAAAATAAAATTTAAGCAAACTACTACCAAATAAAAGGGTATAGCATGATATACTTTAATTAGATTTATATCTAAGGGATAGCAGCATGAAAAGAGGTAAAGTACAAACAACGAACCATAATACACCTTTGATTATAAGAGCCAATACGAACAGTATGGTGCATGAAAAATGGGCAAACATATATCTTTAGAAAGAGGACACAATGAAGATTAAGCTAGCATGCTTTAATTAAGGTTTAGCCAGAGAGAAACCTACCTTAATCGAAGAGAAAGAGAGGGACGAAGAATACACTGGAACCCTAATCGCACCGCCTTAAACGCCCAAATCCGACCACGATCAACCACGTCGCCGGCCAAACGATCAAATGAGGGTTACCAGAGGTCCAAGCCACCTATTTATAGAGCCTAAGGATGGTTCTAGAGATCGAATCGAGCCAAAGAGTCCAAAGGGGGAAAATCGGCGAGAAAATCAGGGGTGATCTAAATCCGCCGCCGCCGCCGCCAATGGAGAGGTCTAGGGTTAGGGTTTCGAAGGACAAATTGGTCTTCTATCAAGGGCCAAGAGATTGGGTCCGATCTGAGCCCATTAGAGCGTGAATTAAGGCCTAATTAGATGGTTTAAGTGGCTCTTATAAAATGATGAATTTTAGACTTAGATTCGAAATTGGGTCTAAACCAATTTTATTTTGGGTTTGTTCCTTTAGTCAAAGTTGTTGGAAATAACATTTTACACGAGATACATATTTTTTTCATATTTTTATAAAAATCTAAAATTTGAGTCAAGAAAATAATATTATCTTATTCATTAAAATTTGGTTTAAGTGGACAAATATTATTTAATTCATAAAAAATTCAGATATTGTCTTATTATTTACTTTAAATATTCTGGGATGCTACAGCTTTCCCTTGTCTTTACGCCATAAATCTGGTTAAATCCATTTTCTGGGCATCCAAATCTATGGCCGCTTAGAGCCCAGAAAAAGGCTAGATAGTTGGCCGCCTAGAGCACTGGGCGGCCACATACCTAGCCACCCAAGTGCCTTGGGTGGCCAAACACCTGGCCGCCTATGACTCTGGGCAGCCACAGAGATGGCCACCCAGTTCCCCTTCGAACGGCCATCGATTTGGCCGCCTTCTGATAAATATCTATCAACGTTTGTTTCCACGATTTTGCCCACTCTGGACATGTCCTCCGCAGCCATTCCCACTATGGGGAGTTGAGGCGTGGGTAGTCACACATGTCCTCGCTCCTAGAATGGTCCAAAAGCACCTCATGTGGATTCAAGTCCGATTTCAAATGGATTTTCAGGGGGGATCCTCCCACATACAAAAGGCTGCCCTCTGCTGTTAGAGAGGGGGGTTTTAGAGAGTTCGGGAATTTGAGGTGGAGAGAGCTTCGAGAGTCCATTCTCTGGCTTCCACCCCACTGTTCCAAGAGACTAAGCTCTCTTCGTGAATGAATTTCGGCATCCATTGCCGGAGGAGACATCTTTCACAAGAAGTGGCCATCGTTCTGGCCGCCCACCATCCTTGAACGACCACAAGCCTGGCCGCCTTCTATTGGTCGACAGAAAAACCCCATCTTTCTTCCCATATTTATCTCCTTGCTGTGTTTTTAGCTTATTTACACATATTCCACTTTGTTTGTATCACATTATATGCACGATAGTTGTTCTTAAATCCCATTTTATAGAGGTTTTCACCCCCAAAACATAGGGGAGGTGGATGGCTGAAAGTCTCGACCATCTCCTCTTCAACCCCCCTTCTCGGTACGATTTACCCCCAATTGCATGATTTTCTTTTTGATTTGAACATTTACTACTTTTCGTTGTCTAATAGGTTTGTTTTCTTTGTTTTCTAGTTGAATTGCAGGAACTTCTTCACCAACTCGTAGATTCAAGCTCCCCGTTCTTAGTCGACCGAGATCGAGGATAGGCAGAACCCATAACTCCAAGTTTCAAATGCATTTGTGATCACCTCTGTTGTGAGAATTAGGTAAACTTCCCAAGCGATCACCCCATTTTGATTAACCCATGCACTATAGTGTTGGAGCATTCTGGCACCAACACCAGGTCTGCTAGAGGCCCGGACGGGGTGTGCTTTTCCCCCACTATAGGCAAAATTCCTCCATCGACTGAGCCGAAGGGGGTGACATAGATATCAACGAGCTAGTCAATCTTTCTAGGAGTTTTATGCTAATGGAGGGCATTTCTCCCGTCGATGGAGTGAGCAAGCCATCCACGGGACATCTGCTAGGTATGACTTTTTGTGTGCTCTCCCGTATGGGGTTTTGAGCATTTGTGGAGGGAAGTTGAAGTAGCCCCCTTCTCTTGCTTGTTGCAGATGAAGGTGTTGGTTGCTCTCCTTCTCCCATGGAGGCAGTAAAGGAGCCGTCGGGTTCTATCAGCTTACTGGAGAGTGGCGAGGTGGGAGGTACCCCTGGTTAGAGCCTAGCTTGACTCTATGAGCAATCGACTCATTTTCATGGCCAAATTATGTCCTCAAGTTTGTGACTTGGGGAATTATTTCTTGGCTGCCTTTCATTACAGATGTAGACATGGCCAATGCTGTAGATGTGACGACTGACATGGCCATGTCTGATCCGGGCCTCGAGCCCACTGAGGTTGACACAACCCCGATGGTCGATGAGGTGGCTGGACTAGATGCCAGTGCTAGTGGTGAGGAGAGCCCCCAGAGGCCAAGGTGACAACTGCTGGTCCTAACAGTGGCACTGTCAGCAAGGAGGGACCCCGAGAGGCAAAGGGGACAGCTCCCTTGGTGCCATCTTTGGTGCCCGAGGTCTTGGCTTGTGGTGTGAGCCTAGTGGACCCTCAAGGGGAGGGCAGCTTATGTAAGGTATCTTTGGCTTGCTTGGATGATCATTACCCTTGTGTAGTTTTTACTGAGCTCGTCTTTTCTTCTTGCAGTAGCACCCGACCCCCGGGCTGGTGCAGACGAGCATGTGGATATTGAGGGCCTTTCTAGCGAAGGGTCCCCTACTAGTGAGTCTTAGATCCCCAACCCCTTGTCTTTTGTCTTTCCGTATTGGGATGTCTTGGTATTGATGGCTTTGTGCACCTCTGGTATTGTCCAAGGAAATTGCCCTCCTCATCAAGCATTTTGGAGAGCACTTTATGGAGCTCCTCTGAGACTTTGTCTTTTGACAAGAGTCTGCAAATAGAGAAGTGGCCTAGGGCATTGAATCTCTGAAGGCGCCCTCGACAGTGGCTCCTTTTATTGAAGCCCAGGGTAAAGGTGAGAGTTCTTTTCCATTGCGTTTGGCCCTTGTGTCTTGGGAGTTTGAATGATTATGGTTCTAATCATTGTTTTCCCTTGTGGCTTTGTGTTCAGCTTCATCGTTGTCGGGGCAGCGGGACCCTAAGGCAGGAGGGGTCGAGACTACAAAGTCTAACACCCTTCCTGAGGTAGCTGAGGGGGGAGCGGGAAGCCGCCAGTTGTCCCTATGTTGGCGATAAGGGTGCCAGGGAGGACTTCATCCCTACCCCAGGAATGAGCTAACTAGCTGAGACTTGTGTGTTTTCTCAACTTTTCAACCTTATTTGTTGCTAGGAGTGTCATGAGTATTTCTCACTCCTTACCTCATTTCTTTGTGTTGTGCAACCACGACTGACATCATGATGCAAAAGGCTGAGGCCGTCCCAGCTCTGGGGGTTGAGTGGCTAAGCATTTCTTAACCGTGGGTGCCCATCGTTAACAAGGACGTCGTTGTTTCCCTAATGAAGGGCCTGTAGAAACATATCTAGTGCGACCCTCTCTTGTCTATCGAGGAACTAAGGGATCAATTGGAGGGCTACACTCAGGGCTATCACGGTCTTGAATTTCCATGTGAGCCATGGATGGCTGCCCTAGAAGAAGTGTGGGCTGAATTTATGTGCCTTCGGGCCACGCAGGAGATAAGGGCCAAGAGACTCGCCGCCATTCGGCAGGAGGAAGCGAGGGTCGCAAGGCTATCTATGGCCGAGGTTGAACAAGAGGCTTCGGCCGAGGCCGCCCGGACCTATGGTAGGGTGGTGACCGCTCAATTTGAGGAGGTTCGACGTGAGGCCCAGGCCTTGATGAGAGGCACTGAGGACCGTCTCAAGGAGGCCCAACATCTTGAAGCAAAGGTTCATCAGGTAGAGGACAAAGTTGAGTCTCGTGCTTGTGACATTGTTGTTCTTTGGGCTGAGGTAATTATGGGCCAGACGCGTATAGCAGAGCTGAAGGAGAGCAACTCATGACTTACCTAAGTCATGTACCTAACTTCATTTGCTGCCCCCCTCTGATGTATATTTTTTTGTATAGCCTAGTTACATAGGCCACATGGTTACCCCGATGGCTTGCCGCAGGTCTCATTGTTTTGATGAATGACAACACAATTCATTTCATTGCCACCCTTGTTGTTCCCCCCACTTTGTTGGATCGAGAGGACGGTCAAGCTAGAGGGGGAGGGGGTGAATAGGTTGACCTTATAAAAATTATAGTAGAGCAATTCGCATCAGAAGCACCACACCTAGATGATTAATTGAAACACTGAACCAAGCCAATCAGAGAGCGTGCCTATCATGCATCTAGCGAGGAACAAATTGCGATGATTAAACCAAACCACAAGAGACCACAATTTTAAGGTGGTTCGGTCACCCAATGGAGACCTACGTCCACCTCCCCACTCAACTAGTGAGGAACCCTGCTGAGCTTCACAGCTTTGCTAAACGAGGAAGTAATTCCTCTACACTGTTGACTACCCCAACAGAAGACAACGAGGAACGAATCCTCAGATCCGCTGTCAAACAGCTTGAAGGCAAACAGCCTTGACACCCCTGATCTCAGCACAGCCCGCTGAATCAGAATCACCCTCTCTTCACTAAATCCAGTGAAGGAGAGGAGTACAATGTTCAAAAACAATAGGAAAACTAAAAGATAAGAAATCAAACTTCAGCACTTGGATGCAGCGGAATTTAGATCACCAATAGAGAGATCCATGTCCATACGCATGAGCTTCGATCCTTGAATCTCCTCCATCTGGAATGTAGAAGAGTCTTGATGGCGCGATGATCTTCTGATCTGATTTTTCAGCAGCCTTCGTCCAGTTCTGCTCTCAGCCTCTCTCGTTCTGCTGTCCGCCTCTCTCGTTCTGCTCTACCCCTTCTCTTCTTTGTTCTTCTCGGGTGAACCTATTTTATGGTCTTCCCGAGCACAAAACAGTTCACATGAGGCAGGTGGGCCACCACCCTGATTTTCTTGTTATCCTCATGATTGCTCATGTGGGGAACCTTCTGGAGTGGTAGAAGCTACGAAACCTTATCCGCTTGTGGCTGATGTGGTAGATAACGACTGAAGGTGGGATCCACTTATCATGCTCTGCAACTTGAATTAGATGGCGTCGACCCTCTTGCCCCAAGGAGTTGACGCATCCTTCTTCTAGCTTCAGGTTTCATGCTGAGTGCGTTGACGCAAGATGCAACTGCGTCCACTCATTAGTTGCGCTTTAGACAGTTGTGGCAATCCATCGTACTGCAGCGTCGACCCATCGAACTACAGCGTCGATGCTGCCAAGGTACTCCAGAGGCTGCAACAAGGAATGCTTGAACTACTGCGTTCACGCTACTTGATCAAAGCGTTGACGCATCAGTGTATTCCAGTAAGCCATTGGCTCTCCCTTTGTAACTGCTGCGTCGACGCTGCTCTATTTTGGCGTTGACGCAGTGGAACAACTTGTGAAGATATTGGTGAAGGCTTCTTCAACTGATGCGTGGTTGCTTTAAGCTCCCAGCGTCGGCCCTGTTCCTTTCTAGCAACAAGAATGAAATCAAGTGAAAGTATTATTGAATCAAAATTTAATTCATCATTGAATTGAATACATCATTCATATCTCATGGTTGTCATCATCAAAACCAGGGGCACAACAATCTCCCCCTTTTTGATGATGGCAACTATGAGGTGAATGCCATTAATAACATTGCATCTAAACAATCAAGGTTATTCTCATCAAGCAAGAAACTTCATATTAACAGGAAATCAAATCAGTGACTAAATCAAACTATAATTTTGTCATTCATTCAAGTTCAAGATTTTACATTATAGAACTAGATAAAAAGAAAACATTCATTCAAGTTAGTCAATATGATTGATGCAGATGCAATGAACTCTGGTCAAGATTCTAGCTTGACTTCATGATTGATGCATTAAACATTCTCCCCCTTTGACATCATCAGGAAGGGGAGTAAATGTGGAAGAGCTATCTCAAGAGTGGAAGAAGCGATTGTATCTTCTGGCAGAAGTAGGTTGTTGTTGCTGACGAGAGGGTTGCCCTTGAGTAGACTAATATCCTTGAGGTGGCTGGCGAGGCTGCTGCTGTCCTGAGGCAGATGGATCTCTGGCCAGTAAATCTTGGATATCCTGAGAGAGTTCGCCCAGCTGATGACTTAGAGTGGAGTGTACACTGTCAATGGCAGAAGGAAGATCAGCTGTGATAGAGTCCTTGTTTTGAAACTTGTCCCCAATTGACTAAATTTCTGCAGTCACTTTGTCAATCTTTTCTAACATTGCTTTGAGGCATTGGGGAACTGCATTGACAGACCTTTGATGGTTTCAACGGCTATCCTCACATCAAAACATAAATCAGTAATCTTGGCAAGGGATTGAAAAAATGAAGCTTGATTGCTGTGCATATCATTCACCAGTGTGGATAACTTGTCAAGAAGAGATGATATGTTCTGCAAGACTGTCCTTGTAGCTTGGTCAGATAACATATTGGTGAGTAAGAATTTTTGCCACTCGGATAAGATAGAAACTTCAAATTGTATAATCTGAGAAGTCAGTTTGTTTAGATGATAATTTATAAACTCCATTAACTTGTCCATCTTTGCATCCTGACGTTGCAGCATCATAGTCATGTGTGCGAACATCTCTTCAATAGTGGCTGGAGGTGGAGCTTCATCAGAAGTTGGAAAAGGTCTTCTATAAATTCCAATGGCTCCAGTCATAAGGGGTTCCAATGTAGGTGCAGTGCCACTGGGTTGCCCAGTTTCCAGCTGAGGGCTTGATGATCGAGCAAATGTTTCCTCAAACTCATGCTCTCCTCTTGCTGAACTACCCTCTTGTCTTTCTTCTCTCACCACAGGAGGAATTGGTACCTCTGTCCTGTTTACGTGACTAGCATCCGCAGTGCCTGTTCTTGATGCCTGACCTGTTTCTAATGGAGCTGTTTGCTGACTAGGAAGAATTCGAACTGGCTTACCATCAATGACTTTAAAACCCATAAAGTTCTGAATATAAGAAAGTGTGTAAACATTCCCTTGAGGGATGATTATTTTCTTCTCAGAACCAAAGTCTACTCCAACTTTTCGAAAAATAGCAGTCAATGGAGCAGCATAAGAAAGTGTTCTGGATTGTGTCAAGCATGACCCCATAGTTTGAATAACTACATCAGGCAGGGAAATATGTATTCTCTTCAGCATACAGTAAAGTAGAAATCTCTGCATCTCAGTCACCCTTTCCCTACCACTGCTCTGTGGTGTGATCATTGATGTGCAAATGTGGTGGAGCAGTCTATTCAATGGAGGGAATTGATTTGCTTTGAGACTGGATAAATAAGTTTCCCTGACATCGGAAGGATCACTCAGTTTATCAGTCAGAAGAGCATAAGCTTCATGCTCATCATACTCAAAGCTATGTAGTTGAACTCCATTCTTGGGGATTTTCCAGGCTCTGGCAAACAATTTATTTGATAATTCAAAACTAACATTCCGGACAGTTGATGTGAGTTTTGGAACGTGAGGTTCATACTTCAAATTTTTGTAGAACTCTCTGACCGAGGTGGGGTAATATACCTTGTGGGTTGTAACAAAAGACCACCATCCCTGATAGTCCAAGGTAGGAAACAGTTCCGGAAAAACGTCAAGCATTTTATGGTCGGTAGCAGCAATATATCAGGAAATGAGAACCTTCAGAGGTTCTTCCACGGTGACGGTAAGAGAGCTGTCCGCACCTTTTTGTCCCATTGCAGCACTTGAAGATGAACCCTTCTTTTCTATCCTGACATCAGATTCCCTTCTCTTTTTGGTTGGCGGGCTCGGAGCGCGTGGACGCGTCTCTTTCCTCTTCCCTTTATCTTGAGCAGCTTTGGAGCGGGGCTCCATATTGTCTTCGGCCGATGCTGAGCTTCTTGGATGATCCTCTGCCTTCTTCTTCCCCTTGTGAGTGGATGTCGGAGGAGCCATGGCAGCGGGATGAGGAAGAATGAAACAGGAAAGGGTTTTGGAGAGCACGGAAGATAGAACGACAAAGGCTTTCAAAAGAGATGGAGACGAACGGCGGTCACGTTCCGCTTTTAAAGGAGCTTCGAAACCCTTTTCAGTGAGCGGTTCAGCCGGTTCAAGTCCGCGAACCGGAAAAAGAAGGAAATGGTTCTGGAATCGTTGCGTTGACGCCAAGGGATGTAGCGTTGACGCAGTGAAGCAGAAACAAACGAATATATGCAAGAAGAGTAGCAAGAAAGTCATCTGTACAAGGAATTTTCTTAAGATACTGAGATAGGGAGTAGAGATGCTCATATTCAAGGATTTTTAAGTATTGCAGATCGAGTTCCCATGAGAGAGATGTGTAAATAGGCTCCAATTCAATTAATGATAAAGAGAAGAAATAATCTTAAAGCATTGAATTAAAAACCATGAACCACCAAAGGCACCTGCCTGGAGAAAAAGAGGAACTCTTTTCACACTAGAACCATTTTCATTTCTGTTCCTTATATCTGTCAATTTCAAGTTACCTTTTGGAGAGAGAGAAATTTAACTGGCATTGATAACAGACTCAGTTGAATAACGAGCTTCAGATCAATCACACTCACATGTTTTCATTATTTTTCACATTTGAAGCATTTTCAACTTATTTTTATGTTTTCATTTGCAGTCAAGTATAGCTAGCCTTTTGACACGGGTACACATGTTTATTAGACACCCGAGTCCCCGGATACTCAGCATAGCAAACTATTCTGCATAGATGGACCAGAGTTGGCAACTTACGTCATGACATGCCTATCAGCACTTCATAGGTGCTTGAAGGTAGTTTCTCAGTTAATAGTTACCATTGCTCTGTAATGATTTATTTTTCACTTGAAGACAGAGATAGTGACGCACCTCATGACTTGCTCTTTAGCACTTCTTTGGTGCATAGGGCTAGTTTCTCAGTGAATAGCTACCATTGCTCTGCATTTTATAACATGTGTAAGAGATTGTTTCTTCAGCATTTATACTCAATATCTGGGTTTATTACCAATACAAATATTAAATTCCTCTACACACAGTGGTTTCTTTACTGTTAAACAATATAAGGTTTGAGAGATGATAAGGTCCTGATTTTATTAAATTGTTCAGGTTTTATTCCATACATAGTGCATTATTGGGTTCAAAAGTTCTTGAATTAAAACACCATAAGAATTATAGATCTCCTATCATTAGCTTTTCATAGAGCTATTCAGAATATATCTCATACTCAATAGGAATTTTCACTGTAACTCCCCCTGAATTTAAGACATCGTCTACATATCTCAGTGCTCTAGAGTTTTTCCCTCATACAAGAATGTCAAGGAGGCTTTATTGAGGGATAAGAACGGAAGGGACGAGATAAATGAACAGAGCAAGTTGATTTGAGATAGGGAAGTATCCAAAAGAAGAATATATAACACTGCTGCGTTGACCCAGCCTTATTACTACGTCAACTCATCCATCAAGGCCACTCATAGAATGGTTCTATTTCCGAAAACAACTGCCCACAGCGTCAACTCAGTCTCATTGCTGCGTCAACTCATTCAACCAGCCAGAGACACTTCACACCAGGTTCTCAAAGAATAAGCTGTCTGGTGCGTTAACCCTATTTCCACACTGCGTTAACTCAAACAACCAACCAGTAATAACAACTCTGCACTTTATTCATCATTTTGACACCGAGAAGGTAATCTGAAGCTAACTCCCCCTCAGACCATGCATGAATGAAATTATAACAGCCAATAAAATGAGTATCATGCTGAAACTGTATTCATTATGAATTTATTGATGGAAAGATAGACATACCAAGCACAGAAGACTAAGCTCCCCCTGAGTTTATGACAGATACACTTCAAACCAAGACAAGTTTAATCATTTATATTCTAGAAGATAAGTCAGGCACACAAATCAGGCATCCATATTATAATTGCACAGACCAAGCTCTCTTCTAAGATAAGAGAATCTATCATTGTTCAGAGGCTTGGTAAAAATATCGGCCAATTGAGATTGTGATTCAACAAATATGAGTTTAAAATTTCCTTTTATCACTTCATCTCTTAAGAAATGGTGTCTAATTTCTATGTGTTTAGTCCTAGAGTGCTGGATAGGATTTTTGGCCAGGTTTATGGCACTTGTGTTATCACACAATATGGGGACACACCCAAGATCAGTTTGATAATCTTGGAGTTGGTGTTTGATCCACAACACTTGAGTACCACAACTCCCTGCAGCGACATATTCTGCCTCTGCAGTGGATAGTGCCACTGAGTGTTGTTTCTTGGAAGCCCAAGAAATCAAACATCCTCCCAAAAATTGGCAATAACCACTCGTGCTTTTCCTGTCCAGTTTGCATCCAGCATAGTCTGCATCTGAATAGGATACAAGATCAAAAGAACAAGATGCAGGGTACCAAATCCTTAAATCTCGAGTTCCAGCAAGGTATCGAAAGATACGCTTGACAGAACTTAAGTGGGATTCTCTAGAATCAGATTGAAAACGAGCACACATGCATACACAAAATTGAATGTCTGGCCTAGATGCAGTAAGATAGAGGAGTGATCCAATCATACCTCGATATGTTTTTGCATCAACCTGTTTACCTGTCAGATCTGCATCCAAGTTTGTAGTGGTGCTCATAGGTGTGCTGATTGCTTTTAGATTTTCCATTTTGTATTTCTTAAGCAACTCAGAGATGTACTTTGTCTGGTTGATGAAACATCCTTCCTTGCTCTGAGTGATTTGCAGACCTAGAAAGAATTTAAGCTCACCCATTAGACTCATTTCAAATTCAGTGGTCATTAATGATGTGACACGACCTCGGACCTAATGCAAGCAAGCACAATCGCATTCAAAACGGGCCAAATTGGGCCACCGTTCTATCGTCACTCACCCAAGCCCGGGGTGACTTGGCAATGCCAAGGGGAGGATGTGGGGTTGGGCCCTTGCTGGTAGAGGGCCAGCAAGGCCAAGACTTGATTCCCAAAGGGTGGGGATGCCCAAATCAAGGGGGCTGACAAAGTGCCAAAGGCACCGGTTGCAATATTCCCACGGTGATCACTCAAGTTTATGGGGCTTGAGGATCGGGCTCTCACTCGCATAACCAGCGGAATTAGAACTAATATTGAAAGACAAGCACTAAGTGGAGTGAAGGTTTGAGCACTTACTCGACCGGATTGAAGAAACCGGTCCCGGTCGGAGACGAGGGCGAGCAGGGAGGCGAGTGGATCCCCACACGCCGCGGCGGTGTCGCTTGACCTGCCCAAACAAGTTACAACACTACACCTCACGTAGGAGGGAGATCTCGGGGTGGGGGTTAATAGAAATTACAATCAATACTACCTCCACACAGGGAGGGACCTTCAGCCGGTCAAGCAGGGTGGGGAAACTAAAGCAAAGAATGAGGAATAAGGGTGGACGCCGAATCTACTTGCTGTCTGCGAGCTGGGACAGAGAGTCGGTGTTGCTGCTGTAGATCTTGATCAGGAATTTTGTTGATGACGAAACCAGAGGGAAAACCTTCGTAGCTGGAAGGGGAAAGCCTCAGAATTTTCTTAATTTCATCTGGAGTCTGCTGGTCGGGGCAGGAGCTTGAACAGGGCCTCTGTTTCTCGGACTAGCAGGGGCAGGTCACCAACAGTAGGATGCAGAGGCTGTCCTGGCCGCTCCCAAACTCCAAATTTGATGCCGTCAGTGCCGTTAGAACCGTGGGTGAGTCCTCTTTGCAGCAAAAGAAACGGGGACACCAGAAGAGGTCGGAGACAATCTATGGAACCAGAAGAGTGAGGAGGGGTCGATGCAGACTGTAGAAGGCAGAACCGTGCGTTCGGGGGAGAAAATTGGTAACTTCTGCTCCCGGATGATGAATGAACTTCCGCTTCTTAAATCTGAAACTAGACAGGCCAAAGAGGAACTTTGAAGAAGAACTTGAAGACTGATTCCTTCAGGGTCCGTCGTGGCAGAGCTTCTAAACTGGTTCAGGTCCTTAGCCGAGGCAAAACCGCGCAGCTGTGGAAGAATGGACCTCCATGATGGCTCGGAGATCAGAAGAAGACGAAACCACTTCGGTTGCGAAGGCGACTGGCAGACGCTTCCGATGATGGCTCTTGGGTCTTCAAACTCGTCCGGAGGTGATCGTGGTGGCTGCTGCAAGCTGCTGCTCTGCTGTAGATCTTTAGTTGAGAGCTGTAGGTTGATGATGATGGGGGGGAATGGGGTATATGGGAGGGGAAATGGGGGTGGATGAGTGTGGGGAAAGCCCGGGCTGTGAGGGGGTCTAGGAGGGGGTGTTCTAAGGTGGGGGAAGGGAAGAATGGGGTCTGGAAGGGGGTCTAACAGGTGGTGGGAGGAGGAGCTACGAATTTGGGAAGGTGGGTGAGAGGAGAAGGTGAGGGGGGGCACAAGTGAGTGGAGGGAAGAGTGGATTTCAAATTCAAATATGCTTTGGAAGTTGTGGGGTTGTGTGGGGAAGGGTTGATTGTGTTGGAATGGGGAAAGTGGTGTTGGAATGTGGAGGATGGTGTTGGAATGGTGAGGGATCTCCTTGAGACTAGGGGTGGAGTAATGGAGGCCATGGGGAAGTGGAGGGCTTTAATGATGGTAGGTGGGGGTTGAGGTGGTTGGGAAAGGAGGAGAGAGAAGAAAATTCGAAATTGGGTGTTGAGGAGAGAGAAAGTGGAGTGAAAAAGAGGGATTAGGAGAGGGAAGGGTGGGGAATCTCTCCCCTAGGGTTTCTCACCCAAAAAATGTTGGAATCACTCCACTAAACTAAGCTTTGGATACTCAAATGGCATTTTTCATTGATTCATTCATTAAGTTGAAATGGGGGGAATGTGGTCCTATATATAGGAAACCCACATTTCTACAAAAGTCCCTTACAAAAGACTCAATAACAAATAACTGAAGGGGTAGGGGGGGCTCATGGGCCAAGCCCGAAGAATTGGGCCCAATAGCACATTACACAATCTAATGACACTCAAACTTAGGAAAATAAATGCAAGACCTAGAAACATGACTCAAATAAAAGGGAAAATACATCAAATGACTCAAATAAAATTACATAGGACTCAAAATTAAATGACTAAACCATGCCGGATGCAACCGGGGTGAGGAGACAAACGGTAAACGTGGGCATGGGAGGTGATGTCCCCATCATACTCCCGGGGTGCGGAGAACTCGACTCTGTCGAGTGAGTGTCCTTCCCTCCTTGGAGGGTGTAGAAGTGGTACTGCCCTCAAGTCTCCCGAACGAGACCGATCCATCCACCTGCCGAGATAGCGCTCATATACCTTGCTTCGAGTGGTAGTGACTTGTTCATCCAATATTTGTTCACGCTGGGCTCTCTTGGCTGGTGGTTTACATCATGGGTGGGTGCTCTCTCAAGGGAAGAAGTAGGCTCAATCTTCTCAATAGGTACCACCGTGGGTCCTTTATATGGCACTAGGTCGGCAACATTGAATGTGAGACTTATTCCATACTCCTCATGGAGATCTAACTCGTTGGCATTTGCACCTATGCGCCTCAAGACCTGGAAGGGACCAGCCCCACGTGGCCTCAGTTTAGAGTTGGCTCCCGGGGAGAGCCTCTCCATCCTTACCATCACAAGGTCACCCACTTGGAATTCTTGGTGATGCCGATGAGAGTCGGCCAGCCTTTTATAAGCCTCATTCTTTTTGCTGATGTGCTTGCAAAGGTTTTCATGCAATTTTGTGAATGCTATCCTTTTAGTGGTTATGGGTGGACCTGGACAACCATAGATGGACCTATACTGCCATGATGTTAGATGGATCATGATGAACCTTGGTGGGCCGGTGCAACCATTTGTGGACTTATCATGCAATGTTGTCATGTAGACTTTGGTGGGCCTAGGTGGGCCGGGACAACCGTAGGTTAACCTATCATGTAAAGTGGTGATGAATGTGGGGGGGCCCGGACATCCGTAGATGCTTTTGACATGCTTAAGATCCATGATGAATGAAGGAGGACCATGACATCCGAATGTGGCCCACTCATGCTTTCTACTTGACATGTGAGTGATATGAATGAATGGACCCAACATAGTGTTCATGCCAAGGGGTGTGGAAAGCCTAGACACATGCATGCTTTTCCCAAAAGTGACTTCCATGTGTATAGGTGTGGGACAACCTTTGAACTCCCATTGGAAAGGATCGAATGGATCTAAGAAGGTGGTCATCATGGGGTGGGGCACCACCTTATTCCCTAGGGATATATGGTCCAAGGTTATGGCTCCCAAGGTGTAGCCCGGGTCATGGATGAGGTGGGTTTGGCCCAATATGGTGAGTGAGGGTAGGACAGGGTGGGTGGTTTGTAAGATGGTTGGGTCATATGAGTCCCTTGACTCCCATTGGAAGGGATCATATGGATCGTAAAATAGGTCACTTAGGGGGAGGAACTCCATGTCCTCAAGATCCTTAAAAGGTGTTAAGTCATCCTTCCCTATGATAGTTGGGCCAATGTTCTTGACAAGTGGGTCGGCCATGAGTGGAGGGCTTGGCTTTCTTCCCGAGATAAGAAGCTCTAAATCGAGGAGAAGGTTGGGCTCATCCGGTGTAGGGAGGAATAGAAGGAGGTCGCTAGTGTAGCAACCATTGGTGCAAACCGAGGTGATAGACCCAATGCATAGGTGTAGGAGGCTAAGGCTCCTAGGTTGTTCGGCCATAGGAGTCAACATGCTAGTGAACTCAATTTGCCATGCTAAGCGCCTAAGAAGATCCTCTAAGGTCTCCACTTGATAGGATGCTTGGATTGTGGTGTGATAGGAGAACATGGGCACTAGGGGAAAATTTTGTTCTATGGGAGGGCAAACATGGGTCGAGGTCTCTCTAATTAGGCTCTTCCTTAGCCACCTAACAAGGGACTCTTCTAAGATGAATTCGGCCTTATCTAGAGGGAGTGGTGTAGGGTGAAGATCCTTGTGCGAGGTTTCCTCTTCAATTGGGACATGGGTGCTCTCTATGGAGGGGATAGGTTTCCGAGGGATATTTGTCTTCATGTGGCAAAGCGGGTGGACTACTTCTTCCAAAACTAATGGAGTGGGAAGGTTCTTTGATGGTGGGGTGATGATGGCCGGAGTATGGTGCACCCGGGGTGGTGAACGAGGGTGGGATTCCCGCGGGTGGGAGAATAAAATGTTGTTGAATTTAAAGGTTCCCGAAAGGTGTGGCGGACGCACAAGGCAAGTCCGACGTGTTGGGTCGATGTTGGCATTCCTTTCATCTAACCATTTCTTACCTAGGATTATACATGGACCTGCCAATGTTCCCTTTTGACACCAAGCCCCATCCAAATACTTAATCTTCCCGAACCATTTATGGAATTCAATAAAGACTTGGTCTCCATTGTGCACAATTTGTCCGGTCCTACTAAAAGAGGTAACGATATCGGGGGACACCCAATTTTCAGATTCTAGGTCAATGAAATCAATTTCTATGGGCTTTCCATTAGGTAAGCATGCATGGGATATGATTGGGAGAGGAGCCATGTGACCCAAGACTCAATGTTAACAATGATGGGTTGACAATGCACGGTTCGGACAAGAATGCAAGCATGCCCTAGGACTTGACTTGTAGAGACAAGTCAAAGACTTGCTCTGATACCACTTGATGTGACACGACCTCGGACCTAATGCAAGCAAGCACAATCGCATTCAAAACGGGCCAAATTGGGCCACCGTTCTATCGTCACTCACCCAAGCCCGGGGTGACTTGGCAATGCCAAGGGGAGGATGTGGGGTTGGGCCCTTGCTGGTAGAGGGCCAGCAAGGCCAAGACTTGATTCCCAAAGGGTGGGGATGCCCAAATCAAGGGGGCCGACAAAGTGCCAAAGGCACCGGTTGCAATATTCTCACGGTGATCACTCAAGTTTATGGGGCTTGAGGATCGGGCTCTCACTCGCATAACCAGCGGAATTAGAACTAATATTGAAAGACAAGCACTAAGTGGAGTGAAGGTTTGAGCACTTACTCGACCGGATTGAAGAAACCGGTCCCGGTCGGAGACGAGGGCGAGCGGGGAGGCGAGTGGATCCCCACACGCCGCGGCGGTGTCGCTTGACCTGCCCAAACAAGTTACAACACTACACCTCACGTAGGAGGGGGATCTCGGGGTGGGGGTTAATAGAAATTACAATCAATACTACCTCCACACAGGGAGGGACCTTCAGCCGGTCAAGCAGGGTGGGGAAACTAAAGCAAAGAATGAGGAATAAGGGTGGACGCCGAATCTACTTGCTGTCTGCGAGCTGGGACAGAGAGTCGGTGTTGCTGCTGTAGATCTTGATCAGGAATTTTTTTGATGACGAAACCAGAGGGAAAACCTTCGTAGCTGGAAGGGGAAAGCCTCAGAATTTTCTTAATTTCATCTGGAGTCTCTGCTGGTCGGGGCAGGAGCTTGAATAGGGCCTCTGTTTCTCGGACTAGCAGGGGCAGGTCACCAACAGTAGGATGCAGAGGCTGTCCTGGCCGCTCCCAAACTCCAAATTTGATGCCGTCAGTGCCGTTAGAACCGTGGGTGAGTCCTCTTTGCAGCAAAAGAAACGGGGACACCAGAAGAGGTCGGAGACAATCTGTGGAACTAGAAGAGTGAGGAGGGGTCGGTGCAGACTGTAGAAGGCAGAACCGCACGTTCGGGGGAGAAAATTGGTAACTTCTGCTCCCGGATGATGAATGAACTTCCGCTTCTTAAATCTGAAACTAGACAGGCCAAAGAGGAACTTTGAAGAAGAACTTGAAGACTGATTCCTTCAGGGTCCGTCGTGGCAGAGCTTCTAAACTGGTTCAGGTCCTTAGCCGAGGCAAAACTGCGCAGCTGTGGAAGAATGGACCTCCAGGATGGCTCGGAGATCAGAAGAAGACGAAACCACTTCGGTTGCGAAGGCGACTGGCAGACGCTTCCGATGATGGCTCTTGGGTCTTCAAACTCGTCCGGAGGTGATCGTGGTGGCCGCTGCAAGCTTCTGCTCTGCTGTAGATCTTTAGTTGAGAGCTGTAGGTTGATGATGATGGGGGGGAATGGGGTATATGGGAGGGGAAATGGGGGTGGATGAGTGTGGGGAAAGCCCGGGCTGTGAGGGGGTCTAGGAGGGGGTGTTCTAAGGTGGGGGAAGGGAAGAATGGGGTCTGGAAGGGGGTCTAACAGGTGGTGGGAGGAGGAGCTACGAATTTGGGAAGGTGGGTGAGAGGAGAAGGTGAGGGGGGGCACAAGTGAGTGGAGGGAAGGGTGGATTTCAAATTCAAATATGTTTTGGAAGTTGTGGGGTTGAGTGGGGAAGGGTTGATTGTGTTGGAATGGGGAAAGTGGTGTTGGAATGTGGAGGATGGTGTTGGAATGGTGAGGGATCTCCTTGAGACTAGGGGTGGAGTAATGGAGGCCATGGGGAAGTGGAGGGCTTTAATGATGGTAGGTGGGGGTTGAGGTGGTTGGGAAAGGAGGAGAGAGAAGAAAATTCGAAATTGGGTGTTGAGGAGAGAGAAAGTGGAGTGAAAAAGAGGGATTAGGAGAGGGAAGGGTGGGGAATCTCTCCCCTAGGGTTTCTCACCCAAAAAATGTTGGAATCACTCCACTAAACTAAGCTTTGGATACTCAAATGGCATTTTTCATTGATTCATTCATTAAGTTGAAATGGGGGGAATGTGGTCCTATATATAGGAAACCCACATTTCTACAAAAGTCCCTTACAAAAGACTCAATAACAAATAACCGAAGGGGTAGGGGGGGCTCATGGGCCAAGCCCGAAGAATTGGGCCCAATAGCACATTACACAATCTAATGACACTCAAACTTAGGAAAATAAATGCAAGACCTAGAAACATGACTCAAATAAAAGGGAAAATACATCAAATGACTCAAATAAAATTACATAGGACTCAAAATTAAATGACTAAACCATGCCGGATGCAACCGGGGTGAGGAGACGAACGGTAAACGTGGGCATGGGAGGTGATGTCCCCATCAATTAAGCTGGCAAACTCCTCACACATGCTGGTTTTAGTGGAACCAAAAACTATATCATCAACATAAATTTGAACCAGAATAATATCTGAATTTCTTACCTTGGTGAACAGAGTTTGGTCCACTTTACCTCTAGAGTAGCCTTTCTCTGTGAGGTACGAGCTGAGTCTATCATACCACGCTCGAGGTGCCTGTTTGAGTCCATAAAGAGCTTTGTCCAATCTGTACACATGGTTAGGATTTTCTGTGCATTCAAAACCAGGGGGTTGTTCAACATAAACTTCTTCCTTTATTGACCCATTTAGAAAAGCACTCTTAACATCCATTTGATGTAACATTATTCCATGACAGCAAGCATAACCAAGTAATAATCTAATGGCTTCTAATCTAGCTACTGGAGCAAAGGATTCCTCAAAGTCAATGCCAAATTCTTGATTATAACCCTGTGCTACCAGCCTAGCTTTATTCCTAACTACCATTCCATTTTCATTTTGTTTATTTCTGAAGACCCATTTAGTTCCAATTACAGAAAGCTCTTTGGGTTGATGTAATTCTTCATGCATTGCGTTTATCCAATTACTATCTTTCAATGCTTCAGCAACATTTTTTGGTTTAATTTGAGAGATAAGGGATAGATTATCCATTTCCTCAACACCTCTAAAATGAAATCTAGTTCTAACAGGTTCATGCAAGTTACCAATGACATTGGATAAAGGATGATCCCTTAGCATCCTGACATCGGTTAGAGAGTTACCTTCATTTATACCTGAATCACCATGGTGGGTTGATTCTGCATGATTATCATTTGGCCTTGTCTCTTCATCTTGGAGATTCTGTTCTTCCTTTTCTTTAAGGAAATTCCCTTCATCTTCATCCCTACATAATTCCTCAATCCTAGAATTTTCATTCATTTCATCAAACATAATATGAGGTGATTCTTCAATAGCAAGTGTTTTTAGATTTAGGACTCTGTAGGCCTTAGAGTTACTAGAATATCCTAGAAGGATGGCAGGTTCACTTTTAGGTTCAAATTTGTCCAACGCCCGTTTGTCATTATTTTGAACAAAGCATTTTGATCCAAAGGCTCTAAAATAAGCAACATAAGGTTTCTTACCCTTCATTAATTCATATGGAGTCTTTTTGGACTGAGGTCTTACCATTGCCCTGTTCACAATATAGCAAGCTGTATTTACCGCCTCTGCCCAGAACTTCCTTGGGAGTTGTCCTTCAATCAGCATAGTTCTTGCCATCTCCACAAGGGTTCTATTTCTTCTTTCCACAATCCCATTTTGTTCAGGAGTTCTTGGAGATGAGAACTTGTGTGAAATTCCTGTGACTCTGCAAAAATCATCAAATTCAGAATTGTCAAATTCTCCTCCATGATCTGACAAGATAGATGAAATGGCAAACTTACCATCCTGTTGCACATTCTTGAAGAATGCCTGAAATTCTTCAAATGCATCATTCTTGTGAGTTAGAAAGAACACCCAAGTAAACCTAGAGAAATCATCCACTAGAACAAATCCATATTTATTTCCACTCACACTAGCTGTTCTAATTGGTCCAAACAAATCCATATGAATGAGTTCAAAAGGTTTAGATGATTGAGTTTCAAGTCTGGACTTAAATGATTTTCTGGTGTGTTTACCTTGAGTGCATGCGCTACAAACTTTGTCATTTCGTTTAAATGATACATCTGGCAGACCTTTCACCATATTAAACTTTGCTAACTTATGCAAGACACTATAGCTAGCATGCCCTAGTCTGCGGTGCCACAGCCAAGCAAGTTCACTTTTATTCACAGCAAGACACAGATTGTTATGTGCAGGGTCATCTAAATCTACCACGTACATGTTGTTTATTCTTTTTCCAATGAATTTAACTTTATCAGAACTCATCTCTAAAATGGTGCAAGTGTGATCATCAAACACAACTTTATTTCCTTTATCGCACAGCTGGCTTATGCTAAGTAGATTATATTCTAAGCCATCAACAAGTAACACATCATCAATGAAATTCGAAGGATTTTTACCTACCTTAACTTTTCCAATAATTTTCCCTTTATTGTTTCCTCCAAATGTAACATGACCCCCGTCTTTCTCCATCAAGACACAGAATTTTGCTTTACCCCCCGTCATGTGCCTTGAGTAGCCACTGTCGAGATACCACCTATTATGTACAGCTGCAAGACACTCCTGCAAAACACATTAAACAAGAGATTTTGGAACCCAGATATACTTGGGTCCCTTCAAACCATAGGACGTGTTCAGGTAGGATATCAAGCTCTTGGGGATCCATAGTTGCTGTTGTGAGGGTCTTTGATATGGTAAGTTCAATGATTTGACAGACTTGTGATTATTCCTATGCCATTGATAGTGATGACTCTATGAAGTACTAGGGAAATTTGACTTAAGGACTCTAGATGAATGCATGATTCTTGGTTGATTGAGAGTTGAATGCGTAGACCCTTTAGTGTTGCTGCGTTGACTCATCCACCTACCATATCTATCATGGGGGTTCTGGTACATGTACTGCGTTGACTCATGGTAGTGACTGCGTCGACGCATCTGAATATTTCTGACCGAATGCCCTTTCGGGAAGGCTAGGTGCGTTGACGCCATGTGAGCAGTGCGTTGACGCGGTTGACTTCTACCACGCCTTAAGCCTTCTGATCTTCTATAAGATTATTGTTGGGTTGATGAATCAAATCTAGGATTCCTATATTGACCTGAAGAGGCATATTTGAACATAAATGTGCTTTTCTGTTTGTTAAAATTCAATGTTGCCTTCCCTTTCTCATTTCCTTTTTCTTTTCTTATTTCATTAGATTGTTTTGATCCTTCCTCATTCTTCTCATCCTTTTTGTTTTCATCCATTTGCCTCTCTTCAGATGTGTCCTTCCCAGAGACAAATGTCACCAATCTAGTTCCCAGTTCTTTCTTTTTAGTAGGATTGAATCCAAGCCCTTCTTTTCCAAAGTTGCAGTTAATTCCCATAACAGCATCAAGGTTGTTTTTACCCTGTGTCATTTTTTCGAGGGATGCTTGTTTGCTTAGGTTCTCTTCCTCTAATTTCTTTAGATTTTCTTGAAGTTTTGCATTGACTCCACAAATGGCCTCATATTTCTCTTCAGCAATTTTTACTTCTTTCTCCAATTTCTGCATTCTTAATTTCAATTCATCATGCATCTTCAATAGAAAATCATTTTCTCTCTTTATTTCAATTAGCTGTTTCTTATACTTATCTTTTTCTTCCAAGTCCCTTTTTAGACACACGATTTCAGCATCTAGCGTTTTGACTCTTTCATTCAAATCATCTTCTTGACTAGTTTGAGTTTTCTTTTTCTTTAGATATTTATTTTCCTTTTTAAAACCTTCATACTTATCCAGCAATTCGTTAAAAGCTTCTTCCCAATCATCACAAGAGAAATCTGCAAAGGGAGAGGTTACCTCGACTTGATCATCACCATTTGCCATGAAGCACATTTTCACCTCGCTTTCTTCTTCAGAGGTGCTTTCTTCATCTTCATCTTTTTCTTCATCACTCCAAGTGCTTAGCATGGCCTTGGGCTTTTTGTTTCTCCACTTTGACTGTGTCTTTTTCACATTCTTAGGACACTCCGACTTGATGTGTCCTTGTTTCCTACATTTGTAGCAAACAACTTTATCAGATTTCTTAGGATTTTCTGGCTTGAGTTTTGAGCTAGTTCTTACCTGATATCCTTTATATCTATCAGTCTTACCTCCCTTTCTTAAGAATTTTCTGAATTTTCTAGTAAGCATGGCTATTTCACTTGAGTCATCATCAGATGAAGGTGACTGACTATCATCTAAGCTTTCCTTGCTGCTGGAACCAGCCTTCAATGCAAGGGGTTTTTTCTTCTTCACGTCCTCATCTGTTCTTTTTAAGTTCAGTTCATAAACCATAAGAGAACCTATTAGCTCATCTGGTTTGGTGGTGGGAAGGTTCCTTGATTCCTCAACGACCGTGGCTTTGGTATGCCAGATTGGAGTTAGGGATCTAAGAATCTTCCTAACTACCTCATAGTCACTATAGGTCTTTCCCAAACCTTTAAGACCATTCACAAGAAGAGTTAGTCTAGCATACATTTCAGATACACTTTCCTCAGGTTTAATCCGGAAAGATTCATATTCTGAAATTAACATGTTAGCTTTTGTCTCTCTTACCTCTGAGGTACCTTCGTAGATTACCTCGAGTCTATCCCACATTTCTTTTGCGCTGGAGCATGAGGATACACGCGAGAATTCCTTGGGATGGAGTGAGCACTGCATAATGTTCATGGCTTGCCAATTTACATTTGACTTTCGAATTTGCTCCTTCACCCAGAGTTCTTCATCGCCTTCAATTTGGTATGGCCCTTTGCTCACTACTCTCCAGATTTCATGATCCTGTGCTCTTAAAAATACTTGCATGCGATTTTTCCAGTACGAATAATTAGTCCCATCAAAAAATGGTGGCCTATTCACTGCATACCCCTCAGGCATGAGTCCTCTGTTCTCCATTAGTTCTCTCTAGGCTGTGAAACCTTTGCAAGAGAGCCTGGCGCTCTGATACCACGTGTTGGATCGAGAGGACGGTCAAGCTAGAGGGGGAGGGGGTGAATAGGTTGACCTTATAAAAATTATAGTAGAGCAATTCGCATCAGAAGCACCACACCTAGATGATTAATTGGAACACTGAACCAAGCTAATCAAAGAGCGTGCCTATCATGCATCTAGCGAGGAACAAATTGCGATGATTAAACCAAACCACAAGAGACCACAATTTTAAGGTGGTTCGGTCACCCAATGAAGACCTACGTCCACCTCCCCACTCAACTAGTGAGGAACCATGCTGAGCTTCACAGCTTTGCTAAACCGAGGAAGTAATTCCTCTACACTGTTGACTACCCCAACAGAAGATAACGAGTAACGAATCCTCAGATCCGCTGTCAAACAACTTGAAGGCAAACAGCCTTGACACCCCTGATCTCAGCACAGCCCGCTGAATCAGAATCACCCTCTCTTCACTAAATCCAGTGAAGGAGAGGAGTACAATGTTCAAAAACAATAGGAGAACTAAAAGATAAGAAATCAAACTTCAGCACTTGGACGCAGCGGAATTTAGATCACCAACAGAGAGATCCATGTCCATACACATGAGCTTCGATCCTTGAATCTCCTCCGTCTGGAATGTAGAAGAGTCTTGATGGCGCGATGATCTTCTGATCTGATTTTTCAGCAGCCTTCGTCCAGTTCTGCTCTCAACCTCTCTCGTTCTGCTGTCCGCCTCTCTCGTTCTACTCTACGCCTTCTCTTCTTTGTTCTTCTCGGGTGAACCTATTTTATGGTCTTCCCGCGCACAAAACAGTTCACGTGAGGCAGGTGGGCCACCACCCTGACTTTCTTGTTATCCTCATGATTGCTCACGTGGGGAACCTTCTGGAGTGGTAGAAGCTATGAAACCTTATCCGCTTGTGGCTGATGTGGCAGATAACGACTGAAGGTGGGATCCACTTATCGTGCTCTGCAACTTGAATTAGATGGCGTCGACCCTCTTGCCCCAAGGAGTTGACGCATCCTTCTTCTAGCTTCAGGTTTCATGCTGAGTGCGTTGACGCAAGATGCAACTGCGTCCACTCATTAGTTGCGCTTTAGACAGTTGTGGCAATCCATCGTACTACAGCATCGACCCATCGAACTGCAGCGTCGACGCTGCCAAGGTACTCCAGAGGCTGCAACAAGAAATGCTTGAACTGCTGCGTTCACGCTACTTGATCAAAGCGTTGACGCATCAGTGTATTCCAGTAAGCCATTGGCTCTCCCTTTGTAACTGCTGCGTCGACGCTGCTCTATTTTGGCGTTGACGCAGTGGAACAACTTGTGAAGATATTGGTGAAGGCTTCTTCAACTGATGCGTGGACGCTTTAAGCTCCCAGCGTCGGCCCTGTTCCTTTCTAGCAACAAGAATGAAATCAAGTGAAAGTATTATTGAATCAAAATTTAATTCATCATTGAATTGAATACATCATTCATATCTCATGGTTGTCATCATCAAAACCAGGGGTACAACACACTTCTTCTGTGAGGTTGTGTTTGTGGTGTGGCTATTAGCGGCATACTGCTGCTATCATGATTGTTTCTTGTAAGCAGCTTGTAGCTTGTTGCTACAATAGCTTTGTAAAGGCATGGCTTGACGCTCATTGCTGCCATGTTCATTTGCTGATGGAGCATGGAAGTGTGCGGGCAAGAGTTTAAGGTCGACCATCCCTTGAGGTGTATTGGTCGAAGTAGTTATAGACCTTCCTCTTGGAGGTGTATAGGTTAGAGGCATTGTAGACCGACCCCTGGTGGTCTGTAACTAGAGTAGGCCGACCCTTGGGGTGTCTTGGTATGTGTTGTGGTAGATCAACCCTTGAAGGTTTATTGGTCAAAGTTGATGACCTATGGGGGTGTGTTGGTGTGTAATTGATGTAGACCAGCCCTTGGCCGTGTGCTGGTCTGTAGTTGATGTCGACCTACCTGTGGGGGTGTGCTGGTATGTAGTTGATGCAGAACTGCCTGTGAGGCGTGTTGGTCTTTATATCGTCGTAGCGGACCGACCTTGGCGAGGCATGCTGGTTCAGAGTTGTTGTAGACCTACGTAGGTAGGGCGTGCTAGCCTGGGACTGTTGAAGACCTACCTGAGTGAGGCGTGTTGGTCAGGTTATGGTAGGCTGACCTATAGGGGTGTGATGGCCTGAGTTGATGTAGACTGATCCTTGGGGGTGTGTTGGTTTGTGTTGTCAAAGTAGACCTGCCTATGAGGTGTGTTGGTCTATTGATGTGGTTGTTGTTGTTGTAGACCTGCCTGTAAGGTGTGACGGTCTGGGGTTGATGTAGACTAGCCTACGAGGTGTGTTGGTCTATCATCGTAGTGGCAGACCAGCCTTAGCGAGGCTTGCTGGTCCCGAGTTGTTGCAGACCTGCCTGTGAGGCGTGCTGGCCTGGGATTGCTGGAGACCTACCTAAGTGAGGCCTGTTGGTCTAAGTTGTGGCAGGCAAACCTGTGGGGGTGTGTTGGCCTATAATTGAGGCAGAACGATCCATGGGGGTGTTTTGGTCTGTAATTGATGTAGACTGACCCTTCGGGGTGTATTGGTTCGAAGTTGTGGCAGACTGACCCTTGGGGTGTGTTGGCTTGAAGTTGATATAGACTGACCCGTGGGGGTATATTGGCCTGTGTTGATGTTGACTAACCTTTGGAGGTGTATTGGTCTGAGTTGATGTCGCACTGGCTGACCATCAAGGTGTAGTAGCCAGAAGTCGTACCAACTGACCGCTGAGGTATGCTAGCTAGGTTGTGTCGACTAACTGTTGAGGTGTGATAACCGGATTATTGGAGCTGGCTGACTGTTGAGGTGTGTTAGCCGAAGGTGTTGTAGCTGGCTGGCCATTGAGGTGTGTGTAGACACCCATTTTTGGCTAACAAGTTGAGCCCATCCTCTTGTTCTCATTAATAATGCCCCAAATTGGTCATTGTTTGATTAGTCCTTTGGTCCATTTTGATCCCATTCAATCCATTTTCTAGCCCATTAAGCCTTGGAATCCAAATTTCATAAAATTTTATGTTCTGGTCAACTTAACCTGAATGTAGTCTATTGTGTGACCGTGTTCTCATAAAGTCAAGGTCGCCCGATAGACCGCATTCTTAGAAGGAAACACAATTTGTTTAGAACCTATTTCTTCCAATCGTGATCTTCCTAGAGTCCATCTTGGGAAGGTTTTAGGCATTTGATTCAATCCTAATTAGTTCCCCACTCTATTAGAACCATTTCTAAATCAATTTTTAGAAGTATTATCTTAATTGGACTCTACTTTCCTTGGTTATCCTCCCAATTCCGAATTAGGGTTTCTTATCTTCCATATAAATACACCGTTTTGGTCTAGGGTTTTCAGAAGAAGGATGCAACTGCGAGAAAGGTATAAAGTCATGCTGCCTTGGAGACCCTCTACTTCATCCATCTTCGACCATGGAGCAGTCTAGAGATTTTTCTCCTCATATCTCTTTTATTATCTTCATTGTTTCATTATCTCTTCTTCATATCATAGCATATCATTGCTTCTATTCTCCTATCATGTTTCAATCATCACACGCATACATAAACACCTAATTTTTGGCCCTCACAGAGGTTTAAAAACTCAACCCCCAGGTAATCTACCCTCCAATTGTATGTTCTCATCAAATAGGGGATAGATGTTATACTTGTTCAAAGATTAATGGATTTTTTCCTTGTTTCATCATTTTCATAGGTTTAGATAGAAGATACAGTGTGAGGCCCTTACTCTTTGGCCAGCCTTAGAGTGAGGAAGATCAAAAAATTTGCATCCCACACTTTCTTGATTGAACACGTCCCTCTCAGGCACCGCGTTATGAACGTGACAGGTTCATAGACCGTGATCTCATCAGAATGCACTAGGCATAGTAATTGTGTTCCTTGATTGAACACGTCCCTCTCAGGCACTACGTTATGAACATGCCGGGTTCACAGACCGTGTTCTCATCAGAACGCGCTGGGCATAGTAATTGTATTCCTAGTCAGACCACATCTGACCGTCCTTTCTTATTTCCAAGGTAAGTAGCAATATTAATTTTCATGTTATTATTTTTGCTATAAATCCTCGGTGGCAATCACGGTGTCATTTATTCCATCCTTTTTATTCCCACTAGTAGTAGCAATGATCAATTTTTCACATCTACACCTTTTTGGTGATCACAATGAGACTCTTTTTGCCCATCACACTATCTTTTTGCCTTCTTGCGTTTTTTGTGTGTTTGTGTGACTTTTAGGTTTCTTTTCCCTTGTTTTTTCATTTATTTTTCTACTACTATAAGTTTCTAGTTTGCCACGACATATATAGGAACCGCATTCTTATTTGAATGTGACACCTATAGAGACCGTGTTTATAACACGTCCCCTGAGAGTACCGCATTCAGGTGAGTCCCCAACCTGAAAGCTTTCTATCTTATTTTTTGGTTTCTGGGTGACTTATAGGTTACATCCTTTTTATCTCTAGAAATTTTTGGAATCATATTTTATTATTTAAGTTGATTGCCATATGTTTAGATTACGGGTGATGTGAGTCTTCTAGCATTTTATTCCAATCGTCCTTTTCTGCGAGTTTTCTATGCTTTCTGCTTTATGGGTTCAGAACGTAGTCTACCAAGAGGATGCGTTCTAGAATGCGCCCTTTGTGGGCGAAGCGATTCAGTAAGAATGCGGTCCCCTTAGTAACAATGTTTTTATCTTATGTCTAATTGTCTACTGATAGCGCCCTATGCAGAGGACACATTTCTCTGATAGGCATCCCTCTGTTCAAACGTGTTTTACTCTTAGATTTCGTAATACTCATTCATATCCTTGTTTTCCTATTCTTTTAGCACTATTCATTATTGTATTCTTGATTTTCTTTTCTTTTGCATTTAGTCTTGCATCTCTAGGTCATCTTTGTCTAGGGAGACCTCCTCTCTCTACACTTTTAGGAGAATATCACCCCCTCTTAGTGAAAGAATGACCTTCTAATTGAATATTCCTCCCATTGGATCAGAATCTCCTCCACCAATACCTCTGTAAGTCTCTAACATTGAAGGATTCCCTTTTCGATCATTGGACAGGTTGTACCATTGAAGTTCCCTAGGTTAGTTGGCCTATATGTGGTGAGCAAAGTGAAATCTTAGTTGACACCGGAGTCCAAATCATATTGAAACTGGAGAGGGGAAATCTCACCGCCCGTACGGAGAGGCCAAACGAGGTCTAAATCTGACCGAACAAGGCCCAACTCCTCGAAGTGACAGCCGTCGGGCCCACTTATTATAAGCCCAAAAACTCACTCGGAACAAGCACTTTCTAGGCGGCCTTCGGGTTCGGAAGTCCGAGCATCAGTTCGATCGGGAAAGCTCCCCCGGAGCGCCCTATTCCCTGTCTCGACCATGCACTCATTGCTCAGGAGACCACTCCTGGGCAAGTGCCTATCGCTCGGGCTCACTGATGGAAGCTTATTGGCACGGCCGTTGTGAGTCCCTTAATGGCAGGAAGCTCAAGGGGATAGGGGAGACCAAGAGTCTGCGTGCTATAAGGAGCCCACATGAAGGACGTAACCCCCCTGAGACTCCTCCGCTTACAGGAATCATTCACACAACGGGCCATTATTTAAACTGGAAAAGCTCTACTACAAGGAGGTAAGCAAGGCAAGAGCCAAAAACCCTGAGCAGGAACCACTTCACCTTTCGGTGGAGAGGGATCTCGCGCTCCCATCTTCCTCCTCACTATTCCCTTCGCATCATAGCTCTACTACTTTGCTGACTTAAGCATTAGATGTCTTCCCCAGGGATTTATCCCTGGGCACCTCTGACTTGTTTCCCTTCTTGCAGTTCGCATTTAAAATGTACGAGGTCATCCTCTTCCCCGCTCAGGAGTAACGCGAGATCACCCCTCTTCATCTGGCGCCGTCTGTGAGAAACAAACAAAGAGCCATCATAGTGCGAAAAGGTTATGGCAGGAGGACTACTGACGATTTGGGAAAGGCCCTGGTGACGGAAGAAGGCACACCTTCCCTCCCCACGAAGCATTCCCGTCGAAAAACCACGCCAACGAGATACCTACATCAGTGGCGGGGGAACAGCTTCCCGGCGGGAGCGCCGACGCCCTCCAAACCCTCAACGCAAAACTGTATGTCCTCGTGGATCTCATGAGGGCCCAGGCGGCCAGGGAGGAGAAGTTGCAGCTCCCCCGGAAGAGCCCCCCACGTGGAGATGTCTCCCAGCAAACTGCTGGAGGCCGTTTCACCCTCCGGGGCCGGCGGCTCATTCGCAACCTATCAGGAGGACCATCACATGCCCCTCCCCCAGAGTAGGAAGCCTCCTCAACCCCGAGGAGGGAGAAGACCAGAGTATGCCGACCGTTTCTGGACGCCGAGGCCCCTGAGGAGCGTCAGGACAGCATGCAAGTGCGCCCCCCCCAGCCCCTCGGGCCAACGACAATTGGAGTTGTCTCTCTGACTGCGATACTTTGAGAGGCATTTCGCAGAGCAAGAGAGTGCCCTCCGCGCCTTGCAAAAGACCTCTCCTGTGAAGGACGAGGAGCGATCCCCGTTCTCCGACTATATTTTGAAGGCAGAGATATCCCCCAGGATCTCACTCCCGACCTTCAAGTCGTACGACGGCCAGGGAGACCCGGCCGACCACTACGACAGCTTTGATGCCCTAATGGCCTTGCATAGGGCGTCCGACGTAATCAAGTGCCGTGCGTTCGTGACCACTCTGGTTCAGGGTGCTCAGGCATGGTTCAGAGCCCTCGCCCCCGGCAGCATTCACAACTTCAAGCAATTCGGGCGAGTGTTCAAGGAAAGCTTCACCGACAGCGGTCCACCCCGGTCAGGGGCAGGATTATTGGCCCTCAAGCAGGAACAGGGGGAGAAGTTGCGGGCTTATATCAACCGATTCAAATCGGAAGCCCTGCGCATCCCCCGCCTGGATGTGGCCTCTACCATCACCGCATTGACCGGGGGTACCCGTGACGAGAACCTGCAACGCGAGCTAGTGCTTCATCCTCCCACCTCCCTTGCCGAGCTAGTGACCCTGGCACTGCGCCACGCAGAATGTAAGGAGGTCCTCAGCGCCTGCCGAGGCACGACAGGCTCAGGTCAGGAGGGGGACAAGAAGCGACCGTCCGAGCAAGGGACGGGCCAAGGAAAAAGGTGAAACCAGGACGGAGACTGAAAAGAGCCGTTCTGGAAGTACGAGCGGTATACCCCCCTTACCGCCCCCGTCTACGAAATCTATGAAGACATCAAAAGTTCAGGTCTCCTCAATCAACCCGAGCCTATGAAAGCCAAGCATCGCAATCGCCACAAGCATTGCCTGTTCCACAGCGATCACGGGCATCACACCAATGATTGCCATCAACTTCAAGATGAGATCGAGCGCCTCATCCGCCAGGGACACCTATCTCGATACGTGTCCAGGCAGAAGGAAGACTGAGGCACCCCAGAAGAGATCGACAATGCCCCCCGCGGAGTCCACATCAACATCATTGTAGATGGTGCGGCATCAGGCGGAGATAGCAGCCGAGGAAGAAAGCATCACGCCGAGCGGGCGAGCCGAGCTTCCATTGAGCACTCTATGGCCCCGCAGGTGAGCGAATCGCAGGCCCTGGCATTCTCTGACCAGGACCTGGAAGGGTTAACTACCCCGCATGACAACGCTCTTGTTGTATCGACTACAATAAACCATTGTAACGTAGATAGGATCTTAGTTGACAATGGTAGTGCCCCTGATGTATTATCCTATGAATGTTTCCTTAAGATGGGATAAAATCCACTTAAACTCCGCCTGATCCGAACCCCCCTCTGTGGGTTCAACGGCCAGGCAACTTATCCCGAGGGAGCCCTGAGCCTGCAAGTTACTATCGGCACCCCGCCCAAAACCATTATGGTTATGGTAGACTTCATCGTGATTAAAGGGATGACGGCATACAATGCCATCTTCAGACAAGGTATCCTCAGCCGAATGAAAGCAGTGCCCTCTACCTTTCACCAAAAAATGAAGTTCCCGACCAAGTATGGCGTGGGGGATGTCCGAGGTAACCAGGCATTGGCTAGACGGTGCTATATAATCTCGGTCGAAGCCACTAGGCCGGAAGGGAAAAATAAAGGAGTAAAGGGAGCCGAAGAGGGACCCGCAACATCTGAGCCTGGTAGCGAGTTACTAACGGTCTTCCTTAACGGTGACCCGACTCTAGGACTAAAGATCGGAGCCGATCTACCACTTGAGGAATAAGAAAAATATAAGGATTTCCTTGCCCGGTATATCCGAGTATTTGCATGGTCTGATGAGCACCTTCCAGGATCCCGGGAGACGTGGTAATGCACAAGCTCAACCTCGACCCAATGATGAAGCCAGTCCAGCAACGCAGGAGAAAGCACACCCCGGAGAAGCAAGCAGTCATCATGTGCCCCGGTTTCTTGCACTCATAACAAATAATCTCTTCCTTCTTGCTGCTTTCTCCTTTCTTGGTGAACATCTTCTTAGAAGGTTTCTTAAACTGTTTTCCAGTTCTTCTGGCCTTTCTAACAAATCTCCTTGCTCTTCTTGTGATCATTGCTACAAGTTCCTCTTCTTCACTGTTAGGTGTGGATCCAGCATCACTGTCCTTTGAGTCTTGAGGGTTGATCTTTAGGGCCATGGTTGTAGCCACTTTCTTCTTCTTATGATCTTCCTCGCTCCTCTTGATATTGATCTCGTACGTCATCAAGGAGCCGATCAACTCGTCCAACGTCAAGGTGCTAAGATCCTTCGAGTCTTCAATTACCGTGGCCTTTGTATGCCAATGTGGTGAGAGGGACCTTAATACCTTTCTCACAAGATCCTGGTTGGAGTATTCCTTCCTGAGTGCTTTCAATCCGTTGGTTATCTCCAGCATTCTAGCAAACATCTCAGAAATAGTTTCGTCCGGCTTCATCATGAATAGTTCATAGTCCCGGACGAGCAAATTTGCTTTAGTCTCCTTCACTTCCGATGTCCCTTCATACTTTAGCCGGAGTTTGTCCCACATTTCCTATGCGAAAGCACACATAGAAATTTGTGAGTACTCATTGGGGTGAATTGCACATTGAATTATATTCATTGCCTTGAAATTAGATATACACTTCTTGATATGCTCTTCTCCCCATTCATCTTCTTTGTCAGGTAATTTATGTGGACCCTTACTGATGACTTGCCAAATATCAAATTCTTGGGCCCTCAGAAAAACATACATCCGATTCTTCCAATATGCATAATTCGAACCATCGAAAAATGGAGGCCTATGAATCGAGTGCCCTTTGGGCATCATCCCTTTGTTTGCCATTCGCTTGGATCTTACTCTATGACCGTAAGGTCAGTTTAACTAGAGACCAAGGCTCTAATATCAATTATTGTACCCAGGCGAATGGTAATCAAGAGGGGAGGGGTGAATTGATTACCAATAAAAATTTAAACAGTGAAAAACTTTCTAGCACCCCTCAAAAATTAAATACAAACTAAAGATGCAATTAAAGGAACAACCAACCGCTCTTTCTCACTCGATTCAAAACACACTCGTGAAAGCAACACGATTGATAGAACACAATTTCTGAGCATGAAAAGGATTCACTCACATAATCGCAGAGCCCACACGAGATTAATAACGGAAGACAAACCATAGATATGAACATGCGATTTTTTAGGTGGTTCGGGTCCACAACTGTGTCCCCTACGTCCACCCCTCACAGAGTGAGGAGTAAGCTCCACTAGAAGTGAGGCGCACACACACACGTGCTGTAAGCACAGCCCATACACATGCAGTCGAGCTTGGCCGCACAACCACACACAAACACCACTCAAGACGTGGCACCCACACATGTAATATTCTCAAGTGTTGGAACATGGAAGACTAATGTTCAAGAACATATAAGCATTATGTGTAGAAATCAAGATCTGAAAGACTCTAAATATATCTAGCTCCCCCTGTCAATATTTCAGATGGACTTCGAGCTTCCCTTCTTGAAGTCGGAGACAATGGGTCAAATGAAGAACTCAAGCTGCATCCCCTTGTCGAAGCATGCTGCAGGTATTACACCAGGGTACTGGAAGAAGACATCTCTCTCTGATAAACCATCTTCAGCTCATCATAAGAAGAGGAATGCCTGGTTCGCCACCGCGCTCTCCCTGCAAAACCAAAAATAGATAAACCGTGAAGGCCCTTTTTCTGCATCACAAATCACCCTAATCTCAAACCTTATATACCCCAATGAAAGGTGGGACACGTGGAGAGAACATTTACCCATGTACCAATAATAGAGGGGCACAAAAAGGCGTGGAATATATTTAGGGCGATGAGCCCGCACGAACCGGCGTAAAACTCACCTACAGAAAAGTGTCGACTCATAGAGTCGACTCTCTCAGTCGGCCAACAGATGAAAACCGATGGACAGAACATAGGAGAAAAAGTGTCGACTCAAGGAGTCGACACTTCCAGCATGTAACTCTGGAAAACGGTTCAGACAGAACCCAGGGGAATACGTGTCGACTTAAGGAGTCGACACTTCCTCCCAAACCATCTGTAAAACGCCCAGACAGAATGGCTGAAGATAAATGTCGACTCTAGGAGTCGACATTTTTATCTAGGCCTTCTGAACAGAACCGGCGGAATGAATAACAGAACCCAGAGGAAAGAGTGTCGACACTGAGAGTCGACACTTTTGCATGGGTTTTCAAATACAATGAACATGAAAGGGGTTAACATGAAACCTTAGGAATTCAAACAACAATAGAAAATCTGAGCATTATTGACCTTTGGCATTGACACTAACAAAGGAATTGTATTTCCTTCTTAACTTGAACAAGGAGTAAAGATCATAGATGAAGAGTTATATGAAAAACTCTAAGAGCTGCTGACAGCAAACTAAGACAAAATCTGTTTCTTGAAACCCATCACCGAGAGCATCTTCAATTCTGTGGCGGCGAATGTTAGCAACACCGGCCACGTTCTCACCATGTGCACACTTCAAATTTCAAAGAGAGTTCCACAACTCCATTTAATTCTGCACATGTACCCCTGCTATTCATATATCAAGGAAGAACAAGTTAGCCACACTATATCATCAACACTTTATGAAATGAAGTCCAGTTAATGTGAGTAAAAGTCCACCATTCCTCAACTTTGGCCTACACAAGTAGCCATCCCCAAGTTAGTACTTTCAGTGGAGAGCCATTGAACGAAGGGATCCCATTCATGTATGAACGGGATAAGTCTATGTACATCAATCAACAATTCAAAAACCAATGCCAAGAACCCACAATCAACTCATTCACTGATTCACAGTTCTCACCATTTATTTAAACTACATTAGATCAAACACGCTCATATTCACATAAAATATCGTCACATTGTATTTGGTCATCGTCAAAATTCCTTAAAGCAAAGTCACGCACGGGGTTCAATAATCTCCCCCTTTTTGATGATGACAAAATACTATGTGCATCATAACAATGATGAACCAATCAAAAGGTTTAGTATGACTATTTATATTCAACACTTCAAAAAAAATTGCTTTTGAACCAATGAAAATTCATGCCATTCAAAACGGATCTTCCACAAGATAGCACCGAAAAATGAAAAACACATTCAGACATTTATAGATTGATCCTTAGCATCACAAAAAATTGCCTACCATCATGAAGTTAAAGTTTTTTCGTTTCACATCAATTAAAACAAAAAGATACACAACTGATAGATATAAAGTCTAATACTCTGCATGCCATGCCATGACAACTGACACTTATTCTACTTGATGATCACACGAGCATACGGCACGCAATCAAGCAACACACATCACTGACATTGACTGGATAAAATATGAACATAAGCATATCTCCCCCTTTGGCATCATCAAAAATAAAGGGGGGAATTAAGGACAAGCAAAAGCACTACTAGCTAGAAAGAACTAAATTCAAACTTCGAAGATGGATCCAGAGGGTGATGGAGGATGGCGAATGAGATCCATTTTGCCATCGAGCTTGTAGGATTGAACACCCAAGGCTGAGTGAAGTGAATCAATGGAATTTGGTAGAGCATTAAATTTCTGGAGATAAGTGTCGTGGTACAGTTTCAACTCAAAAACATCCTTGGTCACACCAGCCACCGTCTCCTTGACCTGATTGAGTTCACCTCCTAGGGCATCAATCTTAGAGTGCATCGTCGTGGCATTCGTAGAGGCAGACTGAGTACCAACATGTTTTTCTTGTCCATGGTCATCACTATCATCAGATGCAACTTCAGGAGTTTTCCCCTTCTTGGACTTAAGAGTGCGGACTAGACGGCCGCGTTGAAGTTCATAACCCATGTTGTTGCAGATTGAAGGAATAGTGTAGATATCGGCATCTCGGATAGTCTGACTGACTTCGTTGCTTAAGTTAATATGAAGATATTGAAAAACGGGGGTCAGTGCTGTAGCATAAGGGAGATTTCAGTTCTTTGACTTCCAACAGCTTGTGATATACTCCAACATAATAGTAGGAAAATTAATTGGATCACCACTCAAGAAATAGACAAAAAGGAATTGTTGTTGATGTGTAACTTGTTCTCTTCCTCCAGATCGTGGGAGCAAAATTGTAGTCATCATGTGATGTAAAATCCTTTGCATTGGGGGAAAGTTGTTTGCATTCAAATTACTCGTGGACCTGTCACCCATTTCTTCACCTATCATAGCTTCAAATGCATCACCTTCATCAAATATAGCATCTTCATAACGACAACCACGGTCATATGGCATGTTCAATGCTTTTCCAAGTAGTTGTATGGTTAGAGGGATAGCCTGACCATTGATTTCAGTGACAAGATCTTCATTTTTCACTACCATGTTACCATAAAACTAATGAACAACATAGCGATACACTTTCCGATGATCGGACATAAAAGATATCAAATTTGGTTGCTTCTGAAGTAACTGAACTAACTCGGGCATAACAGTTGCAAGACTTTGAAAATCAACCGCCCTAGGGCGGAGTACCTTTTGTTCGGCTAGCATGAGATTTTCGGCCGCAGCTTTCTTCTGTTGAGCTTGAATCTATTTATCTTTCAGTCGAAGTTCTTTCAACATAAGTGTAACATCCTGCATTTTTATTATAATAATTCCATATAAGTTAATTATTTATTGGCTCAACTTCTAATCAAATTATTAAAAATCTAAAAAAATGTGTATCTAGTGTAAAATTGAATTTGTAATAACTTTGTCTTCAGGTAAGAGCCCAAAATAAAATTCGTGAAGACCCAATTTCATGTTTTAGTAATTTTTCGTGGGTTAGAAGACCTAATTTAACCATCGCAATTTGGGTCCAATTTAAGCCCATTTGCGCCCCAATTCGAGCCAAACCCTAGCCCATTGATAGGTCCTTGTTTTCTCTTCGAAAACCCTAAGCCTAGATGCTTCTACTGGCGGCGGCGGTGGTGGATTAGAACCCCATCCAAGATTTTCGCCGGAGTTTCTTCATTGGACTCTTCAACCAAATTCGATCGCTAGGAGTCCCTATAGGTCCTATTTATTGAGGGCTTTCGACGCTCTAGAACCCTATTTGCACCAGCGGCGGGTGGCGTAGCTGATCGTGACCGGACGGGAGAGAATTTGGGCGTTCTAGGAGAGGTACCTAAGGTTCTGGCGATCCTTCCTTTCGTCTTTCTTTCCTTCAAGCTAAGGTAGGTGTCTCTCAGGCCAAACGAAAATCTAATGATACCATCTTGTCCGTCTTCCTGAGCCCTTTCTTTTGATACCTAATTGCCTAATTTTCGTACACCATGCTGTTCTAATTTCATGTTTTACTCTGAAGTATATAAAAGGGTAACTTCCATGTTAACTAGACTAAAGTTGAATTCAATCATTTTTAGTCTTAATCAAAGCATGATATCTTGTGTGAAATTTAATGCTCTTTCGAACAGTAGTGTTTTCCCTAATTTTTGTTCACTCTATCATGAGAAATCGAGGTTTTTAGCAAAGCATGTCAAAGTTCGTCGTTGGCGGGTTCCAAGTCGAGGTGACGCGCCTTCCAGAGACCGTTACAACCGTGATGGCTACATGATAAACCGTCACCTGAGCTTGACGGCCTCACGATAGACCGTCACATGCCCTTGTGTTTTAAAATTTTAAGATTTTTATCTAATTATTTTTTGATACGTAACGCACCTACTATAGACCGTTACATGCTTGTAACACCCCTTATATGGACTGTCACGTTCTTCTGGCAAGGTGTTTCAAACTCTAATTCATGTGTTTTGAACAAGGAACTTGCTATGTTTTAGTATGAAATCTTGATCTGTAACAACACAGAACGTGATAATAATATAGTATCATGATCATAAACATTAACTTTTTATTCTCTACATGAAAGTTGTTAGATAATCCTAAGTTGAATGATCATATGGAATTTGATAAAAACCCTTAATACTTGTATAAATTTTGATCCATGCAAGATGTATATTGGTCTTGGCATTTTGGTTTTACAGTCATTCCACTCCGGTGGAATTGACTGACCGCCCCGTCTTGATTTTCCGTGTTGTTTAAGCCTCAATTCTTGTAATAGATGGGACTCTCCGTCGGATATTCCTTCCGTCGGACTAGGACCACTATTATGAGACCTCCGTAAGACCCCGTGAGCCTGGGATTCCCACCAGGACGCCGGGCAGGTTGTACCCCAAAGACCTGAACCCATGAACGTGGTTTGAATCGTGTATTGGGCCAGTCCAAACTGGACTGATCTGTGAACTGTAACGGCTGGAGGTTGGACCGTCATGTCACCATAACGGACTAAGGTCAGACCATCACGTTCCTGTAGCGGCCCAGTTATCGACCGCCATAGGTAAGATATTTCATATGTTTCTCTTGTTTTATTATCGTGTAGCAGTCATGAAGGTTGGCCTTGAACTGTGAAATCGTGCGTGATCCTTGTTTGCATCCTTGTCTTTCTACCTAATGTTCATTCCAACGATGTTGGAAATTTCTCTCAATCTTAGAAGTAAGTTCGTGAGCTTAAACCTTGGAACTCTTGGCCATTTAAGGTGATGAATGTCTAGACTAGGATCTATGATCCAACCCTTCAATGCCAACGCATTATAAAGGGCCCGGTCTGGTCCTGAGAGGAGCGCCCGAAAGTACTTGTACCCCGGGGAGTTTGTAATGACAAGGTGTGGCATTGCACCGAAGTGCATGACTAGCGTGATTTTTCTGAGACATTCCACTTTTACTCATTTACTTGAAATTCCTGCGTGACATGCGTGCTTGTTATGGCCAATTCCATCTATCATTTTTATGCAGTTTTCATGAATAGTTCTTGCTATACTTGCTATACTCTTTACTTGAAAGTTCATATTCTTTTTCTATCTATCTTTTGTCATTATTTATCATTACTTTTGTTGCAACGTTATTCCTAATTGAATGGTTAATTACTTTAATTATGCCTGATGATAGAGATATAAAATCCTACTGAGCTTTGCTCACCCCTACTTTCCAATCCTTTTCAGGTAGTTCGGATGAGAACATGCGCTCCGATGGGGACGGGAACGAGTGATTCCAGGAGCGAGCCTTTTTGAATGATGTTCCAGTCAAGTTTAGATTAGTTGTTGAGTTGTTATCTAGAGTTGATGTATTTTCCGTTAATAAGTTAAAAGTCCACAAGGAGTCGTGTGTAATTAAATACTTTCTCGTATTATTATCAATAAAGATGGGTTAATTATTTTTTTCTTTATTATTAGCTTGGTGGTTTAGTCTCTTGTGGCAATGTATGCTCTGATTGACATGAATGATATAAACTGCTACGTTCCAATTTTTCGCGTCGGGACGTGACAGTTTTTGTGGTATCAGAGCCTAGGTTTTCTTTAGACCCTAGGTTGCTAGTAGTGTTATAGAACCTTTAACATTAGTAAAGTCAGAATCCGACCCAGTGAGTTGGGTAGAGACTTGGGCTAAGATTAATTAATTAACTATAAGAAGATAGATTCAATAGAACGTTCTAAATCACTTCTTTTATGTTGTAGGAATTTCCCGCGATGGCGGCAGAATGTGCTCAATGGCGAGGCATGCAACGTACAGTGCAGGGCCTGACCCAGGCCTTACAGCAAGTAGCCCAAGGCGGCGGAGAGCAAGGAGCAGGCAATCTACATCGGAATTTTCAAGGCTTGAATCCCCCACGTTTAAGTGGATCTTCAGACCCAGATGAGGCCGAGAACTGGCTAAAGGAGACAGAGAGGATCTTCAGGGTTATGCAATGTGGGGATCAGGATCGTGTCCTGTTAGTGACTTTCCAGTTAGAACGCGATGCTCGTGCTTGGTGGGAAGCCGTGGAAGCCACGCTTGGGAATAGGCGTGCCACGTGGAACGAGTTCAAAGAGTTTTTCAATAGCAAGTATTTTTCAGATCGGGTGCAGGAGAAGAAAGCGGTCGAGTTCGCTGCTTTGAAACAAAGAAACTTGTCGGTTGCAGAGTATGAAGCATAGTTTTCCATATTGTGTAAGTATGCCCCACACTTAGTGTCCACTGAGAAAATGAAGGCTAAAAGATTTCTGAATGGTTTGAAGCTTCAGTATATCAATCAATTGGCACCCTTGGAAATCTATATCTATGCTAAGATAGTAAGGAAAGCACAAGTTTTGGAAGACACGATGGAGATGACTGACCGAATAAGAGGTCGGGATAAGAAGAAGGAACAGACTACCAGTTCCGGGAACCTTAAACCCGGTAATGGTCAGAAGAGGCCTAATGGCGGGCCGAGTTTTTCTAAGAACAAGAAACCCAGAGAAGGTGAGTAAAAGGTTGGACCAGCCGTGCCATCTAAGGCAGTTTGCAAGTATTGTGACCGTCTAGGTCACAAGATGGAAGAATGTTGGCGCAAGTTAGGCGCTTGTTTAAGGTGTGGTAGCAGGGACCACCGAATTCCAGAATGTCCCCTTATTAATGAACCTGCAGCATCTAATAAGTCGCAAGGAGGTTTCAAGCGGCAAGGCAGGCTCCAAGCCCTCCAGGAGGTAGAGACTGAGAACCAAACTACCGAGGAAGGAGGTATTGTCGAAGGTACTCTTACTATTCTTTCCAAGCCAGCATTCGTACTTTTCGACACGGGAGCCACTCATTCTTTTATATCTCTGAAATTTGCTAAGACCTTATCTGTGAAACCGGTGTTATTGGACTCTCATCTTATGATATCCACCCCTATTGGTTCGGGATCCGAGATTAAATATTATTATCCTTCCAGTGAAGTTTTGATTAATGATTGTAATTTGTCTGCCGATCTAGTATGCATGAAGATGAAAGATTATAACGTAATCTTAGGGGCTGATTAGTTATCTAAGCATAGTGCAAGTGTTCATTGTAAGTCAGGAGTAGTGTCTTTCCCTGGACGTCCTGAGCTTTCTTTCTCTGGCTCTAGGCTATCCAAGTCCGTGCCGCTCATTTCGGCACTTAGGGCGGATAAGTTGTTAAGAAAGGGGTGTCCAGCATTCTTGGCTTTGCTTTCTTTAACTGATAAGTAGAAAGTGGAGTTGAAAGATATCCCTGTTATTGAAGATTTTTCGGAGGTGTTTCCAGATGAATTACCAGATCTTCCTCCTGAAAGGGAGGTGGTTTTCTCTATCGATCTGATTCCTGGCGCCTCGCCTGTTTCGAGAGCCCCCTTTCGTATGTCCCCGGCTGAGTTAAGAGAATTGAAGGTGCAGTAGTTAGACTTGCTAGAGAGAGGGTTCATTCGTCCGAGTACTTCCCCGTGGGGTGCTCTTGTTCTTTTTGTAAGGAAGAAAGATGGTTCCTTAAGGCTGTGTATTGATTATCGTAAGTTGAATCAGCTCACCGTGAAGAACAAGTACCCATTACCAAGGATCGATGAGTTATTTGATCAGATATCTGGAGCCCAGTACTTCTCAAAGATCGATCTCAGGTCTGGGTATCATCAGTTGAGGATAAAAGATGAAGATATTTTTAAGACGGCATTCCGTAGCAGGTATGGGCATTTTGAATTTTTGGTAATGCCATTTGGACTAACTAATGCTCCTGCAGCTTTTATGCAGCTAATGAATAGTGTGTTCCGGCCCTACTTGGATCAGTGGGTCATGGTATTTATTGATGATATTCTGATATATTCAAGGAGCAAAGAGGAGCATGAAAGGCACTTGAGAATGGCGTTACAAATATTAAAGGATCATCAGCTATACGCCAAGTTTAGTAAATGTGAGTTCTGGTTACAAGAGGTATCTTTTCTAGGGCACATTATTTCTAAAGAGGGAATCGCAGTAGACCCTTCCAAAGTTGAGGCTGTACGTAATTGGGAAAGACCTGCGAATGTAACTGAGATCAGAAGTTTCTTAGGCTTAACAGGCTATTATCGAAGGTTCATTAAAGATTTCTCCAAGATTGCAGTGCCTTTGACAAGGTTAACTCGTAAAGAGAATTGTTTTGAGTGGACTGATGATTGCGAGAAGAGTTTTCAGACTTTGAAGGGGTGTTTGACCACTGCCCCAGTTTTGGCCTTGCCCTTAGGTGAAGGAGGTGTTGAAGTTTACACCGACGCTTCAGGAATCGGTCTGGGTTGCGTATTGATGTAGCGAGGGAGAGTGATAGCCTATTCCTCCAGACAATTGAGAAAATATGAGGAGAATTACCCTGTTCATGATCTGGAGTTAGCAGCTGTTGTGTTTTCTCTTAAGATATGGAGGCATTATCTTTATGGAGAAACTTTCACCGTGTACTCAGACCCAAAAGGAATTGAATATGAGACAGAGAAGGTGGCTAGAGTACTTAAAGGATTTCAACTTCTCCATTGAATATCATCCCAGAAAAGGGAATGTTGTAGTAGACGCTTTGAGCAGGAAGCCGACAGCTAGATTGGCCAGTTTGATGCTTCAAGAGTGGAAGTTGTTAGAACAGTTTGCCAGTCTAGATATTACAGAAAAGGAAGATCGAATCTTGGTGGCTCATGTCTAGCTTCGTTCAGAATTGCTAGCAGAAATTAAGTAGTTGCAGGATAATGACCCAGTGCTCGTTGAAATTAAAGAACATATGGATAGTCGACCAGATTTTATGTTAGCTGTTGATGGGAGATTGGTGTTTCGAAGGAGAACATGTGTCCCTGATTCCACGGAGATAAAGAAGAAAATTCTTGAAGAAATGCGCATATCTAAGTATACTATACATCCAGAAGCTACAAAGATGTACAGAGATTTGAAGAGAACTTTTTGGTGGCCGAACATGAAAAGAGAAGTGGCCGATTTTGTGAGCAGGTGTTTAGTATGTCAACAAGTAAAAGCAGAGCATTTCAGGCCTGTTGGGAAATTAAAGCCTCTTGAAATATCCCAATGGAAGTGGGAAAGTGTCGGTATAGATTTTATTATGGGTTTACCCCGAACACGAGGAGGCCTTGATGGAATTTGGGTGATCATTGACCGACTAACAAAGTCCACACACTTTTTACCTATTAAGTCAAAGTGGACTGTGGATGTTTTGGCTGCCCTGTATGTGAAGGAAATAATAAGATTACATAGAGTGCCTGTATCCATCATATCTGACAGAGACCCCAGGTTTACATCTCACTTTTGGAAAGGACTACAAGCATCATTAGGAACCCGTTTGAACTTCAGTACAGCTTTTCACTCTCAGACTGACGGGCAGACTGAGAGAGCGAACCAGATTGTTGAAGACATGTTGAGAGCCTGCGTAATTGATTTTGGAGGCAGTTGGCATGAACACTTACCTTTGATTGAGTTTGCATACAATAATAGTTACCAATCCAGCATTCAGATGGCACCATTTGAAGCTTTGTATGACAGGAGTTGTAGATCACCTCTTTGTTGGGAAGAAGTTGGTGAAAAGCAATGGCTCGGGCCAGATCTTATCTCAGAATCATCCAAGAACATTCAAGTTATCAAAGACCGTTTGAAGGTCGCCCAGTCCAGATAAAAGAGCTATGCAGATAATAGAAGAAGGGAGTTAGAATTTTAGATTGGGGAACACGTATTTCTGAAAGTTTCACCATCAAGAGAAATTAGAAGATTTAGAATTCGAGGCAAGTTAAGCCCAAGGTTCGTTGGCCAATTTAAAGTTTTAGAGAGGGTAGGCGAAGTTGCCTATAGATTGGCCTTACCACCACAGTTAGCTGGCATTCACAATGTGTTTCATATATCCATGCTTCGGAAGTATGTGTATGACCCTTCGCACATTATCGAGTATGCTGATTTGGAATTGAAGAAATACTTATCTTATGAAGAAAAGCCTATCAAGATATTGGACTTCCAGCAATAGCAACTCAGGAATTGATCTATTCCGATGGTCAAGGTCCAGTGGAGTCGGCGTGGAGCAGAGGAAGCAACATGGGAGTCCGAGGATGCAATCAGGAAGTTATACCCCGAATTGTTTTAAGGTTGGTTGTTATCAGATTCGGTGAATTTGGGGATCAAATTCCTTAAAGAGGGGGAGGGTGTAGCATCCTGCATTTTTATTATAATAATTCCATATAAGTTAATTATTTATTGGCTCAACTTCTAATCAAATTATTAAAAATCTAAAAAAATGTGTATCTAGTGTAAAATTGAATTTGTAATAACTTTGTCTTCAGGTAAGAGCCCAAAATAAAATTCGTGAAGACCCAATTTCATGTTTTAGTAGTTTTTCGTGGGTTAGAAGACCTAATTTAACCATCGCAATTTGGGTCCAATTTAAGCCCATTTGCACCCCAATTCGAGCCAAACCCTAGCCCATTGATAGGTCCTTATTTTATCTTCGAAAACCCTAAGCCTAGATGCTTCTACTGGCGGCGGCGGCGGTGGATTAGAACCCCATCCAAGATTTTTGCCGGAGTTTCTTCATTGGACTCTTCAACCAAATTCGATCGCTAGGAGTCCCTATAGGTCCTATTTATTGAGGGCTTTTGACGCTCTAGAACCCTATTTGCACCAGCGGCGGGTGGCGTAGCTGATCGTGACCGGACGGGAGAGAATTTGGGCGTTCTAGGAGAGGTACCTAAGGTTCTGGCGATCCTTCCTTTCGTCTTTCTTTCCTTCAAGCTAAGGTAGGTGTCTCTCAGGTCAAACGAAAATCTAATGATACCATCTTGTCCATCTTCTTGAGCCCTTTCTTTTGATACCTAATTGCCTAATTTTCGTACACCATACTGTTCTAATTTCATGTTTTACTCCAAAGTATATAAAAGGGTAACTTCCATGTTAACTAAACTAAAGTTGAATTCAATCGTTTTTAGTCTTAATCAAAGCATGATATCTTGTGCGAAATTTAATGCTCTTTTGAACGGTAGTATTTTCCGTAATTTTTGTTCACTCTATCATGAGAAATCGAGGTTTTTAGCATAGCATGTCGAAGTTCATCGTTGGCGGGTTCCAGGTCGAGGTGACGCGCCTTCCAGAGACCGTCACAACCATGACAGCCGCACGATAAACCATCACCTGAGCCTAACGGCCTCATGACAGACCGTAACATGCCCTTGTGTTTTAAATTTTTAAGATTTTTATCTAATTTTTTTCTGATATGTAACGCACCTACTATAGACCGTTACATGCTTGTAACACCCCTTATATGGACTGTCACGTTCTTCTGGCAAGGTGTTTTAAACTCTAATTCATGTGTTTTGAACAAGGAACTTGCTATGTTTTAGTATGAAATCTTGATCTGTAACAACACAGAACGTGATAATAATATAGTATCATGATCATAAACATTAACTTTTTATTCTCTACATGAAAGTTGTTAGATAATTCTAAGTTGAATGATCATATGGAATTTGATAAAAACCCTTAATACTTGTATAAATTTTGATCCATGCTAGATGTATATTGGTCTTGGAATTTTTGTTTTACAGTCATTCCACTCCGGTGGGATTGACTGACCGCCCCGTCTTGATTTTCCGTGTTGTTTAAGCCTCAATTCTTGTAATAGATGGGACTCTCCATCGGATATTCCTTCCGTCGGACTAGGACCACTATTATGAGACCTCTGTAAGACCCCGTGAGCCTGGGATTCCCACCAGGACGTCGGGCAGGTTGTACGCCAAAGACCTGAACCCATGAACGTGGTTTGAATCGTGTATTGGGCTAGTCCAATCTGGACTGATCTGTGAACTGTAACGGCCCGAGGTTGGACCGTCATGTCACCGTAACGGACTAAGGTCAGACCGTCACGTTCCTGTAGCGGCCCAATTATCGACCGCCACATGTAAGATATTTCATACGTTTCCCTTGTTTTATTATCGTGTAGCAGTCATCAAGGTTGGCCTTGAACTTTGAAATCGTGCGTGATCCTTATTTGTATCCTTGTCTTTCTACCTAATGTTCATTCCAACGATGTTGGAAATTTCTCTGAATCTTAGAAGTAAGTTCGTGAGCTTAAACCTTGGAACTCTTGGCCATTTAAGGTGATGAATGTCTAGACTAGGATCTATGATCCAACCCTTCAATGCCAACGCATCATAAAGGGCCCGGTCTGGTCTTGGGAGGAGCGCCTGAAAGTACTTGTGCCCCGGAAAGTTTGTAATGACAAGGTGTGACATTGCACTGAAGTGCATGACTAGCGTGATTGGTCTGAGACATTCCACTTTTACTCATTTACTTGAAATTCCTGCGTGACATGCGTTCTTGTTATATATGGCCAATTCCATCTATCATTTTCGTGCAATTTTCATGAATAGTTCTTGCTATACTTGCTATACTCTTTACTTGAAAGTTCATATTCTTTTTCTATCTATCTTTTGTCATTATTTATCATTACTTTCGTTGCAACGTTATTCCTAATTGAATGGTTAATTACTTTAATTATGCCTGATGATAGAGATATAAAATCCTACTGAGCTTTGCTCACCCCTACTTTCCAATCCTTTTCAGGTAGTTCGGATGAGGACGTGCGCTCCGATGGGGACGGGAACGAGTGATTCGAGAAGTGAGCCTTTTTGAATGATGTTCCAGTCAAGTTTAGATTAGTTATTGAGTTGTTATCTAGAGTTGATGTATTTTCCGTTAATAAGTTAGAAGTCCACAAGGAGTTGGGTGTAATTAAATACTTTCTCGTATTATTATCAATAAATACGGGTTAATTTTTTTCTTTATTATTATCTTGGTGGTTTAGTCTCTTGTGGCAATATATGCTCTGATTGACATGAATGATATAAACTGCTACCTTCTTTTTCGAGTCGGGGCATGACAATAAGTGCTTCTTCCCTCTCCTTCAGCGACCGCTTCTTGGGCGCCAAGTGGACACACCTCAGATCTCAACCCGTCGGAGGGTGAATTTCTTTGGTCTATTCAATAGATGGGAGCCTACATTGGAGAGATCCGTTCTCCAAAAGCCACGCACGAGTCCAGACAGTGTAAGCTAGAACGGAGAATGCCCTGAGTGTTCGGAGAAGAATGGAGGCCGCAGGTGCCGCAGGGTGTCCGCGTGTGGGGGCTGGAGGTGTGGGGATGTCAAAGAGGGTGTTTAGGGCTGAAAGAGGGCGGCACTGGGTGTTTAAGGGACGCACAGGGTGTTATAGAGCGGTTGGGGCCTTCAGGTTCGAAGTTGAGTGAACCCCAGCGGTCCGGTTCGCCAGAATAAAAGCTGTCGAAAAGTGTCGACTCATTGAGTCGACACCTTTTTTCACCCTGTCCGTCCCACGAAGCAACTTCACTAACAGAAGCAAAAGTCGACTCTGAGAGTCGACTCTGCCCTGTAACAAGTATTTAACAAGTTGAACCAGAGATATTGAGGGCCAAGGCTTGAGGTTTGAATCCCCATTGATCTGGATTAAGATAGATGAGTGTATAGGTTTATCAAATGGGGTTTTGATCGAAGATATAAAGGGCCTCATCCAACCGATTATTTCGACCAACTTAACCAACTTGCAGACTTTCATCCAATTTCTCCAGTAGAGTACATTATTTAGCAAGAGATGTGTAGACATAGTAAGCACAAAAACGGGATACGTCGGTTTAGTCGGGATACGTCGGAGCTCGTCACGGCGGGGCTCTGTTCTTAATTACGGCCCTAACAGGGACCGCTAAGTCAAAAACGGGTCCGCGATAGACCGTCGACGGGCAGTGGGTTTTCAAAAAGAAAAGGGGATTTTTGTGCTCGTCCGTAGCGGTCGTTCCCTGACCGTTTTATCTATCTGGCGGTCAATCTATAGACCATTTCTATTCCTGTTATAGTAAAAGTGTTGGTTTCATTTCCAGCCTATTAGGTTCTGTCCTTTATTGATTAGGTAGCATGATATTAGGGCTAATTTTGTGGCAGAAACACACTAATGATTGGGCTCATGAAATAATTGATCTAAGTATAACTCTCTTCTAAAATATTGTCTTTTCATGCATGGTTATCCTTCATGTATCATCGCTTAATTGAAAGAGAGTAGAATATCATGCTTATTTAACTGATTAGTTCAGAAATCACATCTCTGCTATATGGTATGGAACTTGTTTTGAGGTCGTGCCACTCCGATGGTGGTGATTGGACCGAATACATTTGTTTTCCATAGATTTTAGCCATTAATTCTTGGACATCGAATGCCTCTTTGTCGGATATTTTTTCTGTTGTACCCAGGCGAATGGTAATCAAGAGGGGAGGGGTGAATTGATTACCAATAAAAATTTTAACAGTGAAAAACTTTCTAGCACCCCTCAAAAATTAAATACAAACTAAAGATGCAATTGAAGGAACATCCAACCACTCTTTCTCACCTCAATTCAAAACACACTCGTGAAAGCAACACGATTGATAGAACACAATTTCTGAGCATGAAAAGAACTCACTCACATAATCGCAGAGCCCACACGAGATTAATAACGGAAGACAAACCACAGATATGAACATGCGATTTTTTAGGTGGTTCGGGTCCACAACTATGTCCCCTACGTCCACCCCTCACAGAGTGAAGATTAAGCTCCACTAGAAGTGAGGCGCACACACACACGTGCTGTAAGCACAGCCCACACACACGCAGCCGAGCTTGGCTGCACAACCACACACAAACACCACTCAAGATGCGGCACCCACACACGTAATATTCTCAAGTGTTGGAAGATGGAAGATAAATGTTCAAGAACATATAAGCATTATGTGCAAAAATGAAGATCTAAAAGACTCTAAATATATCTAGCTCCCCCTGTCAATATTTCTGATGGACTTCGAGCTCCCCTTCTTGAAGTCGGAGACGATGGGTCGAATGAAGAACTCAAGCAGCATCCCCTTGTCAAAGCATGCTGCAGGTATTACACCAGGGTACTGGAAGAAGACATCTCTCTCCGATAAACGATCTTTAGCTCATCAGGAGAAGAGGAATGCCTAGTTCGCCGCCACGCTCTCCTTGCAAAACCAAAAATAGATAAACCGTGAAGGCCCTTTTTCTGCATCACAAATCACCCTAATCTCAAAGCTTATATACCTCAATGAAAGGTGGGACACGTGGAGAGAACATTTACCCATGTACCAATCATAGAGGGGCACAAAAAGGCGTGGAATATATTTAGGGCGACGAGCCTGCACGAACCGACATAAAACTCACCAGCAGAAAAGTGTCGACTCACAGAGTCGACACTCTCAGTCGGCCAGCAGATGAAAACCCATGGACAGAACGCAGGAGAAAAAGTGTCGACTCAAGGAGCCGACACTTCCAGCATGTAACTCTGGAAAATGGTTCAGACATAACCCAATGGAATAAGTGTCGACTGAAGGAGTCGACACTTCCTCCTAGACCATCTGTAAAATGCCCAGACAGAATGGCTGAAGATAAATGTCGACTCAAGGAGTCGACATTTTTATCCAGGCCTTCTGAACAAAACCAGTCGAATGAATAACAGAACCCAAAGGAAAGAGTGTCGACTCTGAGAGTCGACACTTTTGCCTGGGTTTTCAAATACAATGAACATGAAAGGGGTTAACATGAAACCTTAGGAATTAAAACATCAATAGAAAATTTGAGCATTACTGACCTTTGGCATTGACACTAACAAAGGAATTGTATTTCCTTCTTAACTTGAACAAGGAGTAAAGATCATAGATGAAGAGTTATATGAAAAACTCTAAGAGCTACTGACAGCAAACTAAGACAAACTTTGTTTCTTGAAGCCCATCACCGAGAGCATCTTCAATTCTATGGCAGCAAATGTTAGCAACATCGGCCACATTCTCACCATGTGCACACTTCAAATTTCAAAGAGAGTTCCACAACTCCATTTAATTCTGCACATGTACCCCTGCTATTCATATATCAAGGAAGAACAAGTTAGCCACACTATATCATCAACACTTTATGAAATGAAGTCCAGTTAATGTGAGTAAAAGTCCATCTTTCCTCAACTTTGGCCTGCATAAGTAGCCATCCCCAAGTTAGTCCTTTCAGTGGAGAGCCATTGAATGAAGGGATCCCATTCATGTAAGAACGGGGATAAGTCTATGTACATCAATCAACAATTCAAAAACCAAAGCCATGAACTCACAATCAACTCATTCACCTATTCACCGTTCTCACCATTTATTTAAACTACTTTGGATCAAACACACTCATATTCACTTAAAACATCGTCACATTGTATTTGGTCATCGTCAAAATTCCTTAAAGCAAAGTCACGCACGGGGTTCAACAATCTCCCCCTTTTTGATGATGACAAAATACTATGTGCATCATAACAATGATGAACCAATCAAAAGGTTTAGTATGACTATTTGTATTCAGCACTTCAAAAAAAATTGCTTTTGAACCAATGAAAATTCATGCCATTCAAAACGGATCTTCCACAAGATAGCACCAAAAAATGGAAAACACATTCAGACATTTATAGATTGATCCTTGGCATCACAAAAAATTGCCGACCATCATGAAGTTAAAGTTTCTTCGTTTCACATCTATTAAAACAAAAAGATACACAATTGACAGATATAAAGACTAATACTCTGCATGCCATGCCATGACAACCGACACTTATTCTACTTGATGTTCACACGGGCATACGGCACGCAATCAAGCAACACACATCACTGACATTGACTGGATAAAATATGAACATAAGCATATCTCCCCCTTTGGCATCATCAAAAATAAAAAGGGGAATTAAGGATAAGCAAAAGTACTACTAGCTGGAAAGAACTGAATTCAAACTTCTAAGATGGATCAAAAGGGCGATGGAGGACGGCGAATGAGATTCGTTATGCCATCGAGCTTGTAGGATTGAACACCCAAGGCTGAGTGAAGTGAATCAATGGAATTTGGAAGAGCATCGAATTTCTGGAGATAAGTGTCGTGGTACTGTTTCAACTCGGAAATATCCTTGGTCACACCAGCCACCGTCTCCTTGACCTGATTGAGTTCACCTCCTAGGGCATCAATCTTAGAGTGCATCGTCGTGGCATCCGTAGAGGCGGACTGAGTACCAACATGTTCTTCTTGTCCATGGTCATCACTGTCATCAGATGCAACTTCAGGTGTTTTCCCCTTCTTGGACTTAAGAGTGCAGACTAGACGGCTGCGTTGAAGTTCATAACCCATGTTGTTGCAGATTGAAGGAATAGTGTAGATATCGGCATCTCGGTAGTCTGACTAACTTCGTTGCTTTAGTTAATATGAAGATATTGAAAAACAGGGGTCAGTGCTATAGTATAAGGGAGATTTTGGTTCTTTGACTTCCAACAGCTTGTGATATACTCCAACATAACAGCAGCAAAATTAATTGGATCACCACTCAAGAAATAGACAAAAAGGAATTGTTGTCGATGTGTAACTTGTTCTCTTCCTCCAGATCGTGGGAGCAAGATTGTAGCCATCATGTGATGTGAAATCCTTTGCATTGGGGGAAAGTTGTTTGCATTCAACTTACTCGTGGACCTGTCACCCATTTCTTCACCTGTCATAGCTTCAAATGCATCACCTTCATCAAATATAGCATTTTCATAACGATAACCACGGTCATATGGCATGTTCAGTGCTTTTCCAAGTAGTTGTACAGTTAGAGGGATAGCCTGACCATTGATTTCAGTGACAAGATCTTCATTTTTCACTACCGTGTTACCATAAAACTGATGAACAACAGAGTGATACACTTTCCGATGATCGGACATAAAAGATATCAAATTTGGTTGCTTCTGAAGTAACTGAACTAACTCGGGCATAGCAGTTGCAAGACTTTAAAAATCAACCGCCCTAGGGCGGAGTACCTTTCGTTCGGCTAGCATGAAATTTTCGGCCGTATCTTTCTTCTGTTGAGCTTGATTCTGTTTATCTTTCCGTCGAAGTTCTTTCAACATAAGTGCTTCTTCCCTCTCCTTCAGCGACCGCTTCTTGGGAACCATGTGGACACACCTCAGATCTCAACCCGTCGGAGGGTGAATCTCTTTGGTCTATTTAACAGATGGGAGCCTACCTTGGAGAGATCCGTTCTCCACAAGCCACGTACGAGTCCAGACAGTGGAGGCTAGAACGGAGAACGCCCTGAGTGTTCGGAGAAGAATGGAGGCCGCGGGTGCAGCAGGGTGTCTGCGTGTGGGGGCTGGAGGTGTGCGGATGTCAAAGAGGGTGTTTAGGGTTGAAAGAGGGTGACACTAGGTGTTTAAGGGACGCACAGGGTGTTATAGAGCGGCTGGGGCCTTTAGGTTCAAAGTTGAGTGAACCCTAGCGGTCCGGATCGCCAGAATAAAAGCTGCCGGAAAGTGTCGACTCATTGAGTCGACACCTTTTTTCACCCTATCTGTCCCACGAAGCAACAACACTAACAGAAGTAAAATTCGACTCTGAGAGTCGACTCTGCCCTGTAAGAAGTATTTAACAAGTTGAACCAGAGATATTGAGGGCCACGGCTTGAGGTTTGAATCACCATTGATCTGGATTAAGATAGATGAGTGTATAGGTTTTTCAAATGGGGTTTTGATCGAAGATATAAAGGGCCTCATCCAACCGATTATTTCGACCAACTTAACCAACTTGCAGACTTTCATCCAACTTCTCCAGCATAGTACATTATTTAGCAAGAGATGTATAGACATAGTAAGCACAAAAAAGGGGCTGTTGCGGGGGTTTTATGCCGATGACCGGGGTGAAGGTTGGGATACAATTGGGAAAGGAAAATACGGGAGTTTGATATTTCTCAAGTATTCTCCCTTACGGTTGTATGCCTTTCACGGCGGTACTGGGCACTCTCCTTTTTACGGAAACTCAAAAAGGGTCGAATGGCACGGGAATGTAGGGGCATAAGTTAGTCGGACAGGGTACGGACGCGCCAGTCGATTTCTCGACAATCACCTATGGAACCAAGGGTTGACCGGGGAAGCGCCACCATGACGCGACACTTGGGCTCGAAAGGTTAGGCGACACATGGATCGAGGGGGTTCCACGGGTGTGAGTGTGCAGGCGATTGTGGGAATCGTGTACTGGACGTCTTTCCCCACCGACCGCAAGCGATCGATGTTTATTTACATCGAATTGAATCCAAACACCTTCATTCTATGCTGAAGAGAAGCCTGTTTGTATCTGAAGTCCTGGGCGAAGAGCAGGGTGTACTCGGCAGCTATGGGTTCGCACTGGATAGGGCGATGTTGGCTGGGGTCAGAGGGGTAGTGTATTTGCACTAGGAGGCATACAAAGGGGCTGAGGGCCCGAACGTGGATGCGAGCGCATTCGTTCAAATGGTAGTATGATTTATGTGAGCTGTATGGCTTTACAGGAGGGCCGCAGGGGTCGAGGTACAACAAGCGCAAGTCGCGGGACAATTCTGATGTGATGGTCAGTCCCCGGGTCAATGCGTGATAAAGCGGGTAACCACAAGTTTTACAGAGGGTCCCTCTTATGGAATGGGCCATGTTTGCTTCGCCAAACGAGGGGCTATGACTGGATAACTGGAGAAAGCATCGGGCTGGTGTCTGGACGAAGGTATCGAGCGGTCGGACATGGCCTCGTGACTGCGGAGAAGCGTGACGTCATGATTGTTGTGACTCCTCTGTGTTGATGATGTTGACAATATGCTTTACTTCATTGGAAACACCTTGTTTTGATTGATTGGCAACTGTTTATATTTTGATGAAATTGCTTTTATCAGATTGTCTGTGTGTTCTATGCATTTCACAAGTCCACACATTGGACACACACACAAGTCTTCACATTCAGCATAGTCTATACATCGTGTTGTGTTTGTGTTGTGTTTGTGAATCGTTGAGGGCACAAGTCTATACATCCATTGCTTCAGTTCAATATATGCTATGTGCATGCATTGCATCGGTGCATTGCTTCCTCTGTGCATATACTGCATCAGTGCATCCATCAGGCATATAGTCTATACACTAATGCATGTGAGGTACTGTCTGCACGATAATGTCTATACATTGCTGCATTGTTCACACAGGCTAAGTCTATACATCGTCTGTCTCAGTTGAGCTTCAAAGCCTGTACATCCACCGTCTCACTTGAACTGTGAAGTCTATATAATGTCCGTCTTACTTAGTGTCTCATGCAGCGTCAGCTCTGTAAGTCTGTACATTGCATTGGTTAATTCTATACACTGTCCGTCTCACTTAGCGTCTTATGCATTGGGCAAAGTCCATACACTGCAGCTCACATAACTAGCAAGTCTATACATTGCATTGTGGTGTTTGTGCTCAAAGTCTATACAGTGCTTGCACTGTTATTCAAAGTCCATACATTGGACTGTAGCATGCACGAAGCTAAGTCCATACATTAGTGAAGTTTGTACAGCGTCATGCATCATTCTTCAAAGTCCATACACTGCACTGTAGCTTGCTCGAGGTGAAGTCTGTACATCCATCAGTGAATTTCCAAGTCTATACATTCGTGAAGTCTATACATTCACCAGTTGAACCTTCAAAGTCTGTACATTCACCAGTTGAACTTCGAAGTCTATACATTGGGATCTTTACCTACGTTTAATTTTACAAGTCTGTACATTGGGTTTTCAGATAAAGTCTATACATCCCAGAACTGTGCAAGTCTGTACATTACTGCTTTGCCAAAGTCTTTACATTGTGAACCTTCAAGTCTGTACAGACTTTGCTTCGCTCAAGTCTGTACATCGTCCAGTTGTCTTTGGCAAGTCTTCACATCGTGAAGTCTATACATTCAATTGCTTTGCTTTGCTCAAGTCTGTACAGCCTTTTCCTTGGCAAGTCTATACATCATTCATGAAGTCTGAACAACGCGCAAGTCTGTACATCGGACTAGTCTGCATCGGCTAAGTCCATACATCGTCCAGTGCATTGCATGCATCATTCATGAAGTCTGTACATCGAGCTGAAGGCTGGATAAGTCTATACATCGTCCGTCTTCCTTAGAGTCTCATGCATAACATGAAGTCTATACATCATACAACATTCAAGTCTAGGCATTGTGCATTGTTCAAGGCGGAGTCTGTACATTGTTATATTGTTCTTGTGCCGTAGCAAGTCTATACATTAATTCTTTCAACATGTCAATGCATTCACTTGAAATGTATATACTTTGATGTCTGCAGTTGAACATGCATTGCACTCTAACTCTATACACTGCTTCATGCATTGCATTCTAAGTCTAGACAACATTGCACGATGAGTCTGCATATTCATATGGCATGTCTATACAACCATCTGCTATGTTCTTAGCATTGCATACCTGAAGTCTATACAATGCCACAATCCTGCATGCGTGAAGTATGTACAAGGCCAAAACACTGCATATATGTAGTCTGTACATGGCATTGTTCTGCATTCACCAAGTCTATACAATGCCATAGCCACACATTCATAAAGTCTGAACATTGCATTGCTTCGCATTCATGAAGTCTGTACATCGCTTATACAGTGCAAAGTCTGTACAGGGTTTTAGACTTAAACTGATAACTATGTTCGTCTGTCTGACAGGGACTGCTGGCTGAGATTGATGACTTGGCTTGTGATCCAAGGAAGGACGAGGTGCCCAGATGGTGACACGTGGAAGCCGCCCATCCAGGATGCTGCCATGTGGATGAAATTTCCTCGGATCTGGCGAATTCTCTTGGCGGGAAATGTGGAAGCCACACGCCCTTATCCAATCTGCTACTGGTATATATATGAGCTTTCTTCTTCAGAAGGAGGCTGATCGAACAAGTGGCAAAGTCTATACAGTGAGACTGAAAGTCTGAAGCAGCAGAGAGCCACCGAGATCCACAGAGAAGAAAAGCAGAGAAGAAAAGAAAGAGAGAAAAGAGAGATGTGTTGAGAGAGTTTGATTGAGAGAGTTGAGTTGAGAGAGCTTTTCGAGAGGTCTTGTAAATCAGACTCTTTGTTCAGATACCAGAGCTGATTCTGCTCATACTTGAGCTACATTTGTCTTGTTTTTACATTTCATTTGTTTCTGTTTTTCTTGCTTTTGATACACTTTTGTTATCAAGCTGTGAGGCAGCAATTGCAATGGAGGTTTCTACTGGACAGGTGAAGCTGTAATCCTCAGCAGGCGAGACTTGGTCTCGAACGGCTAAGCTGTATTGCTCAGCAGTTGCAGAGGATCTGTTCCTCTGGTCGGCAAGCTGTAAAGCCCAGCGAAGCTGTGTATCAGCGGTTGTAGGCCAAGCTGTACTGCCCAGCAGACGCAAGCTGTGTTGCGCAGCAGTAAGCCATACTCAGTTGAGTGTGGGGTGGACGTAGGTCTCCTGACCGAACCACCTAAAAATCTTGGGTGTCTTGTGTTTGTGCGATTGTCTATGAATTGTGTGTGATTGGATTTCCTGTTTACCTTCACAGTTTGATTCACTTCTGTTCAAATCTTATACTCAAGCTAGTGATTTAGTAGATCTGCCTATATTCCGCATTAGAGCCTTATATTGGTTTTAAATTAGGCAATAGATCTATTCACCCCCCTCTAGATCCACTCTCTATGGTAATAGACTGCGTCCATCTAACATAACAGTTGGTATCAGAGACATACTCTTCTACAGGGACTTACCGCCCGAAGAGGAAAGGCAAAGATGGATGCTCGAGGGATGATAGCTGAAGGACACTCAACCACAAAGCCCCCATTCTTCGATGGATCTAACTATGCATACTGGAAGAACCGTATGCAAGTATTTCTGAGGGCGAAGAATTACGAGATCTGGAAGGTTGTAAGCAAGGGACCTTATGAGCTGTCCCCTAATGAGGAAGTCTGGACCAAGGAGGAGATCAGGAGGTCTACACTAAATTGGAGTGCCATAAACGCCATTCAGTGCTCTCTGCACCCCACAGAATTTTCTCGGGTATCAGCTTACAATTCAGCTAAGGAGATGTGGGATGCACTGGAAGTTATTCATGAAGGGACTTCTCAGGTTAGAGAAACGAAGGCTAATCTCCTTGTGTCTGAATATGAAGCATTCAAGATGAAGCCAAATGAGACCATCAATGAGATGTACTCTCGATTAACTATCATCACAAATGGTCTTAGAGGTCTCGGGAAACCTCAGACAGAATACAATGTAGTGAGGAAGATATTACGTTCCCTGACTCATGCTTGGCATACTAAGGCTACAGTGATGTAGGAGTCAAGGGATTTGCGAACCACAAGGGCTGATGAGCTAATTGGCTCGCTGATGGCATATGAGATTAATATGCCAAAGATAGAAGAAGCTGAGAGGAAGAATAAGCCAATCGCTCTGAAAGCTAGTGCCAGCAAATCCAGCTCTAGCAGTTCATCATCCGAGGAGAGCCTGAATGAAGAAGATATAACTCGTACTGAGATGACAATGATGACCAGAGAGTTCAGGCGGTTCCTCAGGAAAGGAGCAGGATGATTCAGCCAAAAGAAGTACAGTGGCAGCCGAAGGGATAAAAGGTATAAACATAACCCTGCAAAGAAAATTGAATCTAATACTTGTTATCAATGCAGGAAGGCAGGCCATATGAAAGCTGACTATCCAGAGAATCAGAAATACAAGGACAAGTCAAAGAAGAAGAACACGAAAGGGAGAGCTATGGTTAGCACCTGGAGTGATGAAGATGAAGGCTCCTTGAGCAATACCTCTGACAGTGAAGCCGAATCTGAATAGCCCATTTGCCTTATGGCAACAAGCTCTGAAGACAGAGAGGAGGACTCAGATGAGGTAATCACTAGATTCAAAAATTTCACTATTGCTGATTGGGTAGATGCCTACCATGACATAGCTGATAGAGCTGATGATATTAGAAAGGAAAACAGGCATCTAAGAAGAAAGATTAACTCCATGCAAAATGATACAACTCTAACTAATAAAATTGCATGTCTAGAATCTGAGAATGAAAAATTGAAACTCACATGTTCTGAATTAGAAGAAATCAAGAATGAGTCAAAAGCCTCTAAAGAAGAAAATGAGAGGTTAGAAAAAGAAACTGATGAACTGAAATTGAAAATTCAGAAATGTGAGAGTGAGATAAAAATAGTGAATGAAAAATATCAAGATGTCCTAAGTGTGAATACAGAACTTAAGAAATCCATTGAAGATATTCAAAAGGATAATGAGGACAAGCTTAAGATTATTGAGAAAATGACCCAAGGTTCAGATAACCTAAATGCTTTGTTAGGGTCAAAGGTCAACTTCAGAAAAGAGGACCTTGGATTTAATTCTAGTGCAACAAAAACCTTTGGAATGAAAACTATTTCATTTGTTGCACAAAAAGAGAAAGGACCTCTAAGTAGCATGAATTCAAACATTTCAATGAATAAAACTGCTAATCTGAAAAAGCCCAGTGCTGAGGAGAAGGGCAAATAAAAATTGAATGAGACTAGTAGAGCTAGCACATCCAAACAAAATCTCAAAGCTCAGTCTCAGGTTAGGGGTCAACCTACACAGTCTTATAAACCCCATGTTAAGGTCACCAAGTCTCCACCATCATCACCACCTATGAAGAAGACCCAATACACACCTATGAACAGGTCAGCAGTGTCCAAGGTGCAGGGGAGGCAGAATGTTTTTAGAGCTCAACCCAAACATTTCTACCAACCTAGAGCCCAGTCCCACTTATTTGCACAGTCAACCTATCCAAATAGGTCAGGATGGACTAGGACTCAAGGAAGGTTTACAGGTTATGGATATCAGGCCACACAGTCCTATAAACCTTACCCTAGAAACTGGGTTAATGGGTATGGCTCTTGGACACCTAGGAACAAATATTTCCACAGCCAGCCCAATGATTATTATGGCCAAAATTTCGTGAATACATCCTGGCCAAGGCACTGGCACAGAAATAAACAATATGTAAATAATCATGCTAGTGTCAACAAGAAAAAGCAAAACAAAAAGAAATCTGGAAAATCCACTGAACAGAACTGTTTCAAACAAATGTGGATTCCTAAAAGTCTGCTTTCTTGTTTTAATTGCTTTTCATCTTCTCTGGAGCCCAATCAGTCTTGGGTTCCAAACTTCTCTACCTGATTATGTGTGCAGGTATGCCTGGCAACCAAGAACAATTTATGGTACTTGGATAGTGGCTGCTCTAGGCATATGACAGGGGATAAGGCCAAGTTCTGCATGCTGACAGAGAAACAAGGAGGCCTTGTCACCTTTGGTAGCAACACAAAGGGTAAGATTGTTGGAACAGGTAAGGTAGGTAAGTGTACTACTTGTTGTATTGAGGATGTCATGCTGGTTGAAGGATTAGCTTATAACTTACTTAGCATCAGCCAACTATGTGATAAAGGATGCAAAGTGCTTTTTGACTCTTAATGTTGCAAAGTTTTTGAACCTGATTCCGAAACTGTTAAATTTTCTGGTAAGAGGATAAATAACACTTACATGATAGATCTAGATGATATTCAACATTCTAACCTATGCCTTACTACTAGTAGAGAAGACTTAGCATTTTTATGGCATCGTAGGTTAGGTCATGCTAGTTACACTGTTTTGCATAAACTAAATAAGCATAGCATGGTTAGAGGACTTTCTGAAGTTTTCTTTAAGAAAGAAAATAAAATCTGTGATGCATGCACTCAATCAAAGTTAACTAGAAAGTCATTTAAATCTAGAACAGAAAATCTGTCTTCTAAACCCTATGAGCTGATACACATGGACCTTTTTGGGCCAACCAGGTCTGTCAGCTTATCAGGGAGGAAGTATGGGTTTGTCATGGTAGATGACTTCTCTAGGTATACTTGGGTATATTTCTTATCACATAAAAGTGATGCATTTTCAGAATTTCAGGAGTTCTGTCTTAAGAAAAATCAGAAAATTGAAAATATTTTGACTGATCATGGAGGTGAGTTTGAAAACTCACAGTTTGATGAATTCTGCAGGTCAACTGGAGTTAACCATAGGTTCTCCTCACCAAGGACACCTGAGCAGAATAGAGTTGTGGAGAGAAGGAACAGAACCCTAGTGGAGATGGGTTGTACACTCTTGGTTGAAGGTGGTCTACCAAGAAAGTTTTGGGTTGAAGCAGTAAATACTGCTTGTTATGTAATTAACAGAGGCATGGTAAGACCTTCTACCCAGAAAACACCCTATGAGATCATAAAGGGTAAGAAACCTTCTATTGCTCACTTCAAGGTTTTTGGGTGTAAATACTTTATACATATAAATGATAAAAGAGACCTTGACAAATTTGAACCTAAAGGTGAACCAGAAATTTTTCTTGGTTATTCTGAAAACACCCGAGCATATAGAGTGTATAATCTGAATTCCAAAACTGTTGAAGAATCTCCACATATAGTTTTTGATGAATCCTTATTAAAGACTAATATTGGTCAATGCAGGAATGAAGACAGTGGTGATATTCTGAAAGAAGGAAATTCTGCAGACCAATCCGAAGATGAGGAATGAAATGAAGAGCTTAATGAAGAAGAGCCTACAGTTCAGGGGGAGGTAAATGAACTTCATGATAATCCAATTGTTAACATTAGATATCTTAAAGATCATCCGGTAGATAATGTAATTGGAAATCTGCATGACCCCCCTAGGACCAGAGGCCACTTAAGGATTCAAAATGAATTGAATGCATATGCGTTTGTTTCAAATGTAGAACCCAAGTCCATTGACTGTGCTCTCAAAGATGTGCATTGGATTAATGCCATGCATAAGGAGCTCAATCAATTTGACAGGAATAAGGTGTGGCATTTGATTCCACCTCCTGATCATGAAACAGTCATAGGGACTAAATGGGTATTCAAAAATAAAATTGATGAATCAGGGAATGCCGTTAAAAATAAGGCCAGACTTGTAGCTCAGGGGTATAATCAGGAATTTGGAATAGACTTTGAAGAGTCTTTTGCCCCTGTAGCCAGGTTAGAAGCAATCAGAATATTATTGGCTTATGCATGTTCCCTAGGAATAAATCTTCAGCAGATGGATGTAAAATCTGCTTTTCTAAATGGGGAAATCAGTGAGGATGTCTATGTGAGGTAGTCTCCTGGATTTGAATGCTTAGACTTCCCTAATCATGTCTATAAACTCAGAAAAGCTCTCTATGGTTTAAAGCAAGCTCCTAGAGCTTGGTATGATAGGTTGAGCAAATTCCTCACTGATAAGAACTTCACAAGAGATGTAGTTGATCAAACATTGTTTACCAAAGTGAGTCATTCAGATATTCTTATCATTCAAATTTATGTAGATGACATTGTGTTTGGGTCAACTAACCCCAAATTGTGTGAGGAATTCTCTCAAATTATGACTAATGAGTTTGAAATGAGCTCAATGGGTGAGCTCAAACTATTTCATGGACTGCAGGTTACACAATCAAAGGATGGTACCTTCATCTCTCAGTCCAAGTACATAAGGGATCTATTGAAGAAGTACAAAATGGATAACCTCAAGGAAATAGCTGCTCCAATGGGTACCTCAACCAGTTTGGATGAAGATCCTCAAGATAAACTAGTGGACCAAAGGCTATATAGAGGTATGATCGGATCCCTTCTATATCTTACAGCATCTAGGCCTGACATTCAATTTTCAGTGTGTTTATGCTCTACATTTCAGGCTAGTCCCAAAGAATCACAGCTTAAATCAGTGAAAAGGATTTTTAGATATTTACTAGGCACCCAAGAGCTAGGTCTTTGGTATCCTGCCAAGTGTGAGTTAGAACTTCTAGCTTATACTGATGCAGATTATGCTGGGTGTCGAGTAGATAGAAAAAGTACTAGTGGATATTGTCAATTCCTAGGTGACTGTCTAGTATCTTGGGCATCTAAGAAGCAACACACTGTAGCTTTGTCTACAGCTGAAGCTGAATATGTTACAGTTGGTAATTGTGCTGCCCAAGTACTATGGATCAAACACCAACTGGATGATTATCAGATAAAATTGGGATGTATTCTAATGTTATGTGATAATACTAGTGCTATATGCCTTGCTAAAAATCATGTTCATCATTCTAGGACTAAACATATAGAGATCAAACACCATTTTCTTAGAGATGTTGTAAATAAAAAGGAAATTGAAATGAACTTCATTGAAACTGAAAAACAAATTGCTGATATTTTTACTAAGCCTCTTGGGAATGAAAGGTTTAAATTTCTTAGAAGAGAACTTGGCTTGTGTAAATTTCAGCATAATGAATAAACTCTCTGATGGCTTGAATAAACCTTGTGAATGTTGAATGTTGCAACAGACTCATGATCATGCATGACATTCATATTTTTTTTTTGGCATCACACTCATGATCATCATTGCATATCATAACAGTGGTATTTAATTCTTGCCATTCATTTGCAAAACTGCATGCATATAGACATGGGGAGTATTGTTAGAAATTCAGAGTGGTCATCAACCTTATTGAAATCCAAATTCTTTGACCCTGAATGAGTTGAGTCTGACAATATGGCAATCTGTTAGTCAGTTCTGATTCCTAAGCAATAGAAAACATACTTCTTCTCTTATAAGAATTTTAATTGCTTAAAGACTGACTTTGATGGTTTAAATTTTATAAACTTTAAAGTTTAAAGATTGCAATCAGTAAATAAGAAAGCTGAAAATTGATAAAGCTCTCAACCCTTATCTTATTTCATGTCAGACAAAGCTAATCATATCTGAAATCTGAAAACTCATCTGAAATCATGTTAGAGAAGCTAAGTATGTGTATTGTTCTTAAATAAGTCATTCTGAAACAAATAAAGGACAGCTAAGGAAGATATTGAAAAACATTGAAAATTAATTGAAAATAACATTGGCAGAGCAATGACTGGTAAAATACTGAGAAACTAAGTGATCCATCAAAGAAATGGACAATTCTTAAGTCATGAGGTGTATCAGTTATCTCTGTATAAAATGATCAAAACAGTAGGGTGGTTTCACTGAGTACCTGGGGGTAACTGGCGTCTGATAAACGTGTACCCTCACACAAAAAGGTGTAAATCAGTTCTATTGAATTTGATCATGGCAGAATAGTCCATCATGTTGAGTATCTAGGGGTATTGGCGTCTAATAAACGTATACCCTTACCCAAAAGGACAAATGGTACCTGAATGCCCTTAATGAACTAATATTGAAAATGCTGTTCCTTCAAAAGAAATTTCATGGATGTCAATTTGTTTAATTTCAATACATGACTTGGTAACTCTTAACATTTTTTTTACTGAGTCTATGAAAGTAAGATATTTTGAAACTGAATCTCTCATGCAAATGTGATTCTGGTTTATTGTTTTATCATGCACAAAAAATTTATCCATTGATTGTAGTGCATGAACTCAAAATTTTATAGTCTTTAAACCAGAATTCTATCTGAAAGTAGTTTCTAAATTCATATGACTGAAGACTCTGTGCTTTAGAATGCTTATTCCTGAACTACTTATTTAGAATGCCAATCAGATGATCTCTCTTGTTCCTTCCCTTGTAATCACTTTCCCTCCTCTTTGTTGATGGCAAAGGGGGAGAATATTGTCTGTTTGATGAATTCTGAGTTCATTCCAGGGGGAGTGTATGAATCATGTTATGGCAAAGGGGGAGATCTTGTGAGCAGGGAGTTAGTTTTTTTTCGTAGCATGCATTCATAGCATCTGCATGACAATCTGAATAACAAAGCATGTCTTTCATCAAAAATTCATCTGAATGACAGGTTGTTGCTCTTCTATATGACAGGGGGTTACCATCATCAAAAAGGGGGAGATTGTTGTGACTCCTCTGTGTTGATGATGTTGACAATATGCTTTACTTCATTGGCAACACATTGTTTTGATTGATTGGCAACTGTTTATGTTTTGATGAAATTACTTTTATCAGATTGTGTAGCGACCCGGATTCCGGATACCCGGTGCACCCGGTATAAATACCGAATACACGTGATACCATGAGGGACCCGCGAGGCCTCCCAAGTGCGGGAAAGCGCCGAAGGGATAAAAGGCATGTGTAGAGTACATTGAAGCCACAGAGATATAACAGAAAGCAATTTCATTAGATTGGATTGCTAAAATAGCAGAAATAAAATTACCTTTTCATTAAAATTTCAACAATTACAATTATACACAGAGTCCAGCCCAAAGGAGAGACAACAAGTCTAGCACAGTACAGTACGGCAGAAAGAAACGTACACAGAAGTCGGGAGAAGCCCGACGCAGGTACGGCTGGCAGCTACAACAGCAAGAGAGCACTCCACCAAGAACAGCAGAGGCAGACGGCGAAACCCACCTGAAAAGCAGCAGGGGTGAGTCTCAACAGAAACTCAGTAGGGGTCACGTAGATCCCCACTGGACAGCGCACAAAGCGAAGGCAACGGAAGCAACAACAAAGCAGTAGGAACAGCAGGTGTAGCAAAGCAGGAAAAGCTACACTACAAAGCTGTAAAGGAACAGACGGGAAGTAGGAGTAGGGAACACGCAGGAGAGGGTGAGAACCCGCACCAAACAAGCGGCTACCAAACTAACCTCGGCGTCCCAAACTACTCCAAACAAAAAGGCAACAGATGGATGACCCTAAACTCACATAGAAGGGTACACCAGCTTGTCAACCAGCCCCAAACAAAGGCGAAGGCGAACGCCGACACTGGGAAACAGACAAAACACGACAGCGAACGTCGTACACAAAGCCCCACGCACGATCAGAACATCGTGCAGACGGCAGAACACTGACCTCGAGCACAGCCACGAACGGACAACTCGCAAAGGTCACAACGCGTAAGAAAACGCGAGAGCTACGCGTCACGTGACGGAAGCACCCCCCCTTAAAAAGCCAGCTGCGTCCACTGACGTCTTACGCCGCACCTCAAGCGTCTCGCCTACAGCACTGCTGTAACAACAGCAGAGACAGAGACACAAGCTGAACCAAACAGGAACAACAAACAAGTAACTAGTCAGGGTCACGCCCGTCGACGTAAGTCCTCCGTCCCTGACCACGTGTGCACACACTGGCTATAGTCTAAGCCAGATCCTCTAGCTAGTATTCTCCCTCGGTAGGACGCTACCGTTGACTAGGAGCCCGCGGAACTAACTACAAACCGCTCACCGGGAATAACCCTCCGCCATCCGCTAGCGGGTCGGCACTCAACAGACCTTAGGCAACAACAAGTGGAGGCTTCACACGACACAGAAGCTCAAACACAAGTGCCGAAGTACAAACGGGCGACCACGCCCCTCAACACGTACTTCGAGGCACCAAATGGCAGCATCGCCACTGCCGACAACTCAGGACAAGCAACTAGACCTCCTATGTAACGATCCTGAGTCGAACGACTCAAGGCAAGATCGTCACAAACATCGGAACAAGCCGCCAATCGATCTAATCCTAAGCCAGAGAAACCACGCTCCGCAGAGAACAACACACGGAGACCTGAGGGAAACATCAAGAACCCTCAGCACAGCTGGACACGCAAACCGAGGTAGAACAACACCTCGAAGCATCCAGAAGTAGTGTCTTGGATAGGACAGAACCGCCAAGACACGCACAAACCAGGTCACATGTCAACCACTGGGTCACACCGGGTTGACCGAAACCAAACAACAAAAGCATACAAGAGTAGGATCAAGGATCCTACCACAAGTAAGAAGACTCCTGGCTACCTCACAACGTAGTCTTAACCCTCATAGGACGTCAGGAGACATCCACAGGACAACGGGCAGACCATAAGGACAAGCCAAGACACACAGAATCATCGGGTGAAAAACCAAGGCACAAAGGAAGTAACGCACAGGCCCTAGACCGTTATTAGCAAGTGACGGTCTAGCTCAGGGGCGTTATTTCCCAAACGACGGACGGACACAGGCCGTCACACACACCACCCTAACAACCTACAAAGCACACAAAAGCCAAGTAACGCACGGGACCAGGGGCGTTACAAGCAAACGGCGCACAGGGGCTCCACCGTTACTCCCAACGGCATAGCCACCCAAACCCAAAACGAAGCAACGCGCTAAGCCAGGCGCGTCACTCATGAAACAGCACGGCAGGGGAAGGCCGTCAGAACCAAACGACGCACGGGGGCCTATCCGTTACTCACAACGGCATAGCCACCCTCAACCCAACACCACAGCAAACGACGGACAGGGGTGAGCGCGTTACTCTCTAACGACGCACAGGGGCTCCACCGTCGCTTCCAACGGGACAGCCACCCAACCTCGTCCACGCAGAATATAACGGCCAGGGGCAGGCACGTTATACTCAAAACAACGGATGGGAACACATCCGTCGGAGGAACCACCTCAACAGGTCAAAGTCAGTCAACGCAAAGTAACGGCCAGGGCAAGGCGCGTTATTTCCATCTAACGCGCTGGGTTAAGCGCGTTAGATCAGCTGACTTAACCCCAAGGAAAAACGATGAAAGCACAGTAACGGCCAGGCACCGGCGCGTTACACGGGAACGACGCTCCAAGCTAGGGCCGTCGCTTACCCAGAAGCAAAAGGTCTAATAAACCCTCAAACCAAAGAACGGTCCATCGTAGGGCCGTCAAAAGAAAGTGACGGTCGCTGGCTAGACCGCTACTTCGGTTACGGCGGAAAAACAAGGGAATGGCCGGATTGGCCCGTTCCACGCCCCATTCACGCCGAAACGCAGGGGAAACACACCGCAACGACAAAAGACAACACCAAGGGGCTCCAAACCCCACATGCAACATCAAAGACGCAAGATTCGGGCGATTTTACCAAATCAACCCTAAATGGGTCACCAAGGTTCCCGGGCTTCTACCGGCCTCGAATGAACACCAAATCGCACGAAACCAACGTGGATGGGATTCTAACATCCCTGCGGTCATTTAGAAACTAACCGAACCGCAAACGGTCACCGTTTACCGGCCGACCCTAAAAACCACGAAAATCACGGTTTAGGCAAAACAAGCCCAAACACGCTCGTTTCCTAGCCGAACGCCGTGCAATGGCAGGGAAAACGAAGATGAAGAAGCAAGGATCCGTCACCCTACCTCCACCGAAGAAACCGCGCCCCGAAAGGACTAAACCACGCCGAAAACCACTCGCGAATCAATTTCACCGGCTTTGAATCCACCGTTCGGGATCGCGCCAGAATCGATCCGATCCTCGCTCCATCGTGCATCCAACCAGCTCCACGGCTTCACCGCCTCGCCCACCTACGCCTCCGTCTGCAGCCGGAGCCGGAAAGGGGAGAGAACGAGAGAGAACGGGAGAGAGAGAGACGGTCGCGCGAATGAGAAGGAGAGAGAGAAAGAGAAAAGAAAAAGGAAAAGAAATTAGGAAATTTTCCTAATTTCCAAAAATTCCGAAAATGCGTCGAAAATGCACAAATTCAGAAAAATACGCAAAAATAGTCGAAACGACCGGCTCGACGAGTACATCGTCGCTGCAGCATCCACGAGTTTGAGAATTGACAAACAAACTCACCATAGGGTTCCGTAACTAGTACGTGAGAAAAACCCACACGGCTCGTCAAACTCAACTCGGAAGCCACAAAAGCGAACCGAAACTCAACGAAACCAATCCGAAACAGACCCGAAAGATCCAACAAAGATCCAACAAGATCCAGGGCATTACATCCTCCCCTCCTTTAAGAAATTTTGCCCTCGAAATTAAGGACTAACAAAGGAGAAGCAGGGAAGAACAACCCAACAACACAAATCTCGAAAAACACAGCTCAGAGGAACAGCGTCAGACCACAATTATAGGTACACACTCTAGCTTCCAAGACAGCAAGTCTACAGCACGAGTACGGCACCAAAGTGAACACATCTGACACCTCCGAAGCAAGGGCAACGTCGTTTACGTCTCACAGAGCAGGAGACACGACAGCCACAACAATCGAGAACCAACACCGAAAAAACACAACAACAACACGGCAAGCAGCAGCTTACACAAGGAGACACAGTCCTCACAGCTGACAGCTCGACCACATCATCGGCTCTAGTGCCAAAGGCAACAGGGGACACCTGGCACGCAGAACACCAACGACAACAACACCACTGGACCACAAACACCATCACGTCAGCACTCACTCAGACATCACATCTGATCAAGTCGCAAGCTCACTCCACTAAGGAAAAGGGAGCACAGCAAAGCTAACTGACAAGACAATGGTCCAAGACGAGAACGCAAAATCATAAAGAAACAGCGCCAAAGCAACACAACGGCAGCACCTGCAGAATTTCAGCTCCGTACAACACGCAGTGCCAAGAAACACGTCTGCAAGCAGGGTCACAACAAGGCACAAGAATAGCTGAGCACACGACCACTAAAGTCAGGTCACGCATCAAACTGCTCACCAAGAGAAGACCCACAACAACAAGAAACGACAACAATCTTGGGGAACGCAACTCAAGGACTAGCAACATGCCTCAAGAGCACAACACCCAAGAAGGAAAAAGCAGAGCAAAGGGTACTTAATCAGCAAGGAATGCCAACCAATTCCCCAACACTCACACAATTGCCAATGCCAACACAAGAAAAACCACAAACAAAGGCACGGCAACTGACGACATCAAGGCACGAGAAGCCAAGACGGAGTCACATCGAGAAAGAAAGAACCTCTCGACAAGTGGGTAGCCAACCCACACACAACAGCTGTACTCTCAACAACGTGCACAGGCAACAAAACAATATCGGGAATCGCATCTCAGCACACACCAGCGCCATCGCAATCAACAAGATCGCAATTCACACGCCACGAGCACCAATCCAGCGAATAACCGAACACAAAAAGCCTAAGTGCAATAAGAAAAGAGCACCAGCTTCAGGACAAAGCACAAGGAAAGCATCAGTCTCAGCTTACCTTCACGTCCTAAAACAACTAATGAGCCTTCACAACGCATCGGCCGTTAGACACAGCATGACAACTACGGTGCACAACAGCTCTTAACACCATTACGGAGTCCAAAGCCAAGCAACCGTACAACAAGGAGCAGATCAGGCTCAACACAAAGCTGTCTACGCTTAAGCAGACATAGGACAAGGCAGCACTAAGACAACAATTCCAAGGCTAACCTCGAAAAAACTTCACCAAGAAGGGACGAGAAGAAACAAGCTCTACAACAACAGCTCACCAGCAAGGGAAAATCCTAGGTTCGCTCGAGCAACTTCTCAATCGAGGCAACACGACAACCGAAACAACGAAAACAACAATGCATCAGAAGCTAAGCAGACTCAAGCCAAGATAACCAAAGCACCGTAAGAATGTGCATGGCCATCACACCAACGCTAAAAAGTCACAAGCCGCCTGAGCAAAATACAGAAAACAGCTCGAACAATGCACTGCAGGTTCATGCCAACCGACAAACACTGCCAAGCGCAACACGATCGAGACCAACTTCAAAACGAACGAAGCACATCGTCACATCCAGACGAGAGCAAAAACCATCTCGTACAGTGCCAACCAAGCACGTACAAGACCACACGCGAGAAGCACTGCGATAAACCATCACAACACCTACGCCAGCAAGAGACTGTACTGGGCCTAAGGACTCTGGAAACTGTATATCTCGGATTCCCATGTACTTCACACAACAACGCTCTGATAGCTCGGAAAAGAAAAACTCCGAACATCTCAGAACACTGCTCTGATACCATCTGTAGCGACCCGGATTCCGGATACCCGGTGCACCCGGTATAAATACCGAATACACGTGATACCATGAGGGACCCGCGAGGCCTCCCAAGCGCGGGAAAGCGCCGAAGGGATAAAAGGCATGTGTAGAGTACATTGAAGCCACAGAGATATAACAGAAAGCAATTTCATTAGATTGGATTGCTAAAATAGCAGAAATAAAATTACCTTTTCATTAAAATTTCAACAATTACAATTATACACAGAGTCCAGCCCAAAGGAGAGACAACAAGTCTAGCACAGTACAGTACGACAGAAAGAAACGTACACAGAAGTCGGGAGAAGCCCGACGCAGGTACGGCTGGCAGCTACAACAGCAAGAGAGCACTCCACCAAGAACAGCAGAGGCAGACGGTGAAACCCACCTGAAAAGTAGCAGGGGTGAGTCTCAACAGAAACTCAGTAGGGGTCACGCAGATCCCCACTGGACAGCGCACAAAGCGAAGGCAACGGAAGCAACAACAAAGCAGTAGGAACAGCAGGTGTAGCAAAGCAAGAAAAGCTACACTACAAAGCTGTAAAGGAACAGACGGGAAGTAGGAGTAGGGAACACGCAGGAGAGGGTGAGAACCCGCACCAAACAAGCGGCTACCAAACTAACCTCGGTATCCCAAACTACTCCAAACAAAAAGGCAACAGATGGATGACCCTAAACTCACACAGAAGGGTACACCAGCCTGTCAACCAGCCCCAAACAAAGGCGAAGGCGAACGCCGACACCGGGAAACAGACAAAACACGACAGAGAACGTCGTGCACAAAGCCCCACGCACGATCAGAACATCGTGCAGACGGCAGAACACTGACCTCGAGCACAGCCACGAACGGACAACTCGCAAAGGTCACAACGCGTAAGAAAACGCGAGAGCTACGCGTCACGTGACGGAAGCACCCCCTTCAAAAGCCAGCTGCGTCCACTGACGTCTTACGCCGCACCTCAAGCGTCTCGCCTACAGCACTGCTGTAACAACAGCAGAGACAGAGACACAAGCTGAACCAAACAGGAACAACAAACAAGTAACTAGTCAGGGTCACGCCCGTCGACGTAAGTCCTCCGTCCCTGACCACGTGTGCACACACTGGCTATAGTCTAAGCCAGGTCCTCTAGCTAGTATTCTCCCTCGGTAGGACGCTACCGTTGACTAGGAGCCAGCGGAACTAACTACAAACCGCTCACCGGGAATAACCCTCCGCCATCCGCTAGCGGGTCGGCACTCAACAGACCTTAGGCAACAACAAGTGGAGGCTTCACACGACACAGAAGCTCAAACACAAGTGCCGAAGTACAAACGGGCGACCACGCCCCTCAACACGTACTTCGAGGCACCAAATGGCAGCATCGCCACTGCCGACAACTCAGGACAAGCAACTAGACCTCCTATGTAACGATCCTGAGTCGAACGACTCAAGACAAGATCGTCACAAACATCGGAACAAGCCGCCAATCGATCTAATCCTAAGCCAGAGAAACCACGCTCCGCAGAGAACAACACACGGAGACCTGAGGGAAACATCAAGAACCCTCAGCACAGCTGGACACGCAAACCGAGGTAGAACAACACCTCGAAGCATCCAGAAGCAGTGTCTTGGACAGGACAGAACCGCCAAGACACGCACAAACCAGGTCACATGTCAACCACTGGGTCACACCGGGTTGACCGAAACCAAACAACAAAAGCATACAAGAGTAGGATCAAGGATCCTACCACAAGTAAGAAGACTCCTGGCTACCTCACAACGTAGTCTTAACCCTCATAGGACGTCAAGAGACATCCACAGGACAACGGGCAGACCATAAGGACAAGCCAAGACACACAGAATCATCGGGCGGAAAACCAAGGCACAAAGGAAGTAACGCACAGGCCCTAGACCGTTATTAGCAAGTGACGGTCTAGCTCAGGGGCGTTATTTCCCAAACGACGGACGGACACAGGCCGTCACACACACCACCCTAACAACCTACAAAGCACACAAAAGCCAAGTAACGCACGGGACCAGGGGCGTTACAAGCAAACGGCGCACAGGGGCTCCACCGTTACTCCCAACGGCATAGCCACCCAAACCCAAAACGAAGCAACGCGCTAAGCCAGGCGCGTCACTCACGAAACAGCGCGGCAGGGGAGGGCCGTCAGAACCAAACGACGCACGGGGGCCTATCCGTTACTCACAACGGCATAGCCACCCTCAACCCAACACCACAGCAAACGACAGACAGGGGTGAGCGCGTTACTCTCTAACGACGCACAGGGGCTCCACCGTCGCTTCCAACGGGACAGCCACCCAACCTCGTCCATGCAGAATATAACGGCCAGGGGCAGGCACGTTATACTCAAAACAACGGATGGGAACACATCCGTCGGAGGAACCGCCTCAACAGGTCAAAGTCAGTCAACGGAAAGTAACGGCCAGGGCAAGGCGCGTTATTTCCATCTAATGCGCTGGGTCAAGCGCGTTAGATCAGCTGACTTAACCCCAAGGAAAAACGATGAAAGCACAGTAACGGCCAGGCACCGGTGCGTTACACGGGAACGACGCTCCAAGCTAGGGCCGTCGCTTACCCAGAAGCAAAAGGGCTAATAAACCCTCAAACCAAATAACGGTCCATCGTAGGGCCGTCAAAAGAAAGTGACGGTCGCTGGCTAGACCGCTACTTCGGTTACGGCGGAAAAACAAGGGAATGGCCGGATTGGCCCGTTCCACGCCCCATTCACGCCGAAACGCAGGGGAAACACACCGCAACGACAAAAGACAACACCAAGGGGCTCCAAACCCCACATGCAACATCAAAGACGCAAGATTCGGGCGATTTTACCAAATCAACCCTAAATGGGTCACCGAGGTTCCCGAGCTTCTACCGGCCTCGAATGAACACCAAATCGCACGAAACCAACGTGGATGGGATTCTAACATCCCTGCGGTCATTTAGAAACTAACCGAACCGCAAACGATCACCGTTTACCGGCCGACCCTAAAAACTACGAAAATCACGGTTTAGGCAAAATAAGCCCAAACACGCTCGTTTCCTAGCCGAACGCCGTGCAATGGCAGGGAAAACGAAGATGAAGAAGCAAGGATCCGTCACCCTACCTCCACCGAAGAAACCGCGCCCCGAAAGGACTAAACCACGCCGAAAACCACTCGCGAATCAATTTCACCGGCTTTGAATCCACCGTTCGGGATCGCGCCAGAATCGATCCGATCCTCGCTCCATCGCGCATCCAACCAGCTCCACGGCTTCACCGCCTCGCCCACCTACGCCTCCGTCTGCAGCCGGAGCCGGAAAGGGGAGAGAACGGGAGAGAGAGAGACGGTCGCGCGAATGAGAAGGAGAGAGAGAAAGAGAAAAGAAAAAGGAAAAGAAATTAGGAAATTTTCCTAATTTCCAAAAATTCCAAAAATGCGCCGAAAATGCACAAATTCAGAAAAATACGCAAAAATAGTCGAAACGACCGGCTCGACGAGTACATCGTCGCTGCAGCATCCACGAGTTCGAGAATTGACAAACAAACTCACCGTAGGGTTCCGTAACTAGTACGTGAGAAAAACCCACACGGCTCGTCAAACTCAACTCGGAAGCCACAAAAGCGAACCGAAACTCAACGAAACCAATCCGAAACAGACCCGAAAGATCCAACAAAGATCCAACAAGATCCAGGACATTACAGATTGTCTGTGTGTTCTATGCATTTCACAAGTCTACACACTGGACACACACACAAGTCTTCACATTCAGCATAGTCTATACATCGTGTTGTGTTTGTGTTGTGTTTGTGCATCGTTGAGAACACAAGTCTATACATCCATTGCTTCAGTTCAATATATGCTATGTGCATGCATTGCATCGGTGCATTGCTTCCTCTGTGCATATACTGCATTAGTGCATCCATCAGGCATATAGTCTATACACTAATGCATGTGAGGTAATGTCTGCACGATAATGTCTATACATTGCTGCATTGTTCGCACAGGCTAAGTCTATACATCGTCCGTCTCAGTTGAGCTTCAAAGCCTGTACATCCACCATCTCACTTGAACTGTGAAGTCTATACAATGTCCGTCTTACTTAGTGTCTCATGCAGCGTCAGCTCTGTAAGTCTGTACATTGCATTGGTTAATTCTATACACTGTCCGTCTCACTTAGCGTCTTATGCATTGGGCAAAGTCCATACACTGCAGCTCACATAACTAGCAAGTCTATACATTGCATTGTGGTGTTTGTGCTCAAAGTCTATACAGTGCTTGCACTGTCATTCAAAGTCCATACATTGGACTGTAGCATGCACGAAGCTAAGTCCATACATTAGTGAAGTCTGTACAGCGTCATGCATCATTCTTCAAAGTCCATACACTGCACTGTAGCTTGCTCGAGGTGAAGTCTATACATCCATCAGTGAATTTCCAAGTCTATACATTGGTGAAGTCTGTACATTCACCAGTTGAACCTTCAAAGTCTGTACATTCACCAGTTGAACATCGAAGTCTATACATTGGGATCTTTACCTACGTTCAGTTTTACAAGTCTGTACATTGGGCTTTCAGATAAAGTCTATACATCCCAGAACTGTGCAAGTCTGTACATTGCTACTTTGCCAAAGTCTTTACATTGTGAACCTTCAAGTCTGTACAGACTTTGCTTCGCTCAAGTCTGTACATGGTCCAGTTGTCTTTGGCAAGTCTTCACATCGTGAAGTCTATACATTCAATTGCTTTGCTTTGCTCAAGTCTGTACAGCCTTTTCCTTGGCAAGTCTATACATCGTTCATGAAGTCTGAACAACGTGCAAGTCTGTACATCGGACTAGTCTGCATCGGCTAAGTCCATACATCGTCCAGTGCATTGCATGCATCATTCATGAAGTCTGTACATCGAGCTGAAGGCTGGCTAAGTCTATACATCGTCCGTCTTCCTTAGAGTCTCATGCATAACATAAAGTCTGTACATCGCACAGCATTCAAGTCTAGGCATTGTGCATTGTTCAAGGCGGAGTCTGTACATCGTTATGTTGTTCCTCTGCCGTAGCAAGTCTATACATTAATTCTTTCAGCATGTCAATGCATTCACTTGAAATGTATATACTTTGTTGTCTGCAGTTGAACATGCATTGCACTCTAACTCTATACATTGCTTCATGCATTGCATTCTATGTCACGTCCCCAGCGCGGAAGATACCCGGAGATGCGTGACGAGTTTATATCAATCATGTCAATCAGAGTGGTCGTGTATTCGACACAAAGACAGAGATGCGTAAAATAACAAGATAACTCAATCCTTTATTTCATAATGGATAGACTATTACAAATCCAATACTCTATTTATTAAAAAGAAAAAGAATACATATTTGACTCAAGAAACTATAGAAAAGACTAGATGACACTTGAGCAGCTCTATCACTTTCACTCTTGACCATTCCCATCCGATTGACTTCCATCGTCGTCGGACTTACCTGAAAAGTAAAAAGGGACAAACGGAATGAGCGAACGCTCAGTAGGAAATTATATCTCAAGTACTAGCAAGGGGTGTAAGTAATTACATCTTTCATGAATGCAATAAAGCTATGCATGCTCGCATAAAACGACAAGATAGAGAGAATGTAATATCAAGGAAATAAGATGAACTTAATCATGAACTTTCAACAAGATAACAAGTTTATTCAATATATTCAAGCAAGTACGTTTAACAAGTCATGTCAAGAACTTTGGCTATCATGTATCAAGCAAGTAAATTACCCTTTTTCGGGCCACGTAATTCATGTCAAGTCAAGTACGATTCAAGTACAAGATGTGTGTGGAATGTCCAATCAAGCAAGTCAAGTATCGGTATAATGCCAGATACCTTATCATTTTAACTCCCATGGGCACAAGTACTTTCGGGTGCTCCTCCCAGGACCAGATCGGGCCCTATATGCGCAGGCATTTATCATGTGTTTTGACATCCACTCTTGTTTATAGCCAACGTAGAATTTCAATAATCAAGCTTGTAGACACGTATGACAACTTTGATAGAATAGAGTCCAAAATATGACAAAGGACATAGAATGGCGATAATAACGGTATAATCACGATATCGATAAAAATCTAGGTAGAATATGGTTCCCTTAACTTGGGTACCATGACAAATCAGTATGGACATTCTTTATATAGAATTGAGGTCCACATGAATAGTATATCAAAGGTAAGATACCCTCATTCCTATCATAGAATTGAGGTTTTTACAAGAACGACATGATATGGCATGATATCATCATCCCATTAAGAATTTCTTATGATATACTCTTTGTATAATCATAAGGGCCGGTATCCCATGTTTCTTTAGAGTGACATGGCATCAATGGTGTAATGAGTTTTTAGGGTACAATCAGCTCAGTCGACCTTGAGGGAATCCAAGGTACGAGGAGTCTTACGGAGGTCTCTATGACTAACTCGCTAGTCCAAAGGAACGGAATGTCCAATGGAGAGCTTGTATGTCAATGAGAGTTGAGTGTGATCGATAAAACAACGTGAAAAGTGGGACTATACTCACGGAGTGGAGAATAGTGCCGATATATACGTATATGTATAATATGAAACCATCGGTTAACAGAATCAGGATAAAAATCAGTTTACAGAAAATAACGACTTAGGTCAAGTCGTTTCTCAAGTAATTAACGCCTAACATAAGGGCGTTTACACGTGTTTCCATTTTACAGAATTTTCATTAATTCAGTAATTTATCTAAAACGCGCCTTGGTCAGGGTCGTTTCTTCAAGATCTGACGACTACACCAGAAGGCGTCTTATTGTTTACATATTTGACAGAATATAATTAATTTTCAGGAATTATCAAAACGTGCCCTGGGCAGGGGCGTTACTATTTAATTCTATTTTTCAGAATATATAAATTTCAGGATTTTAACCGATACACGCCCTAGGAAGGGGCGTTATCTTTCAGATTCACGCCCTATGAGGGGGCGCTAATATGTGGAAAACGACTTTGTCCAAGTCGTTAATTCAAGTTCCTTCAGAAACTTTAAGGACAGTAATAATTTCAGGATAACAGAGGAACGAATGTAATATCATGACAGTAAAGTTAGCAGGTTGAAGACATAGGATCATGCATATATTTATAATCATGATTTCTTAGATAATCAGTTCTTAAGATGGGTGATTAACGGTTTAAAGAAATTAACGCCTGAGTACGGGGCGTTAAACATGAAATTTACGACCTGGGAAGGGTCGTTTCATGTGAATTAGCGCCCTTGACAGGGGCGTCTCTTTCAAAATATTGCATAAAACGCATGGAAACTATAATAACCGTATGCATGACATGCTTGTATATATATATCTTGCATTAATTTCATTTGGGCTACAGTAACTTGAGAAAACCTACCTGAAGACTTGAAGATTGATATGAAAAGGGGGACGTTGTTGCTTCACAGCAACAATAACCACAGTAGTAGGAAGAGAAGGCTTTGGTGAAGAACCTTTGTTCTTCGGTTCTGTAACTCCTACAAGAACAGAAGAAGAAACATTAGTATTTCTTCATACTACCTGACCGAAAGTAAAAAGGGAAAAAGAACAATACCTTTGTTCTTCGCGTACGCCACCTTCTTAACCTATAACAGAAGAAGATGAAGAACTGTTAGTTCTTCATGTAACAGACGTAGAGAAAATCAGAGGAACTATTCCTCTCTCACGTACCTTGCAGATTCCGAACGCCAAATAGCGTTGAAGGGTTCGAGCAGTAAATTATTTATAGGGATTTAGGGGGTCCTATTAGGGTTAGAGTCCTAGTGGAAGTAATGCTTCCAATATAGAGTCCTTGCCCTATATAAATACTTACTAGATTAACATAATCCTTCCCGGGATAAGCTCCCGTGTCGAACGGAACTCGAATGGAATTAACGACTTTGGTCAGGGCGTCGATTCTTGAATTGACGACCTGGTTCATGTCGTTTCTTAAGAAGCACCTTTTGTTAGGACGTTTCTTTGTTTAAAACACGCCCAAGATAGGGGCGTTTCTTGGCCTTACCGTTTTTGGCGTTTAGAATTTGACGCCGTGTTGTCAAGGCGTCCCTTCTTGAATCACGCCTTTGCTAGAGGCGTTTATAATTTAAATAGCGCCTGCGTTATTTTATATTGTTTTATTTATCTATTTATTTGATTTATTTTAAAATCTTTATTGTTATTAATATTTTATCAGGGTTGCTACACCCTCCCTCACTTAAAAAGAATTTGGTCCCCAAATTCAATTGCATATCATGTATACACGCGGAGAGTGTAGAGTATATACCTCTTAGAACAACTCGGGAAATCGTTTCTTCATAGATTCCTCGGTCTCCCATGTCGCTTCGTGTTCAGGATTCTTATTCCATTGCACCTTGAGCATGGGAATAATCTTATTCCTTAGAGCTCGTATTTCTCGATCTAAGATCTTCATAGACTTCTGTTCATAGGTGAGATCTTTCTGGATCACCAGATCTCCATGTTCAATAATATGAGATGGATCGTGCACATACTTCTTCAACATAGATATGTGAAACACATTATGCACGTCAGACAATTGAGGAGGCAACGCGATGCGATAAGCCACCTCGCCAACTCTTTCGAGTACCTCAAATGGTCCGATGAATCTTGGCGTAAGCTTGCCCTTAACACCAAATCTTCGTATGCCACGTCCAGGCGATATTTTAAGAAATACATGATCTCCAACCTGGAATTCAAGATCTCTTCTTCTTGTGTCAGCATAAGCCTTTTGCCTGGTCTGAGCAACTTGCAATCTTTCTCTGATTACTTGTATCTTCTCAGTTGTATCCCTTACCATGTCTGGACCTAATAGTTGTTTCTCTCCAACTTCGTTCCAGCATAAGGGTGATCGGCAACTCCTTCCATATAAAGCTTCGAAAGGTGCCATTTGGATACTAGCTTGGTAGCTATTATTATATGCAAATTCCACTAGTGGCAAGTGATCGTGCCAGCTTCCTCCAAAGTCAATGATGCATGCTTTAAGCATATCTTCAACAACTTGGTTAGTTCTCTCGGTCTGACCATTCGTTTGAGGATGAAAAGCAGTACTAAAGTTGAGCCTTGTTCCCAACGAATGTTGTAATCCCTTCCAAAAATGAGAAGTGAAACGGGGATCTCTGTTAGACACGATTGAGACAGGAATTCCATGTAACCTGACTATTTCCTTGATATATAGTGCAGCTAGTACATCAATTGACCATCGGCTCTTTATTGGCAAGAAATGCGCCGATTTAGTTAAACGGTCAATAATAACCCATATTCCATCATGTCCTCCTTTTGATTTGGATAAACCCATGATGAAATTCATACCAATGTCCTCCCACTTCCACTTAGGAATATCTAGATGATGTAGTTTTCCAGCATGCTTTTGGTGTTCTACCTTGACCTGTTGGCATGTGAGACAGCGAGATACATAGTCTGCTATTTCTCTTTTCATATTAGGCCACCAAAAGTTCTTCTTTACATCTTGATACATTTTGGTTGATCCTGGATGAATAGTGTACCTTGATCGGTGAGCTTCATCTAAGATCTTCTTCTTTAATTCCGGACAGTCGGGTATACAAGTTCTACCTTTGAATAATAATCTTCCATCAGAAGTTAGTTGAAAATCAGATTGTCCTTCTAATCTGCCTTTGATTTCCACTAATATAGGATCATCATCCTGAAGCGCTTGTATCTCAGATAATAAATCTGACTGTATGCTTACATGAGATAATGTGACAAATTTGGCTTCCTTGTCCAAGCTTATATTGAGCTCGGAGAATTGTTCTAGCAACCTCCATTCTTGTATCATACAATTGGCTATCATTGCTCTCGGCTTTCGACTAAGGGCATCAGCAACATAATTACCCTTTCCGGGATGGTATTGTATATTGAAGTCGAAGTCCTTGAGATATTCTAGCCAGCGTCTTTGTCTCATGTTTAGCTCCTTTTGTGAAAATAGATATTTGAGACTTTTGTGATCGGAGTATACAGTAAACTGCACTCCATATAAGTAGTGTCTCCATATCTTTAGGGCAAATACCACCGCGGCCAGTTCTAAGTCATGGACGGGGTAATTCTCCTCATGCTTCTTCAGTTGACGTGAAGAGTATGCTATGACCTTTCCTTGTTGCATTAGGACACATCCGAGGCCAATGCCAGAAGCATCTGTGTAGACCTCAAATTTCTCTCCTTCTATTGGTAGAGCTAACACCGGAGCTATAGTGAGATGATCCTTGAGAGTTTGGAAACTTCTTTCACATTCCACACTCCATTCATATCGGATCTCCTTACGAGTTAATCTTGTAAGTGGTACGGCGATCTTAGAGAAATCTTTGATGAATCGCCGATAATAGCCTGCAAGACCTAAGAAACTTCTGATCTCGCTAGCATTGGTTGGTCTTCCCCGGTTTCTAACAGCTTCAACCTTTGATGGATCAACAGATAGACCATCCTTGGATATCACATGTCCGAGGAAAGTCACTTCTTCAAGCCAGAATTCACATTTGCTGAGCTTTGCATATAATTGATTTTCCCTCAATACTTGCAATGCGATCCTTAAATGCTCCTCATGTTCTTCCTTAGTTTTGGAATATATCAATATATCATCAATGAAAACCACCACAAATTGATCTAGATAAGGCCTGAATATGCTATTCATTAACTGCATAAAGGCAGCAGGGGCATTTGTTAGTCCAAAAGGCATAACAACAAATTCGTAATGGCCATACCTGCTTCTGAATGCAGTCTTATGAATGTCATCATCCTTGATTCTTAATTGATGATATCCCGACCTGAGATCAATCTTGGAAAAATATTTGGATCCTGAAATCTGATCAAATAACTCATCGATTCTCGGCAGTGGATACTTGTTCTTGATAGTGAGATGATTCAACTGTCGATAGTCGATGCACAATCTCATGGATCCGTCCTTCTTCTTCACAAATAAGACTGGTGCTCCCCACGGGGAAGTACTTGGTCTAATAAACCCTTTTCGAATTAGTTCCATCAACTGCTCCTTCAACTCTTTGAGTTCCGCAGGGGACATTCTATAGGGTGCCTTTGAAACTGGACCAGCACCAGGGACTAAGTCAATGGTGAAGGCCACTTCTCTTTGAGGGGGTAATCCCGGTAAATCTTCTGGAAATACGTCTGGAAATTCTTGCACTACCTGAATGTCTTCTATCTTGGTTTCCTTAGCTTCTTTAACAGTGACAAAGGCAAGGAAGGATACACATCCTTTCCTGACGAGCTTGCTTGCTCGAAGAGCCGAAATAAGAGGGGATTTGTTCCGACTCTTGGGGCGAGTAAAGACTAACTCTGGAAAATCTTTGAAAGCAATTTGGCTATTGCGGCAATCAACCGTTGCCTGGTATTTGGATAACCAGTCCGCTCCCAGTATAACATCATACTCCTTTAGATCGAGGCATATGAGATCTATAGGTAAATTCCTACCTTGAACCATTACCTCACAGTTTTGGTAGTGATGAGTAATATCATTTTCGCTTCCAAGAGGAGTAGTTAGAACTATTTTTATCCATTCTGGTTCTAACGGTAATGGGTCGGTAAACTTCTTAGAAATAAAGGAATGCGATGCACCCGTATCAAATAAGACATAAGCACTTTTGGAACAAACTGTTAATGTACCTTCTACCAGTCCACCTTCTTCTTCTGGTTCGGTCTCCTGGATTGCATGAAGACGAGCATTCTTTGTCACCGGGCGTTTACCGTCACCGGCTTGGTCATTCATTAATGGACAATCAGGAATCCGATGTTCGCGACTCCCACAACGGAGACAAGCTCCTAATTTCCTCCAGCATTCTTCTGTCTTGTGACCAGCCTTGTCACAATGCTTGCACACTGTATTAGAAGGGGTAGTTGTGATAGAGAAAGGCTTGGTCTTTTTGAACTTATGGTCTTGAGAGGAAGAACCTCCATTATTGGGCCTCTTCTTGAAATTGGGTTTGAAAGAACCCGAACCCGTGACTTGTTCCTTCTTGTCTTTCCCACGGATCCTATCAGATAGTTCCGTGGCATCTTCAAGTAGTTGAGCTCGGCGCACTATTTCAGAATAAACTTGGATGTCCATAGGCGCCAGTTGAGTAATATAGTGGGGCCTAAGCCCATTAAGAAATCTTCGGGCTTTCATCTTCTCCGTGCTAATAAGATGCTTAGCATATCTAGACAACCTGGAGAACTGAGCTTCATAATCTGCTAATGATAAAGATCGTTGCTTTAATGCAGCGAATTCTGCAGCCTTCTTTTCTTGGACTCGGTCCGAGAAATATTTAGCATTGAAGTATTCCACAAATTCTTCCCATGTTACTTGAGTAGGATCGATGGTTGCTTCAATAGACTCCCACCAGCATCTAGCATCTTTCTCTAACTGGAATGTAGCTAATAGAACTTTGTCCTGATCCGTGTATTGCATGACACGGAATATGCATTCGGTTTCCCGAACCCAATGCTCGGCATCGTCCGGATCGGTCGATCCCATAAACTTCGGGGGATTCATGTTCTTAAAGGCTTGGTGTAAGCTTCCAGCTCGTGGAGTACCACCTTGTGCTACCTGTTGTAGCACTTGAGTCATCCCTTGGAGGGTACGCTGCATGTTGCGCCATTGAGCACGTTCGGCAGCCATTATCCTACAATTATAATAGCTACATTAGTATTATATCACTGTGATCTTATTAAAAGACTCATTGACTCTTACCCCTTGGTTCTACCCAATCTCACTTGGTTAAACGTTCAACTTATCCTTGGACTTGGGTTTTTTCCTAGGAATTGAATACCTTAGGCTCTGATACCACAAAAACTGTCACGCCCCCAGCGCGGAAGATACCCGGAGACGCGTGACGAGTTTATATCAATCATGTCAATCAGAGTGGTCGTGTATTCGACACAAAGACAGAGATGCGCAAAATAACAAGATAACCCAATCCTTTATTTCATAATGGATAGACTATTACAAATCCAATACTCTGTTTAATAAAAAGGAAAAGAATACATATTTGACTCAAGAAACTATAGAAAAGACTAGATGACACTTGAGCAGCTCTATCACTTTCACTCTTGACCATTCCCATCCGATTGACTTCCATCGTCGTCGGACTTACCTGAAAAGTAAAAAGGGACAAACGGAATGAGCGAACGCTCAGTAAGAAATTATATCTCAAGTACTAGCAAGGGGTGTAAGTAATTACATCTTTCATGAATGCAATAAAGCTATGCATGCTCGCATAAAACGATAAGATAGAGAGAATGTAATATCAAGGAAATAAGATGAACTTAATCATGAACTTTCAACAAGATAACAAGTTTATTCAAGATATTAAAGCAAGTACGTTTAACAAGTCATGTCAAGAACTTTGGCTATCATGTATCAAGCAAGTAAATTACCCTTTTTCGGGCCACGTAATTCATGTCAAGTCAAGTACGATTCAAGTACAAGATGTGTGTGGAATGTCCAATCAAGCAAGTCAAGTACTCGGTATAATGCCAGATACCTTATCATTTTAACTCCCATGGGCACAAGTACTTTCGGGTGCTCCTCCCAGGACCAGATCGGGCCCTATATGCGCAGGCATTTATCATGTGTTTTGACATCCACTCTTGTTTATAGCCAACGTAGAATTTCAATAATCAAGCTTGTAGACACGTATGACAACTTTGATAGAATAGAGTCCAAAATATGACAAAGGACATAGAATGGCGATAATAACGGTATAATCACGATATCGATAAAAATCTAGGTAGAATATGGTTCCCTTAACTTGGGTACCATGACAAATCAGTATGGACATTCTTTATATAGAATTGAGGTCCACATGAACAGTATATCAAAGGTAAGATACCCTCATTCCTATCATAGAATTGAGGTTTTTACAAGAACGACATGATATGGCATGATATCATCATCCCATTAAGAATTTCTTATGATATACTCTTTGTATAATCATAAGGGCCGGTATCCCATGTTTCTTTAGAGTGACATGGCATCAATGGTGTAATGGGTTTTTAGGGTACAACCAGCTCAGTCGACCTTGAGGGAATCCAAGGTACGAGGAGTCTTACGGAGGTCTCTATGACTAACTCGCTAGTCCAAAGGAACGGAATGTCCAATGGAGAGCTTGTATGTCAATGAGAGTTGAGTGTGATCGATAAAACAACGTGAAAAGTGGGACTATACTCACGGAGTGGAGAATAGTGCCGATATATACGTATATGTATAATATGAAACCATCGGTTAACAGAATCAGGATAAAAATCAGTTTACAGAAAATAACGACTTAGGTCAGGTCGTTTCTCAAGTAATTAACGCCTAACATAAGGGCGTTTACACGTGTTTCCATTTTGTAGAATTTTCATTAATTCAGTAATTTATCTAAAACGCGCCTTGGTCAGGGTCGTTTCTTCAAGATCTGACGACTACACCAGAAGGCGTCTTATTGTTTACATATTTGACAGAATATAATTAATTTTTAGGAATTATCAAAACGCGCCCTGGGCAGGGGCGTTACTATTTAATTCTATTTTTAGAATATATAAATTTCAGGATTTTAACCGATACACGCCCTAGGAAGGGGCGTTATCTTTCAGATTCACGCCCTATGAGGGGGCGCTAATATGTGGAAAACGACTTTGTCCAAGTCGTTAATTCAAGTTCCTTCAGAAACTTTAAGGACAGTAATAATTTCAGGATAACAGAGGAACGAATGTAATATCATGACAGTAAAGTTAGCAGGTTGAAGACATAGGATCATGCATATATTTATAATCATGATTTCTTAGATAATCAGTTCTTAAGATGGGTGATTAACGGTTTAAAGAAATTAACGCCTGAGTACGGGGCGTTAAACATGAAATTTACGACCTGGGAAGGGTCGTTTCATGTGAATTAGCGCCCTTGACAGGGGCGTCTCTTTCAAAATATTGCATAAAACGCATGGAAACTATAATAACCGTATGCATGACATGCTTGTATATATATATCTTGCATTAATTTCATTTGGGCTACAGTAACTTGAGAAAACCTACCTGAAGACTTGAAGATTGATATGAAAAGGGGGACGTTGTTGCTTCACAGCAACAATAACCACAGTAGGAGGAAGAGAAGGCTTTGGTGAAGAACCTTTGTTCTTCGGTTCTGTAACTCCTACAAGAACAGAAGAAGAAACATTAGTATTTCTTCATACTACCTGACCGAAAGTAAAAAGGGAAAAAGAACAATACCTTTGTTCTTCGCGTACGCCGCCTTCTTAACCTATAACAGAAGAAGATGAAGAACTGTTAGTTCTTCATGTAACAGACGTAGAGAAAATCAGAGGAACTATTCCTCTCTCACGTACCTTGCAGATTCCGAACGCCAAATAGCGTTGAAGGGTTCGAGCAGTAAATTATTTATAGGGATTTAGGGGGTCCTATTAGGGTTAGAGTCCTAGTGGAAGTAATGCTTCCAATATAGAGTCCTTTCCCAATTTAAATACTTACTAGATTAACATAATCCTTCCCGGGATAAGCTCCCGTGTCGAATGGAACTCGAATGGAATTAACGACTTTGGTCAGGGCGTCGATTCTTGAATTGACGACCTGGTTCAGGTCGTTTCTTAAGAAGCGCCTTTCGTTAGGGCGTTTCTTTGTTTAAAACACGCCCAAGATAGGGGCGTTTCTTGGCCTTACCATTTTTGGCGTTTAGAATTTGACGCCGTGTTGTCAGGGCGTCCCTTCTTGAATCACGCCTTTGCTAGAGGCGTTTATAATTTAAATAGCACCTTTATCCGAGGCGTTATTTTATATTATTTTATTTATCTATTTATTTGATTTATTTTAAAATCTTTATTGTTATTAATATTTTATCAGGGTTGCTTCATTCTAAGTCTAGACAACATTGCACGATGAGTCTGCATATTCATATGGCATGTCTATACAACTATCTGCTATGTTCTTAGCATTGCATACCTGAAGTCTATACAATGCCACAGTCTTGCATGCGTGAAGTATGTACAAGGCCAAAGCACTGCATATATGTAGTATGTACATGGCATTGTTCTGCATTCACCAAGTCTATACAATGCCATAGCCACGCATTCATAAAGTCTGAACATTGCATTGCTTCACATTCATGAAGTCTGTACATCGCTTATACAGTGCAAAGTCTGTACAGGGTTTTAGACTTAAACTGATAACTCTGTTCGTCTGTCTGACAGGGACTGCTGGATGAGATTGATGACTTGGCTCGTGATCCAAGGAAGGATGAGGTGCCTAGATGGTGACACGTGGAAGCAGCCCATCCAGGATGCTGCCATGTGGATGAAATTTCCTTGGATCTGGCGAATTCTTTGGGCGGGAAATGTGGAAGCCACACGCCCTTATCCAATCTGCTGCTGGTATATATATGAGCTTTCTTCTTCAGAAGGAGGCTGATCGAACAAGTGGCAAAGTCTATACAGTGAGACTGAAAGTCTGAAGCAGCAGAGAGCCACCGAGATCCACAGAGAAGAAAAGCAGAGAAGAAAAGAAAGAGAGAAAAGAGAGATGTGTTGAGAGAGTTTGATTGAGAGAGTTGAGTTGAGAGAGCTTTCAAGAGGTCTTGTAAATCAGACTCTTGGTTCAGATACCAGAGCTGATTCTGCTCATACTTGAGCTACATTTGTCTTATTTTTACATTTCGTTTGTTTCTATTTTTCTTGCTTTCGATACACTTTTGTTATCAAGCTGTGAGGCAGAAATTGCAGTGGAGGTTTCCACTGGACAGGTGAAGCTGTAATCCTCAGCAGGTGAGACTTGGTCTCGGACAGCTAAGCTGTATTGCCCAGCGGTTGTAGAGGATCTGTTCCTCTGGTCGGCAAGCTGTAAAGCCTAGTGAAGTTGTGTATCAGCGGTTGTAGGCCAAGTTGTACTGCCCAGCGGACGCAAGCTGTGTTGCGCAGTAGTAAGCCATACTCAGTTGAGTGTGGGGTGGATGTAGGTCTCCTGACCGAACCACCTAAAAATCTTGGGTGTCTTGTGTTTGTGCGATTGTCTATGAACTGTGTGCGATTGGATTTCCTGTTTACCTTCACAGTTTGATTCGCTTCTGTTCAAATCTAATACTCAAGCTAGTGATTTAGTAGATCTGCCTATATTCCGCATTAGAGCCTTATATTGGTTTTAAATTAAGCAATAGATCTATTCACCCCCCCTCTAGATCCACTCTCCGTGGTAATAGACTGCATCCATCTAACATAACAATGGTGCGTGCGTAGTTGCGGTTGGCGGGCACGCGAGGGGAAATCTCAAAATGAGGGGGCGTTCACCCTTGTCATTACGTCACACACATGGTGGGGGTAGACTTGTGTGTCATGGTGAAACACCGTGTGATGGGAGTACAAGCGACATACCCTCGGCATCCTTAGCCGACGACCAAGTCACCCACACATAATTCTCCTCGCCGGTTGCCTTGCTGCAGCTTGGAGCTACTGAAGCCTCGATTCCTCTATGCATTGTATATCCCACCCCTTGAGCTTCAAAGGGGATTTTATAGGGGAAGATGAAGGGGTGGAAGGGTTTAGGGGGGCTAGGGTGAAGGGTTCAACCTAGCCCGGGTAAACCAATTGAATAGTGAGGGGGAAGGGTTTAGGCGGACCAGCCCATAGGGGCTGGTCTGGTCCGCCTAAACCCCTCATGAGGGGTTCTTTCTTAATTAAAAAAAAACCCTATTTTTTGGCCGGAATGGGTTTAGGCGGACCAGCCCAGGGGGATGGGCTAGTCCTCATAAACCCCTCCCCCAAGGGGTTTAGGCGGACCAGCCTTAGGGTCCAGGCTGGTCCGCCTAAACCCCACCCCAGGGGGGTTCAGGCGGGCTGGCTGGCTTCTTTAATTAATTAAAAAACTTTTTTTTTGTTTTACGGAGGGGGTTTAGGCGTGCTGGGTAATGGGAGAGAGGGAGGGCTGTCCCCACCCTATAAAATCCCATTTTTGGTGTTTTTTATTCTGAAATTAAACTAAGAAGAAAAGGACAGGTGCTGGGAGGATACGTGGAGCCTTGTAAGCGCGTTGACTGCCGAGGACTAGTCCTCCGTGCCGTTGCTTCGTGCTACCGCGTGTTGTTCCCACGAACCGGTATGAACGAGCGGTGTGAACCCTTCCCCCCGGATTAGGGAGTTTGACAAATGGAGGCAGAGAATCGGGTGAATTGGGACTAAGCGCGGCCGTGGGGCCACCGGGCTGGAGAGAGGGCGCGGCCCCCAGGGAGTTCGCCCTCCCTAGGGCGCGACCGCGCCCTGGGGCGAATGGGCCCCAGGCCGGCCGCAACCCCGAGGAATGGCCCCCGGGGGTCTTCTTTCGTCGTCTGGGAATGTCCTTTGAGGGACACTGGGCTCCGAGATACTGGGATGGCTTGCAGGGGCCATTGTTCTTTGAGTCGTAGTAGCCGCCCGCAAGGTGCTGGGGTAAATGCCTGACACACCCCGGGTTGTCGAACCGCTGGGGTAACAGGCTGAGGGGCCTTAGGATGGGCCTTGGGCTGAGGGTGAGAGCTCGTAGGAGCTAAAGTGAGGCACTTCGGGCTCATGGGCTTTGCCTCAGGTTACGTGTCACGTTGCACGACGGGTTGGCGGGGTAGCCTCGGGTTGGCCCGAGAGCTAAAGTTAAGTGGCTCGTTGCCACGTGCCTGAGGGCCGGGGGTGGCCCCGGCTTACTGGGGGGTCGTTATCAGACCCAATTAGTGTGCTGGAACCACGGGACGGCCCGTGGTTTGGTGTAGAAGGGATGAAATATACGCGCCCACAAGGTGTTCGAAAAAATGCCAAACACACGCGTGTGAGCCATATAAGCATGCGGTGGGCCTCCAAAGCCTATGGTTGGCCTAATTTGGTCCCCCTTTGACCTTGAAGGGTTGGAAGTAAGTGTCTAGGGGTGGGCCTTCGGCCCTTTCACTAGGCGCCACGTGGCATGGCTTGAAGTCGTAGCACCCCCGGGTTGGCCCGGGCGGCCATGTGGAGTACAGACAAAGCCCGTAGTTGAGTAGCCGGGATTGGTCCCGGTTAGTCGCCCGTGTAGCCGCATGTCACGGCAAATTGGTTAGGGCCCCTGGTGGGGTCCCAGGAGTTGTAGGGGTGGCCGGGTAGCTCATGCCTTAAAGGTGTTCGAGAAAATCCCTGAACCCTTATTTCTTGTTATTTTGCTGGGAAATCATCCGGGTACAACAAAGGCCCCCCACGGGGCGTGCGTCGGAGATGGAGACGAGGGCGTACGGCTCGTGAGCCCCCTGTTCTGGGCTGTTGTACATGTATTTTGACACTTCATGTGCCTTTGCTTTATTATGTTGTACATATTGACTTTCTGGTGTTCTGACCATTTTGGTGTGCCCTGTCTTGCAGCTATGGCATAATTTGGCAGAGATGAGTGGATCCCGAGGCGTGCGGCTCGGGAGGAGGACCACTGGATGCGACGGACTGAGCGACCGATGCCCCCTCTGGGTCCACCGGTGGTTACTGTGGCTAGTGCAGAGCAGCTCGATAATGGGCATACAGCAGTAGCCGAGGGCCCCGTTGGCGAGAGGGTAGCTGGAGTTTGGACCGTAGAGGTGGCCCGGATTTTGGGGGCAGGCGGTCTGTATACCTATGACCGGAGCGGAGGCTACCCCATGGAGTTCCCCCTGGACCGCCATTTGTTCAAGTTTATCAGGAGTTATGTCCCTCCCAGCATGGAGGAGGATGACACCCAGATCCCGGGAGCCCGTCACTGGCTTGAGCGGGCCATTCTGAGTGGCAGGGATAGTCTGCACGACATTGCATTTAACAGCTATCCGAGCTTCTTTGAGGACTACTGGAGGCAGTGTCAGCTTCCCAGTGCTGAGTGCCTGGGGTTCTTTGGCAGAGCAGAGTAGTTTGGAGTCAGAGTTGGGCCGTTAGGCCCTGCTTCTTAGGACCTGTGTGGGCACCACCGTATTGAGACAGATCGGACAGCCAGGCTAGTGCTGGAGCCTGCCAGTCTGCAGTATGGTGAGGGGGGGTTACAACGACCACAACATTCTGGACGGGGTTATGCGGCAGGCCGTCATCAGCTGGTACGGTCGCTAGCCAGTGCTCCCTTCACTCTGGTACCGTCTGGGGGCCACCGAGTGGCTGATGGGAATTGTGCACCATTACCGGGTGCTACTAGACAGAGCAGGGATCAGGTATGCGGTGACTGCTGCTTTATACACGTACCCCTATTACACTGGGCTGCTGCAGGGACTGCTGGAGCGTTTCAACTACCGATGGAACACGGTGGCGACAGTAGAGGGAGAGACCTCGCTTGACTTATGGTCTCTATTCTGGATTTCTGGGTTGCCGATCAGCGGCGAAGGGTATGAGGAAGTGGTATTGGATGATCTCCACAGCAGTCATACCGACGGATAAGGGTGATATCGGGTACCTTATAGTTACTGGTATCTTCTGAAGACTTGGAGGGACCTGGCCCTGGCAGGGAGAGACAGAGCTGCACAGACTCCCAAGGTGCCGTTGAATGTGTGGGTCCACCACTTCTACAACGGGCCCTTCTATGTTTATCAGGAGTTTGCCAGGGATCAGACTCTGTGGGAGGAGTACACCGAGGTGGAGCTGCGCTTCCGGACATAGTCCAGATATATATATGCACCGCCGGAGGGGTGGAATTCCCATGGCTTGCCGGACGTCACACATCTTGCCGCATACTTGGCATACTGGTTAGCGACATTTGTGGTCCCGCACGGGGAGGACGACCTACTAAGGGCTGAGCTGCTGTGGCCAACATGCCTGCTGGCAAAGGGGAGACATTTGGACTTGGCTCCAGCCGCATTGGCCAATGTGTATCAGGGGTTGGGAGTCCTGGCGGCGCACTATTGGGACAGTGCGATGGATACAGAGGGGGGGTGAATGTATCCCCTTCCAAAAATATTGCTCAAATTAAAAACGATAAGCCTGTTGCTAGATACAATTGCGGAATAAGAACTATAGAGCTCAATTAAACATTTGATCGACCAGATGAACTGCTAACTATACTAGTGGAACCTGATGAAGACTAATGCCGAAGATAGAACAGTGGAAACCAAACACACTTAGCAAAATATGTAATGCTCAAGGTCACTGCAGATAGAAACAAGAGTGTTCATACAGCCTGTGAAAGAGGTAGAAGACAAGGAGCAAACGCACAAGGCAAACCATGGCACAGATAATTTTTAGGTGGTTCGGTCCACAGACCTATGTCCACCCCTCACTCCAAACCGGAGTGAGGCTTCCACTAGATAACGCTAGAACCGCAGACACAGTTTGCAACAGGTGCTGCCAAACAACTTGACCAGGGGAACAACCTCCCCTCTTCCTCCCAACCGGAGGGCAACCGCTAGTGACTACCCGTCACTAGCAACCAGAGACCGAGGTCTCTCTTCCTCCACGCAGGAGGGAACCCACCTGGACTTGCAACCCACAAGACCAGAACCGGAGACGAATCTCCCTTCCTCCAACCCGGAGGGAAACCCACAAGTGACTCCCAGCCACTTGCAAACCAGAGGTCATGGACCTCTCTTCCTCCACACCAGAGGGAACCACTAGAGACTACCCAGTCGCTAGCAAACCGGAGAACAAGTCTCCCTTCCCCTGAGACCACAGGAGGAACCCCGATCCCAAACAAGGGAATCGGAAGAACAAGGTGAATAGATGGAAAGAACAAAATAAAAAGCAAACACAAAGAAAAAAAAACACAGCAACGTAAAGCTGGAAATGAGACACACTAAGTAGCTCTCGCAGGAGCAAGTCTGGCTTGGATTTGATCCAAATGCCAGTGAACAAATCTTCTGATGATTCCTCTTTCTTCTTCTTCACGAACCCTCTCTCTATCTCTCTTTCTCTTTTTCTTCTACTTCACGAGCTCTCGATCTCAATCTCTTTTTCTTCTTCTTCTTCTTCTGCTTTCAGCCTCTCTGCTGCTCTCTCCTTTTTCTTCTTCTGCCTTTTTCTGATCTCTGCCTCTGCTTCGATCACACTTTCTTGATCTGTTCTCGATCAGTTTCTTTTTCTCTTAATCAGTCTTCTCCAGATGGAGGAGGCTTCGTATTTATAGCAGCAGCAATTAGGGCATTGTCCTCGGATCACGTGCCAGGTGCCAACCTCGGATCACGTGCCCTTCATAGGCTTCACTTACAGTACCTGTCACACAGAGAGAAACTTATCAGTTTAATGTCGACACCTTGTACAGACTTTGTTGTATAGACTTGATGCAGTGTATGGACTTGAAGGCTTGACAACGAGTGTATAGACTTGAAGGCTTGATAACGAGTGTATAGACTTGAAGGCTTGGAAAGGATTGTATAGACTTCATCTTTAAAGGAGATGCACATGTGCACTGAAGTGTGTACAGTCTTCACTGAAGGATGTTCAGACTTTAAGTGATGAAGTGTGTACAGACTCTGCTGAATAATGTTCAGCCTTTGAGTGCTGAAGTGTGTACATACTTGTTTGTTCGTGCATGCTACAATGTGTAGACTTATGAACTGATGCATACACATGCTGTATAGACTTTGAGAGCGTGCAGTCAGTGTGCAAACTTCCTATAATGAACGATGCCCAACAGCATGGTGTATGGACTTTGAATGCATGAGACAGCAATGTATAGACTTGAGAAGAACAATGCATGAACAAGCCATAGCAAGTGTATAGACTTAGAAAGCATGAGACAGCAGTGTACAGACTTTGTGATGCACAAGCCTAACCAGTGTATAGACTTTGAAGTAAAAGCTGGAGTTACACAAACAATGTATAGACTTCACGATGCACAGGTTGGAGTTAAGCGAACGATGTATAGACTTACCCCTTGAAGAGTGTACATGTGAGACCCCGGATAATTAATAAGGAATAAAATATTCTAAATGAATAAAAATAATTAAGCTATATATATATGTTTAGAGGTACTTAATGAACTTTAAAACCAGCCAAGAGAAATACATAAATGGGCCTTACACTTCAGGGAACAATTGGGCCAAAATGAAATAACGCCCTTCCTTAAGACGCTAATTATAGTAATAACGCCCTTATCATGGGCGCTAATTCTTACCAAGAAAATTAGAAATAAAGCGCCAAAATATAGAAAAGTAAAAGATGACATTTGTTAAGGCGTTATTTAATGAAAACACGCCCACTGATCAAGGCGCTACTTAATGAAAAAATGCCCTTGTCTCAGACGTCATTTTCCCTGAGAGTTAAATAAGGAAACCACGCAACCCATTAACGCATACTCATTCGATGCATGGCTTGTGTTAGGGTTTTTCCCTATGAAAGTAGAAGCATGCGGCTGCTATCAAGGAAAGAAGAGGACCATGCACGGTAGGTCTAGGCCCTGCCAAATGTTGATCAAACCCCTTCCCTAACAGAGCATTCGAAAACTTCCAGAACCATTACCTCCCTATAAAGCATCTTCCCATCGAACGTAACTCGTTTGATGCGTTTGCGTTCGAGGTCCTCTCCATCCTGCTGTTGTGCCGAACGAGAAGACGGTTCTTCTTCTCCCTGTGCTGTTGCTTTTTTCTCATTATAGCCATTTTTTTCATACTTCATTCCTTTATGCAGTGTGACTAGTGAAGCCGTCGTAGGAGGAGTCTCTTCATCCTCCTCTCCCTCTTACGGCTTGACTGCTACGTGAAGAAGGTTAATCTTCCTCCTCCTGCATCCTGCTGAGAACCTGCACGAGGCCCAGGGCATTCATCATCAGCAGCTTCGTCTTCTACTTCATCCTGCAAGCAACCACCACACTTTGTTCAAAACAGAGCATCGGTTCTTCGTTTAAATCTTCACACAGGTAGGTTCTCTCAAGTTTCGTAGCCCAAACAAAGATAAATCATGATTGTATTGTAGGTTTTCTCAAGGATTGTAGCCCAAACTAGCATAAAAATTTATGATAATATCATCTGTAATTCATGCATATAGTTTTACTGTGATTTAGAAGTTTTCTGTAAATTTTGGAAAGAGGCGACCCTCTCTAGGGCGCTAATTCATGTTCTAACGCCCAACCCAAGAGTCGTTAATTTTAAGAAATTGATAAATACTCATGTTTATCTTGGAAAGGAATGAATTAACGACAGCCAGTAGGTCATCTTTTATGAAAGTGACACCCCACCCAAGGGCGCTATTTTAAATTAATGGCTTAGGATAAGTCGTTACTTTCCTGAAATTTCTAAAAGTTATTAAATTCTGGAAAATGGTAATTAACGACACAGTGCAAGTTGCTTCTTTGTGAAATAACGCCCCTGCCTAAGGCGCATTTTCTTGAAATACAGAATTGGGTAAATTACAGCAATAATAGAAATTACAGATGGGACGACTGTTCCAGCAGTCGTCAATTAGTAAAGAAACGGCCCAGAGAAGGTCGTGAATTTATTAAATAGTGACTTGGCGTAAGTCACGAATTTCCTGCATATTTATTTCCACGGCTTTGTGTGAACCGATGGTTTTATATATATATATATATATATATATATATGTATATATGTATATCGGCACTATATTCCATTCCATGAGTATAGTCCCATGTTTCACGATGATTTGTTGCATTACCCACTAACTCTCGGTGACATACAAGCCCTCCATTGGACATTCCGTTCCTTTGGACTGGCGAGTTAGTCATTGGGACCTCCGTAAGTCTCCTCGTAGCCTTGGATTCCCTCAAGGCCGACTGAGCTGGTTGTACCTTAAACACCTTGTACCTTTTTGATTGCCACGACTTGTGGTAAACCGGCCCTCTCGTGTCGCCATCTTGGTCCATGAGAGAATAATCTTTGCCAATGGAATGATAATATTCCACTAGGCGGTATCTTGGATTGAGTCCCTTATAGATGGGGTCAATCAGCTTGATTCATGTCCCTTGATTGGTGACAGGTCTAGTCATCCACTCAAGTTATCTCGCCTACCTAGCTAAGGTACCGTCTCTACCCAGGTTATCGACACGTCATGATTCTCGTTGGTTTTATCATTGTCCATCTAATGTTCTTCCTTGAATTCCATGGAACCTATCCACGAATCTACCTTGATATCCTACATGAGTTTGTTCTTGGAAATCCATGGCTATCACTAAAGTGGTTGTCTAGATATTACATGTAACAATGTCCGCGCATTTAGGGCCCGATCTGGTCCTGGGAGGAGCACCCGAAAGTACTTGTGCCCATGGGAGTTATATTGATCACGGTGTGGCATTGCACCGAAGTACTTGCTTGAATCTATGACACTCCACTATATCTCTATCCCTCTCTCTCGCGTGCTTGACTTGATTGACTTGACATGACTTACGTGGTCCGGAATGGGCAAAGTACTTTCTTGCTAATGGCCATTATCTCATGACATGAAAGACTTTATTGATATACTTGGTACTCATTCAAAAACTTGGAAATCTTGAATACTTGAAATTCCCTATCTTGGATCAACAATACATGTTATTTCCTCTCGTTATTATGTTCAATTCTGTATCGTCCTATTTTACATGTTTTACATGCTAGACTTGCATTTTCATTTGGAAGAAGTAATTACTTAAACCAATTGCTAGTTCTTGAGATATATTTCCTACTGAGCGTTCGCTCACCAAGTTCTTTTCCCCAAACCTTTCAGGTAATACGGACCCTGACCCGGACTCGGATGGGCAGGAGCAAGAGTGACGAGCGTAGAATCTGCAAGCGCCATGCTGCTACACCTTATCATGTCGAGTCGTCTTTAGTTTATTCCTTGGAGGCTTGTCGTTAGATATTTTGTTATGTCAAGAGTTGTTACATTTAAGGCTTGTGGGCCTGATTAGAATTGTATCGTCTTGGAGTTATGTGACTTTGTTTAATGGTTAAGTTGTTATCGATGGTATCAGTATATGGTTAAGTTTTAAAATTCTCGTCTGATTGCGCACTCTGTTGTGATGTAGAAATTCTACTTGCTCTGATTGACATGATTGATATAAACTTGTCACGTTCTCCCGGGTTCCTTCCGCGCTCGGGGCATGACAATTTTTGTGGTATCAAAGCCTAGGATTTCAAATTCTTAGGAAACCCAAGTCCAAGGTTAGGTCTATTCCTAAACTGTGAGGATGGGTAGTGCCGTGGGTATAAGTCCTTGTAGGGCTTCCAACTACAAATTCCAACATGAAACTAATGAAGATTAACTCCTTGTAGGACTATGGCTGCTGAACACGCACAATGGCATGAAATGCAACGAACTGTTCAGGGCCTGACTCAGGCCTTACAACAAGTGGCTCAAGGTGGGGCACACCATGGAGCTGGCGACCTCCATCGGAGTTTTAGAAATCTCAACCCTCCGAGGTTCGCAGGTTCATCAAACCCCGAGGATGCGGAGAATTGGATAAAGGAGATCGAGCGAATCTTCCGCGTCATGCAATGCGCAGATGGTGAAAAGGTGCTTCTGGCCACGTTCCAACTGGAACGGGACGCTCGTGCTTGGTGGGAGTCCGTCGAGGTCACCTTGCTTGAAAATCATGTCACGTGGGCCGAATTTGTCGAGCACTTCAATAGCAAATACTTCTCAGACCGTGTTCAGGAGAAAAAGACCGCGGAATTTACTGCCTTGAAGCAACGATCCCTGTCTGTAGCTGACTATGAAGCCCAGTTCTCCCGGTTATCTAGATATGCACCACATTTAGTTTGCACTGAAAAGATGAAGGCAAGAAGGTTCTTGAATGGGTTACGACCCCAGTATATCACCCAGCTCGCTCCCTTGGATATTCAAGTGTACTCAGAGATGGTGCGTCGTACCCAGTTGCTAGAAGACGCCACGGAACTATCTGACAAAATCCGTGGTAAGGATAAAAGGGAGAATGTTACAAGCCCCAACACTTTTAAACCGTCTTTCAAGAAGCGGACCAATAATGGAGGTGAACCCTCCAAGGAAAAGAAATTCAAGAAGGCCAATAACAAACCTTTCTCCATCACGGCACCGCCAAAGGAGAATTGTAAATATTGCGACAAGCCGGGTCATCAGGCTGCGGAATGCTGGAGAAGGCTCGGAGCATGCCTTCGTTGTGGGAGTAAAGAACACCGTATTCCCGACTGTCCAATGATGAACGAGCAAAGTGAGCCGGAGACAAAGGAAGAGAAGCGTCCGGCAAAGAAGCAAGGACGTTTACAAGCTCTCCAAGAGACGGAACCAACCGAGGGTGGGTTGGTGGAAGGTATTTTGTCTGTCTGCTCTAAATCTGCTCAAGTACTATTTGATATTGGCGCCACACATTCTTTTGTTTCAAGAAAATTTGCTACTTCATTCTCTATGGAACCTGAATGTATAAACTTGGTGATTTCTACCCCGTTAGGGAATGAGTCTGATGTCACTTTCCATTACCCAAACTGCAAGATTATAATTAAAGGCCACAACTTACCTGCAGATTTAATATGCTTAGACTTGAAGGAGTACGATATAATTTTAAGGGCCGATTGGCTATCCACCCACCGGGCAACTGTAGACTGCCGAAATGGAAAAGTAACTTTTATGGATTACCCGGAGTTAACTTACATTACCCCCCGGAAGAGATCACCAGTCATCTCTGCTCTTCGAGCCCACAAACTTATCAACAAAGGATGCGAGGCATTCTTAGCATTTGTAACTGCCACGGAGGCTAAGGTAGCTAGACTAGAAGACATTCAAGTGGTTCGGGAGTTTCCCGATGTTTTCTCTGAAGACTTGCCTGGTTTGCCACCAGAGAGAGAGGTCTCATTCATTATAGACCTTGTTCTGGGTGCCGGACCTGTTTCCAAAGCACCCTACAGAATGTCCCCCGCAGAATTGAAGGAATTGAAGGAGCAGCTTATGGAGCTATTGCAGAAAGGATTTATCAGACCAAGTACTTCCCCATGGGGAGCACCAGTACTGTTCATCAAGAAGAAGGATGGATCGATGAGGCTGTGCATCGATTATCGGCAGCTGAACCACCTCACTATCAAAAATAAATACCCACTGCCGAGGATCGACGAACTCTTCGATCAGATTTCTGGAGCAAAGTATTTCTCAAAAATTGATCTTCGATCGGGTTATCACCAATTAAGGATCAAGGTCGAGGATATTCACAAAACTGCATTCCGAAGCAGGTACAGGCATTATGAATTTACTGTTGTGCCTTTTGGACTAACAAATGCCCCTGCAGCTTTTATGCAGCTTATGAATAGCATCTTTAGACCGCATCTGGACAAATTTATTATGATTTTTATCGATGATATCCTGATATATTCGAAGTCTGAAGAGGAGCATGAAGTGCATTTGAGGATAGCATTGCAGATATTGAGGGATAATCAATTATATGCCAAATTTAGCAAATGCGAGTTTTGGCTTGAAGAAGTGTCCTTCTTAGAACACGTAATTTCAAAGGATGGAATCTCAGTGGACCCCGCAAAGGTCGAAGCAGTAAGGAACTGGGAACAACTGACAAATGCAACAGAAATTAAGAGTTTCCTGGGTCTTGCTGGTTATTATCGGTGTTTTATTAAAAACTTCTCGAAGATTGCAGTACCACTCACCAGGCTGACCCGCAAGGAAGTGCCATATGAGTGGAATGAGGGATGTTGTGACGACCCAAAGTTCAGGATACCGATATACCGATAACATCAGTATACCGACACCAAGAACTGGGGAGGCCACCCAAGAGGCTGATGAGGCCCCTGAAGGGTTAGTGGGGGGTTAGCTGAGGAATATGCATAATTAATTGCGAATTGGGGCGCGCAATACAAATAAGTATTTAAGATTTAAACACAAGTGCGGAAGCAATTTAAAATAACCAGAGTGATATATATAACTAGTCCAGAGTCACAAACACTAGTCCACAGGGCACAACTACGCGGGGCATACCCCGGCAAAAGTACAACACAAGCCTCAAAAAGGCAGCTCGTGCTCAGCTGGCAGCTAAGGAACGGTCCCGAAACAGCACGCTAAACTCCGGGAGATGTCGGGCGCGGCTCACCTGAAAGGAGAAGGGTGAGTCACAGCCAGACTCAGTAGGGGTCACGCGGATCCCTACCTCGCACTAAACAAGCGAACATGCATAATTAACAGCAATTAAAGCATGCATTCAAATAAATACACAGGCAATGGCATGAATATCTAATCACAAGAAAGCTGTAAACTCTATCTAAGCAAGTATAACAGCTAACACATGCCGCTACTAATTGAATGCAAGCGATCAAAGCTAAAACTACCAATTAGAATGAGCTGCAACTAGTCCAAGCAACAAGGAAGGACAACCACTGGAGCAGAAACCAGAAGCGTCCACTGACGGCTTACACTGCGTCTCAAGCACTCGCAGTCGACAAGCGACAAGCTAAGCGCGCAAACAGTACCAAACCAAGTGACCAGTCGGAGTGACACCCGTCGGCGTCAGTCCACAGTCTCCGACCACGTGTGCACACACTGACTCTAGCCTGAGCCAGGCCCTCTAACTAGTTTTCTCCCTTGGCAGGACGCTACCATTGGCTGGGAGCCCACGGAACTAGCTTACAAACCGTGAATGGGAAATATACCCCTCCGCCATCCTCAAGCGGGTCGGTACTCAACAGACCTTAGGGCAACAACAGTGGCTCCATTGCCTGGAAAGAAAAGCTACTCTATTGGCACATAAAACACGCCACAATATAGTAAAACAATACAACTATGGCATGAATATAGAACGGAACGCATAAGCAATGGGCTGGGAATATATTGCAGCCATCAGGGAAGTGGCGGTCAAGGACCCACGCGCCACATGCAAACGACGGTCGGGGGTCGGCGCGTTACTTCAAGAATGACGCTCCAGTCCCCATCCGTCACTCCCTTCAGGATTCCAGCTCAAGAGGCACCAAAGGCATGTAACGGTGGGGGCCCTGCGCGTTACTTCGAAGCGACGCGTGGGGTCACCGCCGTCACATCCACCCGAGGCTCAAACCACCTATCAGCGTTCTAAATGGTAGCAGGCGAAGTAACGCCCCGGTCTAGGCGCGCCGGACCGAAACGACGGTCGGCCGACTGGCCGCCGGGCGCACCGCCTGACCAAAATCACGGAAAACAGTTGATGAGTAACGGATGGGAGCCCCACCGTTACTCTCCAAGTAACGCACCCCCATTGGGCCGCTATTTGGTAGTGACGCGTCCACCTTGGACCGTCGGGCAAGTGACGGTTCCTGGCAGGACCGTCACTGCACCTGGGTTACGAGCGGGTACGGTTTGTAAACCGAAGCCCTCCCGGACGGCTGAAAACGCCGGGTATCGACGAAAAACCTGATAACCTGTCAAACCACGCATGCTAGACAACAATTTAACATCTAAATCTGGCACATGCAAGGCCTAAAACGCATTAAACTCAAGATTTAGGCTAAAACCCCAAAAATGGAAATATGAACATCATGCATGCTACGGGGTGCTAATCAACAAGCGAGCTAAAGGAAACGATCCTAGCAAGATCGAGGTTCCATCCCCCTACCTTTCGCAAGCCGAAACCGTCGAACGGGCCGCATGCAAGGAGGAATAGCCACGGAGCTTCCACGCTCCACCTCGCTCCCACGATCACCGATCCACGCCGAAGTGGACACCCACGCGCTCTACTCGACGCGAGGAATCCAACGGTGCCAACCTCGTCTCAATCCGACGCCGTCTCGACCCCGATCCCTAAGAGAGGAGAGGAGGTGGCCGCACGGAGGAGAGAGAGAGGGAGAGGGTGAAATGAGAGATCGACGGGGGAGAGAGAGTGAGGGTGAGAGATATAAAAAAAAAATAAATAAAATTAATATATATATAATATAATCATTATATATATAAAAATCTTATTAATATTCAATAACCCTCAAACAGCTCCGAACAAATCCGGAAAAATGCCAGACAAATTCCTAAAAATCCAGGAAAATAGCCGGAATTTCCAGAACAATTAATAGAACAAATACCACGAAGGATCCATTAAGGCACGGGCCTTACAGTCCCTCCCTCCTTACAGAAATTTCGCCCTCGAAATTTACAATAACCGAAAAGGAGGAAACTGAGAAAGGACTTATACCTCACTGGAACAAGAAAGGAAAAAGCTGACGCATCTCATCTTCACGCTCCCAAGTAGACTCGTTACCAGAGTGACGCTGCCAAGCAACCCTTACCAGAGGAATAACCTTATTTCTCAACCGCTGCTCACGACGGTCTTCAATTCGGATAGGAAACTCTGGCGTGGACAAATCAGCAGTCACCTCGGGCCACACTGAATCATCGAGAACATGAGAAGCATCAGACACATATTTCCTCAACTGAGACACGTGGAACACATTATGAATAGCTTGCATGGCCGCCGGCAGTTGCAAACGATAAGCCACTGAACCAATAGCTTCAACAATCGGAAAAGGGCCAACATACCGCGGACTAAGCTTTCCACGCTTCCCAAACCTGGAAACACCCTTCATTGGAGATATTTTAACAAACACCATATCTCCTGGCTCAAATTGTAGTGGACGTCTGCGTCGATCTGCATAACTTTTCTGTCGACTCTGAGCCGTCAACAATCTCTGTCTGATCAGACGAACCACATCAGAACACTGCTGTACCATGTCCGGTCCTGTCAACAGTCGGTCCCCAACATCAAACCAGTTCAGAGGAGTACGACAAGGACGACCATACAGCGCTTCATAAGGAGCCATGCCAATACTGGAGTGAAAACTGTTATTATAAGCAAACTCAACAAGTGGCAAATGCTGACCCCACGAACCTTGCCAATCAAGGCAACACGATCTCAGCATGTCTTCCAAAGTCTGAATAGTTCTCTCTGACTGTCCATCTGACTGTGGGTGATACGCTGAACTGAAAGCTAACTCAGTGCCCAAAGCTTTTTGGAAACTACGCCAGAAGCCAGAGGTAAAACGCGGGTCACGATCTGACACAAGTGAAACAGGAATTCCATGCAATGGCACGATCTTCTGCACATAGAGCTCGGCCAATCTCTGCACACTCCAAGTAACTTTAATTGGCAACAATCTGGCGGTTTTCGTCAATCTGTCGACAAGCAGCCAGATTCCATCAAAACCTTGAGAAGTTCGAGGCAAACCCACCACAAAATCTGTAGTAACATGGTCCCATTTCCACATCGGAATTTCCAATGGCTGAAGCAGACCACCTGGCTTTTGATGTTCGGCTTTAACTAATTGACAAGTCAAGCACTTAGAAACAAAAATAGCCACGTCCTTCTTTATGCCGGGCCACCAGAACTGCTTCTTCAAATTCTGATACATCTTGGTGACACCAGGGTGAATAGCAAAACGGGAACCATGGGCTTCACTCAAAATCTCATTCCTCAAATCATCATCAACAGGAATATACAATCTGCCCTGGAAACTGACGACCAGCTCGTCATCAAATTCCACATCATATCTTGATATAACACGGGCCAAATCAGAATCAGCTTGTTGGGCTTCTAGAATCTGCTGATACAAAGCTGAACCCAAAACCAAGCTAGCACAAACTGCCATCCTTGGATCGGCAGGAATCTCTACACACAATGCCTCGCTCGGAAGCTGTTCCCACAATTTCCATTCATGAAGCAACAAATGACTGACTTGTACTTTCCTGCTCAGAGCATCAGCCACAACATTCATTTTACCTGGCTGATAGGAGAGTGTAAAGTCATAATCTTTCATGTATTCCATCCATCGCCTCTGCCTGAGATTCAGATCTTTCTGGGAGAAAATATACTGTAAACTCTGATGATCAGTAAGAATCTGAAATTTCTCACCATACAGATAATGTCTCCAGATCTTCAAGGCAAAAATAACTGCAGCTAGCTCTAGATCATGAGTGGGATAATTTCCTTCATGCTGTTTCAATTGCCGAGATGCATATGCGATAACCTTACCATGTTGCATCAGCACTGCACCCAAACCTACTCGAGACGCATCTGTACAAACAAGAAAACCACCCGAGTCGGAAGGCAAAGTCAACACTGGAGAAGAAGTCAACAGCCTTTTCAATTCAACAAAGCTAGCCTCACACTGATCCGACCAGACAAATGGCACATCCTTCCGTGTCAAATTAGTCATCGGTGCTGCAATCTTCGCAAAATCCTGAATGAATCTGCGGTAATACCCAGCCAATCCTAAAAAACTTCGTATCTCCGTGATGGTCCTCGGTCTCTGCCAACTCAAAACGGCATCAATCTTTGCAGGGTCTACTGCTACTCCATCACTAGAAATCACATGGCCAAGAAAATGAATCTCCCGAAGCCAGAATTCACATTTACTGAGCTTCGCATAAAGCTCGTGATCTCTTAGAGTCTGCAGAACGATCCTCAAATGCTGCACATGATCATCAACAGAGGCAGAATATATCAAGATATCATCAACAAAGATCACCACAAAATGGTCCAGAAATGGACGAAAGATACGCTGCATTAGATCTATGAAGGCTGCTGGGGCATTAGTCAAACCAAACGGCATGACTAAAAATTCAAAGTGACCATATCGAGTACTGAAAGCAGTCTTCTCCACATCAGATTCCCGGATCCGCAACTGAAAATAGCCAGATCGGAGATCAATCCGTGAAAAGACAGCAGCAGACTGTAACTGGTCAAACAAATCATCAATCCTGGGGAGCGGATACTTATTCTTGATAGTCGCCTGATTCAGCTGCCTGTAATCAATACAAAGCCTCAGGTTTCCATCTTTCTTTTTCACAAACAGTACTGGGGCACTCCACGGAGAAAAACTGGGACGAATATAACCCTTCTCCAGTAACTCTAGTAGCTGTGCACGCAGTACTTTCAATTCAGCTGGAGCCATTCGGTACGGCGGCTTTGCTAAGGGGCCAGTACCTGGAATCAGTTCAATCACCATCTCAATCTCTCGCTCTGGGGGCAAGCCTGGCAACTCGTCAGGAAACACATCAGGGAACTCACAGACAACCGGAATATCACAAACATCCCGTCGTGGTTTTTCAACAGCCACCACTGAAGCAAGGAATCCCTGACAACCTGTGCTAAGCAACCTATAGGCTCGAATAGCAGAAATAATCATACGAGAAGAACGGGATCGAATACCTTGAAAATAAAAGGCTGATTTTCCCTGGGGCTGAAAATAGACTTTCTTCGATCTGCAGTCAACCACAGCTCCATAATGCTCCAACCAATCCATTCCCAGAATAACATCATAATCTGCCAGCTGCAACGCATACAATCTCGCCGGCAACTGGTGATCATCAATCATCACAGGAGACTCATCCAAACACAAGGGAGTAACCATGAAATCTCCAGAAGGCAATTCCACAAACAACTCACAAGACAGCTCAGAAGTTGGTTCCTCAATACAAGCCATAAAATCCTCAGAAATAAAAGAGTGAGAAGCACCAGAATCAAATAAGACATGAGCTGAATGACCATAAAGCATAATCGTACCTTCCACAAGATGGGACGCAGCAGCATCAGCTCTTGTCAAATGAGAAACTTTGCCTTTCTGCTTCTTAGAACCAACTGAAGATTGCTGAGAAGACGCCGACGCCTGAGAGAAAAATTGCTGTGGAGCTTGAGGTGCAGGAGGTCTAAACTGCGGCTGAGGTTGAGAAAACTGAGGAGCTTGCAAAGGATTCGGCCTCAGCGGGCAATCTCGAACCACATGACCTGGCTGGTCACACCTAAAGCAAACAACAGGAAGAGAACACGGTTGGCCCTTATGATGACCACCGCATCTCCGACACGTCCACGGCTGACTAGCAGCTGAGCTCTGTCGAGTCTGAGAAGAAGGTGCTGTCGGCTGCTGAACAGAATCTGCACCGGACGGCTGCTGAACAAACTTCTTCTTCTTCTTGAACCTTTTGAACTTGGGCTTAGAAGGAGAGGAAGCACTGGAAACCTCTGACTGGACCGAAGGAACACTAGGCACGGGCTGTCGGTAAGCCTGCTGAACCTGAGCCACCGGCTGCACTGACCCTGCCTGGGGATATCCACCCGGTCTCGCCATCTCCAGCTCTAAAGCTACAGCTGTCTGGCACGCAGTATCGAGATCCGCAACACGACTCGCTATCAACGGCATCTTCAACTCTGGCCTCAACCCTCGCAAGAATTGCTGGGTCTTCAAAGCTTCGCTGGCCAGCACATGGGGCGCATACTGACCCAATTCCAAGAACTTATTCCTGTACTGAAGCATGGTCATACTGCCCTGGGTCAATTCCATAAACCGATACATCTTATCCATCTGCAAGCAGGCAGGAGTATAGGCACGCTCAAAAGCAGCAACGAACTCTTCCCAAGTGATTTGCCGAAGAGGTCTGGATCGAAAGGAAATCTGCCACTCGGCTTTCCACCACGCAATGGACGTACCCTGGAGTTGAAAGGCAGCGAGCATGACTTTCTCATCTTCAGCACACTCCATCGAGACAAAAACACGCTCTATCGCATCCATCCATTGCCTCGCGACTTCTGGATCAGCTTGGCCATCGAAAGCAGGCGGATTGAACATCAGAAATTCCTTCAAAGCCTTGCCTCGACTGCCAGGCACTTCCGCTTGAACGATCGGCACTGGAGGAGCAACTGGAACGACAGGAACAGCGGGAACTGCAGGAGGAGGTGCAGAACCGCTATCTTCCCTGGGCGCATCTCGAGGAACACGAGGAGCTCGAGGAGGTCTTCCTCGACGAGGCGGCATAATTATGCTGCCAAAAACACAATCAACAATGAAATCCATCAATCATACGGAAAACATCCTATGCCAGCAAGAGACAACAACAGGACTAGCTCTGGACCAAGCGTCAATTCCAATTCTTTACGCAAATCCTCAACTTCAAGCTCTGATACCATCTGTGACGACCCAGAGTTCAGGATACCGATATACCGATAACATCAGTATACCGACACCAAGAACTGGGGAGGCCACCCAAGAGGCTGATGAGGCCCCTGAAGGGTTAGTGGGGGGTTAGCTGAGGAATATGCATAATTAATTGCGAATTGGGGCGCGCAATACAAATAAGTATTTAAGATTTAAACACAAGTGCGGAAGCAATTTAAAATAACCAGAGTGATATATATAACTAGTCCAGAGTCACAAACACTAGTCCACAGGGCACAACTACGCGGGGCATACCCCGGCAAAAGTACAACACAAGCCTCAAAAAGGCAGCTCGTGCTCAGCTGGCAGCTAAGGAACGGTCCCGAAACAGCACGCTAAACTCCGGGAGATGTCGGGCGCGGCTCACCTGAAAGGAGAAGGGTGAGTCACAGCCAGACTCAGTAGGGGTCACGCGGATCCCTACCTCGCACTAAACAAGCGAACATGCATAATTAACAGCAATTAAAGCATGCATTCAAATAAATACACAGGCAATGGCATGAATATCTAATCACAAGAAAGCTGTAAACTCTATCTAAGCAAGTATAACAGCTAACACATGCCGCTACTAATTGAATGCAAGCGATCAAAGCTAAAACTACCAATTAGAATGAGCTGCAACTAGTCCAAGCAACAAGGAAGGACAACCACTGGAGCAGAAACCAGAAGCGTCCACTGACGGCTTACACTGCGTCTCAAGCACTCGCAGTCGACAAGCGACAAGCTAAGCGCGCAAACAGTACCAAACCAAGTGACCAGTCGGAGTGACACCCGTCGGCGTCAGTCCACAGTCTCCGACCACGTGTGCACACACTGACTCTAGCCTGAGCCAGGCCCTCTAACTAGTTTTCTCCCTTGGCAGGACGCTACCATTGGCTGGGAGCCCACGGAACTAGCTTACAAACCGTGAATGGGAAATATACCCCTCCGCCATCCTCAAGCGGGTCGGTACTCAACAGACCTTAGGGCAACAACAGTGGCTCCATTGCCTGGAAAGAAAAGCTACTCTATTGGCACATAAAACACGCCACAATATAGTAAAACAATACAACTATGGCATGAATATAGAACGGAACGCATAAGCAATGGGCTGGGAATATATTGCAGCCATCAGGGAAGTGGCGGTCAAGGACCCACGCGCCACATGCAAACGACGGTCGGGGGTCGGCGCGTTACTTCAAGAATGACGCTCCAGTCCCCATCCGTCACTCCCTTCAGGATTCCAGCTCAAGAGGCACCAAAGGCATGTAACGGTGGGGGCCCTGCGCGTTACTTCGAAGCGACGCGTGGGGTCACCGCCGTCACATCCACCCGAGGCTCAAACCACCTATCAGCGTTCTAAATGGTAGCAGGCGAAGTAACGCCCCGGTCTAGGCGCGCCGGACCGAAACGACGGTCGGCCGACTGGCCGCCGGGCGCACCGCCTGACCAAAATCACGGAAAACAGTTGATGAGTAACGGATGGGAGCCCCACCGTTACTCTCCAAGTAACGCACCCCCATTGGGCCGCTATTTGGTAGTGACGCGTCCACCTTGGACCGTCGGGCAAGTGACGGTTCCTGGCAGGACCGTCACTGCACCTGGGTTACGAGCGGGTACGGTTTGTAAACCGAAGCCCTCCCGGACGGCTGAAAACGCCGGGTATCGACGAAAAACCTGATAACCTGTCAAACCACGCATGCTAGACAACAATTTAACATCTAAATCTGGCACATGCAAGGCCTAAAACGCATTAAACTCAAGATTTAGGCTAAAACCCCAAAAATGGAAATATGAACATCATGCATGCTACGGGGTGCTAATCAACAAGCGAGCTAAAGGAAACGATCCTAGCAAGATCGAGGTTCCATCCCCCTACCTTTCGCAAGCCGAAACCGTCGAACGGGCCGCATGCAAGGAGGAATAGCCACGGAGCTTCCACGCTCCACCTCGCTCCCACGATCACCGATCCACGCCGAAGTGGACACCCACGCGCTCTACTCGACGCGAGGAATCCAACGGTGCCAACCTCGTCTCAATCCGACGCCGTCTCGACCCCGATCCCTAAGAGAGGAGAGGAGGTGGCCGCACGGAGGAGAGAGAGAGGGAGAGGGTGAAATGAGAGATCGACGGGGGAGAGAGAGTGAGGGTGAGAGATATAAAAAAAAATAAATAAAATTAATATATATATAATATAATCATTATATATATAAAAATCTTATTAATATTCAATAACCCTCAAACAGCTCCGAACAAATCCGGAAAAATGCCAGACAAATTCCTAAAAATCCAGGAAAATAGCCGGAATTTCCAGAACAATTAATAGAACAAATACCACGAAGGATCCATTAAGGCACGGGCCTTACAGATGTGAACAAAGCTTCCAAACATTGAAGGACCATCTGACCACTGCTCCAGTCTTGGCCCTTCCTATTGAAGGAGAGAAGTACGAGGTATACACCGATGCTTCCGGTATTGGCCTCGGTTGTGTATTAATGCAACAGGGAAGAGTTATTGCATACTCTTCTAGGCAGTTGAAGAAGCATGAAGAAAACTACCTGGTGCATGACTTGGAGTTGGCCGCGGTAGTATTTACACTAAAAATCTGGAGACACTACCTCTACGGAGAACAATTCATAGTATTCTCCGATCATAAGAGCCTCAAATATCTGTTCTCTCAGAAGGAGCTTAATATGAGACAACGTCGACGGCTGGAATATTTAAAAGACTTTGATTTCACTATTCAGTATCACCCCGGTAAAGGGAATTCGGTAGCTGATGCCTTGAGTCGAAAGCCGAGAGCCCTGATAGCCAGCTGTATGATACGGAAATGGAAACTATTAGAGGAATTCTCTAGATTGAATATAAGCACGGACCCGAAAGACGGGTGTATTACTCTCTCTCACATGAGTGTGCATCCGAACTTGCTATCCAAAATCAAGAAGTTGCAAGATGAAGATCCTGGAATGATTGAAATCAGGGAGAAACTAGATCAAAGAACCGGGTTCAAGCTAGCAATTGATGGAAGACTAATGTTTCAGGAAAGGACATGTGTTCCGGACTGTCCTGAGTTGAAAAGGAAAATTCTAGATGAAGCTCACCGCTCTAGGTATATCGTTCATCCTGGAGCAACTAAGATGTACAAAGATTTAAAAAGAACTTTCTGGTGGCCGAACATGAAGAGGGAAGTAGCAGACTTTGTATCTCGATGTCTCACGTGCCAACAAGTGAAAGCGGAACACCAAAGACCCGCCGGAAAGTTACACCCCCTCGATATTCCCAAATGGAAATGGGAAGGAATTGGTATGGATTTCATCATGGGATTGTCTAAGTCTAGAGGCGGACATGATGGTATTTGGATAATCATCGACCGACTGACCAAATCGGCGCATTTCTTACCAATTAAAAGTTGATGTCGGTTGATGTTTTGGCCGCATTGTATATTAAGGAAATCGTGAGATTGCACGGAGTCCCAACATCGATCGTGTCTGACCGAGACCCTCGCTTCACTTCTCATTTCTGGAAGAGTCTACAACACTCTTTGGGGACAAAGCTCAATTTCAGTACTACTTTCCACCCCCAGACCGATGGTCAGACCGAGAGAACAAACCAAATAGTTGAAGACATGTTACGAGCTTGCATTATTGACTTTGGCGGAGGTTGGCATGATCATTTACCCCTAGCCGAGTTTGCATACAACAATAGTTATCAAGCCAGTATACAGATGGCTCCATTTGAAGCCTTGTACGGCAGGAGTTGCCGATCTCCTATATGCTGGGATGAGGTTGGCGAGAAGTAACTACTAGGGCCAGATATAGTAAGAAACACAACGGAAAAGGTTGAACTTATCCGAGAAAGACTCAAAGTAGCACAATCCAGGCAGAAATCTTATGCATATAATCGAAGAAGGGAACTAGAGTTCCAAGTTGGAGACCATGTTTACCTCAAGGTCTCACCCGGTCGAGGAATAAGAAGGTTCGGAGTTAAAGGCAAGCTCACACCGAGATTCATTGGCCCATTCAAAATATTGGAAAGAGTTGGCGAAGTAGCCTATCGTCTTGCTTTACCTCCTCAATTGTCGGAAGTGCACAATGTGTTCCACATTTCCATGCTGAAGAAATATGTGCACGACCCTTTCCACGTCATTGATCATAGTAACTTAGTGATTCAAAGGGACCTCACCTATGAACAAAAACCAATGAAGATTCTTGATCGAGAGGTCCGAGTCTTAAGAAACAAGACCATTCCCATGGTAAAAGTGCAGTGGAACAAATGCTTGGAGTAAGAAGCTACATGGGAAACTGAGGAATCTATGTGAAGGAGATATCCGGAATTGTTCTAAACCGTAAATACACTATACCCTCCATGTCTCCATTCACGCTATTGAATTTGGGGACCAAATTCTTTTAAGTGGGGGAGGGTGTAAGACCCCGGATAATTAATAAGGAATAAAATGTTCTAAATGAATAAAAATAATTAAGCTATATATATATGTTTAGAGGTACTTAATGAACTTTAAAACCAGCCAAGAGAAATACATAAATGGGCCTTACACTTCAGGGAACAATTGGGCCAAAATGAAATAACGCCCTTCCTTAAGACGCTAATTATAGTAATAACACCCTTATCATGGGCGCTAATTCTTACCAAGAAAATTAGAAATAAAGCGCCAAAATATAGAAAAGTAAAAGACGACCTTTGCTAAGGCGTTATTTAATGAAAACACGCCCACTGATCAAGGCGCTACTTAATGAAAAAACACCCTTGTCTCAGACGTCATTTTCCCTGAGAGTTAAATAAGGAAACCACGCAACCCATTAACGCATACTCATTCGATGCATGGCTTGTGTTAGGGTTTTTCCCTATGAAAGTAGAAGCATGCGGCTGCTATCAAGGAAAGAAGAGGACCATGCACGGTAGGTCTAGGCCCTGCCAAATGTTGATCAAACCCCTTCCCTAACAGAGCATTCGAAAACTTCCAGAACCATTACCTCCCTATAAAGCATCTCCCTATCGAACGTAACTCGTTTGATGCGTTTGCGTTCGAGGTCCTCTCCATCCTGCTGTTGTGCCGAACGAGAAGACGGTTCTTCTTCTCCCTGTACTGTTGCTTTTTTCTCATTATAGCCATTCTTTTCATACTTCATTCCTTTATGCAGTGTGACCAGTGAAGCCGTCGTAGGAGGAGTCTCTTCATCCTCCTCTCCCTCTTACGGCTTGACTGCTACGTGAAGAAGGTTAATCTTCTTCCTCCTGCATCCTGCTGAGAACCTGCACGAGGCCCAGGGCATTCATCATCAGCAGCTTCGTCCTCTACTTCATCCTGCAAGCAACCACCACACTCTGTTCAAAACAGAGCATCGGTTCTTCGTTTAAATCTTCACACAGGTAGGTTCTCTCAAGTTTTGTAGCCCAAACAAAGATAAATCATGATTGTATTGTAGGTTTTCTCAAGGATTGTAGCCCAAACTAGCATAAAAATTTATGATAATATCATCTGTAATTCATGCATATAGTTTTACTGCGATTTAGAAGTTTTCTGGAAATTTTGGAAAGAGGCGACCCTCTCTAGGGCGCTAATTCATATTCTGACGCCCGACCCAAGAGTCGTTAATTTTAAGAAATTGATAAATACTCATGTTTATCTTGGAAAGGAATGAATTAACGACAGCCAGTAGGTCGTCTTTTATGAAAGTGACGCCCCACCCACGGGCGCTATTTTAAATTAATGGCTTAGGATAAGTCGTTACTTTCCTGAAATTTCTAAAAGTTATTAAATTCTGGAAAATGGTAATTAACGACACAGTGCAAGTCGCTTCTTTGTGAAATAACGCCCCTGCCTAAGGCGCGTTTTCTTGAAATACAGAATTGGGTAAATTGCAGCAATAATTGAAATTACAGATAGGACGACTGTTCCAGCAGTCGTCAATTAGTAAAGAAACGGCCCAGAGAAGGTCGTGAATTTATTAAATAGTGACTTGGCGTAAGTCACGAATTTCCTGCATATTAATTTCCACGGCTTTCTGTGAACCGAGGGTTATATATATATATATATATATATATATATATATATATATATATATATATATATATATATATATATATATATGTATGTATGTATGTATGTATATCGGCACTATATTCCATTCCGTGAGTATAGTCCCATGTTTCATGATGATTTGTCGCATTACCCACTAACTCTCGGTGACATACAAGCCCTCCATTGGACATTCCGTTCCTTTGGACTGGCGAGTTAGTCATTGGGACCTCCGTAAGTCTCCTCGTAGCCTTGGATTCCCTCAAGGCCGACTGAGCTGGTTGTACCTTAAACACCTTGTACCTTTTTGATTGCCACGACTTGTGGTAAACCGGCCCTCTCATGTCGCCATCTTGGTCCATGAGAGAATAATCTTTGCCAATGGAATGATAATATTCCACTAGGCGATATCTTGGATTGAGTCCCTTATAGATGGGGTCAATCAGCTTGATTCATGTCCCTTGATTGGTGATAGGTCTAGTCATCCACTCAAGTTATCTCGGCTACCTAGCTAAGGTACCGTCTCTACCCAGGTTATCGACACGTCATGATTCTCGTTGGTTTTATCATTGTCCATCTAATGTTCTTCCTTGAATTCCGTGGAACCTGGAGAGGGGGATTCTTGCAGCCCACTCAAAGAGCAGACCCAACTAGGCCCAACAAGGTCCAACGAGGCAAGCTCGCCCAAGTGACAGCCCACGGGGCCCACTCGGAAAAGCCCAATAAAACAATACTCGAGGAAATAACTCTCCGAGGCGGCCCCAAGGCTCGGAGAGCCCGAGCCTCGGTCAGGTCACAGGAAGACCCACGCACGAGCTACCCCTCCGCCCGAAGGGGGGAAGCGCTAGCCGGTCTATCCGACCCATCTCCTCACCGAGCTAGGCCTATCGCCCAATAGGGCCGGCCCCCTTAAGCTCGGGACGACCGATGAAATCATTGCAGCCGTTAGAGTCTATAGCGGGCCAAACACTAAGAAGTCCAGGAGCTCCACTTTCCCCGCGAGGATAACGCCCCCATGATGAGGCCATCAAAGCCCATGACGGGGACGTAACCTCCGCCGGAGACCTCTCAGCTTGTAGGACTCCAGAAGGCGGCGCACTATAAAAACTTGGGATACCCTCCGGCGAAGGGCAAGTCAAGAAGGGTATGATTCCACCCCCGAACTCCTGAGCAAGGATCACTTCACCCCATCAGTGGAGAGGGATCTCGCACCCTCATCTCCCCCTCCCTATCGCTACTCCCACCATTGCTCTACTGACTTGAGCGTCGGAGGATTTTACCCCAGGGAATCCCCCTCGGCCCTCTGACCCGTTTCCTTATCTTGCAGTTCATTATCTTGGTGATTACCAGCCAGCTCAGGAACCAGCGCGAGATTTCGCCTCTTCCTCTGGCGCTGTCTGTGGGAAACGCACGAAGAGCCAACATGGTGCGGAGGAGCTTAGGGAGGAGGTCCGCCGGCGAGAGGGGTAAGGCCGTGGTAGCAGCAGGGGATGGCCCTTCCAGGGCCTCACAGAACCCTCCCTCCAACGCCAGCTTCCCCGCCGACGGACCACCACCACCCCCCCCCCCCGCGACAGCGGGGCTACCCCCCTACGGTGGCGCCGAAGCCTTCCAGGCCCTCAACGCCAAACTGGATGTCCTCGTGGATCTCATGAAGACCCAGGCGGCCAGGGATGCAAGGTCCCGCGCCCTGTCAGGGAGCCCCCCCTGCAGGAGTACATCCCAGCATACAGCTGGGGGCCGCTTCACCCTCCGCGGCCAGCAGCTCATCCGTAACAGGGTCGGAGGACCCTCGCAAGCTCCGCCTCCGGAGCAAGAGGCCTCCTCCACACCAAGGAAAGGAAGGCAAGGGGCGCAATGGCCCGATCCGGAAGCCAACGCCCCCGGAGACCGCCAAGGCACCCCCCTAGCCTCGCGGCACGACAGCAACCGGAGCTATCCCTCCGGCTGCGAGACTTCGAAAGGCGCTTCGCTGAGCAGAAGCGCGCCCTTCGCGCCCTGCAGAAGGCCTCTTCCCCGGAAGACGAGGAGAAATCCCCGTTCTCTGAGTATATCTTGAAGGCGGAGGTATCTCCCAGAGCCCCCATACCAACCTTCAAGCTCTACGACGGCCAAGGTGACCCGGCCGATCATTACGATAGCTTCGACGCCCTGATGACTCTACACGGAGCATCGGACCCCATCAAGTACCGAGCCTTCGTGACCACTCTGGTCCAGGGCGCTCAAGCATGGTTCCGGGCCCTCGCCCCCAGATCCATCCGAGACTTCAAGCAGTTCGGGCGAGTCTTCAAGGAGAGCTTCACCGGAAGTGCCCCCCCAAGGTCGGTGGTGGGGCTCTTGGCCCTCAAACAGGCGCAAGGGGAAAGGCCCCGGGCTTACGTCCACCGGTTTAAATCGGAAGCCCTCTGAATCCCCCGCCTGGATGTGGCCTCGGCAACAACCGCACTAACCGGGGGTACCTGGGATGAGAATCTCCGCCGCGAACTCGTCCTCCACCCTCCCTCGACCCTTGCCGAGCTAGTGACTCTGGCTCTGCGCCACGCCGAGTGCGAGGAAGTGCTCAGCGCTTGTCGAGACGCAACCGGCTCGGGTCGGGAGGGGGACAAGAAGCGGGGACCCGAGCCAAATCCTGGCTCGGGAAAGAAGCGGGATCGAGATGGAGAGCGCAAGCGGAAGTACGAGCGGTACACCCCATTAACGGCCCCGGTCTATGAAATCTATGAAGACGTCAAAGACTCGGGACTTCTCCATTGGCCCGAGCCGATGAGGTCGAAGAACCGCAAGCGAGACAGACATTGTCTATTCCACGGCGATCATGGGCACTGTGGATGGGGATTTTATTATTTTATTTTAATCATTTATTATTTATTTTATTATTGGCGTGCCAGTCATCGGGGTGACAATTTTATTATGCGCTCGATCTGACTCAATCAGTCGATTGTGAAGTCCGAGTCGGGACCAAAAGTCCGCCATACCATAAAGGCTATGACGTTAATTACGCCCTTCCTAAGAAGGACAATCCTTGATTAAACGCCAAAATAGGAGGCCACTCGGGGCGGTAATAAAAAAGAAAATAACAGTGCGTGATATTGAAGCTCTTGTCATTCTAAGAATGTAATTAGGTAAATGACAGACTTATTAAATCAGTATGACCTCCTCTTATATGGGTCGTGTCGGATAGAAATAGGACACCGTCCACGCAGCGGCGGGGCGGAGCCTGGACAATCATCGGGGACATGTCCCCTTCCATGTTTCTCATCCGGCCAAGGGCCTTACAACGTTTGTATTCCCCGAAGGATCGAGCCAGACGGGAGATGTACGATATATGCTTCCCGGGGCTTGTCGGGGTTAAAGCGTTAATCGATATTTCGGCAGCACCTCCCCATAATCTAGATTATGCCCAAGGGGGAAATAGGCTATCATCCACGGAGTGCCGGGATGAAGGCCGAGAGGAGGAGAGAGGCCAAACCTCCCGACCTATATATATTTGCCATGGGGCAATGTTTGATTTTCCCCTAGGGAAGCAGGCGGAACTCATGCAGTGGCAGAGCCCTCCCGAGCTAAAGGGGTTACTCATAAATCCGATGCGGGACAGTGGAACATAAGGGAGCCTGACTTCCTTTAAATTTATCCCCGGGCCGGGTCTGGTGAATCATGGGCATCCCTGGCTTGGTTTGATCAAGGTGCCAGGGGTTCAATTGGATGGCAGAGGAGGCTCTCGGGGCAGCTTAGGTGTGCATATAAGTTCCCGACGCAAGAACTACCACGCCGGGAAGGGTTCTTCATGCGGCGCTATTCTAGGGGCCGGGAAGCTGGCACAAAGGAAGCTCTCGGCGTGAAGGTCGAGTGGCCAGGGGGTTCCCGGCACGCCCAAGAAATAGGGTTCCCGGCGCCAAGGTGGAGTGGCCAGGGGGTAGGTTCTCGACGCGCAGGGGAGAAGGCCAGGGGATGGGCTTCTCGGCGCGATGGCAAAGAAGCCAAGGGGGGTTCCCGGCGCGCAGGGGAGAAGGCCATGGGATGGGCTTCCCGGCGTGATGGCAAAGCAGCCAGGGGGGTTCCCGGCATGGCCAATATGGAGAGGTTCCCGGCGCGAAGGCAAGAAGGTCAGGGGTGGGGTTCTCGGCGCCAGAAGCCTTGCGCCGAGAACTATTCACCCCTTTTACTGTGCTTGGGGCCGAGATGGGTGAGGGCGCCGGGATGAGTTTCAGAGTTTTACAGCACCCTGTTTTGGGTTTCTTGACGATTCAGGATAAGGTAGGTGGATTCTATGGGATTAAAATGGATCAGGGCATCAAATTTGAACTGGATTAGGTTTAGGCTTTATAGAAACATCAGGATCGACGAGGAATTAGGGAAGACCAAGGTCTAGAGAACCCCTGTCACCAATATTATGCAGAGCCCGGGGACAGATTTGATGTGGTCGTTCATCACCCTAGGAGCCAAGAGATGGCTGTCTCTGGACCCAGAGGTGATTTCGACAATACTAATAGACAGAATATAAGCATCTAGAACTCCGGAGTATCATAAACCTCGGTCATTGTATAGCTTTGCCTTATCCCGGAGGCCAAGGGATGGTCTGTCCCTGGCTCTGGAGTAAGCACGGAAAGCATTTGAAAACCAAGCGAAGTAGCAGATCGATGATCAGACTGGGGAGGGGATGACATGCTACGGAGTCTAAGAGAAGATATAAGGGGATGGCGGTAGAGCTTCGGATAAAAACAACAGCAGGCGGCAACTGCGGCCCGTAGCGTTCATATATTAGAACATTGCAATTACATCCACACATCAGAGGGAGTACATAGAAGAAGATATATGAAGACTATGCCTTATTCTAGCGGTGTGAAAACCGGCTATCATAACGCAGAATACATCAGAAGAGGAAGAAGTAGAAGCAATCGAAATTAGGTGAGTGAACTACAGAAATGGGGAGGGGAGGGCGGAGCATTGACTCCTCTCCCTTCCCGTTGCCCACCTTCAATCAGGCTTCGAACCCTCCTCTCTGCTTTCTCTCTTCTCTCTTTTCTTCTTTGGCCCTTCTGCCTCTTCTTCTCTCGGATCAGATTGCAGGCTCTACTCTCTTCTTTTTTTTGTGGCTCTCTCTTCTTCTTCTCCGCTGTTTTTTTTTTCGAGGGGAAAGGGGGTTTTATATCTCTCCTTGGTATCTTATCGGCAGGCCTGTCCCGGCGCGCCTCAATCGAAGGAAGACTTCCCGGCGCGTGGGACTCCAGCTTCCCGGTACTGCTCTTGGGCTTCGACAAAGGGGATCTCGGTCCACTTTTATAGGCCCATTTAGGGCTTTTTAGACTTCACATATACCTCGGCCTTTATTGGTCCTTCAAATATATCAGAACCCGAGAAGGCCCTTCATTGGTGACACAGTTTCTATTGAGATCATTCATAGATTTTCATCAGTTGGTAGATTGGGGTTTCATCGGCATTGCCATCTGAATGATGACAAAGTCGGACATCATTTCATCGGTATCGTCACTTGAACGGTGACAAGACCGGACATCAGCTTTAGCCTGAAAAGACTTCAGCCAGGTGTATAGTCTGTGGAGACTCTTCTTTTGTTCTGACTTTGCAGAAGCCTTCACAATCTTTATTTGCTGGTTCTGGCTTCATCTTTATCTTTGCTCATATCACATCTGTCAATAAGCCGACATCTGACTTACTCTGACATGTTACCTGTGGATTCTCGGACGAGGCAGTAATACAGCTCTTATTGAGGTGTGATAGGAGGTCTCATCAGTCAGGTGACTGCTACTTCATTAGTGCCGCCGTCTGACTGACAATGGCACCGGACATCAGCTTGGCTGGGAAAGGCTTCAGCCGGGTAGATGGCTGACGAGCTTCATCATTGATCTTTCACTGTTGGTCTGATCTTCTCTTCAATTCTGTTTCAGCCCTTGCTCATTTTCAAGGTGTCAACAAATGCCCCCCACCGCACAGAATAAGCGGCACGGGGTCTGCAGGTGCCTTTCATCATTTGAGGGTATCTTCCTCCCTTTCTCTTTGACATTATTCTTCAGCTTGATCATGTTGCAGTAGCAATACTCTGCACATATACTTCTTTATTTCTATGTTTTCTTTTTTTTTCTAATGAGTTTTCTTTTCTTTTCAGCACTTGGGAGTCTTCTCGGCACGATGTTCATGGTCTTCTCGGCGCGAGGACTAGACTGCTTCTCGATTGAAGGAGGTGGCTTATCTTTATTGGCCGCTTTCCACATTTTACGATGGCCCAGCAGGTATGACCCTTCCTGTCCAATCCTGGCCTCTCTTTTTTTTTTTTGGTTATGCTTTGCATATGTTGACTGTGACTGCCTTTCTTGTCTCGCACAGATAGACCAGACATAAAGCGGCAGGGGCTTTACAGGAAGATTGTTGCTCAAGCTGAGAAGCATGCCTACTTTGAAATTCCCGCAGCGGCACCTACGACCACTCCCTTGCCTCCAGGCAAGAAGAGAAAGGCTTTGGCAGTGAAAGCTGCGGTTGCCAAGGTCAAGAAGGCCAAGGTTATTCAGGTCCAGCAGTCAGCTCCGGTTGCGACGGATGCCGGAACCCCTCTTCCAGACATCCCCTCTTTTGACGAGTTCAGGTCTCAGAGGGAGGCCGCTCAGGAACCTGCCGAGAGTGGCGATAAATAGCTTGTAGATGCAATCTTCATTGTCTTCTTGACTGATCTTTTAAGGCGTCCTTCGAGACTGAGCTTCTCTTTATCTGATACAGCCCCGGAGCAGGTTACAGTGCCTATGGAAAGGGACATGAGGCTGCCTTCTCCTACCCCGGCTGGCGAGGAGGAGGGTAAATGTGCTTTCTCATCTTTTTCTTTATATATCCGTTGTTGTTCCTTTTTTGTTATATCCCTCAGAGTTCCCCTTTTGTTGAGGTGGCAGTCAGGGAGCAGACTGAGGCCATGATAGCAGCGGGAGAGTCGCCTCAGCCACAGGAAAGTGAAAGGACTCAAACAAAATGGAGCCCTATTCTGGCCAGACGCATAATCACCCGGTCTGTATCCCAGCATGCTCTAGAGGCGACCTCACAGCATATAGCTAGAGTGGAGATATCCTCGGGCAGCTCTGAGACCGTCCCTGATAATGATGAGGAAGTGACTTTCAGCGATAGTGAGGAGGAAGCTCTAAAATCAGAAGCCTTTCCCGTATTTGCAAAAGGCCTTCCGCCTTTTCAGCCTCCTAAGCTGCTGATGCTATCTTCTGAGGAAGAATTGCAAGAGGAGTTTGCCGGGCTCGACACCGAGGTTGACATAACCCCTCCGGTTGCTGCTTCAACTACGAAGTTTTCTCCCCTTTTGTCTTATTTCGAGGGTATAGACCCCACTTTAAAGGTAAGCCTCTCTTTTGTGATACAGTGTCTCCTCGGGGCTCTTTATGTACTCCTCTTTTAATGAAAAGGAATATTCGGCTTCATGTGTATCCATCTTTTTTGCTATGTGGTTTCATCACTTTGGGAAGTGGGGTAGTGGCTCTAGCAGTCCCTCCTGTGAATGGCTCGTACTTGGCAGGAGAGCGTCCACCCTTTCATAGAAAGGATGGGGAACTCGCTCCACCACGTGACGGCATCCGGGGGGGGTGCTTAAACCGAACTCTGCTGGTAGTAGCAAACGTCCTTTTTGGCCATATGTGCCGTAAGGGAGACGGTTTGCGGGAATGCTAATGAAGAGGTTTAGAGCATCATCCGAAACGGGCGAATGGTCCATTCCGGGTGGGTTTCAAAGCCAGTCGGGGCAATGTGCCAATCGACCAGTGTATGATTTCATCATCGATATTGGGATCATATCGATGCAAAGAAATCTTATAGGTTTCATCAGAGTAGACGGAAGGTCTAGACTGGGTAGAGGTTATCGCAGGTGGGACATTGAAGGGTGCGTGGTTTTCATCAGGACAGACGTAGGGTCTGAACTGGATAGGATTTCATCATTGATCGGGCGAGGTGCCGGTCGATCAATAGCTAGTTTCATCATCGACATTGGGTTCATATCGATGCAAAGAAAATGTTATAAGTTTCATCAGAATAGACAAAAGGTCTAAACTGGCAGGGTTTTAATTGGACATGGTTTCACCACTGATCGGGCGAGGTGCCAGTCGATCAGTGGTTGATTTCATCGTCGATATGGGGCTTATATCGACGCAAGGAGTTTCATAGGTTTCATCAGTATAGACGTAAGGTCTAAACCGGACAGAGGATTTCATCATTGATCGGGCGAGGTGCCGATCGATCAACGGTGGGACGTATGTAGAGGTGTAGGTCTCATCAGGACAGACGTAAGGTCTATTCCAGCAGGTTTTATCGCGGGTGGGACTTCGCCAAGAAATACGCAGGTTTCATCAGGATAGGTGTAGGGTCTATCCTAGTAGGGTTTCATCGTTGACCGGGCAAGGAGCCGATTGATCAAGGGAAGGTTTAGGAGTTTGATCAGGACAGACGTAAGGTCTGAACTGGCCAGGCTTTATCAGAATGGTGACGGGTTTTATTGTCAGTGGGACATTTGCAAGAGGGTATGCAGATTATATCAGGGTAAACGTAAGGTCGGCCCTGGAAAGGTTTCATCGTTGACCGGGCAAGGAGCCAAACGGTTAACGGAAGGCCATATCAAGGGAAGGAAGTATGGAATTTCTCAGAATTACCACGTTACTGGCCCAGGCGCCCTTTCGGGTTTTCACCGGAGCCAGCCCCCTCTTGCTCTTGCCCACGCGCCCTTTCGGGTTTTCACGTGGCGGGGTACCCGATTTTGCCTGCAGTGCCCTTTTGGGTTTTCACCACAGCTGGGTTTTAGCCATTCTTGCCCTTGTCCAGAATACCTGAACAAGTCTGGCGGGGTATCTCTATTTTTAACCCCATTCTTCATATATATATATTTTTTTTTCTTTCTCTTTTCTTTTGTCATTGTCTTTCCCGGAACTAGAACTTTCATTCTATGGACCATGGGGGCCATATGTTTATTGTGGATACACGATCATCGATGTGGGTGCCAACATCAATGCAAAGGGAAATAGGGTTTCATGATCTATCCAGACGAAAGGTCCGAATTGATTTAGAGGATATAGATAGCAGCTCGGGCACGAGGCCATTTGCTGAAAATGTGAGTTTCATCGTTAATGTGGGGTTTAACATTAACGCAAAGGAATATAGTTTCATGATCTATCCAGACGAAGGGTCTGAATTGATTCAGACAGCTGTGTCATGTTTGTCAGAGCAGACGGAAGGTCTACCCTGGATGGGTTTTAGCATCGATCAGGCAGTCTGCCAACCGATCAGTAGCAGATTTCATCATTGGTATTGGGCTCATACCAATGCAAAGGTTTCATATGTTTCATCAGGATAGACGTAAGGTCTAAACCGGATAGGTTTTATCACCGATCGGGCAGTGCGCCTAGTCGATCAACAACAGATTTCATCATTGGTACCGGGTTCATACCAATGCAAGGATTTCATAGGTTTCATCGGGATAGACGTAAGGTCTAAACCGGGCAGGTTTCATCGTTGATCGGGCAGTGTGCCAGTCGATCAATGGCAGGTTTCATCACGGTGAGACGTAGGATAGGTTTCATCGGGATAGACGTAAGGTCTAAACCGGGCAGGTTTTACCGTGGTGGGTCTTAGACAAAAACAAGTGGAAGTGTTTTATTAGAACAGACGGAAGGTCTATCCCGAGGTGGGCCCCTTTTTTTGCATTGATCAAGGCAATATGCCTTGTGATCAATGGGGTTTCATCATCAGGTGGGACTTTATGATGATCGTCCTTCTCGGAGTTTTATCAGGCAGGGTAAAAAAAAAGGGAATTTTAAATTACCACATTACTGACCCAAACGCCCTTTCGGGTTTTCGCCGGAGCCAGCCCCCTCTTGCTTTTGCCCACGCGCCCTTTCGGGTTTTCACGTGGCGGGGTACCCAATTTTGCCTACGGTGCCCTTTCGGGTTTTCACCACAGCTGGGTTTTGGGCCATTTTTGCACTTCTCCCTACATAGGAGTAAGTCTGGCGGGGTATCTCTATTTTTAACCTCATTTTTTACTTTTTTTTATTCTTTCTCTCTCTTCTTCTTTTTTTTTTAGAGGGTGACAGGTCGGAATGCCATCAGATCAAGATAAGGGTAGCTCGGCTAGGGCGAAGTGCCGCCAGACCAAGAAAGGGGTAGCTCGGCTAGGGCGTAGTGTCATTAGACCGAGAAAAGGGTAGCTCGGCTAGGGCAGAGTGCCACTAGATGAAGAAAGGGGTAGTTTGGCTAGGGCGGAGTACCGCTACACCAAGAAAGGGTAGCTCGGCTAGGGCGGAGTGCCGCTAGACCAAGAAAGGGGTAGCTTGGCTAGGGCAGAGTGCTGCTAGACCAAGAAAGGGGTAGCTTGGTTAGGACGGAATGTCGCTAAACCAAGAAAGGGTAGCTTGGCTAGGGCAGAGTGCCGCTAGACCAAGAAAGGGGTAGCTTGGCTAGGGTAGAGTGCCGCTAGACCAAGAAAGGGGTAGCTCGGCTAGGGCGGAGTGCCACTGGACCAAGAAAGGGGTAGCTTGGCTAGGGCGGAGTGCCGCTAGACGAAGAAAAGGGTAGCTCGGCTAGGGCGGAATGCCGCTAAACCAAGAAAGGGGTAGCTTGGCTAGGGCAGAGTGCCACTAGACCAAGAAAAGGGTAGCTTTGCCTGATCACTCGGGGAATGCCGGTTGTGCTGCATGATACAGCTTTAGATGTCTTCCGTTGAGTGGCGAGAATTGAATTTCCCCTCGATGGTTGACAACCACGTAGGCTCCTCCTTCGTAGACCCTCTGTATCACATAAGGACCTTCCCAATTAGCATTCAGCTTCCCTTTTGGGTTGGACGCCATGACTTCTCTTTTCTTGACCATGACGAGATCACATTTCTTGAATTCTCGTCCTCTTACGAGTTTGTTAAATGCATTAGCCATGCGGGCCTGATACATTTGGATATTCTTCTGAGCTTGGAGGCGCTTCCCTTCCAATTCAGCCAATTCTTCTAATCTTCTTTCTGCATTGGTCTGTTCGCCACGGGCCAGGTCATATTGGACTGCCACTCTGAGTGACGGGACTTCCAGCTCTAGCGGAACCACTGCCTCTGAGCCGTATACCAGTGAGTATGGTGAGCACCCTGTAGGTGTCTTGAAGATGGTGCGGTATGCCCACAGAGCTTCATACATTTTTTCTTCCCAGTCCTTTTTATTGGAACTGACGACCTTGGCCAGCAGGGTGCAGAGAGTCTTGTTAAAAGCTTCCGCTAACCCGTTTGCCTGTGGATTGTAAGGGGTGGAAGTCCTCCACTCGATTTTATATTTCTCAGCAAGCCGATAGATCTTCTGATTTCTGAAATGGCTTCCGTTATCAGATATTATTCGGCTGGGGATTCCGAACCGGAAGATAATATTCTACTTGATGAATCTAGCGACCAGCTCACCAGTCACTTCTCTTAATGCCACAGCCTCCGCCCATCGGGAGAAGTAATCTGTTATGGCCAGTATGTACTTATGTCCGGCCGAGGAAGTCGACAGTGGCCCGACTACATCAGTTCCCCATTATGCAAATGGCCAGCTGGGAACTGTAGGGTGCAGAGTCATAGGAGGCCTTCTAGGCACAGTAGCATGCTCTTGACATTTTTGGCATGACTTTGCGAATTTGCAGCAGTCTTCAAACATGGTGGGCCAATAGTAGCCCAGCTTCTTGATTTCTATCTTCATCTTGGGGCCAGCCTGGTGGGCACCCGCAGTTTCGGCATGTACTTCTTTCATTGCTTGCCAAGCTTCCTCAGTGGATAGGCAGCGGAGTAGAATCTTCTTGCATGCATCTGCCATTATTCGGAACAAAGTTCCATTCCTGAATTCATAAGAATCTTTAATTCTCAGAAGTTTTATCTTTTCTTCACTTTTCTGCGGCAGCTGTTGGTGTAGAAACCACTGCAGCAGGTGCTGTCTCCAATCAGACGCATGTACCGTGCTGATAGCAGCCACTTCGTCTTCTTCGGGGCACCCTCCTAGCATACTGGGGACCTGCCGCCGGTTCATAACAACAATGTTCAATGTCTCATTTGGTGGGACTGCTAGTGAGCTGGCCAGCTTTGCCAGTGCATTAGCTTGGGCATTATGCCCCCGGCCCACATGCTTGAGCTCAATATGATAGAATTTCGCGATAAGGCGCACAGCTTTCTGGTGGTAGGGATTCAATTCTGGCTTCCGCACTTCGAACTCCCCTTGGATTTGTTTTATGATCAACATCGAATCCCCAAATACCTGAAGCATTTGGATACCCATGTTGAGGCTGATATGCAGATCGATTATTAGAGCTTCGTACTCAGCTTCATTATTGGTGCAGGGCTTGTTTATAGAACAGGAAGTATCCACGACCTCCCCTTCTGGTGATTTCAGCACAATACCGGCCCCGGCCCGTATTCTGGTATTTCCATCGGAATCTGTCTCTGTTCTAGATGCTCCATCAAAGAATAGTTGCCACATAACTGGCCGAGCCTGGCAAGCTTCGAGTGTCTCATCATCGGGCAACTCAGTCCCTAGCATGTCATTTTCTGGCACAGGATGCTCTGCGAAGAAATCAGCCACAGCCTGTCCTTTTATCACCCTCTGGGGTGTGTAGGTAATATCAAATTCCATCAGGATCACTGCCCACTTGCCCAACCAGCCTTTCAGTACTGGCTGAGTCAATATGTATTTGAGCAGATCAGCTGCAGATATCAACCTGATTTCATGTGACAACATATAGTGTCGGAACTTTTTGGCAGCAAAGACTAGTGCCAAGCATGTCCTTTCTATGTAACTGTAGCCTTCTTCAGTTCTAATCAGCCTCCTACTCAAGTAGTACAAGGCTTGTTCTTTGCCTTCTTCATTTATCTGTGCCAGCATTGCCCCCAGGGAACAGTGTGTGGCCGCGATATACAGTATCAAGGGCCTGCCCTTAATTGGTGCCCCCAGCACTGGAGGGGTCTTGAGATATTCTTTCAGCTTCTCAAAGGCTTCCTGACATCCATCGTCCCAGAGGAACGGTACATCTTTCATCATGAGCTTGTGAAAGGGGTGGCATCTTCCCGACAGATTCGATATAAATCGTCGAATATAGGCCAACCGCCCTTGCAGAGATCTTAGCTCAGGCAGACTCCTTGGTGGAGGGAGCTCATGGATAGCCTTAATCTTGGATGGGTCGATTTCAACGCCCCTGTGCCGGACAATAAACCCGAGGAATTTTTCACTGGACACGCCGAAGGCACATTTCATAGGATTCATCTTGAGTTCATATTTGCGCAGCCTCTGGAATACTATCCTCAGGTCTTGCAGATGGTCTTCTCTTCTGCTAGTTTTTACTACCAGATCATTAATGTAGCACTCTACTTTCTTGAAGAGCAAATCATCAAAGATCTTGGTCATAGCTCTTTGGTAGGTAGCGCCGGCATTCTTGAGGCCAAACGGCATCCTTTTGTAGTGGAATATCCCTTTCGGAGTGCGGAATGCAGTGTGCACTCTGTCTTCTTCAGCAATCCAGATCTGGTTATATCCGGATGACCCGTCCATGAATGACAGGGCTTCATGACCAGTAGTCGCATCGATCATCACTTCAGTGATTGGCGCTGGGAAATCATCTTTCGGGCAGGCCTTATTAAGGTCCCGGAAATCAACACATATTCTGATCTACCCATTTTTCTTCTTTACATGCACTATATTGGCTAGCCATGTAGTATACTGATTTTCTTCAACAAAGCCTACATCAATCCGCTTGTCGACCTCTTTATTAATTTGATTTATCAATTCAGGGCGCATTCTCCTGGGCGGCTACTTTACAGGGTTAGCTTCTGGGTTTATTGCCAACCGATGCTGTGCCACATCAGAACTCAGTCCCGGCATTTCATCATATGTCCATGCAAAGCAGTCTCGGAATTCCTTCAAGAACTGTATATACTGTTCCCTGGCAGTTGGCTCCAGCAGTGCACTGAGGAATGTCGTCCTTGGCTCATCTGCGGTCCCCAGATTTATTTCCACAAGCTCATCGACGGTGGCCTGACCTCCATCTTCGACCTCGGGCGGGGCTTCTTGCAAGTCAATGAAGCCTCCCGGGATATAATTTTCTTCAGTTTCATGATTCTCTGTTTCATCATACTGGTCATCAGCGGGTGCTGGCTCATCATATACGGCCAATATTGTTGTATTCTGTTCAGTCTGCCCCGAGGACGTGACTGGATCAGCAGGAAACTCAAAAATGGAGTCTTCCGCCCTTAGAGGCTCTTCTGAGGTAGGCTTTGCCGAGGGATCATCATTCTGTAGGGCCCGGACTTCTTCCAGGATGCGCTCAAACTCCAGGCATTCCCTCAGCTCTTTGGCTATTTGGTCTTCATCCGGGGTTCCCGTATCAAACTTTACTTCAGCATGGAACAGATCCTCTTTGCAAGGTAGGTCTTCCCAGCACCAATCTTTCTTTGTTTCATCAGATGTCCCCGTCTCCGGCTGACTGTCTGGGGCTTCATTGTTCATTACGGATTGATAAATGATTTCTTCATCTTCTGAGGGGTACTTGTCATATCCCACCTCGGAGGGTCTTCATGCTGGTAGGAGACAGAGATGACGTCCACCTCAGCTTCATAGTATTCTTGAAGGGTATAACCCAATCCCGGGTGCTGAGTGATCTTCCTCAATTCTTTATTATCCCGGGGCGGATCCCATAGCTCCTGCAATGCCTTCTTTTGGGCAACAGGTTGTAGTGATGGCATCTGCATCTTAGAGAACATCTGCGAAACCCGTTGGGTAGTATAGTCCAAGCCCGTGATCGGCACCATCCGGTTTGCAGATTCTTCAGGGACCATGCAGTCTTGATCATCGTCTTCGACTGACTCCCCGGTGTAGAATATGATAGGAGGTTCGCAGAAGTGAGGGACTTCCATGGTCTTTAATGGTAGCACCGTCTGGTATTCTATGCTGGCAATGGGCTTGACTAAACCCTGCGGAACCCCCACCTGTATGTACTTTTCTTTCATTTCTTCGCCAGTATCATCCGGGTGGATGCTAGGAGGGGTGATCCGAGCAAAATCACCAACATAAGAAATGTGAGATACTTCATGTTTCTTAATATAGCCCCTTGGTGGTGGTGGAGACCAATTTCTTGCCTTCGTCACCAGCTTCTTCTGGTTGACCCCAGCCTCTTTCTCTTCACCCTTTTGCGACACCTCCGTGTAGTAGGATGCATCGAGCATATGGCACTCGAATACTTCGAAGGGATGCAGATCCGCAAACACCCTTTCTTCTTTTCCTTTGTGGCAGTATTTAATGCATTGATGTAGCGTGGACGGCACTATCTGATATTCATGCAGCCACGGTCTCCCCAGCAGGGCCTTATATGTGGTGTTGGAGTCGATTACATAGAATCGTACCACGGTAGTGAGATCCCCCAATGTGAGGTTAAAATCAGCCACCCCAAGGGGCGTCTCACATTTCTGGTTGAATCCCGCAATTTTCATGTCTCTGACCTTGGTAAGCTACAGATCAAAGTAATATTTTTGGTAGATGCGGTATGGGAGAATGTTCACGGCAGCCCCGGGATCTATCAGTATCCTGCTCAGTGGCTGACAGTTCAGGGAGCCCCTCATATACAGCGGTCTGTTATGGCCAGAATTCGGAATCAGCATGTCGTCCTCTGTGAATGTGACTGACGGCCCAGAATTCACTTCTGTCAAGAGTGCCTCATACTGTGCCGGTGACTATAGGGCATCAACAATCGCTTGGTGAGCTTCTTCACTCAGAGAGAGAATCTCCCATATGGAGAATCTGGTAGGGAGTTTCTTTAGCATTTTCATGATCCGACTGCCCACCCGGACATTAGAAAGTCTCATTTCTTCCGCCCATCGGGGTTTTGGAGGTTCATGTGGTGCCCGTGGCCTCTGCTGCCCAGTGCCGGTTTCATCCTCTGGACTGATTTCTTGGGGGGCTTCTTCTATAGCAACGGCCCCTGGTGCCGTCGGAGAGTTATCCTCTTCTTTCTCATTCTACTTGTAGGCTACAGATGTCGATTGCTGAGGTCTCTTGCCTTTATCTGGCCCAGCCTGTATCGACTGCCTATTTTCCAGACTGGACAGAAATTCCAGAAATGTTGGAGTTTGACCTCCCTTCTTCTCTTCTTGGTATAAGCTAACAGGGGGAGGAATCTGAACACCCCGCACCTCTGGTTCAGGAATCTGGTAAGGTTGTTCCCCTCTGAACATAATGTTATGATTGGCTGGTGGTGGGCGCCCCCACCTTCTTCCGGAGCGTGTTGCATGTGCTGAGGTTGAGGCCTCGACATGGTTGGCTTCTAGCGAGGCATTTGATGTTTCATCCTTATCGTTCTCCTCGGGCGAGGTAAAGAGTGCTGACAGGGTGTTGCATTGTACTGTCACGACTCCCTTTTCCTTTTTGCATTTAGACCATCTCTTCTTTTTCTGGGAATTTGGCTTCTTTGGTTCTTGCCCCCAGAAAGGCTCAGCCTCATCTTTTCCCTGTTCTGCCCCCGGTTGCTCTTTAATTTTCAATTCTTCGAGCTGTTCCTAGAGTATACAGTCTTTCACCAGCAGGTGTCCGGGATTTTTCTGTTCATATTCATCGAGCCCATTAATATACTGCTGTAAACGCCTGGCTGCAGGACTTACTTCCTTATGTGCAGGTAGGGGGACTTGTCTTCTCCGGTTATGAGTGGGGATCCGGATGACTGGCCCTGTTTCAACCGTGTGCCATATTGGCTTTACTGGAGGTGGTTCGGGCCTTGGTGTGACACCACGGATAACTGCTCCACTGATACTGGCTGCGGGAGTTTTCTTCCTATTCTTTATTGGCTTTATCTGCCACCCTTCTTGATCCTTCAGTGGGGTGAGGAAGCAAGCTTCATAAGTATGCCTGGTGCATTCCTCGACGGCTTCCTTAGGTAGCTGTTGGTAGATTGAAATCATATTGGCGGCCATTTTTAATGCCGGAGGCTCATGTGGACGAGGTGGCTCTACCTGGTAATCTCCCAGCTGTAGCTCACCCTTTTTGACCATGCCCTCCATAATATCTTTGAAGACGTAGCAATCTTCAATTGCGTGCCCCAGCGCACGGTGATATGGACAGAACAGTGGATCAGCTTTCTTTGCCGCGTCATCGGGTCTCTTTGGCTCAGGCAATGTTACCTTGTTGAACTTGTATGCCCAGTTGAATAGTGCGGCTGTCTTATCTTTCGGGAAAGAATATGGCTTTCTCATTTTATTTCTTAGAGAGACCTTATCTTTTCTTTCTGCTGTCTCTGCTGGCGGGGGAGCTTCATCTGCCCCCTTCTTCCCTTTCTATTGCTCGAAGGTTTTGAAATCGACGGTGTTAGCCTCAGAGTGTGATGGTCGTCGATCATTAGATTTCCCTTTCGGCACAGTTGGAGCATTGGCCTTCGGACGCTTGGACAGGAACGTCTCGACCTCTGCCACTATATTATTCAGCCGGTCAAATGTTCTGACATCTGCACCAATCATCTTTTCCAGTACCTCTCTCTTGAGGCTCTGCTTACATATTTGCACTGCATCTTCTTGATGAGGAGGTCTTTTGCATCTCATAGCTAAGTTCCTCCACCTTTTGATGTAGTTGAGTGCTGTTTCATCTTGCTTTTGCCTGGTTGCATATAGTTCTGCTATTGTAATTTCTCTTTCTGTGACGTGAAATCTTTCGCAGAACTTTCTTTGCATATCAGGCCAATCGGCCACTGACCCAGCCGGTAGGCTTGAATACCATTCAAAGGCTATCCCGGTGAGGGATGAGCCGAAGAATTTAAGCAGATAAGCTTCATCAGCTGCCAAGTCACCCATAATGGTGGTATAGTAAGCTATGCGCTCCCTGGGAGAGCCCTGGCCATTAAATTTTTCAAACTTCGCCAGCTTACTGACGCCTGGCGGTAGTCTCTTAGCAGCATACTGGGGAGGATACGGTACCTTGTACACATTGTAGGTACCAGCATCATCACCAGTCTTCTCAGATAGCTTCATTTCCACAATCTTTTCAATCATCAACTTGTGGGCTATGGCTGGATCTATGTTTTCCGGGAAGAAGTGAGCTTGTTGCTGACTGTAAGGAGTTATCATCACCGTTGCGTGGAAGGTGGGCACGGTGGGCTGTGTCTGAGACACAGAGGGCTGAGCTGCTATTTGCTGTAGAACAGGTTGGCTCGTTGCTTTACCCTTATCGACCGGGAGAGGATTAGCTGGGATAGCCATTTCTGTTGAGCTGGAGGTCTGCCCCACAGGCTTGACTTGCTTGGAGACCGGTGTAGCTTCATGCCTCTCATTTAGCTGTCTTCTGAGAGCATTGATCTCTTGTTGATATCTTCTAAACATCATCTGGATCATGGGATCTATGGTTGACGGGATCTGTATCTCTTCTGAAGTCCCTTCAACATCATCGACGAAGGGATTATCTTCATCTTCTGCTGTCACCACATTAACTGTCATAGTGGTGATCTTGCGGACTTCATCATCAGTCTTTATTTTTTCTTTGGCCGCCTGACTTCTCCTTGTGACGGGGCCTGGTCTGGTTGCTAGTCTGAGCAGTTCATCTGGCTGTGTCGGTAACATATCCTGCCCTTTGACAAGCCCGGCAATATTGCAGGCAAAGATCTGCATCTTTTCCCTCTACCTGTAGACTTTCCTTTTTACCTGGTTGGGATATTTGAGCCGGTCAAAGACCGATATTCTTTCTTCAGCTTCTTGCCTGTGCAGGTCTTCTATCCCATACCCGGTTCTGTGGCCTTCTTCATAATCATTGGAATCGGAGGAGGAGACTCTGATCATTGCTTCTTGAAAGGCTTCTTCTTCTTCATCTATGGTGCCTAAAGCACGAGATAGTCTTCGCTGCCCGAGGGAAGAATTCCCCAGGTAGTGAAAGTAGTCTTGAACCACTTGTTTCATCTCCTCTTGGTTGTGTCTTTGTAGCTCTGGTCGGGGCATCAGTCTTTCCTGGCCCTTCTGCTGATAAGCCAGTCTTGCCACCTGAGCAGTCAGATGCTCGGCCTTGGAGTATTTAAATATATCGGCCTGTCTGGCACAGGCTCTCGGTCTTCTTGGAGTGACAGTAGTGACTGGTTCACTTACTCTCATTTTCCATTCCTTCTTAAGTCTTCTGCCACCATCATGGCGGCGGTTGGCAGCAACGGCACAGTTCTTCCTTGCCCATCTTTTGCCCTCTGGCATGGGGTGGGTGACCATGCGGTCTTCTTTTTTCTCATATCTTCTGCCCCTCATCCTGGGGCGAGTAGCAGTCATATTTTTCCTTCATTCTCTTTCTCATCTCTCCTACCCCGAGTCCTGGGGTGAACATCAACAGCATCTCTTTCGTCTTTTCTTTCTCCTCTTCTGCTCCCTGCTCTGAAGCGGGCAACAGCAGCATCAGAAATTTTCTCTTCATCTTGAGCTGGGGCCCAGCTCTGGATTTTCTTTGGCCGCCAGATCTGCCTGAATCTGGGTAGCTTTGGTGCCAGTGGCCTTCTATTTCCATGTTCCATGTCGGCCCTCCCAGCAGCCAGTACTCGGAACCTATAGGTGGTAGGTACCATTGGGACGATCACATCTGGCTTGACCTCCCTTGGGAAACCATTGAGGTTCGCCCGGATATCTCTAATCAGCATCGTCTTCCCCGAGTTGGACATCCGACGACCCGCAGCAATAGATCGGGTTCTCCGGTCGGATCTTCTTCCTTTTCCGGTAGCAGCAGAGGGTGCGCTTCGCCTTGCCTCGTGATGCACAAAGCAAGATACGACCCCAGGAATATCCTTCCTCACCGGGTTCTTCTTGGGACCGGTAGCTTGCGGCGACGTCTCGACAACAGCTTTTGGCGCCTGGTTGTCAATCTCGAGCAGATCAGTGAAAATGAGGCCCAGGCAATTGGGCATTCCGACAGTAGGCGGCATCGATCCGAATGAAAGAGGTACCGCCAGGTAGCCTTCTCGAACATGTGCCTCCACCGCTTGCTGGCCAAAGCACACGGACATGATTCCAGCCGTCATCCTAGCTTCCCCAAAATGGAGAAAGCACACATAATCAGAAATTTGAGGGGGGGCCCATCGGGCCTCCTATTTTGGCGTAGAGATGAAGGGAGACTCGGTCCCACCGGGCGTGCCAGACTTGTGGACGCGGATTTTATTATTTTATTTTAATCGTTTATTATTTATTTTATTATTGGCGTGCCAGTCACCGGGGTGACAATTTTATTATGCGCTCGATCTGACTCAATCAGTCGATTGTGAAGTCCGAGTCGGGACCAAAAGTCCGCCATACCATAAAGGCTATGACGTTAATTACGCCCTTCCTAAGAAGGACAACCCTTGATTAAACGCCAAAATAGGAGGCCACTCGGGGCGGTAATAAAAAAGAAAATAACAGTGTGTGATATTGAAGCTCTTGTCATTCTAAGAATGTAATTAGGTAAATGACAGACTTATAAAATCAGCATGACCTCCTCTTATATGGGTCGTGCCGGATAGAAATAGGACACCGTCCACGCAGCGGCAGGGCGGAGCCTGGACAATCATCGGGGACATGTCCCCTTCCACGTTTCTCATCCGGCCAAGGGCCTTACAGCGTTTGTATTCCCCGAAGGATCGAGCCAGACGGGAGATGTACGATATACGCTTCCCGGGGCTTGTCGGGGTTAAAGCGTTAATCGATATTTCGGCAGCACCTCCCCATAATCTGGATTATGCCCAAGGGGGAAATAGGCTATCATCCACGGAGTGCCGGGATGAAAGCCGAGAGGAGGAGAGAGCCCAAACCTCCCGACCTATATATATTTGCCATGGGGCAATGTTTGATTTTCCCCTAGGGAAGCCGGAGGAACTCATGCAGTGGCAGAGCCCTCCCGAGCTAAAGGGGTTACTCATAAATCTGATGCGGGACAGTGGAACATAAGGGAGCCTGACTTCCTTTAAATTTATCCCCGGGCCGGGTCTGGTGAATCATGGGCATCCCTGGCTTGGTTTGATCAAGGTGCCAGGGGTTCAATTGGATGGCAGAGGAGGCTCTCGGGGTAGCTTAGGTGTGCATATAAGTTCTCGGCGCAAGAACTACCACGCCGGGAAGGGTTCTTCATGCAGCGCTATTCTAGGGGCAGGGAAGCTGGCACAAAGGAAGCTCTCGGCGTGAAGGTCGAGTGGCCAGGGGGTTCCCGGCGCGCCCAAGAAATAGGGTTCCCGACGCCAAGGTGGAGTGGCCAGGGGGTAGGTTCTCGGCGCGCAGGGGAGAAGGCCAGGGGATGGGCTTCTCGGCGCGATGGCAAAGAAGCCAAGGGGGGTTCCCGGCGCGCAGGGGAGAAGGCCATGGGATGGGCTTCCCGGCGTGATGGCAAAGTAGCCAGGGGGGTTCCCGGCGCGGCCAATATGGAGAGGTTCCCGGCGCGAAGGCAAGAAGGCCAGGGGTTCCTGGCGCGAAGGCAAGAAGGTCAGGGGTGGGGTTCTCGGCGCCAGAAGCCTTGCGCCGAGAACTATTCACCCCTTTTACTGTGCATGGGGCCGAGATGGGTGAGGGCGCCGGGATGAGTTTCAGAGTTTTACGGCACCCTGTTTTGGGTTTCTTGACGATTCAGGATAAGGTAGGTGGATTATGTGGGATTAAAATGGATCAGGGCATCAAATTTGAACTGGATTAGGTTTGGGCTTTATAGAAACATCAGGATCGAGGAGGAATTAGGGAAGACCAAGGTCTAGAGAACCCCTGTCACCAATATTATGCAGAGCCCGGGTACAGATTTGATGTGGTCGTTCATCACCCTAGGAGCCAAGAGATGGCTGTCTCTGGACCCAGAGGTGATTTCGACAATGCTAATAGACAGAATATAAGCATCTAGAACTCCGGAGTATCATAAACCTCGGTCATTGTATAGCTTTGCCTTATCCCGGAGGCCAAGGGATGGTCTGTCCCTGGCTCTGGAGTAAGCACGGAAAGCATTTGAAAACCAAGCGAAGCAGCAGACCGATGATCAGACTGGGGAGGGGATGACATGATACGGAGTCTAAGAGAAGATATAAGGGGATGGCGGCAGAGCTTCGGATAAAAACAACAGCAGGCGGCAACTGCGACCCGTAGCGTTCATATATTAGAACATTGCAATTACATCCGCACATCAGAGGGAGTACATAGAAGAAGATATAAGAAGACTATACCTTATTCTAGCGGTGTGAAAACCGGCTATCATAACGCAGAATACATCAGAAGAGGAAGAAGTAGAAGCAATTGAAATTAGGCGAGTGAACTACAGAAATGGGGAAGGGAGGGCGGAGCATTGACTCCTCTCCCTCCCCGTTGCCCACCTTCAATCAGGCTTCGAACCCTCCTCTCTGCTTTCTCTCTTCTCTCTTTTCTTCTTTGGCCCTTCTGCCTCTTCTTCTCTCGGATCAGATTGCAGGCTCTACTCTCTTCTTTTTTTTTTGTGGCTCTCTCTTCTTCTTCTCCGCTATTTTATTTTTTCGAGGGGAAAGGGGGTTTTATATCTCTCCTTGGTATCTTATCGGCAGGCCTGTCCCGGCGCGCCTCAATCGAAGGAAGACTTCTCGGCGCGTGGGACTCCAGCTTCCCGGCGCCGCTCTTGGGCTTCGACAAAGGGGATCCCGGCGCCACTTTTATAGGCCCATTTAGGGCTTTTTAGACTTCACATATACCTCGGCCTTTATTGGTCCTTCAAATATATCAGAACCCGAGAAGGCCCTCCATTGGTGACACAGTTTCTATTGAGATCATTCATAGATTTTCATCAGTTGGTAGACTGGGGTTTCATCGGCATTGCCATCTGAATGATGACAAAGTCGGACATCATTTCATTGGTATCGTCACCTGAATGGTGACAAGACCGGACATCAGCTTTAGCCTGAAAAGACTTCAGCCAGGTGTATAGTCTGTGGAGACTCTTCTTTTGTTCTGACTTTGCAGAAGCCTTCACAATCTTTATTTGCTGGTTCTGGATTCATCTTTATCTTTGCTCATATCACATCTGTCAATAAGCCGACATCTGACTTACTCTGACATGTTACCTGTGGATTCTCGGACGAGGCAGTAATACAGCTCTTATTGAGGTGTGATAGGAGGTCTCATCAGTCAGGTGACTGCTACTTCATTAGTGCCGCCGTCTGACTGACAATAGCACCGGACATCAGCTTGGCCGGGAAAGGCTTCAGTGGGGTAGATGGTTGACGAGCTTCATCATTGATCTTTCACTGTTGGTCTGATCTTCTCTTCAATTCTGTTTCAGCCCTTGCTCATTTTCAAGGTGTCAACAGGCACCACACCGGTGATTGCCACCAGCTCCAAGACGAGATCGAGCGCCTCGTCCGCCTGGGGCATCTGGCTCAGTTCACTGCCGAGCGCAGAGAAGATCAAGGCGCCGTAGAGGAGATTGACAACGCCCCCCGAGGGGTCCACATCAACGTCATCTCTGGAGGAATAGCATCAGGAGGTGACAGCAGCCGTGGAAGGAAGCGTCATGCTGAGCGGGCGAGCCGAGCCCCAGAGCCACCCAAGGCCCCGCCCCAGGACATAGTCTTCTCCAATCAAGACCTGGAAGGGCTGAGCACCCCGCACGATGACGCCCTCGTAATCTCGACCACTATAAACCATTGTAACGTAGATCGGATTCTTGTGGACAATGGAAGTGCCCCTGATGTGTTGTCTTATGACTATTTCCTCAAAATGGGAGAGAGTCCATCCAAACTCCGCCCGATCCGGACACCCCTCTGTGGGTTCAATGGCCTGGCCACTCTCCCCGAGGGAGCCCTGAGCCTGCCGGTTACCCTCGGCACCCCACCCAAAACCGTTACGGTCATGGTAGACTTCATGGTGATCAAAGGGATGATAGCGTACAACGCCATTTTCGGCCGGGGAATCCTCAGCCGGATCAAGGCAGTACCATCTACCTATCACCAGAAAATGAAGTTCCCCATCAAGAACGGGGTAGGGGAAATCTGAGGTAACCAGGCCACGGCCCGAAGGTGCTACAATATCTCGGTGGAAGCCACGCGGCCGGACGGGAATAATAAGGGCCCCCGGGAAGTCGAGGAGAAGTCCGCAGCTACTAAGCCAGGAGGCGAGTTGCTGACGATCTTCCTAAACGAAGACCCGACCCTAGGAGTAAGGATCGGAGCCGACCTACCACTCGAGGAACAGCAGCAATATAAGAATTTTCTTTCTGAGTACATCCGAGTATTCGCTTGGTCTGACGATCAGCTCCCTGGGATACCTAAGGAGACCATGCTACACCGACTCAACCTCAACCCCACCGTGAAGCCCGTGCAGCAGCGCCGAAGGAAGCACGCACCAGAGAAACAGATGATCATCAAGGCGCAGGTCACCAAGGGGCAAGAGACTGGTCTTTTTAGACCGGTCCTGTACCCGACATGGCTAGCCAATGTCGTCCTGGTACCAAAGGCTTCTGGCGAGTGGCGGATGTGCGTGGACTTCACCGACTTGAATAAGGCGACCCCTAAAGACTGCTATCCCTTGCCCAGCATCGACCAACTGGTCGACTCGACATCGGGCAACGAGATGCTCAGCTTCTTGGACGCCTATTCGGGTTACCATCAGATCAGGATGAACCATGGAGACATCGAGAAGACCGCCTTCATCACCGACTACGGCGTGTACTGCTATACCCGGATGCCTTTCGGGTTAAAGAACGCCGGAGCCACATACCAAAGACTGGTCAACCACATGTTTGAGGAACAGCTAGGTCAGAACGTCGAAGCCTACATTGACGACATGCTCGTCAAGACCCCCAAGGCACAGGACCACTTCACCGACCTCGCCGAAGCCTTCGGCGTCCTCCTGAAGTACAATATGAAGCTTAATCCTGCCAATTGCGCCTTCGAAGTAAGATCTAGGAAGTTCCTGGGTTTCCTGGTCACTCAGCGTGGGATCGAAGCTAACCCTGACAAGGTCCAGGCCATCCTGGACATGCGCCCGCCCGCCTGCATCAAGGACGTCTAGCGTCTGACAGGGCGTATTGCCGCTCTCAGCCGTTTCCTATCCCGTGCGACCGAACGATGCTTGCCCTTTTTTAAACTGTTGAAGGGGCCCAAGTGGGCATCTGCTACGTTCACATGGGATGAGGAATGCCAGAAAGCGTTCGCTGAGCTTAAGGAGTTCCTGGCTTCGCCCCCGGTGCTCTCCAAGCCCGTGCCAGGCGAAGCTTTGCTACTCTATCTCTCGGCGACATCATCAACGGTCAGCTCGGTCTTGGTCAGAAATGACTCGGGAATCGAAAGGCCAGTCTACTATACCAGCAAAGTGCTTAGCGAGGCCGAGAGGAGGTACCCCGCAACCGAGAAGCTCGTGCTAGCGCTGGTTACCTCGTCGAAACGCCTCCGACCCTACTTCCAGGGCACCCCATCACCGTGCTAACCGGCGAGCCGTTGAAGAAGATCTTGGCCCACCCCGAGGCCTCGGGGCGACTCGTCAAGTGGGCCCTTATGCTTGGGGCCTACGACATCTCGTATCGCCCGCGCGCAGCTATAAAAGGTCAAGCGCTCGCCGATTTCATCACCGAGAGCACTATCCCGACCGAAGGGAGGTTACTGACCATGCCCGGGCCAACCTGGGAACTCTACGTCGACGGTTCTTCCAACTCGATCGGTAGCGGTGTTGGGATCCTCCTAAGATCCCCCGAAGGAGTGGAGCTGCAGTACGCCTTGAAATTCAACTTCCAGGCGTCCAACAACACTTCCGAGTACGAGGCCCTTATATCGGGAGCACGTATGGCCCGACGGCTGGGGGCTGAGCGAGTCAGGATCCACACCGACTCTCAGCTGGTCGCGAGCCAGGTCGACGGCGAGTACGAAGCTCGAGAGGCACCCATGATCAAATACCTCCAACTGGTCAGGAGCTTGGCCCAACGATTCGAGGGATTCGAGGTAGTCCGAATAGCCCGGGAAGAAAACTCCCGAGCAGATGCCCCCTCTCGATTGGCCTCCTCCCTAAACCCAGAAGGTACCCGATCGGTCCTCCTCGAAGAGCTAGAGCGCCCGAGCATCGACTCAGAGCTCCTCGTTGTTGACTCGGCCGTCCCGAGCGACTGGCGCACCCCCTACCTGTCTTGGCTTTGAGACTCCCAAGAGCCCTCCGACCCTCGGGAAGCACGCCGAATGAAGTACCAAGCCCGGCGCTTCGTCATCCTGGACGACACACTCTACCGAAGGTCCTTCGCCGGCCCTCTCCTGAAGTGCCTCGGCCCCGACGACGCCAGCGAGCCATTCGAGAGGTTCCTGAAGGCCTGTGCGGAGCGCACTCAGGGGCAAGGTCACTGGCCAGAATCCTGTTACGACAGGGGTACTGGTGGCCCACCCTGCAGCGTGACTGCTCGGCCTATGCTCAACAGTGCGATCGATGCCAGCGGTGCGACCACTTGGTCCATCGGCCGACCACAGAACTCGTCACCCTCGCCGAGCCTTATCCCTTCGCTCGGTGGGGGATCGACATTCTCGGACCATTCCCCATGGCTCAGTCCCAGAAAAAGTTCATCGTAGTCGCCATCAACTAATTCACTAAATGGATCGAGGCCGAAGCCACTACAAGGATCACCGAGATAGTAGTCTGGAGTTTTGTCTGAAAATCGATCATTTGTCGCTTCAGCATCCCCCGAGTGATAGTGAGCGATAACGGTCGGTAATTCGATTCTCGATATTTTTGAGACAGATGCGCCAACCTAGACATCCGCAACCACTTCACTTCGGTCACCCACCCTCAGGCCAACGGGCTGGTCGAAAATGCCAACAAGACTATCTTGAAAGGCATAAAGACCAGACTCGGCAAAGCCAAGGGAAGTTGGCTCGAGGAATTGCCTAGCATACTATGGTCACACCGAACGACTCCCAGGACAGCAACCAGTGAAAGCCCCTTTCAGTTGGTGTACGGCACCGAGGCCGTCATTCCATTGGAGATCGCCAACCCGTCTCTCCGAGTCATCCGCTACTCGACCGAGGAAAACAACCAAAAGTTACTCGAGAATCTCGACCTAGCAGATGAACTCCGGGACATTGCCAGTGATGGGGACATCACCTCCCATGCCCACGTTCACAGCTCGTCTCCTCGCCCCGGTTGCATCCGACATGGTCTAGTCATTTAATTTTGAGTCCTATGTAATTTTTATTTGAGTCATTTGATGTATTTTCCCTTTTATTTGAGTCATGTTCCTAGGTCTTGTGTTCATTTCCCTAAGTTTGAGTGTCATTAGGTTGTCTAGTTAGCTATTGGGCCCAATTCATTGGGCTTGGCCCAAGGGCTCTCCCCTACCCCCTCGGTTATTTGTCATTGAGTCAATTGTCAGGGACTTTTGTAGAAATGTGGGTTTTCTTATATATAGGACCCCATTCCCCCCCATTTCAACTTAATGAATCAATGAATGAAAAAACCTACCATTTTGAGAGTTTACACTTCTTATCTAGTGGAGAGATTCCATTTTTTGGGTGAGAAACCCTAGGGGAGAGATTCCCCACCCTTCCCTCTCTTAATCTCTCTTTTTCACTCCACTTTCTCTCTCCTCAACACCCAAATTCGAATTTTCTTCTCTCTCCTCCATTCTCAACCACCTCCACTCACCACCTACCCCATTTAAGCCTCTTCCCATTCCCCACAACCCTCATCAATACTCCACCCCTTCCCAAGACCCCCTCCACCAATCCTCTCCTCACCATCCAACCCCCAACTAGCCCTCCCACTTTCCCAAGCACCCTTCCCACTACCCCAAGCACCCCTTCCCTTCCCCAACACAACCCCCCCATTCCCAAGACAAAAAATTAACCCCACCCTTAAACCTATTTTTGAATATCCTTTCCCTCTCTCCATTCTAACCAAATTCGCAGCCCCCACTACCACCATCTATTGGACCCTCTTCCAGACCTTATTCTCCACCTCCCACACCTTAGAACACCCCCTCCAAGACCCCCTTACAACCAGGGGTCACTCCCACACTCATCTACCCCCTTCCCCTTCTTCTTTCTTGGTCATTGGAAGCTACTTCGAAGTTGCAGTTTGCTGTCCAGAGGTTGCAGATGAACCAGTAAATTGCAGCGGCCACCACGACTTCCTTCGGATGAGTTTGAAGACCCAAGAGCCATTATCGGAAGCGTCTACCAGTCTCCTTCGCAACAGAAGTCGTTTCATCTTATTCCGATCTCCGAGCCGTCCAGGAGGTCCATTCTCCCACAACTGCGCAGTTCTACCTTGGCTGAGGACCTGAGCCAGATTAGAAGCTCTGCCACGATGAACCCCGAAGGAATCAGTCCATGAGTTCTTCTTCAAAGTTCTTCATCGCCCAGTCTACTTCCAGAATCAAGAAACAGAACTTCATTCGGCATTTGTGATTCAGAGTTCTCATTTTTCTCCTCAGCTACGTAGATCTACTACTCATAGTCTGCACCGACCAGTCGCCATTGTTCTGCATCCCCTAGTCTTCTCTGACATTGGTTAGCTTCTCCGTCAGTTTTGCTGCAAAGAGGACTCGTCCACGATTCCAAAGACTCTGACGGAGCTTGATTCCGAGGTCGGGAGCTGCCGGGGCATCCTCTACAACCTGCTGTTGGAGACCAGGAGCTAGCTCTACAGAGATCCTGATCCGGAGAGAAAGCTTCACCACGACAATCCCCTGAAGAATCAGGCCACGAGCTCTTCTGCAAAGTTCTTCCTATCCCTGTCTACTTTCAGAACCAAGAAGCGGAACTCCGTTCGGCATCCGGCAGCAGAAGTTATGAATTTTATTCCTCAGCCGTGTGACTCTGCTTGCCACAGTCTGCACCGACCCCCACTCATTGTTCTGGGTCCCTTGATCTTCGCCGACATCTTTCGGCTTCCCCGTCAGTTCTGTTGCAAAGAAGACTCGTCCACGGTTCCAGCAGCTCTGGCGGCACCTGATTCAGAGTTTGTGAGCGGCCGAGGCAACCTCTTCTTCCTGCTGTTAGTAACCAGTTGCTGTCAGTCCGAGAATCAGCATCCCTGTTCGAGCTTCTGTCCAGGCCAGCAGCGACCCCAGAAGTATTCGGAAAAATTCAGAGGCACTCCAGTTCCAGTAACAAAGATTTTCCCACTGGTCTCGCCCTTGGCAAAATTCATGATCACGTTCTGCAGCCACAGTACCGACTATCTGTCCATAATTGCCGAGAGAAGACAGATTCAGCATATTCACTTCATCATCGTTTTAGCCCTAGTTTTCCTCACCCCGCTTGGCCGGCTGAAGGCCCCTCCCTGCGTGGAGGTAGTTTTGATTGTAACTATCATCTTCCCTTCCCCACGATCCCCCCCTTGCATGGGGTGTAGTGTTGTAATAGCTTAAACAGGTCAAGCTACCCCGGCGCGGCGTGTGGGGAACCCACGCTTCCCCGCTCGCCCTCGTCTCCGAGCGGGACCGATTTCTTCAAACTGGTCGAGTAAGTGCACCAAACATTGCTCTAATTTGTGCTTGTTCTTTCAATATTAGTTCATAAACTCTGCTGGCCGTGAATGAGAGCCCGATCCTTAAGCTCTTGTGCTATAAGTGATCACAGTGGGAAAAGAGAGAAACCGGTGCCTTTGGCACTTGGTCGGCCCCATTATCTTGGGCTTCCACATCCATTGGGAATCAAGTCTTGGTCTTGCTGGCCCTCTACCAGCAAGGGCCCAACCCCTCAACCTCACCTTGGCATTGCCAAGTTACCCCGGGCTTGGGTGAGCGACGAGAGAGCGGCGGCCCAAATTGGCCCATTTAGATTGCGAATGTGCTTGCTTGCTTAAGTCCAAGGTCGTGTCACATCAATTGGTATCAGAGCAAGTTCTAGACTTGTCTCTACTAAGTCTTGTCCTAGGGCCATTGCATGCATCACCCTTGTCCACTATCATGACTACCTCATACATGGCATATTCGCCACTCTTAGGCCCATTAGAAGCCTTTGTGTTTGATGGATCCCGCCCTAGCATATATCTAGAATGGGAGAAGTCCATAGACCAACACTTTGGGAGATTTACCCTGTCAGGGCTTGTCCAAGTCAACTATGCCAAGAGTTTGCTTTGGCGCCAAGCTAGGAAAGAATGGGAGAACATTGTAGGTTTGAGAGAAGCCAAAGGGGAAGCACCCATTGAATCTTGGGATGAAATGAGGGCCGATCTTAGAAAGATCTGCGCACCCCAACCCAAACCTCTTCAACCAACCGATCTTTCACCCCCGAACCTAACTCCCACCCATGAACTTCCCCGACCAAGCCCAACCCAAGTCCACCCATGTTCACCACCCCGAGAGTACCATGCACTGACCATTATCACTCCACCCACCATAGACTATCCTACCCCATTATCTTTGGATGTTGTGGCCCACACTCCTACCCAAGTGGAGATGGATGCCAATCCGGATTCACCTCCCACCATAGAGAACATCCTAGACCCCCCACTTCCACCCACCTCTCCTAGTTCGGGTCCTCATGAGCCACACACCCTAACCATGAATGAGTCCATACTCCAATGGCTTAAACAAGGCCCCACCATTCGTAGCTCACCACCTTACCTCTCACCCTTGGCATATCAAGTCCAAATTATGCCCACCCGGTCTTCCCATGTCACACTTCAAACCTCCTACTTTGTGGAAGGCTTAGGGGACCTAGTGGACTGTTTACAATGGCAAGTCTACCTGACCAATATGCTAGCCATAGGACCATTGGAGTCTAGCCCCATCTACTCTAGTGGACCCTTCCTAGCTTACCCCGCCACCGGTTCCATCACCTCCATCTACACTAGTGGCCATTATACGAGTGAAATCCTCCTCTTTCTCCCCAAGGATGAGAAATCAATCTTGGCCCACTTCCCACCCATCAAGATTCCAATTACTTTAATTGGCCAACCCACTAGAGACCTTGGCCCAATTATCTTGGAGGAGGATGACTCACCGTTTGGGTACCTTGAAGACATAGAGTGCCACCCTCTAGGAAGACCTTTCCACTACCCCTTTGATCCCTTCCTATGGGAGCCTAGACCCCTATGTGACCCAACCACCTTATCCACCACCCACCTTTCCCTAACCCAACCCGCCATGTTTGACCCAAACCACCCCATCTTAGACCTGGGTAACACCTTGGGAGCCATGACCTTGGGCCACATATCTCTAGGTAATAAGGTTGTGCCCCACCCCATGATGACCACCTTCTTAGATCCATTCGATCCTTTCCAATGGGAGTTTAAAGGTTGTCCCACACTTATACACATGGAAGTCACCTTTGGGAAAAGTATTGATGTGACACAACCTTGGGGTGATCATCACATGATCAAATGACCTTTGGACCTAGCTAGCAACCAACGCACGAATCGGTGACTTTACTCGGGCGGACTCACCCGCTAAGCGCACTCTTGTGCCCGTAGGCAAACCGGTGATAGTGGTGAGGGTCTGGGACGGGCCCTTGCTGCTCCGGGGGTTGGCTAGCTTTGGATTGGACCTCTCAAGGGTCCTAGGATGCCCACTCTCGTAGGCGGCCAGCACGCCGAGGGCGTGGGTGTTAATGGCTCTCTCGCAACTCACCCGCGGTAGTCACTCAATCACAAGCAAATTCGGGTTCGGGCGCTCCACTTACCACCGACGGCACTAAGATGCGATACTACTTAAGCAAGGGAATTTCAGCAAAGAGGAGTGTGCAGTGGCTCACCTAGTCGGTGTGAAGACACCGATCCCGGTCGGAGACGAGGGCGAGCGAGGAAGCGTGGGCTTACCCGCACGCCGCGCCGGAGAAGCTTCGATCTGATATTTTAATTTACATGCACTACACCCCATGCAAGGGGGGGGATCTTGGGGTTGGGGTTAAGGTGAATACAACAATACTACCTCCACGCAGGGAGGGGCCTTCAGCCGGCCAAGCGGGGTGGGGAAACTAAAGCAAAGAACGACGACTAAGTGTGGATGCCGACTCTGCCGGCTGTCTGCCAACAGGGATAGTGGGTCGGTGTTGCAGCTGTAGATCCCGCTCACGAATTTTGCTGATGGCGAGGTCGGCGGAGAAATCTTTGTAATAGGAAGGGGAATGCCTCGGAATTTTTTTGATTTCTTCTGGAGAAGCTACTGGTCGGGGCTGAAGATGGAACAGGACCTCTGTTTCTCGGACTAGCAGGGACTGACTTCCAACAGTAGGATGCAGAGGGTACCCCGGCCGCTCCCGTTGTCGGAATCAGGCGCCGTCAGAGTCGTTGGAATCGTAGTCAAGGTATCTTCGCAGAAAAACAGACGGGGAAGCCTTCCGATGTCGGGGGAGGTCTGAGGACGCTGAACACTGCTGACAGGTCGAAGCAGACTGTGTTGTAGCAGAGCGACGCAGCAGGGGGAGAAAATGGTAACTCTGGCCACCGGAGGCCGAATGGAACTCCGCTTCCTGATTCTGAAAATAGACAGGGAGAAGTAGAACTTTGTAGAAGAAATGGTGGACTGATTCCTCCAAGGTTTGTCGTGGCAGGGCTCTCAATCCGGTTCTGGTGCTCAGCAGGATCGGTTCCGCACAGTCGGGGGAGAACGGAGTTTCTGAACAGCCCCGAGCTCCGATGAAGACGAAACCAATTCTGTTGCGAAGAAGACCCGGAGAAGCTTCCAACAATGGCTCTTGTGTCTTCAAACTCGTCCGGATGGCGTCGTGGTGATCGCTGCAAGAGACTGGTTCGTCTGCAACCTGTGGACAGCAACCTGCAACTCTTGTGTTGGCTTCTAAAGAAGGAGATGGGGGAGGTGTATGTATGAAAGGGGTGATGGGGTGGAAGAAGTAGTGTGTATGGAGGGATGGGGAATGCTAATGGAGATAGGAAGGGGATGGGAGGGGGCAGTGGGGGCAGGTCCTCAGCTGGAGGTAGGGGAAGGTGGAGGCAATGGAGGTGAATGGAGGGAGATGAGAGGGGCGACCCTAGCTAGAAGGGAGAGGGGGGGGGGGCGGCCAAATCATGGAGGGAGTGGTGGATTTCAAATTTGAAATGGCCTTGGAAGTTGTGGGGTTGTGTGGGGAAGGGGTTGATTGTGTTGGAATGGGGAAAGTGGTGTTGGAATGTAGAAGATGGTGTTGGAATGGTGAGGGATCTCCTTGGGACTAGGTGGGTGGAGTAATGGAGGCCATGGGGAAGTGGAGGGCTTTAATGATGGTAGGTGGGGGTTGAGGTGGTTGGGAAGGGAGGAGAGAGAAGAAAATTCGAAATTGGGTGTTGAGGAGAGAGAAAGTGGGGTGAAAAAAAGAGATTAAGAGAGGGAAGGGTGGGGAATCTCTCCCCTAGGGCTTCTCACCCAAAAAATATTGGAATCACTCCACTAAACTAAGCTTTGGACTCTCAAATGGCATTTTTCATTCAATGATTCATTACCTCAAAATGGAGAGAGTGGAGTCCTATTTATAGGGATCCCACAATTTACAATAAGACCCTGACTTTTGACACATTAACAAATAATCGAAGGAAGGGGGGACGCCCATGGGCCTAGCCCAAAGAAATAGGCCCAATAGCAAACTCATTAGCCTAATGTGACTCAAACTTAGGGAAATGACTCAAATAAAAGGAAAATTACATGATTATGACTCAAAGAAAATATGAAAATTACATGACTCGATTTAGAGAAATATGACGGACACAATGGAGCTATGCTAGCAGGCAATTGAAGTTGTAAAAAATATGAAGGGCGAGAGATGCCCCCATCATACCCCCGGGGTGTGAAGAACTCGACTCCGTCGAGTATGAGTCCGCCGGGGGAGAGGTCTTCCAACGCAACTCTGAGCAAGCCACAACCTCCAAACTCAACCTCGCGTTCGCAACCAGGGGACGGCGCTTCAACTTCTCAAGGTGGCTTGGACACACCCTCTTGCCAATGATAGTACCTTGCTTGCCCAGTATTGCCTCCGTGTGCACACGTCGGACTCTCAAGCTTTTATGTGGAAGCTCTCCGAGGGTGTCGCTCACATAGATGGGGGTAGGCTCAATGTGCTCACTAGGATCTACCGCGGTGCCCTTAGAGGGTGCTAGATCCGTTATATGAAAAGTGAGGTATATCCCAAAATCCCATGAGTAAATCCAACCCATAAGCCAGGTTGCCAAAGCCACTTGGAACATGGAAGGTCCAAGTCCTCGTGCCCTCGATTTGGAGGTGGCCCTAAGGTAGAGCCACTCCAATGTCATCATCACCAGATTGCCTACTTGGAATTCCAAGCGGCGCTCGCGAGCTCTTGTCCGCTCTTTGTGAACCTCACCGCTCGTCAAGAATTGCTTGCGTGTATGCTCATGCCATGCATCATAATGCGGTGAGTGGGTGTGAAAGTGGATAGCATGCAAAGGTGGACCGGGGCAACCGTACATAGACCTATCATGCATAGATGTGATGAAGACTCTTATGGACTTGGGGGGGCCGGGGAAAGCATAGGTGGATCTATCGTGCATGGTTGTGATAATTACCGGGGGACCCGGACATCCATGTATGCTCCTTTCATGCTTAAGAGTTATGACGAATGTGGGAGGACCAGCACATCCAAATGTGGCTCTATCAGGTATGCGTGCAATGAATGCCGGAGGACCTGGACTTCCATGTAGACTCCTATCATGCATAAGATGGATGATGAATGGGGGTGGACCTACATATCCAAATGTGAACCTGTCATGCACTGGACCTAGTGTGTATGTGACACAAATGAGATGACTAGCCCTACCAGGTGGGGCAAAATGTTGTGGCACATGCATTACAATCAAGATGGTCCCATCTTTAGGTGGGGGTGGATTTGGGGGTTTCCACTCATAGGGGTCGAAGGGGTCCAAGAAGGTGGACATTTTGGGATAGGTCACTTCCTCATTTCCTAGGTGGATGTCACCCTCGGTCATGGCTCTCATAGTGTGAACTAAGTAGTGGAATGGGTGGGTTGGGTTCAACATGGTGGGTGAGGGTAGGAGGGAGTGGGTGGTGGGTAAGGCGGCTAGGTCCCATGGGTTCAATGTCTTCCATAGGGAGGGATCAAAGGGGTCATGGAATGTGTTACCAAGGAAGGGGTATTCTATCTCCTCAAGGTCTTCAAATGATGGTGAGTCCTCCTCCTCAAATGAAGTAATTGAACCGAAGTCCTTGGCGGGTTGGTTGGCCATGAATGGAGGGCTTGGCATCCTACCCGAAATAAGCAAATCTAATTCGTGGATAGCATAGGGCTCTTCGGGTGTTGGGAGGAATAAAAGAAGGTCGCTAGTGTAGCAACCCACAGTGTATATCGAGGAGATGGACCCGACACATAGGTGTAGGAGGTCAAGGCTCCTAGGTTGGTCGGCTACAGTGGTCAACATGCCAGTTAACTCCATTTGCCAAGATAGACCCTTAAGGAAATCCCCTAATGTTTCCACTTGATAGGATGATTGGATTGTGGTGTGATAGGTGGGTAAGGGTACTATAGGAAGGTTTTGTTCCATAGGAGGGCAAACATGAGCCATGAGATCTCTAAATGGGTTCTCCTTTAGCCAACGTGAAAGGGGTTCTCCTAAGATGAGCTCGGCCCCTACTAGGGAGGGTGGTGTAAGGTGAAGTCCACCATGTGAAGTCTCTTCTTCTTCCTGGACATGGGTGATCTCCATGGCGGGGGTTGGGTCCGGAGTATTCACCACTATGGGGTCGGGTATGGGGATCATGGTTTCCTCTACCAAGGAGGTGAGTAAGTCCATTGTTTGTGGGGCGATGATGACTGGCATATGGCTCTTTTGGGGTGGTGGGTAATGGGGGACTTGGGATAGGATGGGGAGGGGTAGAAGTGGAGGCCTATGTTGGGCATCTTGTAACTCATGGGGGAGGGTGCACCCCATTTGGCTCAATAGGTCTTCTTTGGGTAGGAATGAGTTCTCTTGACCTATTTGGGCCTCATATTCTTCTTCCCAATCTAGGGGAGCCTCATAGTCTTCGGTCACCTCCGTAAGTTCCTTTTGGAAATGGGTGGGATGAGGATTTGTGGAAGCTTGTGGGGTGTGGGTTTGATGGGGAATGTTGGGTTGGGCGGTGGCCAATTTAGTTTTAATGGTGGTGGTGATCGGGATTGGAATCATTTGGGGTGGTGGAGCTTGGACCCTAAGGGAGGTCTTGGGTTGACTGGGAGGGAAAGGGGGAGTGGGAGTGCTCCTCGGGTTATGGTTCTCAAGGTAGGAGTGGGAAGGTCGGGGAGCGTAGTTCTTCCTAAGCTCAAGGTAGGAGTGGGAGGGTCGGGGAGCGTAGATCTTCCTAAGCTCAATCTTCATCTCTTCCCATGATCCTATGGGTTCTTGCCTCCAAATCCTTCTTAAGCTCACTATGCGTTCCCACTCCTTCTTGGCTTGTCCCCGAAGCCACCCTGTGGCCCTGCGGACCCTAGCATGTCCATAGACCCTAGTCCTATCAAAGTGTTTATCCATGGTAGCCTCCCACTTTAGGTAGGCATTAGGATTGGATCCGTCAAAACTAAGGTCTCCTTCTAGGATGATGTCCATGAGGAGGGGGTCAATCGGACTCTTGTGGACGGCCGTGTTGAGGGGACTTAACCAATGTGGAGTGTACATGATGATGCACTGGGTGGCCCGAAAATGACTCTAAATGTGAATGCGCCCTAGGACCAACTTGTAGAGAGACAAGTTGTGAACTTGCTCTGATACCACTTGATGTGACACAACCTTGGGGTGATCATCACATGATCAAATGACCCTTGGACTTAGCTAGCAACCAACGCACGAATCGGTGACTTTACTCGGGCGGACTCACCCGCTAAGCGCACTCTTGTGCCCGTAGGCAAACCGGTGATAGTGGTGAGGGTCCGGGACGGGCCCTTGCTGCTCCGGGGGTTGGCTAGCTTTGGATTGGACCTCTCAAGGGTCCTAGGATGCCCACTCTCGTAGGCGGCCAGCACGCCGAGGGCGTGGGTGTTAATGGCTCTCTCGCAACTCACCCGCGGTAGTCACTCAATCACAAGCAAATTCGGGTTCGGGCGCTCCACTTACCACCGACGGCACTAAGATGCGATACTACTTAAGCAAGGGAATTTCAGCAAAGAGGAGTGTGCAGTGGCTCACCTAGTCGGTGTGAAGACACCGATCCCGGTCGGAGACGAGGGCGAGCGAGGAAGCGTGGGCTTACCCGCACGCCGCGCCAGAGAAGCTTCGATCTGAAATTTTAATTTACATGCACTACACCCCATGCAAGGGGGGGGATCTTGGGGTTGGGGTTAAGGTGAATACAACAATACTACCTCCACGCAGGGAGGGGCCTTCAGCCGGCCAAGCGGGGTGGGGAAACTAAAGCAAAGAACGACGACTAAGTGTGGATGCCGACTCTGCCGGCTGTCTGCCAACAGGGATAGTGGGTCGGTGTTGCAGCTGTAGATCCCGCTCACGAATTTTGCTGATGGCGAGGTCGGCGGAGAAATCTTTGTAATAGGAAGGGAATGCCTCGGAATTTTTTTGATTTCTTCTGGAGAAGCTACTGGTCGGGGCTGAAGATGGAACATGACCTCTGTTTCTCGGACTAGCAGGGACTGACTTCCAACAGTAGGATGCAGAGGGTACCCCGGCCGCTCCCGTTGTCAGAATCAGGCGCCGTCAGAGTCGTTGGAATCGTAGTCAAGGTATCTTCGCAGCAAAACAGACGGGGAAGCCTTCTGATGTCGGGGGAGGTCTGAGGACGCTGAACACTGCTGACAGGTCGAAGCAGACTGTGTTGTAGCAGAGCGACGCAGCAGGGGGAGAAAATGGTAACTCCGGCCACCGGAGGCCGAATGGAACTCCGCTTCCTGATTCTGAAAATAGACAGGGAGAAGTAGAACTTTGTAGAAGAAATGGTGGACTGATTCCTCCGAGGTTTGTCGTGGCAGGGCTCTCAATCCGGTTCTGGTGCTCAGCAGGATCGGTTCGCACAGTCGAGGGAGAACGGAGTTTCTGAACAGCCCCGAGCTCCGATGAAGACGAAACCAATTCTGTTGCGAAGAAGACCCGGAGAAGCTTCCAACAATGGCTCTTGTGTCTTCAAACTCGTCCGGATGGCGTCGTGGTGATCGCTGCAAGAGACTGGTTCTTCTGCAACCTGTGGACAGCAACCTGCAACTCTTGTGTTGGCTTCTAAAGAAGGAGATGGGGGAGGTGTATGTATGAAAGGGGTGATGGGGTGGAAGAAGTAGTGTGTATGGAGGGATGGGGAATGCTAATGGAGATAGGAAGGGGATGGGAGGGGGCAGTGGGGGCAGGTCCTCAGCTGGAGGTAGGGGAAGGTGGAGGCAATGGAGGTGAATGGAGGGAGATGAGAGGGGCGACCCTAGCTAGAAGGGAGAGGGGGGGGGGCGGCCAAATCATGGAGGGAGTGGTGGATTTCAAATTTGAAATGGCCTTGGAAGTTGTGGGGTTGTGTGGGGAAAGGGTTGATTGTGTTGGAATGGGGAAAGTGGTGTTGGAATGTGGAAGATGGTGTTGGAATGGTGAGGGATCTCCTTGGGACTAGGTGGGTGGAGTAATGGAGGCCATGGGGAAGTGGAGGGCTTTAATGATGGTAGGTGGGGGTTGAGGTGGTTGGGAAGGGAGGAGAGAGAAGAAAATTCGAAATTGGGTGTTGAGGAGAGAGAAAGTGGGGTGAAAAAAAGAGATTAAGAGAGGGAAGGGTGGGGAATCTCTCCCCTAGGGCTTCTCACCCAAAAAATATTGGAATCACTCCACTAAACTAAGCTTTGGACTCTCAAATGGCATTTTTCATTCAATGATTCATTACCTCAAAATGGAGAGAGTGGAGTCCTATTTATAGGGATCCCACAATTTACAATAAGACCCTGACTTTTGACACATTAACAAATAACCGAAGGAAGGGGGGGACGCCCATGGGCCTAGCCCAAAGAAATAGGCCCAATAGCAAACTCATTAGCCTAATGTGACTCAAACTTAGGGAAATGACTCAAATAAAAGGAAAATTACATGATTATGACTCAAAGAAAATATGAAAATTACATGACTCGATTTAGAGAAATATGACGGACACAATGGAGCTATGCTAGCAGGCAATTGAAGTTGTAAAAAATATGAAGGGCGAGAGATGCCCCCATCAAGTATGCATGTGTTTAGGCTTACCATACCCCTTGGCATGAACATTATGTTGGGTCCATTCATTCATATCACCCACATGTCAAGTAAAAAGTATGAGTGGTCCATGTTTGGATGTAATGGTCCACCTTCATTCATCATGGGTCTTAAGCATGTCAAAGACATCTACGGATATCCGGGTCCCCCGATATTTATCACCACTTTGCATGATAGGGCCACCTACGGGTGCCCCGGCCCACCTAGGCTGACCAAAGTCTATACTACATCATTACATGATAGGTCTACTTTTGGTTGCCCAGGTCCACCCATCACCCCTACAATGTCTGCATTCACAACATTGCATAAAGAGATCCGCAAGCACATTAGCAAGAAGAATGTGACTTATAAAAGGCGAGCCGACTCTCATCGACGTCACCAAGAATTCTATGAGGGTGACTTTGTGATGGTAAGAACGGAGAGGCTCTCCCTGGGAGCCATCTCCAAATTGAGGCCACGTGGGGCTGGTCCCTTCCAGGTCCTGAGGCGCATTGGTGCAAATGCCTATGAGTTAGATCTCCGCGAGGAATATGGGGTAAGTCCCACATTTAGTGTCGCCAACCTAGTGCCATACAAGGGACCCACGGTGGTACCTAGTGAGGATATTGAGCCTATTCCCTCCGTTGAGAGAGCACCCACCCGTGAGGAGAGTCCACCAGCCAAGAGAGCCCAGCGTGAGCGCATTGAACGAATATTGGATGAACAGGTCACTACCACCAGGAGCAAGGTATACGAGCGCTATCTCGGCAGGTGGATGGATCGGTCTCGTTCGGAAGACTTGATGGCAGTACCACTTCTACACCCTCCAAGGAGGGAAGGACACTTGCCCTCGAGTTCTCCGCACCCCGGGAGTATGATGGGGACATCACCTCCCATGCCCACGTTCACAGCTCGTCTCCTCGCCCCGGTTGCATCCGGCATGGTCTAGTCATTTAATTTTGAGTCCTATGTAATTTTTATTTGAGTCATTTGATGTATTTTCCCTTTTATTTGAGTCATGTTCCTAGGTCTTGTGTTCATTTCCCTAAGTTTGAGTGTCATTAGGTTGTCTAGTTAGCTATTGGGCCCAATTCATTGGGCTTGGCCCAAGGGCTCTCCCCTACCCCCTCGGTTATTTGTCATTGAGTCAATTGTCAGGGACTTTTGTAGAAATGTGGGTTTCCTATATATAGGACCTCATTCCCCCCATTTCAACTTAATGAATCAATGAATGAAAAAATTTGCCATTTTGAGAGTTTACACTTCTTATCTAGTGGAGAGATTCCATTTTTTGGGTGAGAAACCCTAGGGGAGAGATTCCCCACCCTTCCCTCTCTTAATCTCTCTTTTTCACTCCACTTGCTCTCTCCTCAACACCCAAATTCAAATTTTCTTCTCTCTCCTCCCTTCCCAACCACCTCCACTCACCACCTACCCCATTTAAGCCTCTTCCCATTCCCCACAACCCTCATCAATACTCCACCCCTTCCCAAGACCCCCTCCACCAATCCTCTCCTCACCATCCAACCCCCAACTATCCCTCCCACTTTCCCAAGCACCCTTCCCACTACCCCAAGCACCCCTTCCCTTCCCCAACACAACCCCCCCATTCCCAAGATAAAAAATTAACCCCACCCTTAAACCTATTTTTGAATATCCTTTCCCTCTCTCCATTCCAACCAAATTCGCAGCCCCCACTACCACCATCTATTGGACCCTCTTCCAGACCTTATTCTCCACCTCCCACACCTTAGAACACCCCCTCCAAGACCCCCTTACAACCAAGGGTCACTCCCACACTCATCTACCCCCTTCCCCTTCTTCTTTCTTGGTCATTGGAAGCTACTTCGAAGTGGCAGTTTGCTGTCCAGAGGTTACAGATGAACCAGCAACTTGCAGCGGCCACCACGACTTCCTCCGGATGAGTTTGAAGATCCAAGAGACATCGTCGGAAGCGTCTACCAGTCTCCTTCGCAACAGAAGTGGTTTCATCTTCTTCTGATCTCCGAGCCGTCCAGGAGGTCCATTATCCCACAACTGCGCAGTTCTGCCTCGGCTGAGGACCTGAGCCAGATTAGAAGCTCTGCCACGACGAACCCCGAAGGAATCAGTCCATGAGTTATTCTTCAAAGTTCTTCATCGCCTAGTCTACTTCCAGAATCAAGAAACAGAACTTCATTCGGCATTTTTGATCCATAGTTCTCATTTTTCTCCCTCAGCTACGCAGATCTGCTACTCATAGTCTACACCGACTAGTCACCATTGTTCTGCATCCCCTAGTCTTCTCCGACATCGGTTGACTTCCCCGTTAGTTTTAATGCGAAGAGGACTCGTCCACGATTCCAAAGACTTTGACGGCGCTTGATTCCAAGATCGGGAACTGCCAGGGCATCCTCTGCAACCTGCTGTTGGAGACCAGGAGCTACCTCTGCAGAGATCCTGATCCAGAGAGAAAGCTTCACCACGACAATCCCCGGAGCAATCAGGCCACGAGCTCTTCTGAAAAGTTCTTCCTCTCCCTGTCTACTTTCAGAACCAAGAAGCGGAACTCCGTTCGGCATCCGGCAGCAGAAGTTACGAATTTTCTTCCTCAGGCGTGTGACTCTGCTTCCCACAGTCTGCACCGACCCCCACTCACTGTTCTGGGTCCCCTGATCTTCGCCGGCATCTTTCGGCTTCCCCGTCTGTTCTGTTGCAAAGAATACTCGTCCACGGTTCCAGCGGCTCTGGCGGCACCTGATTTGGAGTTCGGGAGCGGCTGAGGTAACCTCTTCTTCCTACTATTAGTAACCAGTTGCTGTCAGTCCGAGAATCAGCGTCCCTGTTCGAGCTCCTGCCCAGACCAGCAGCGACCCCAGAAGTATTCGGAAAAATTCAGAGGCACTCCAGTTCCAGTAACAAAGATTTTCCCATTGGTCTCGCCCTCGGCAAAATTCTTGATCACGTTCTGCAGCCACAGTACCGACTGTCTGTCCACAATTGCTGAGAGAAGGCAGATTCAGCATATTCACTTCATCATCGTTTTAGCCCTAGTTTTCCCCACCCCGCTTGGCCGGCTGAAGGCCCCTCCCTGTTTGGAGGTAGTTTTGATTGTAACTATCATCTTCCCTTCCCCACGATCCCCTCCTTGCATGGGGTGTAGTGTTGTAATAGCTTAAACAGGTCAAGCTACCCCGGCGCGGCGTGTGGGGAACCCACGCTTCCCCGCTCGCCCTCGTCTCCGAGCGGGACCGGTTTCTTCAAACCGGTCGAGTAAGTGCTCCAAACTTTGCTCTAATTTGTGCTTGTTCTTTCAATATTAGTTCATAAACTTCGCTGGCCGTGAATGAGAGCCCGATCATTAAGCTCTTGTGCTATAAGTGATCACCGTGGGAAAAGAGAGAAACCGGTGCCTTTGGCACTTGGTCGGCCCCATTGTCTTGGGCTTCCACATCCATTGGGAATCAAGTCTTGGCCTTGCTGGCCCTCTACCAGCAAGGGCCCAACCCCTCAACCTCACCTTGGCATTGCCAAGTTACCCCGGGCTTGGGTGAGCGACGAGAGAGCGGTGGCCCAAATTGGCCCATTTAGATTGCGAATGTGCTTGCTTGCTTAAGTCCAAGGTCGTGTCACATCAGCCAGCATCCGAGCGACGGAATACCAGCGACGCCTCACTCAATACTACAACGCCAGAGTCCGAAGCAGGCACTTCCGACCGGGAGACTTCGTCCTCAGGAAAGCTGAAGCCTCTCGACCACTAGAGGCGGCGGGCAAGCTGTCCCCTAACTGGGAAGGCCCCTACCGAGTGGTCGAGACGCTTGGGAAAGGTGCGTATAGGTTAGCAACAATGGAAGGGGAACCCATTCCTCGGACATGGAATGCAGCCGCACTACGCAAATTCAATTTTTGAAATTGTACAGCAAGATGGACGGAATAAATCCCTTTTCTTTTCATTCCAAACTATTGATACATCAGAAAGGCAAAGGCCAGTACATTGCATGACAAAAAGTAAGAAAATCCGTCTAACACCGCTGCAAGGGGTCATCGCTCGGTTGACTCGATCTCGATCTCCTCACGTCCAGCCACTGACTCTGCCTCGCGTAGAAACTGGCTCGGACAAGTGGGGGCCGATCCAGTTGGCTCAGATGACCCCTGACAAAGGTGACAGAGGGACTGCAGAGAAGGTAGCCACCTTCTAAAGTTGGAGAAGGCTACCTTCCAAGTTGATAGAGGCCAGGGAGAAGGAGCGCCGTGAAGACCTCCTCTTTCCCAACCTACCAACTCCCTGGAAGGGAACAGAGAGCAAGCAGCCTCCGAAGAGTAAAAGAAACGAAGAGCAGAAGAGGGAAAAAGAGGCTGCAGACGGAGGAAGGCTTCGGTGAGGAGGGAACTTGAAGCGCCTCCCCCCCCATGCAGAGGGGGAGTGGCGGCAGGCTTCCCTAATACCCCCATCCGTCCTCCGCCTCGGCGCCCGCCCGGAAGCCACGCCGGAACTGAGAAAGGGCAAGAGCCGTGCCCTCACACGTCGAAGCCCTCTCCAGATCCGCGCGGCGACCGTGGGACCCGTCCAACAAGCTAGGATGGTAAGAACCCTCTGCTCCCCGTCGTTGGCGGCGTCGCCCTCCGAAGGATCCTCCATGCTCCGAATGCAACGGCATGACGCAGAGTGAAGAGGAAGGAGTGAGGAAAGACTATTAGAGAAAACCCCAAGCGGTAAAGAGGAAAGGGCGCCTTTCGGTCCTTCTTATAGGCCAAAGGAGGCCACACGCCTCAAATGACCCCCCCCCCCCTCAGAAACACACCAAAGGATTTCTCCCCTGAACAGTCACCTCCAACTCCTCGTTTCCCGCCCTAGCGGGATTCACGAAGCGGCCTGACATTCAAAGCATGAGGGAACGGAAGGACGCCCCGTCAGAAGCCTACCAAATCAGCATGCGAAAACCACGCAGGACATATCGGCACTTTCCAACTACTTCAGATACACCAACCAAATCACGGCAAGGATGGCGATCAAACAAGTAAGTCATTTATTGTCTCATAAAGAGGAAACTCCCTAAAGGAGGAAAGAGAGACAAACGAGAGAAAGTGGCAAAATAAGGTAAAATACATCAGGCCTCGGGCCCACTTTGACGCTCGGAAACAACGGAAGTAGGCGTGTTACCCCCAGCACCTTCGGTGACGGTCGACCCGGGCACTGACCTCGCCTGTGCGAGAACTGTCTCGGTCGCGAGCCCCCCCGAGGCGTCCGGAGTTGGTGACCCCGCCGAGGGAGACCCCCCTGGATCCTCCCCGCTCGACGCAGAGGAACTAGAAACCGACTCATCCGAGTCATAAGCCTGGCCCAAAGGGAACTCGATCCCGGAGTCTCGATCGAAGGCGTAGTCCACCGCCCGGCGATAACCTTGCTTAAACCCCTTTCGGGCGCCACGGCAAAGCGCTACCTCGTAATATGGTAGGGCGGCTCTCTCCAGGTCGGCCGAGTAAGCATCCGAGCTTCTATATCGCTCGACCGCCTCTGCCTCGATCTGCTCCGTCCTTCCAACGAGCTCGACTCAAGCCCGCTTCGCCTCGGCCACACGCTCCTCTGCTCCCGCTAGGCGTTCCTCTGTCGCAACCATCCTTCATTCGGCCTCGCCCGACCACCTCTCCGCCCGGACTCGGTCCGCCTCGGCCACGGAACGAAGGCGCTCTGCTACCTCTGCCCGGTCCAGCAACTCGGCCCGTTCGAGCTCCCAGCGGCCGTCCAGCTCGAGGTGACGCAAACGCTCCTCTTCCAAGAGTTTGATTTTCCTCTCGAGCGACCCCCGGGCCTTAGCCAACTGCTCAGTCAGCGCCTCAGTTTCTAGCCGGCTCGCCCGTGCCGAGTCCCTGAACGCGAAGAATTCCGGTCGGAGCCCCTCATGTTCCTCGCTGAGGCGGGCCAGTTTCCTCTCGCACCCCCCGAGGTTCCAGGCGAGATTCGACCGTTCTGCCTCCGCCCGAGCGTACGTCTCCGCCATCAAGGCCGCCGTCCGAGCTATGACTAGGCCACCCTCCATGAGGACGTCAAGGATTCCGGCGGGGGAGTAGCGCTTGTCTCCCCCCCCTCGTCTTCGCGGCAACCTCTCGGCAAACCCGATATAGGTCGCCCGAAACGTCGAGCCTCTCCAAGGCCTCCGACATGGAGATGCGCTCCCCACCGGATGCCCCGCCAGAAGGTTCGGATCGAACAACGGGGCCGATCGCCCCGCACGCCGAGGTCGGTTAGGGTTGCGACGCCTCTCCGGGCGAACCCCCAACCTCGACCGACGCTGCAGGATCGACCGCACCGGGAACTTCGAGCACTTGGGGCTGCGACGCCCTCGTGGGCGAACCCCCATCCCTAGCCGTCTCGGCCCGCGCCTCGCCGCCCGAGACATCGCCGAACTTGACCGGTCTCCTGGTCTCGGCGGCGGCCACTTCGGCACCGGTCCCCTCCATCCTCGGGGAGGGGAGAACCGACTTATCTCCGCCCTCTGAGGGGCCCCTGGTCTCCTCGGCCCCCTCTCGCCTGGTAGGTGGGGGAGCTGGCCCTGAAGGGTTGGCCCCATCTTGCCCCCGAGAGGGGAGCGCCGCCGAGCCTGAATCACCCCCGGCGGCGGTAGGATGGCCGGCCTTCTTGGCCCGTTTCTTGGCCTTCGCGGATTCCCGCAATCTCCCCTCCAAGGGGTCCTTGCGCTTCGCCCCGCCTGACCGCGAAGATCCCTCGGAGGCCGCCCCCTTGCCCTTATCCCGGGCTTGGGAACGACCCACGGGAGCAACAGGTTCATCGGCCGCCGAATCATCCCCAAGATCGACGACCTCGGTGACCTCTTCCAAGGGCTCCCGCCGAATGTCTGCAATGAAGAAGAGGATTCGGTTAGGAAATGAAAAGTCGACCCTCCGACCCCGCAGTAGAATCCGAAGAATGGCACCTGATGGCCTGAGCTGTGTGAGCAGATACCGCTCCACGTTCTCCAGCGTCACCAGCTCCTCAGTCGACCGGCGATTTGTCAACAAGCGAGCGGCGTACTCCTCCACATCGGCGGGGAACTCCTCCTGCCGCGGGGGAAGATTCGGATGGAAGTTGGGCATAACCTGGCACCTCCAGGATTCATCCACTGCTTCCACCTTCACCCATAAAAATTACCTCTTCCACCCTTTGTGCGAAGAATCCTTCGCCGCCAGCGGAATACAACTTCGATTCCTGCGCGCCTGGATAAAATAGAAGCCTTTCCCCGCCGATGGATGTGCCTTCAGCTCGAAGAAATAATGAAAAAGATCCAGGGACGGGGGAACCCCCTGCGGGGGCAAAGGATCCGAAAGGCAGAAAGCAGGAGATACGAGTTGGCCACCAGCTGAACAGGCGCCAACACGAAAAAATTGAGGAGCTTCAAGATGAAAGGCTCGAAGGGGAGGCAGAATCCGCTCTTCCACGCTAGGAGGAAAGTATAAATATGGCCCATGCGGCTGTCCAAACTTGTCTCGTACGGGACAGCGGCTACGAAGCTATACCGGAGAGGCGGGCGAAACCGATGCTCCAATTTCTTCACGTCAGCCTCCCCCAACTCGCTGCGATTGGGGACGGGCTCCCGCCTCACCTGCCTGATTTCCGAGCGCAGATCCGCCATCGAGCTGGAAGAAGAACCTTCGCTAGAGCCCGAAGACTCCGGAGGAGGAGGAAGCCGCCGGATCGCCTCCGCGGTTACGCGCGCCAACTCCTCAAATGCCGCCGCAAGGGTTTGCTCCCCCGCTATATCTTCACGGTGCATCAAGGAGCCCCAGAAGCAGGGAAATGGAGGAAAGGCTGATAACCCTGAAAAGACTGGGAAGAATAAGCAGCGCCCTACACCTATAAACCCTCGCGGGAGGCAGCGCACCGTTTCAACCTCCGAGAAAAAGGGGGCCCCTTCATTTCAAAATCCGTCAGGATCATTATTACTATGGGCCCAGGCGACCACTACACGTGGCACCATCACGCCAACAGGATTCCACCCACCCGAGCCACGCCGGTCCAAAGCCTCAAAAAGACTACTCAACCGAGCCTCCTTGGCTCGGGAGTAGGAGGGGGACAAGTGGAGAGGGGGATTCCTGTAGCCCACTCAAAGAGCAGACCCAACTAGGCCCAACGAGGCAAGCTCGCCCAAGTGACAGCCCACGGGGCCCACTCGGAAAAGCCCAATAAAACAATGCTCGAGGAAACAACTCTCCTAGGCGGCCCCAAGGCTCGGAGAGCCCGAGCCTCGGTCAGGTCATAGGAAGACCCGCGCCCGCTCCGCCCGAAGGGGGGAAGCGCTAGCCGGTCTATCCGACCCATCTCCTCACCGAGCTAGGCCTATCGCCCGATAGGGCCGGCCCCCTTAAGCTCGGGATGACCGATGAAATCATTGCAGCCATTAGAGTCCACAGCGGGCCAAACACTAAAAAGTCCAGGAGCTCCGGTTTCCCCGCGAGGATAACGCCCCCATGATGAGGCCATCAAAGCCCACGACGGGGACGTAACCTCCGCCGGAGACCTCTCAGCTTGCAGGACTCCAGAAGGCGGCGCACTATAAAAACCTGGGATACCCTCCGGCGAAGGGCAAGTCAAGAAGGGTATGATTCCACCCCTGAACTCCTGAGCAAGGATCACTTCACCCCATCGATGGAGAGGGATCTCGCGCCTTCATCTCCCCCTCCCTATCGCTGCTCCCACCATTGCTCTACTGACTTGAGCGTCGGAGGATTTTACCCCAGGGAATCCCCCTGGGCCCTCTGACCCGTTTCCCTGTCTTGCAGTTCATTATCTTGGTGATTACCAGCCAGCTCAGGAACCAGCGTGAGATTTCGCCTCTTCAGAACCTATCCACGAATCTACCTTGATATCCTACATGAGTTTGTTCTTGGAAATCCATGGCTATCACTAAAGTGGTTGTCTAGATATTACATGTAACAATGTTCGCGCATTTAGGGCCCGATCTGGTCCTAGGAGAGCACCCGAAAGTACTTGTGCCCATGGGAGTTATATTGATCACAGTGTGGCATTGCACCGAAGTACTTGCTTGAATCTACGACACTCCACTATATCTCTATCCCTCTCTCTCGCGTGCTTGACTTGATTGACTTGACATGACTTGCGTGGCCCGGAATGGGCAAAGTACTTTCTTGCTAATAGCCATTATCTCATGACATGAAAGACTTTATTGATATACTTGGTACTCGTTCAAAAACTTGGAAATCTTGAATACTTGAAATTCTCTATCTTGGATCAACAGTACATGTTATTTCCTCTCATTATTATGTTCAATTCTGTATCGTCCTATTTTATATGTTTTACATGCTAGACTTGCATTTCATTTGGAAGAAGTAATTACTTAAACCAATTGTTAGTTCTTGAGATATAATTCCTACTGAGCGTTCGCTCACCAAGTTCTTTTCCCCAAACCTTTCAGGTAATACGGACCCTGACCCGGACTCGGATGGGCAGGAGCAAGAGTGACGAGCGTAGAATCTGCAAGTGCCATGCTGCTACACCTTATCATGTCGAGTCGTCTTTAGTTTATTCCTTGGAGGCTTGTCGTTAGATATTTTGTTATGTCAAGAGTTGTTACATTTAAGGCTTGTGGGCCTGATTAGAATTGTATCGTCTTGGAGTTATGTGACTTTGTTTAATGGTTAAGTTGTTATCGATGGTATCAGTATATGGTTAAGTTTTAAAATTCTCATCTTATTGCGCACTCTGTTGTGATGTAGAAATTCTACTTGCTCTGATTGACATGATTGATATAAACTCGTTACGTTCTCCCGGGTTCCTTCCGCACTCGAGGCGTGACAGCACAGACATTGAAGATGTGAGCGAGACAATGTATAGACTTGGCCCTTGAAGAATGCACAGACTTTGAATGCTCGAAGCCCACGATGTATAGACTTTGAAGCATGTGAACACGGGGACAATGTACAGACTTTACTTCGTGCTAGCTACGGGACAATGTCTAGACTTGATGCAGCTTCAAGGCAACCATGTGCAGACCTTACCAATGTATAGACTTGGTGTTCTGAACGTAGGTAAAGGTAAGGAATGTATAGACTTGATGAATGGCTTTCTAGCTATATGACAATGTATAGACTTGGAAGGTTTAGCAGTGGATGTACAGACTTCACCGATGTACAGACTTAGCAAGCCCCAGGCCGATGTATAGACTTGCAGAACAAACGATGCACATATGCCATGAATGTATAGACTTTGAATAAGAAGCCAAGCAAATGATGTGTAGACTTGGCCAATGTATAGACTTGATCTCAAGGACTGGCTATACAGACTTTAAGCGATGTATAGACTTGGTGAACACCAAGCGATGTATAGACTTGGTGAGCGCCAAGCGATGTACAGACTTGGTGAGCGCCAAGCGATGTACAGACTTCAATGACTCATGCAACCAGACACGTGAAAGCACAGACAATGTACAAACTTAGTGCAAACAGGATGTGCAGACTTGTGGCATGCAATGTCTAGACTTGATATGAAGGAATGCACAATGTCTAGACTTGATATGAAGCAATGCACTGGCTGTACATACTTGAAGTAATGCATGCAGGAGACGATGTACAGACTTGGTCTTGCGACCAGGGGCTGTACAGACTTGATGTGCAGACTATGTGTGTGTGTGCAAGACAATGTGTGTGTGTGCTGTACAGACTTAAATGCATGCACAGAACAGTTTATGCATATCAGCTAAAACATCATCAAAGATCTGAGAGTAGATAGAGCATTACCTGATCTAAGCATTGACCTTACCTGTCATGATTTGACATTGACTTGGGTTGACTTCATGACCTGTGAGTCATCCTTAAACCTGTTCTGACAGTTTCTCATAATGCAACAGGATTATATCATCAAGGATGTAAACATAATGAGGCATAATATCTGTCATCATCAAAACTCCAGAACCACAGGGAACACATCAATCTCCCCCTTTTTGATGATGGCAATATTATGAGTCATTGCAATAGATTCATCATGAGTCATTACAATAGATTCATCATGATGATTATGAAATACCATATAACATGCACCGCAGATATGACATAGTACATGAACATGCACCACAGAATAGCTCAGTCAGAAGTGAGCATGTAAAACACCATGTGATGCAAGTGTTGATTGATGCAAATGATGACTCACAAAAGTTCTCCCCCTTTGACAACATCAAAAAGAATGGAATGTTCATTGACTGTTGATGGAGCTATTATGCAATGCTGTGAGTTACAGTCATCAAAAACTCCCCCTGACAAAATACTCTCCTGAATGAACATTGAACCACAGGGACATGCAAGAATTCTCCCCCTTAGATGGAAAGTGATTGGAATGAAGCTCAGGACATAAAGAAGTCAACAGTCAGGTCTGAAGTAATGGAGTCCATTGTGAGAAAGAAAGCACTCAGAATGAATGAGAAGGGTTTTCAATGGGATATCAATTTCATAAATCTGATTAAACAGGTATTTCAGACTCTTCTATTATAGAGATTTATGAATGATCTTCATTGACAAGTCAGATCAGCATATGATGTATGCAAGGCTTGTTCATAAGCTTTCTGTACTCATATCTGAAATCAGTTTTAATAAAAGTGAACCTTGCTTTCATATTGACAGTCTTGTTTAATCTTCTTCTTTCTTACTCACTCAATTTCAAAGATTCTTTAAGAGATGCAATCAATAGTAATGAAGTTAAACACATAAGAAATCATTTCTTTCTGTCAAGGGTTCCAATAGAATATTTCTTTTGCACACATTTTCAAATGATACACTAGATCAGTAATAATTTTTATAACATTCTTCATGAGCACTTGAGTTTAGTACACCATTGTAACTAGAGGATACACGTTGTTTAGACGCCAGTATCCCTAAGCACTTGGAAGGACTAATTGTCATGCTTCATAGGAACAAAGATTGCATTTACACTTCATCACACACTACAAATCATTTCTTTGATGAGTGAGATGTATTTCTCAGTGTGCATGTCATTGCTCTGCCAGATTATCAATCATTCTTAAGCAGAGTTAACTATGGCACCTCATGACACAGTCCTTTGGACATGATTTCTCAGTGACCAAAGTCATTGCTCTGACAGGATTTACCCTTAGACATGTTCCATATTCTCAGATGTTTAAAAATCAATAGTAATTTCATACATATCAATCAAGGAATATCATGATTTCAGAATTTTCAGAATTCAGAAGAGTTTAAAAAAAACACAACATGAAAATGTTGGTTAAAGTTTATTAAGACTAACTCAGATATTTTCAAGATATGTTCATAAGCAAACACAAGACATAAATGAAACTTCAACCGGCTGAAAGAATCAGACATTCATAGTCCTATATAATAGAAGATTCCTCTTTAAGTTGTTTTCAGATTTATGATCAGGATATGCACAGAGAAGTCTTTCTGAATTTTCAAGGAAGGCCAAATCATTTTAAGGAACAGCCAATTCAACATATAACAATGGATAGGATGAGTGAAAATGGCTGAAAACAGTTGAAGCAGGAAGCTGAAATGTGTTGCATTACACATTCATCACAGGGATTTAAGCAAGATAGCAGTTCAATCTGAAGATGGGAAGTTCAGTTGATTGAAATGAGCAAGATAGACAGTTATGTGATTTTAAGAATATAAATAATGCTCCCCCTAAATGAATGCATGAGCTAGCACTCAAGGTGTCGACACTTCTAACCAGTAAATGCAAGTGCAGTGAGCTGACAGCATGTAATATATGCAATGATCACATTATTTCCTTGGTATGCAACTCCCCCTGACACTATGCACTATATGACTGAAGTCTAAGAACAATGAATGCAATGGAATTTATGTATGAAATTTTTATGGCCTGTGCTCATGAACATTTAGACTGCTCTTCGTGCAACTCTGACCTATGGTAGCAGGCTGAGGACTTGGTCTAAAGACCACCTCACACATAGCAAGCACTTCTAGACAGATTTCACCTACCTTTTAGTAGCTTACCATTTAATATACCAAGAGTCATGCATGACAATCCAATGCATATGCAGTTCTATATGCATCTTAAGCTAACAATATGCCACTTATATGCAATTGTGAATGCATGTGCATGTCAAATGTGCATGTGAACATTTTTAAGCATGAGAGATCGTCCAAGCAACAGATTTATTCAATTCAGCTTTTCAGATTTTTCAGAATGCAATTTAACAAATATCAACCAACTACAATTGGCATATGTATGCATCAAATGCAGACAACCTTTTAATCTCATGTATGCACAGATCACCTAGCAAGTGCATGATCAGAAAAGAATGCAAATGGTAGATGCAGTTATGGACATGTATGCATGAGATCTTAATTGACATATTAAGCATGATGTTCAGCTAAAAGAAAATTCAGGTGTACAAGCATTTAAACAGCAGAGTTGGGGTTTTACCAAACTTTGGATGCCTTGGTTTATTTGACCCCCTTTTATTCCTCATCCCCAAGGCATACCTGCAAAGCACAGATCTCATTTTGTGTTTCTAGGTACCCAAGACTTCTTGGGTCCTACATTATTAGTAACACCTCTGATAGGTGCTTTCCATAATCTTTGGGCATGTATATCATCATTCATCATTAAAGCACAATGATTCATGGAGTGCCCAAATATTCCACAGTAGTAGCATGAAGAAACATATTTTAGGTTCTTTTTATGCACATCATTATGAACATGAATTTTATGTGCATTGGCATGGAAATTTCTGTTACTTGCATGAAATTTTGGTTTACCATTACCTGCCCACCAGCATTCCGAAGCTCGGTGGCCAAGTTTTCCACATTCAAAGCATGCAAGAATCTTTTCTTTAAAAATAGATTTATTCCTACCAAAATCATTTCTATTTGCAGGGAATTTAGCATGTTTGAAATTCACATTCCTACCCTAGTTATGCCAACAGTCCTTGACTGTATGGCCATATTTTCCACAATGAGAGCAGATAGAGAAGATTTTTCTATGAGAACCTAACAAGCATTGTGCAGCAACATGTCCTATTTTTCCACAATTATAACAATGAATTTTCTTTTCCCTAAAGACATGCTTTCTACCCTGATTGTTATGTACAGCAGCTAGGTCATCCTTTTCCATCAAATTACACTCATGCATCAGTTGTCCAAACTTGTGACAGTAATGACAAATCATTTTCTTTTTAGATGCATGTGAGTGTGTGGGTGAAACATGCAAAGTGGGGACAGGAACATGTTGGTTCTTTTCTTTTTGTTTTTCTATTGTTTTCTTTTGAGCAGATAACTGAGAACCAGGAAGGTTCTGAGGGCTGTGAGAAGTTGAGCTGGAAACAAAGGAAGTTTGAACTTTATTTTTAAAACTCTTCTTGTTTGAAGGGTTATAGCCCAACCCTTCATTCTGAAAATTAACCTTTGTTCCTAGAATCTTATCCAGATTATCTTTTCCGTCCACAAATTTTGACAAAGAATTATTCAAATCCTCAATTTCATTTTTCAGAGAAATGATGTGTATTTTATAACTGGCAATCTCTTGTTCATTACAATTTACACATTCGCTTAGCACCTTGTTTGTAATTTTATATTCCTCAACTTCTTGTTCCAGATTTCTCAATTTTTCAGATTCTTCAATGTAAACAGATTTTCCTTTTTCTAAGAGAAGAAGTTTTTCTGACATAGCAGTGTTCAACTGCTTCAATCCTTCAACCTCTTTGGTTAATTTGTCATTTTTTGATTTCAGATTTTCAATTTCTTCAACAGAGCCTTTATCAATTTTCATTGAGCTCATTTTATTATTTAGCTCTTCCTCTATCTGTTCAAACTCCAAAATCTTGTTTAACAGTTCTCTATTTTATTCCTTTAGGGAAACAATTAACTCCTTCTGCCATTCTAAATTTGAGTGAAGATTTTTATTTATTTCCTTAAGAAGTGGACAATCATTGCAAGCAGATTTACTAGAACATATTGTTTGAGCCTGGAGTTTTTCACAATGTTTCCTAAGGCATTCATTTTCAGATTTTAGATCATCCAATTCAGAGCTAACACATTCAAATTCTTTCAATTCTTTTTGCTGTTTTTCAAGATCTTTCTGCAATTCCATATTTACAGATTTTATGGCATTAAATTTTTCAGCAAACAAATTCTTCTCTTGCTCAAGTTTACCAAATTTTTCTTCATTTTCTTTAACAGATTTTCTAAGAGAGTCATTTTCAGATTTCAGCCTACTTAGTTCAGAGCAAACACATTCAAGTTCCTTCATCAATTTTTCATTCTGGTTTTTATGCATATGGATACCAGACAAACAGGCATCATGAGATTGCTTCATATTTGAAAAATTTTCACATGGTGAACTTGAACTACCCCGATCACTTTTCTTTTTCAAGTTCTTGTATTGTTTTCTTAATTGTTCATGAGATTCAAGCAACTCAGCATATGCATTCTCCCAATCATCTAAAGAAAAATTCTCGAAGGGATTTACCTCCTCATCATCATCCTCTTCTTCATTTTGGCTGCCACTTTGATTGCTTCTGTTAGCCATCATGCAGCTGTCTTCATTTATCCTGTGAGCTAGCTTCAGCTTCTCCAGGATGTCTTTAGCTGACCTGCAATCATAAAGACAAGAGTGTAAGGCTCTGTCAGTGGATGCTTTCATCAGATTGAAGGCTTTCTGATTTTCTCCATCCTTTGATCTGTGGCTGTTGGTCCATTTGGACACTTTCTTTGGTAATGTGTGAGGACCTTATGAAATTAACTTTCACAGATCAGGATTAACTTCATCAACATAATTGCGCAGACTGACAGACCACACATTAAAATTAGAGCCGTTGAAAACTGGTGGATCACCCATGAAAACTGATCAGATAAATGCAACAGGAATAATGATGCACCAAAAGCTAGATAGCACCAAGACAGTAGGATCGAATCTTCAGGTCGCTGGACCTTCTATGCAGACAACCCGCTCTGATACGAATTGTTGGGACGGTGCGATGGATACAGAGGGGGGGTGAATGTATCCCCTTCTAAAAATATTACCCAAATGAAAAACAATAAGCATGCTACTAGATACAATTACGGAATAAGAACTATAGAGCTCAATTAAACATTTGATCGACCAGATGAACTGCTAACTATACTAGTGGAACCTGATGAAGACTAATGCCGAAGACAGAACAGTGGAAACCAAACACACTTAGCAAAATATGTAATGCTCAAGGTCACTGCAGATAGAAACAAGCGTGTTCATACAACCTGTGAAAGAGGTAGAAGACAAGGAGCAAACGTACAAGGCAAACCATGGCACATATAATTTTTAGGTGGTTCGGTCCACAGAACTACGTCCACCCCTCACTCCAAACCGGAGTGAGGCTTACACTAGCTAACGCTAGAACCGCAGACTCAGTCTGCAACAGGTGCTGCCAAACAGCTTGACCAGGGGAACAACCTCCCCTCTTCCTCCCAACCGGAGGGCAACCGCTAGTGACTACCCGTCACTAGCAACCAGAGACCGAGGTCTCTCTTCCTCCACCCAGAAGGGAACCCACCTGGACTTGCAACCCACAAGACCAGAACCGGAGACGAATCTCCCTTCCTCCAACCCGGAGGGAAACCCACAAGTGACTCCCAGCCACTTGCAAACCAGAGGTCACGGACCTATCTTCCTCCACACCAGAGGGAACCACTAGAGACTACCCAGTCGCTAGCAAACCGGAGAACAAGTCTCCCTTCCCCTGAGACCACAGGAGGAACCCCGATCCCAAACAAGGGAATCGGAAGAACAAGGTGAATAGATGGAAAGAACAAAATAAAAAGCAAACACAAAGAAAAAAAAACACAGCAACGTAAAGCTGGAAATGAGACACACTAAGTAGCTCTCGCAGGAGCAAGTCTGGCTTGGATTTGATCCAAATGCCAGTGAACAAATCTTCTGATGATTCCTCTTTCTTCTTCTTCACGAACCCTCTCTCTATCTCTCTTTCTCTTTTTCTTCTACTTCACGAGCTCTCGATCTCAATCTCTTTTTCTTTTTCTTCTTCTGCTTTCAGCCTCTCTGCTGCTCTCTCCTTTCTCTTCTTCTACCTTTTTTTGCTCTCTGTCTCTGCTTCGATCACACTTTCTTGATATGTTCTCGATCAATCTCTTTTTCTTTTAATCAGTCTTCTCCATATGGAGGAGGTTTCGTATTTATAGCAGCAGCAATTAGGGTGTTATCCTCAGATCACGTGCCAGGTGCCAACCTCGGATCACGTGCTCTTCATAGGCTTCACGAACAGTACCTGTCACATAGAGAGAAGCTTATCAGTTTAATGTCGACACCTTGTACAGACTTTGTTGTATAGACTTGATGCAGTGTATGGACTTGAAGGCTTGACAACGAGTGTATAGACTTGAAGGCTTGGAAAGGATTGTATAGACTTCATCTTTGAAGGAGATGTACATGTGCACTGAAGTGTGTACAGTCTTCACTGAAGGATGTTCAGACTTTAAGTGATGAAGTGTGTACAGACTCTGCTGAAGAATGTTCAGCCTTTGAGTGCTGAAGTGTCTACAGACTTGTTTGTTCGTGCATGCTACAATGTGTAGACTTATGAACTGATGCAGACACATGATGCATAGACTTTGAGAGCGTGCAGTCAGTGTGCAAACTTGCTGTAATGAACGATGCCCAACAGCATGGTGTATGGACTTAGAATGCATGAGACAGCAATGTATAGACTTGAGAAGAACGATGCATGAACAAGCCATAGCAAGTGTATAGACTTAGAAAGCATGAGACAGTAGTGTACAGACTTTGTGATGCACAAGCCTAACCAATGTATAGACTTTGAAGTAAAAGCTGGAGTTACACAAACAATGTATAGACTTCACGATGCACAAGTTGGAGTTAAGCGAACGATGTATAGATTACCCCTTGAAGAGTGTACAGACATTGAAGATGTGAGCGAGACAATGTATAGACTTGGCCCTTGAAGAATGTATAGAGTTTGAATGCCCGAAGCCCACGATGTATAGACTTTGAAGCATGTGAACACGGGGACAATGTACATACTTTACTTCGTGCTAGCTACAGGACAATGTCTAGACTTGATGCAGCTTCAAGGCAACCATGTGCAGACCTTACCGATGTATAGACTTGGTGTTCTGAACGTAGGTAAAGGTAAGGAATGTATAGACTTGATGAATGGCTTGCTAGCTACAGGACAATGTATAGACTTGGAAGGTTCAGCGGTGGATGTACAGACTTCACCGATGTACAAACTTAGCAAGCCCCAGGCCGATGTATAGACTTGCAGAACAAACGATGCACATATGCCATGAATGTATAGACTTTGAATAAGAAGCCAGGCAAACGATGTGTAGACTTGGCCAATGTATAGACTTGATCTCAAGGACTGGCTGTACAGACTTTAAGCGATGTATAGACTTGGTGAACGCCAAGTGATGTACAGACTTGGTGAGCACCAAGCGATGTATAGACTTCAATGACTCATGCAACCAGACACGTGAAAGCACAGACAATGTACAGACTTAGTGCAAACAGGATGTGCAGACTTGTGGCATGCAATGTCTAGACTTGATATGAAGGAATGAACAATGTCTAGACTTGATATGAAGCAATGCACTAGCTGTACATACTTGAAGTAATGCATGCAGGAGACGATGTACAGACTTGGTCTTGTGACCAGGGGCTGTACAGACTTGATGTGCAGACTATGTGTGTGTGTGCAAGACAATGTGTGTGTGTGCTGTACAGACTTAAATGCATGCACAGAACAGTTTATGCATATCAGCTAAAACATCATCAAAGATCTGAGAGTAGACAGAGCATTACCTGATCTGAGCATTGACCTTACCTGTCATGATTTGACTTTGACTTGGGTTGACTTCATGACCTGTGAGTCATCCTTAAACCTGTTCTGACAGTTTCTCATAATGGAACAGGATTATATCATCAAGGATGTAAACATAATGAGGCATAATATCTGTCATCATCAAAACTCCAGAACCACAGGGGACACATCACGCACCCGGCGCCTAGAGAGAGAAGCATGTTGTTGTCGACTCACTATCTGAGTGCGTGGGCTGGATTGTTGTTTTCGGGGTTGGTGACTCAGGGGACCGTAGCGAACCCAATGGCACCTTTGCTTTTCAGCTTTATGGGGCAGCCTGACGGAGATACCGAGGCGCAGCTAGAGGGGGCTAAGAGAGCCCTTTGCTACCTGCTCGCTCGGGGCAAGGAGGGATTACCCTTTGACAGTGCCATGAGGGACTCCAACCTGTTTCTGGGGGTGTTGGAAGGAGGGGCAGCCAGCGCCCGCCCACATCAGAGGGAGCCGGAGGTAGGACTGCGGACAGAGTGGGTGATGATAACCCGTTCGACCGTGCTGACGTTACACCGGTCTGCGACGAGTTCTTTGGAGCCGTACTACCCGTTCCGGTTTGCCCGGAACTTCGGCTATGACTAGGGGATCCCGCCGAACCTGGAGTTTCCGTTGACAGGCCGGCAGTACAAAGGGAAGGACACCCACCTGCTGGCGACAGCATGGTCGGACTTTGTTGGCACCCAAAATATGATCGTCAGCGACCAAGCCACAAAGACAAAGGACCCGGCCCGCTGAAGCAAGGAAGCCAATAAAGATCAACATATTGAAGACTTCTCAAGCTGCCAGAGCCTCGAGTCACCCCGTATGAGCATGGGGGCTTCACCTCAGGAGAGCCGAGACGAACTTACAACCAACCGGCAGTGCGACCAAGCCTGCCCAATGAACCGGCATCGACTCCATCGTGCCACATACACTACACCCGTTGTCCGATCAAGGACGACGGTCTACCCGGTGGCTACCCACCTCATGAAAGGCTCTCCTGAAGATGAAAGAGCCCCCTGGCTCTCTGGGACGGAGGACCGAAAGCTCTGTCGGTAGAAGATCCCGATCACCCGGCACGGGTACGGCTTCCCGCCAAGATGGGCCCGTTAGTGGCCGAATGATCACCTAGTTCAAGAGAACTATCCCTGGTGTTATCCCACCCCTAAGGAGCTTTGGGCACAAGCCAGACCGAGCCAGCCGCACGAATCATAGAGACGAAGGCCGTGTCAGCGGAAAGCCCGCATGATCAAATCAAAGCTATCTGGAGTCTCGGGAATGGCCGTACGTCGACCTGGGAGCTTCGACAAGACATCCAGTCGAGGTTTCAAGGAGCATTCGTAAGAAAAATGTTTCCGGTGACCCCCGGAATCGTCCCCGGACTCATCGACTGACTCGCGACGTGTGAGGAACATTAACACGGCGCGCCCAAAACCGGTGCGCCCCCATCTGCCGGTCATAATCCGGCGCGTAAAGAAACCCATCTGGTGCCCCTTTTCCCGGCGCGCAAAGAACCCATCCGGCGCCCTCCTATCCCGGCGCGCTAGAGACGGAGCTCCCCTTTCCGACGCGCCATTTTCCACGCCGGATCAAGACTTCGAACCTCCTATATATATACAGGAAGCTATTCGATTGAAAAGGGGGACAAAAAAAAAGAGACAATAGAAGAGAAAGGAAAGGAAGCGAGAGAAAGAAAACACAACACAGAGAAGAAGAAGAAAAAGGAGGAGGGTCAGAGAGCGAACCATATTCCGAGAGAGATAGAGCTCCTGGGAAAAGGGTTTTCGTCTGAGCGTCCTCTGCCGGACGTCTTCCTCTGCTTTAGCTGAAGATCCGATACTCTGTCCCGAGAACAGGTGGGCACCGGCGCTTTCATGGATTCCTTTTCTTTGGTTTCTATCTATCATATGTAAGCGAGAGGAGGAGGGATGGCGATGATACGAGCCGACCCCCCTCCCCCTTCTCTACGATTCTCTCTTCCCGTTTGTTCTATTGTTGTGCCTCTGCGCATCCCTCTCCCTCTGCAACCGATGGACGGTGACCGGACGATGATGCCGGCACCGGATTTGTAATGTGAATGATTAGTCCACTCCCGTTTACTGGGTGGTGATATGTATATAGATGTGTGGACCAATAGGTCGAATGAATGTTTGAAGCTTATTCCCCTTTTCTATCTATGTCAATGCGTATGTATGAATTCTTCCGCGCATGGTTCCCGACTCCGGTTTTCTCGAGTCTCGATCATGCCCCGAAGCATCGTGTGCCACAGAAACGACCCCTCCCCAGGTCTTTCCCATCGACCGCTTCCATGTTTGATTTAAGGGTCTTTGTATCCCCTCTGTGGACAAAGCTGTGCTCATGCGCATGCTTCTTCCCACCGTGGTATCGAGGGTCTAACTCCCAGTAACTCCTCCCTTCGTACTGCTCTGTTGTTCGCCAGGTGGGAGTTGTCTTTGGGACGGCAGTATCCATCGCCTGAATGTTGCGCCCTAGTTGTTCGAGCATATGCTTCTACGATTAGCTCATCTCATCTATGCATTGACTACCCCTCTGCATCACGGTCAGTTGAACCGCTCCGAGACTCTTTCATTCCGTTTTAATCTCCCGGGGAGGGGGACATTCCCCATTGCTTCACGGAACTACTGGGTGATCAAGGGCTCTACCTCTCAATGGTAGATGCTTCCTCAAGGCCACAGCAGATAGTAACGGAGCCTTAGCCTGACAAGCTTAGCCCCAACAACCTGGAGACCCGATAGAGGCCAAGGGATGTGTGCTCCTGGTAGGCTAGCCCTCGGAGCTTCACTCTCTTAATGGTCGGTCCCTCTAAGGGATGAGTCATAGGCTGCGGGTTGCCCACCCCTCGTAGGCTAGCCCTCGGGGTGCCGCTCCCATTATCAGTGGCCTCATCCCTCTATCCTCACCCACGGAGCCTTGGTGCCCCTCGCAGGCTAGTCCTCGGGGTACTCCATCCGTTGGGAATTTGCTGGCTGCCACTGTGCAGACCGGCGGTTTAGGGGCTTACTCCACAAGTGAGTATGACCCCGTTCCTTCCCTGCAACCTTTCAGGTTCAGAGGAGATGCTGCCCAATTGTTGGCAGGATTTGGACACACATTCATCTCCGTGGAGATGGCTATAATAAAAATGACTATTCTGTGTCCAGGAACCTCAGTGCTCGAGTTTGAACCTCGCACTGGCTTATGACTCTGCTCCCGAAGAGTCTCGAACTTTGTTTCAACAGGCAATAAGCCCAATTGAACCTTTAAACCTTCGAAGCATTCCAACAAGTCGAATGGTTTCTAAATTCATCAAAAAAAATAAGCTAAAACGGCGCGGCCCTCATCCGGCGGGCCTTAATACGGCGCGGTACCCCCCCCCCCCGCGCCGGATTAAGCCTAGACTCATAACTTCTATTTTTTTTGTTTGGCACGTTCCCGACGCGCCCTAAACTGGCGCGCCCCGTGCCCTGCGCGCCGTCTTAGTTAGTTATCAAGGCCGTGCCGGATTAGCTCTTCACCTACGCTTTACCGCGCCGGATTAGCCTTTTTACCTACGCTTTACCGCGCCGTGGAAGCTATCTCTCGCGTGATCACGCCGTTTCAAGTTGTTATGCCGTTCTGATCCTTTGCTCGCTCTCGGGGCAATCCTGGCCTCCCGTGGTCGATATTGGCTACCCTAATTAGCAGTAGATTGAGTAAGGCAAGGGATGTTCATGCTCCGAATAACCTCTTTATCATGTTGGCTATCATGTGTATTAGCACTTTGCTTTCATTATCACCCTTGTGTTACCGTCTCCCTCCCTTTTGACGGGGATTAATGAATGTGATTGATCACTGCTTACTTTCATAATTTTGTTGCCATGCTTAGCATAGTTATCATCATCATGCATGTATGCTTGCATCGACCCTTGGGTATATCAAATGGCGTTGACAGAAGACCGGGTTACGCCCGATCAGAAGTCTCCGCTATGCGCGATGGTGGTCTTCAGACCTACGCCCTCCGCCACGTATCAAGGGTCTCCAACTCAATGAACCATGCCTCTCCTGCATGATAGATAGACGCATCTCGCATGATTCCGTCATGTTCATAACGTCACATCTTGTATTCCGACCTCGACAGCCCACTATCTCGGTAATTAATCAAAGGTGTCCCCTCCTCGCGGGGGATGTAATTAACGCCATAGCCTTTATGGTATGGTGGACTGCTGGTCCCGACCGAACCTCACTTTCGCCCGACACGGGTCAGAATGAGCGCGTAATAAACTTTTCACTCACGTGACTGGCATGCCCGCGCAGTCAATCAATCAGTTAATTGCCAGTCAGTTAATTGGTTGATCGACACGTGAAATAAGATATATATATACATAAAATAATAAGAAGGAACAAACCCATCGCAAACAGTCTGGCATGCCCGGTGGGACCAGTGTCACCTTTCATCTCTTTGCCAAGATACTTGGGCTTCAAGGCCCTCTCAAAGACTACTGATTGTTGGCTTGTTTGTCTTTGCAGGCGAACAATGACAACAACTGGATTAACTGGCGTCGGCTTCGGTCCTTCGATCGTTGCTGGTCATGCACAAGTGTACCTGGCGGTGCCCATGGAGTTCGGCAGCTTCCCTGCCACCGTCGGCTTCCCCAACTTCTTGGGGTTGGCCTTCCTGGACATGCTGGAAATCAAAGCCCCGGAACCTGTCGAGGAAGCTAAGGGGAAAGTCGAGCCTCTAAAGGCTCATTGCTGCAACGACTCATCCAAGAGTCCGGCCCCGGCCGCTAGCTATCTGGTGCACCACGCCATACATGGGGCCCGCCCCAATATTGTCAACAAGCACCCTGGAGGACGTCAACAACGACAAGTCCAAAGGAGTGTTGTTGTGATTACCAAGACTCTATCTTAGTCCGGGAAGTCTATGATGGTTGGTGGCATGCGCGTCTTCCTCAACGGACGCAACGCGCGGGTGACCCCAGACCGAGTCATCCCCACCGTCCCTGTCCACAACACATATCAGGCCCTCGCTGAGAGGAGGGCAGAAAGAGAAGAAATCGGCCACTATGGCCAAGGAAGGTCGGCCCAAAGGCCGAGAAAGTTCAAACAGGTGTGGGTTCCCAAGATGTCCCAACCTATCCATCAGCTGACACCTATCTGCCACCGTCCTGTGTATGATGAGGCGGGAGAGAGAAGAGAAAGGGGCTTGCCCCCGAAGAAAGAAGAAGAAGTGGTTGCGGATCCTCCGTGCCAGAAAAGTTTCCGGGCTGCTGCCCGTCAAGCCAACGTCCCAGCTGCGGGACGAAGATTCCAACAACCTGCCGACAGAGCTTGGCTAGCTTATATCCCTCCTGCGGGAGGTCGACAATCATCTCCCGCGTTACATCAAGAGCGGGGTCAAGAAGAGATGACCTGTCTGGTCAGAAACTATTTTCGAGGGTTAGACAACCCCTCGCTTGGGCAACAGCGACTGATGCAAGTAGCCTCCGCCAATGAAGACTACTACCCGTCAATGGCAGATGAAGAAGATGTGGGAGAAAGAATGATGGTGTCGTCAGTCGACGATAATGGATATGACAACGGCTTTGAGATCGAAGCCGATGAAGCCGTCCCCAAGCGGGAAGAAAGGAGAAGAGTTTCTGTGTTCGAGAGGCTGACCTTCCCGCATCAAGCTAAAAGGAGGGTCCATCGACAAAGGAGAAGGATGCAGGTCTTCACCTGCAACATGGCTGGTATATCTAACCGATATGGGGGGCTCCCCGAAGATCCCCAAGAATTGGCTCAGTTGGCCGCAAGGCCAGGGCTTAGCACTCGGAGGACAGAAGCAGCAAGGGAGCTCCTGATGATGACTAAAGGAAAATAACCCCAGGTCTACCACCAGTGGGATGATAAGGCCCCCGTCCTGACCGCCAATGTGGTGACGGTAGAGGAAGAAGATGACGTTCCCCTCGACATCCTGCCCGAGGGTACGTCCGGGGAGACATCAGAAGTTATCCCCACTACAGCCACTATAGACCCATCAGTTTTGATGCTACTTCAGAAATATCGGCAAGAGATAGACTTGCTAAAGAAGCAGCTGTTGGAGAAAACTGAACAGTCCTCAGCTTCCAAACCACCCGAAGTCCAGGCTGAATCATCCCGGGGAGGGGTCCGTCATGACGGCCCTCCACCGCTCTACACACTGCCTCAGTCGTCAGAACCAAACATGGCGACAATGCAACAGCGGCCACCACAGCTCCAGCCGCTGCTACCACCAGTGCTCCCTCAAGTGCACCAGACACCCCCGCTGCCGCGTCCTCCACAGGTGACCACCCTGGTCACCCCGTACCTGCAGTCGGCACACTTCTATCCAGAGCCGGTTGACCCTGCAGTCATGAACCGGATGATGGTGGAAAGAATGATCGAGCTGAAGCTCATAGAAAGAGGAGAGGGCGACTACGTCGCGTTCGATGCATACCGGGTGCCATACCCGCAACACCATGCTGCTAAGCGGCTTTCCCCGGGAATCAGCAAGCCGCCCAAGTTTGACAAATTCAACGAGAAGAGGTCCCCAAGAGAACACATAGCTTATTATATGACCGTCATGGGTGACTTGGCCACCGACGAGTCATACCTGCTGAAGTTTTTCGGGTCCTCGCTGACGGGGCTCGCATTTGAATGGTATTCTAGCCTCTCGGCCGGGTCGATCAACGACTGGCCAGATATGCAGAAGAAGTTCAGAGAAAGATTCCATGTTACAGAGAGGGAGGTCACAGTGGCCGAACTCTACTCAACAAAGCAGAGGGCCGATGAGATAGCCCTCGATTATATCAAGAGGTAGAGGAACCTCAGAATGCGGTGCAAGCGGCCCCCGCATCAGGAAGACGCTGTGCAAATATGCAAATAGAATCTCAGGAGGGAGGTTTTGGAAAAGATGATCGGAATGGAAATACGATCGTTTGATCGGTTGAATAATGTGGTGGCCGAGGTGGAAGCTTTCCTGGCCAGACCTGCCCCTACATCTGCTGCCGTCGTGACCCAGAAGGGCAAGGCGGTGGAGCAGCGCTCCTCACCTAAAGAAGCGAACGCTCTTGACATAAAGGCGTTCGAACAACAGAAAAGTGAAGGCAAGAAGGGAGTCACCCCACAGTCTGCTGAAGCCCCAGACGGTAAAGAAGGTCATTCGCTGAGGGACAAGATGAAGAAGGCCTATTCCTTTCCAAAGGACAAGACCCGGGTTCTGTTCGACTATGTAACGGAATATAGCATGGTCACCCTGCCAGAGCCAAGGAGGCCGGAGGACTTAAAGAGAAAAGATAGTCCAAGATTCTGTCCCTACCACCAGATGTTGGGACATCCAATCGAAGATTGTTATGTTTTCAAGGACATCATCGAAGGGATGGTGAAGAAGAATGAAATCGAACTGGGAGAGTACAAAGTGGACCCTCCTCAGCCACATGAAGCCCCTCGGAGGAGGGTAGGAGTCAACATGATCTCCCTATACCAGGCACTGCCCGAGGAGATCTTTGAAACAAGCACGCAGAGCACCTATGAAGCTCATTTCTTGGAGTCCGTAAAAGAATAGCAGGGATGGCAGCAGATCCCTGTGAAGCATAAGAAAAAGAGGGCACCTCGCCCGAAAGAGGGGGCACATATCCGTGGTGTCACACCCCGGCCTGCTCCGCCAGTGGTAGCGCTCGTATGGGTCACTCCACCAACAACTATCAGGATACCTACACATAATCGGAGGAGACAAACTCCGCTGCCAGTGGTTAAGGAGACCAATCCTGGGGTCCTTCGACTACAAAACCTTATTAAGGGGCTGGACGAATATGTGCAGCCCGAATTGAAGCCTTTGCTGGTGCGGGACCACGTCCCGTGGCAAGAACTAGAGCAGCTCTCACTTGAGCAAGAGGAGGAAGCTGAAGAGGCACCCGACAGAGAGGGCAGTCTATTCTGGGGGCACCCGCTCGTAGAAGCAAAAAAGAAGAAGAAACAAAGGAAGAAGAAAAAGAAGGCCGCTGAGGCCGATAAAGTGCAGGTTGTCTCCTGTAATACCCTATCAAGAGGAAATTTATTTCACACCCCATGCTGGGGGAGGCAAGGCCGAGGCCGCAACTGCTACGCATGCCACTCGGTCAGGTCGAAAATGGGGGCGCCAGCCGCCACCCAACCATAACATCATGTTCAGAGGGGAGCAACCCTACAAGACACCTCCGCCGGAGGTCAAGGGAGTCCAAATCCCTCCTCCGTCAGGCCTATATAACAAGAGTGGGGGCAAGGGGGTCCCTTCATTTCTTGAATTCATGAAGATGTCCAAGGGGAAGCAGCCTTGCCTGGAGGCTAACCCTACACTCGGGGCCGTTCACCCGCAGCTAGCACAATCTGCCGAAGATCCAAGTGCAGATGGAGCTTGCCCCGCAGTAGCTGACAAAGAAAACCCAGGAGTCGGTACCAGCCAGAAGGGCGCCGAATCTGAGGAAGATGAAGCAGGTCCCGCAGGGTCCGCCAATCAAAACCTCCCTAAGCCCAGATGGGCTGAAGAGATGAAGCTCTCCAATGTCCGAGCTGGGAGCCGAATAATGAAGCTACTCAAGAAGCTCCCTACTCAATTTACAATCTGGGAGATTCTTTCTTTGAGTGAAGAGACTCGACAGGTGATTGTTACTGCTCTCCAGACGCCTGCTCATTTTGAGACATGTCTGGCTGAAGCAATGCCGGAGGCTAGCATGACCTTCACCCCAGACGATATGCTACTGCCCACCATCAGCCACAACAGGCCGCTGTATATGAAGAAGGGAGCTGAACAGGATTCTGGTTGATCCCGGTGCAGCGGTCAACATCCTGCCATATAGAATATATGAGAGGCACCACTTTAACGTGCATCTCGAGAAAGTCAGAGATATGTGTATTGCCGGCTTCAATCAAAAATGTGAAGTGTCAATGGGGGTGGCGGAGTTCACCCTCACCTTAGCAGATTTTACTACAACGGTGCAGTTGCATGTCATTGACTCCCGCACCTCGTACAAGGCACTGCTCGGCCGCCCATGGCTGCATGAAAATATGGTGGTGCCCTCCACGCTCCACAAATGCATCAAGTACAGTCTCCAAGGGAAGGAGGAAAGGATATTTGCAGACCCCCACCCATTCGAGGTGTTTGAATGTCATTTGGCGAATGCCAACCTATATACTGGGCCTTCTCAGAAGACCTCGGAAGCTAAGACCCTTGCAGGGGGATCCAAAAGCACATCCGGCAGCAGTTGGTATCCACCACCACCGCGCGGATATGTCAAGCCCAAGGTGGTCTCCCATATCACAGCATCCGGAGACGTGGGTAGAACAGCACCCCCAATATTATACCCTGAAGCTAATGAAGTGCGGGTCGCTCGGCGGCGCAATCATATTGAAATCCTGGATGGCCTTACCAAGCCAACTCCCGGCCTTGATAACCCTACTGTCGAGCCTTTCAAAACTTGGGAGGTAACACATGAAGATGGACCTAGCAGCTTGTTCTGTACGGATGAAGAGCACCCTACTCGGGAAGACACAGACTGCAGCCTCCCCGAAGATGTGAACAACCCGCCGGTTCCCGTCCAGGGTCTGGCATTCACGACTGAGCGGATGGCCAGGATGTTTCGGAAGCAACACATCCCCCCTGATCAGTCTCAAAAGCGCAAGGAAGCTTTCCAGAACATGTGGTACCCCGTAAATCTGGATAAGGAAATGAGACGTGTCTCTCAACATCCGGGGTTGGGTTTCACCCAGGAAGAATATTATTACAGTGGGCGATACGAGGTGGACACCATCTCCGCCTTCTATCCTGCTGAAGATAGCCCTCTGGGGGCAACTTTTGATGAGTACCCGGCGGAAGCTGAGCATGTTGAACTGGCTCGACCCGGAAATCAAGAAGTAGAGACCATGGCTTCCTGCCGATGCTGGGAGCAGGTCTACCCTGAAGAGGCGGCCCTTCAAGTCAAATTTGATACGGCTAGCAGCAGTGAAGCCGAAGATACTGAAGAAGCAGGAATTTATCCCTCCAGTGGAGTCCTACTGATGATAACCTCAACACCCCTTCTACCAATCAGGGAAGCCTCAGTCGACTCCGATCAAGGGGAACAAGCTACCAAGAAAGGAAAGGCCACTTCTAGGGAAGATACAACTGCCCCAGGAGGCGAGGCCTCCTCAACTTCTACTACAAAACTGGGACGTTGTCCAAGCCCGACAATAAACAACTGCCAGCCTGTCATGGCTGCAACCTCATCTACAAGGACGGAGGCTGCCCTCTCGCCCTTGGGAGCTGCAACGGCAGTGGATTTTCTAATAGAACAATCCACGCAGCCGCTAGCACAAGAAACAGAGAATCCTCAAGAAGTTCTGATGGTGTCTGACGAGGAAGTCGAAGTACTCGACCCTCAAGATGGTATTCCAGACTTCGTTGACCTCCAACCAGCACCTCCGGAGATAGAAGACGGAGGCCAAGCCACAGTCGATGAACTGATAGAAGTCAACTTGGGAAATGAGGAGGACCCTAGGCCTACCTTCCTCAGTGCCCAACTATCCCCAGAAGAACGGGAGCTGTACGTCCAGCTACTGCTAGAGTACCGGGATTGCTTCACCTGGACTTACAAAGAAATGCCAGGTCCAAGCCCCGATGTCTCACAACATGAGTTGGCAATCAGCCCTGAGGCCAAACCGGTGAAGCAACCACCGCGGTGCATGAGGCCAGAACTCATTACCTAAATTTGTGCTGAAGTCGACAAGCTCATTGACGTGGGATTTGTTGAGGAAAACCAGTACACCACATGGCTGGCGAACATCGTCCCCGTGAAAAAGAAGAATGGACAGATCCGGATATGTGTCGACTTCCGAGATCTAAATAAAGACTGCCCCAAAGATGACTTTCCGGTGCCAATAACGGAAGTCATGATCGATGCCACAACCGGTCACGAGGCCATTGTAGACACGCCAAAATTGACGTTTTGATGAGCAAATCTCATGTTATTATATAAACGCCCCAAGTGGACTTCAATATTCCTATAACATAAAGTTTTTCTATTTTTGTGAGTTTTCTGCATTTTTCCTGCATTTTTGTGATTCATGACCTAGCATAGGGCGTCACTTTCGAAAGTAACGACATGTCATAGGGCGTTTTCAAAGAAAGGACGACCGTAGGTGAGGGCGTCAATTCCTGGTATTATCCGTTAATTTCTGGAATTATCTATTTTCAAAATAAAAGGGCATTTTGTGAGTAACACCCTTCCTCAGGGCGTGTTTTGAAGAAACGCCGTTATCTCAGGCGTGTTCTCTCAGTTTTTAAAACAGAGGAAGTTTTATTTCTAAAATTAAATCCAGGAAGAAACGGCCTTTCCTAGGTCGTGTTTCAAGAAACGTCCCTGTGCAGGTCATCAATTCATAAATCGACGCCCTGGCTTAAGGCGTGTTTCACTCCAGAGTCCTTCTTTTTTCCATCTTTCCCTCACAGTTCCCTGCTATCCTTGGACTCTTGCTCGATCTTAATCCTTCCTTGGATGCCTCATTACCCATTCTTATCACTTCCTTGTTTGATCACATCCGATTGAAGCTATAAAAGAAAACATCATTCGATCGTGAAAAAGGTTAAGATGTTAGGTATTGAACAGGCACGCTGAGCATTCAGAAAAAGGAAAAGGCATTCAAGGCGTTGAGCATTGGTTTTTCTTCATCCTTTCTGCATCCAATCAAATACCTGCTTCCTCCTTCGAGCATTGGCTTTCTCCACCCTTCTGCATCCGTTCAGCATCTTCACGGTTGCCCCTTTACTCTCGTCAGGGAGAGCAGGGTGATATATTGTGCTTGTCTTTGTTCATCTCATTCTTAGCATATTATCATTGTCACCCTGTCGTTAGTTCTTTTATTGCATTAAGCATCATTTTATCATATCCTTTCCCTAGTTCTTTGCTAGGGGTTTAAAAACAAAAAACAAAAAAAGAGGTGCGCACGTTGATGTCTTTTCGTCATTTTGTGTTAGTTGTGGATTGATACTATTGCACTTTGGCTGATCCCCCCTTTCTTTTGTTTGTTTTTTTTATTGTCTTTTTTACAAGGTAATCAATCAAGAAAACCCACTTCATCGGCCGGCCGATTGGAGTTGGAGGAGGAAATCCACATCCATCCCGCATCCCACTCTTCACCAGGTACACGCGATCTCATTTTCTTCTTATTGAGGTAAACCCTCTGGCGATCACAACTCCCCTTTAGCACCTCGTGCTATTTTTTATCACATCTTATGCATCTTTTGTTGTGTTATTTATTTCTCATTCCCAAAAGTGAGGACTTTTAATCCGATCTACAAATTGGCGATCACGGTGGGACCTCCACTGTTTTCTTTATTGATTACCATCTCCATTGGCACCCTCGTGTGCCCTTTCCCCTTTGACACCCTCGTGTGTCCTTTCCCCTTCGGCACCCTCGCGTGCCCTTTCCCCTCGGTGCCCTCGGTACCCTTTCCCTTGTGCCCCTCGGGCACCCTCCATTGTGCACCCTGCACACTCCCCGGATCAGTCAATTGCTGCTTATTAACGCCTTCAACAAGGGCATCTTTTGATTTAACGCCCCTCACAGGGACGTGTTTTGTTGATTAACGCCCCCTTCCAGGGCGTGTGTTTATTGCATCTGCTGGCGCTCTGTTTGCTCATTTTATCGTCTGCTATTTAACGCCCCTCTCAGGGACGTGTTTCGTTGAGTAACGCCCACTGCCAGGGCGTCTTTTACCATAAACTGTTGTTTGCTGCATGCTTATCATATTGCCTGTGGATTAACGCCCCTCTCAGAGGCGTTTTATTTATTATCAGCACCTACGATGAGGGCGTTTCTCTGAGTTCTGACGCCCTCCCGTGGAGGCGTCCTTTCTTTTTAACGCCTTACCCAAAGGCGTGTTTTCCTACCGTCTGTGAGCCCCTCACGGAGTTTAACGACAGGCACGCTGCCGTGTTTTCATTTTGTCACGACCTACCGCAGGGCGTTTCTTTCCTCTTGCTGTGAACACGACCTTTCCCAGGGCGTGTCTTTACTGTTCTTTTTCACAGATTGGCTCTTATTCATTGCTTGGCATTTGTCTTGATATTACATTGCTGCTTGGATTGTCTTGATTTGTTGGCTTGGTTGAGAGACCTCCTCTCTCTACCCTAGGATCCACACACCCTTCTTGGAATCGGGACGACCCTCCATTGAGCATTCCGTCTCTTTGGACCGGAAATCCCTTTTCCAAGACCTCCATAAGTCCCCGCACCCGTGGATTCCCTCACGGACGCCAGGCTGGTTGTACCCTCGAAGTACCTGGAGTTTAGAGAACCTATGCGTTGTTAAAAGAGAGAAAAACTTAGTTGACCCGGAGATTACACTCGGATCAAACTAGGTCTCATTTGGCAAAAGAGTGAACTTTCACAAATAATCCACCCTAAATTCAAACATCAAACATTAAAATCTTGCGTTTCCTGCCAACCTTGTTTGCATAAACATAGTTGGGTGATTTGATTGCCTTGTTTGGATTGAATATTTTGTGATAGTTCCTTCATTAAACATCCTCTCTCTTAAGAATGAAACTCCGTTCAGGTAAAACCATCAACATGTCAGGCAACGGGTACTCCTATGATGATGAGAATGAGAACATATTTGGTCAATATGAGGACCCTCTCCAGGATTCTGTTTATTATGAGGGGAACTGCCTTCCTCCTCACCCTCATTACTCACAAGTCCATGTGGTTGATACCACCATCCATGAGGCGGACCCTTTGTCTCAAGTTCCATCTTCCAACACTTCGGGGAACCCTTCCCCATCCATTAATGTCACGGATTTGATCCAGGCTCTCTCCCAGTTAGATGACTCCCAGCGGCAAGCCATTCAGGCCGCTCTAAAAGGGAAGTCGGTTCTTTCTTCTTCTTCTAATCCCCCTCCGGCCGTGAGTGGCCATCAGATTGTTAATGACCAAGCGGTCTTGCATTCACCTTCCTCTCATCCACAAACGCCTACTGCGGCCATACCGGCCCAGCAGGCGAGCTATTCAGCGGTTAGGCGTCAATCCTTCCAACCTCCTCGGATTCTACGAATGCCTATACCGCCTTCTTTTGCTCAGAATCAGGCCCCGGTCGAGCCCGATACCAACACTCTCTTGCTTCAAAAGCTAGCCAGTATGGAGGAACAGCTCAAGAAAGTTACGGCAACTAAGAATGTTCCGGAAATCTCTCTTCCTACATTGCCGGTGTTCCATTTACCCCCTTCTGAGATGCCGCACTTTCGGCGATATAATGGAACCGGTAACCCGTTCATTCATTTAAAGGATTTCCGGTATGAAACTTCTTTCTGGCAAGACAATAAGGCCTCCCTGGCCTATTTATTCAGGAGATCTCTTGAGGGACCCGCCCTCGAATGGTTTTATTCTCTGGAGCCAGCTGATGCCGGCGATTTTGATGTTATTCAAAGAAAATTCCTGCAAAAGTACAGAGACCGGGTAGGACCTTCCCTTTCTGTTACAGATCTGGTCACTGAGAAAATGAAGCCCGAGGAGGACTTCATTGTATTTGCTGACAGGTGGCGGTCTATGGCCGAGAAATTGAAGGACACATTGTCGGAACAAGAGCAGGTGAAAATGGTCATTTCTAATGCAACTCCTCAATTCCGGCATATTTTGGCCATGAATCGGCTGACAACCATGGAAGAGCTCTATGAAAGAGCTCGATATATACAAACACAAATGAAGGATTCGCCCATCATGGGCATGTTTGAGCCGAAGCCTCGGCTATTTAAAAAGAATACAAATGTCAACAGTGGGCCCACGACTGAGGGCACTGTCACAAATGAGCAGGTTGGCGTAGTTGGCCACCCCCACCACCAGTCAAACCCACGACCTCCGCCACCTCCACAGTAAAACCCCCATTTTGCCTCCGCTCCACAACGCTACTTCGCACCCCAACCTTCTTTTGCTCCATCACCAAGCCAAGCGCCTCGCACCAACCCTCCAGCACCACCACAATACCATCAGGTCCCCCCACCTTCCAACTACGGCCAACAACAGCGGAGACCGCCACTTGGCCCCAAGAGGGCCCATTATCCGCCACTCCCAGAGAGTCTCCCTGACATTTTTAATGCCTTGGTGGCCGCCAACCTGCTCGTCCTACCAAAAGAAAGAACGGTGTGGCCCGACAATGTTGACACATCCCGTTACTGTGCATTTCACCGCGCCCCTGGTCACAACCTTGACCGTTGTTTCCATTTTAGAGATCATATTTATGATTTGAATGACCAGGGTGGCATTAATTGGGATGAAATGAGGCAAGTCATCGCCACCATGAAAGAGAGAAGGCCGCCTCGGCAACAGCAAAATCAGCAACAACAGCAGCCAGCTCAGCAGCAAGTTCAGCCACAGCAAGCTCCAGCACACCAGCAGGATATGGGGATCGTCCGTAATCCATTGCCGGAACACGCTCCTAATCAACACGTGAATCCTGTCACGTCTCTCTACGAGGTGGAGAGAGGGCAGGGATGGCACGAAGAAAATGCCTCTGTCGGGGCATTTCACCATGATCCAAACCAAAATCAAACTCCGCGCCTTTTGCGCATTCCTCCTTCTTCTTCTAGTCTCCTATCGGGACGTCCCCTTCTACGCCCCGTCAATCCTTCTATCTCCACCAATTCCACGGCCTTGCCGGCTCGTTCTCTTCTTACCCGCCTACCACCTCCACAAACTACCATTCCACCTTCCACCACCAATCCCACATCCGCGCCCTCCAGGCCACTCCTACTCCGCTCACCGCCAGCACCCGCTACCCCCTCTACCACTCCTACACCGGCAAGAGTTCCTCCGTCATCAGTACAACCATCTTTTGTGCCACGATCTCTCCTTATTCCACCACCTGCCAATGCTCCTCGCATTCGGATATCCCTCTCTTCTCCCACGCCTCCCGCAAGGGCGCCTTCATCAAATACTCCTCCCATGCCTCCCGCGGGGGCACCTTTGTTAAACACCACTACCACGTCTCCTACGGAGGCGCACCTTTCATTGAATTCCCCTTTGATCTCCCCTAGCAGGGTTTCTGCTACCGACATTCCTTCTTCTTCTTCCAACCCTCCTCCTAATATTGCCCCGACAGAGGCGCGTCAAGGCGTAGCGCCGCTCCACAGTGGATGGATATTCCACCGTGCTTTCCCACAGAGAGAGCTAGAGCCCGTGCAGGGGCCACAAGAGCAAGAGCAGGAACGAGATTCAGTGCCAGGAACTCAGTATGATCACACTCCAGCCAGGATCTCCATTCTTGAATTAATCAAGAGGTCCACCACTCATCAGCTAGCCCTGAAGGAATACCTGCAGAAGGTCATGGTCAATGAGGACCTTCCGGTTGAACAGATAATTACAGTCTTGACCCCTGCCAGCAGTCAGCCGGCAATCACATTCCATGAACATGAGTTAGCACCTCTACCGGCAAGAAAATATGCCCTATGTATCACGGTTGATATCAACAAAGTGGCCGTTAAGCAGTGTTTGGTAGACACCGGTGCATCTATCAATGTGTTGCCTCCGAGCACTCTGAAGCTATGCGGTATCCCTGAAAGCCAGATTCGGCCATCTACCATTACTGTCACAGCATATGACAATACTAAGAAACCCCCTCTGGGTATGATTACTCTCAAAGTCAGCTTGGGTCCAGCCACCATTACAGTAGATTTTCATATTCTGGATATGGATCTGACCTTTAATGGCATTCTGGGTCGCCCTTATATTCAGCAGCTTGATGCAGTGCCCTCTACAAACCATCAATGCCTCAAGTTTCCGCACAAGGGCCGCATTATCAAGGTGACCAGCGTGCCGATCTTGCCAGAGGAAGACATTCATGTAGCTTCATCAGTTCCTTCCATATGGCCAGCCAACAAGCCGTTATTATCTGTGTTGGACGTTCCCCGTCCACGGCCGATGCTATCTGAGACTGTTACCACAGTTGCTATGACACCCCTGCCTTCTAAGGGGAAGAAGAAAAAGAAAAATATGATGAATACCCCCGGCTGGAACATTCTGATAAGAATGGGATATCAAGATGGCAAGGGCCTGGGCGCCAAACTCCAGGGCAAGATTAGGCCCATTAAGCCTCAAAAGGTGATTGCACGAGGCGGCTTAGGCTACAAAGCACCGGGCAAGAATGAAGGAGAGCCGTGGGCTGTTATGACGTCCACCTTCAAGCCAGATCGCCAGCCGCTCCCCTGGACTTTAAAGACACATTTTGTCACCGGTGGCATTCAAAACAATGAACAGACTACCGTCATTACTTCATTGCTTGATTGTCAAGATGTTCACGCCAGACAGTTTGCTCGGCACATTGCCCCACTAGCTACCTACAAAGCCCTGGAGTCTTTAAGGCCAGATAAAAGAAGAAAAATGGGGAATCCAGAATGTGACTGGTACAGGTGGTTCGACATGAATGACATCACTTTTTCTTTAAGCCGCCTGTTCATGCCGACAGATCCGGAATGGCCGCCACTGATTCGAGAATTGATTGAAATGCCTGCCGCAATCACAGATAAGAGACAGTTGCTAAGTGACTACACAGATACTGGGGAGCCAGATGTCCCCTTTGAGGAGGGTTTTACCGTGGATAGGCTGTGGGCCGGCCTCTTTTCCCTCACTTCTGTGCATCCATCTTTGCTGGCTTCTTTGTATTCCCGTTGGTTTGGTCACGTGCCACGACCACCACCATTCATAATCAACTTGTCTCCTGATTCAATTCAGATTTCCCGCCCGATTGCTCCTTCGCTCCTCGAGCGATTTTCTAAAATCTCCATCTCACCCCCGCGTGGGCCATCTTTGATTAAATCTTTCTCCAATCTTGCAATCTCCACTCCTCCTGCTATTATCCCTTCACATTGCTTTTTACTTGAAAAAGAAAATAAAAATGAAGGAAAAGCTAAAAACGAAAAAAAAACGCCAAATCTCCAACATTCCAATCCTCCATTTCCATTGAGGAGACCTCCTATTTTTCTCCCGAGTGCGTCCCAACCCAGGGGCCGCTCTTCCAAGATTCCTTGGTAAGTCTTTTCTCCCCCTCCGGCGAGGGGCCCTCCTCTGCATCACCTCCTGTATCCGCTTTTTCATCTCCTTCCCCTGGTCAAGCTAGTTGTTCCTATTCTCCCTCCTTTCCTTCTAATAATAAAAATCAGGGGATAGTTCCACATAAGAAGGCCAAGGGTAAGCAGATTCCCCGAAGATTTTTGTTGGAGTTGGCTGTCAGATGCCAAGCTTGTTTAGCAATCCCTGAGTTTGTGGAAGAACCGATCATCCTGCCAGAGTTGGAATATGAGGATTCTGTTGCTGCTTATGAGGGTTTGGGCGTATATGAAATCATGAAGGATGAAGACCCTATTGAAGAGAGGGATGAAAATTATGAAGAATATGAGGACGAGGCTGATGCTTTTGCTAGTGGTATAAGAAGATTCGACGAACCATCAGCCTCCGTAGAAGAACCTACCAAAGAAATCAATCTGGGTACCGAGGAAGACCCTAGGATTGTCCTCATAAGCAAGAATTTGCCACCCTCCGAAGAGGAGGCGCTCATTTTAGTTCTTCAAGATTATAAGGACACGTTTGCTTGGAGTTATGAAGACATGCCTGGATTAGACCTTGGGCTCGTTGAACACCGCCTTACACTTAAGCCAGGGTCTGTCCCGGTAAAACAACGGTTGAGGCGTTTCCACCCTAGTATGGCTTTGAAAATGAAGGAAGAGGTCGATAAACTCCATAAAGCTAGATTTGTTAGAGTCGTCCTCTATCCCAATTGGGTGGCTAACATTGTCCCGGTTATGAAGAAAGATGGAAAAGTTTGGATTTGTATATATTTCCGGGACCTCAACCGGGCGTGTCCTAAAGATGACTTCCCCCTCCCTCATATTGATGTGTTGATCGACAACACGGCAGGATTTGAGACTCTTTCTTTTATGGATGGATTTTCAGGCTATAATCAGATTCGCCTGGCTGAAGAAGATCAAGAGAAAACTTCATTCACTACACCATGGGGCACATATTGTTATGTGGTCATGCCCTTTGGACTTAAGAATGCTGGAGCCACCTACCAGAGGGCTATGATGGCTATTTTTCATGACATGATTCATATTTATATAGAGGTGTGTGTGGATGACCTGGTAGTGAAATCAAGGACAAGGATTGAGCATCCTGGGGTTCTGGCTAAGGTTTTGCAGAGATCGCGAGAATATCAATTAAAAATGAACCCCAAGAAGTGCGTATTTGGCGTTTCTTCAGGAAAGTTGCTTGGATTCATTCTCAGTAAGAGGGGAATTGAAGTCGATCCCAACAAGGCAAAGGCCATCAGAGATATGCCTCCTCCCAAGAATTTGAAGGAAGTTCGAGGATTAATAGGGAGGTTGCAATTCATTCGCCTCTTCGTCTCCCAGCATTCACAAAGATGCAGGCCGTTTTACGAACTTACCAAGCCGGGAGTCAAGTTTAATTGGGATGACAAGTGTCAGGCAGCCTTTGACGGATTGAAGGATTATTTGGTCAATCCTCCTGTCCTGAGGCCGCCAATTCCAGGCAAACCACTTATTCTATATGTTTCGGTCCTGGATGACTCCGTAGGTGCTGTCTTAGCTCAAGTGGATGAGGAAGGTAAGGAGAGGGCAGCATACTACTTGTCTAAACTTCTTAACCCCTGTGAGCAGAGGTACTCAGCCATGGAGAAGACTTGTGCAGCTTTGGTTTGGGTAGTTCAGAAATTAAAACACTATTTCCTAGCTCACGAGGTTCACCTCATTGCTCGCATGAATCCAATCAAATTCCTCCTTGAAAAATCTGTCCTCACTGATCGATTAGCACGCTGGCAAAGCTTCCTTTCTCAATTTGACATCACTTACATTCAGCAAAAAGCTATCAAAGGTTATGCCATTGCCGAGCATCTTGCTCACCACCCTCTCCCCCGCTTTGATCCGGTCAATTCAGAGTTCCCAGATGAAGAATTAATGTCCATTAATCAACCCCCTGATCCTATGTGGACATTACATTTCGATGGAGCTCTTAATTCTCAAGGAAGAGGGATCGGCATGGTTCTTTTAACACCTGAAGGGGTCACCATTCCATTTGCTGCTCGGCTCACTTTTCCCGTCACCAATAACATAGCCGAGTATGAAGCTCTTTTGGTCGGTCTTAAAACCACCCATCAATCTGGTGTCACTCATTTGCGAATTGTCGGTGACAGTCAGCTTATTCTACGCCAAGTGTTGGTCAAGTGCCGCACCATCAATCCTAAGCTCAAGCCCTACCAGGAACTCGCTTTAGCTTACGCCAAACTCTTCACTAAATTGATTTTCGTTCATGTCCCGCGTAGCCAGAACATCTTGGCCGACGCACTTGCTTCCTTAGCTTCCGCTTTAGTTTTCCCTCCTGAGCGTGATTTTCATGTCCCCCTGATTCATCAGCGTGATACTCCAGCCATTAGGGATCGTGCTTTTCTTGATATTAGGGATCAGGTGCTTGAGAAGGTTAGACGGAAAGAAGCTCTTGAAGGCAAAGAGGTCATGCTATTGGATTGGCAAGAAGAGTTGGCTGACGAAGAAAAGCCTTGGTATTATGAGATTGCCAGATACTGTGATGATCAGTCCTATCCTGAGGAAGCCACTACAGAAGAAAAGAAAGCAATAAGAAGAGTGGCTCAACGTTATACTTTGGTTGGGGGTGTGCTCTACAGAAGAGGGCTCACCGGTGTTTTATTGAGATGCCTCGATGATGATGAATCTTGGAAAGTTGTGGAAGAGGCGCATTCTGGTGTGTGTGGTGGTCATGTGAACAGCCAGATGCTAGCTAAGAAGATTCTTAGACTAGGGTTCTATTGGCCCACTCTAGAAGAGGATTGCTCTATCTATGTTCGTAGGTGTATTAAGTGCCAACTGCACGCCGACAAGATTCATTCTCCTGCTTCTTCACTCCATCCTATGTCCTCCCCATGGCCTTTTTCCATGTGGGCTTTTGATATCATTGGACCTCTTGGTGATTCGAACCTCCTGACCAAGCAAAAATCATTCATTCTCATGGCAACGGAGTACTTCACCAAGTGGGCGGAAGCAGAAGCTTACGTGGAAATTAAAGCGTCAACCGTCTGCAAATTTATCATGAAGAACATCATCACGAGGTTCGGCATCCCGAGCACCATCGTCACCGACAATGGACCTCAATTTATCTCTCAAGATCTCAAGGATCTCTGCAATAGGTATAACATTGCATTGCATCATTCTTTTCCCTATTATCCGCAGGGCAATGGCCAAGCAGAGGCCACTAATAAAACCTTAATCAAAATTGTTAAGAAGACGTGTGAGGCTAATAAATTTTTGGACTGGCCAGACAAGCTGGTTGAAGCTCTTTGGGCCTACCGCACTTCCATTCGAACCCCCACTGGGCAAACTCCTTTCGCCCTTACTTATGGAATGGAGGCCGTAGTCCCTTATGAGATTCTTATCCCCTCTCTGCGAGTACAATTGGACAAGGAGTTCTCTATCGATGAGCGTCGTGATTCACTCCTTGCCCAGTTGGAACTCCTTGACGAGAAGCGTCTGGTCGCCGCTGAGCATGCGCGCGTTTATCAAAATAGGCTCTCACGTTTTTATCAAAAGAAGGTAATTGAGAGAAAATTTAAGGTCGGTGAAATGGTAATCAAAAGAATTTTTGTAAAACCCGGTGGCCCTCGTTCAAAACTCCAACCAAATTGGGAAGGACCGTTCGTTATAAAAGATGTTTATCCTGGCAATGCTTATAAACTGGTTAATGCTGAAGGCGAAGAATTAACTCACCCCTGGAATGGTTTATATCTCAAGAAATATTACCCCTGAACAAAAATCCAACCAAAAAAATTGAAAACTTCACAAAAATCCAAAGAAAATAGAAATCTCCCAAATAATCCAAAAAAAAATTGAATATTTTCAAAAAAATAAAAAAAGTTTTCTTTCATGGATCTCCTTTTGGGCTGACATGACATGCAAAGGTCCACGGTCCGAAAGGTCAAAATTCAGAATCCATTCGTCAGTCTTGCTAATTTAAAATGGGAGTTGACCCCGCACACACCACACACTTTACTCTTGAGCTCAAGTAGTGCAAAATCTGATGGAAAGTCGAAACCAGACCAAAGGCGAAAGACCATATCCATTCTTTTTCTTCTTCGGCCCACAAGGGAGGAAGGGAGGTCTTGAGGTAGACACGCCAAGCCTATCCGCCGCCCTAGTAGGAGGAAGTCAGGACCCAAAAGGGAACAAATGCCACAAAAGCCCAAGTACAATTAGGTTGTTCATCAATTCAAATCTATTCAATGCAAATCAATTCCAAAGTGAAAGTTAAATGGTGAAAAGAAAAGCATGTCAAGAGGGCAAAGTCCCCGCAAGGAAAACCTTGGGCGTACGCATGTAATGTGAAAAGAGGCAAAAAGGCAACAAAGCGTCCCTACGCCAAAGACCGAACCCCAACAGGCATAGGGTAGGGGAGGTAGCTTTGCCTCGGGCATCTTTAAATCTTTTGTGGGCTTCTTCTTCTTCTCTTCTCTTTTATTTTGGAAAAGTCATGAACCAGCAGAATGGTCGAGACAAACTGAAGAGAATGCACTGTATGAAATCTTGTGTATAAGTTCAACCATATGCACGCCAATTCCCCTTTTTATTATTCAAGAAAGATTAATGGATCTTAGATGATAACCAAGTAGGGCCCACTACCTTAATCTCTTTATCAGCCCAACTTGGGAGGAATAAAATTAACGCCTTTGTTCAAGGCGCTTTCATGTTAATTCACGCCTAGCTTACAGTCGTTTCTTTAAGAAATAACGCCTCTAGGAAGGGCGTGTTTTCAACAAAAATTCAAAAATCTTTTCACAGTAACGCCGTCTCCGAGGGCGTCTTTTACGAGAGTAACGACCTAATCTAAGGCGTGTTTTTCAGAAAATTCCCCAAAAAAATATATATACTGAAAAGAACAAAAATAAATTCTTCATGTTGCATGAACTGCATTCTTGCCTGGACATCTTTCAATTATTGTTTCCATATGTGTGATTGCATGAGGCATCTCCCAGTTTTGATTATTTCATTTTGCCTTATTTGACTAAAGGCTTGGCCCCTTGACCCATTATGAAGGTCAGAACATTTACACCCCTTGCTCACCGGGCAAGGGGCCAAGTCGAACAGATGAATTAACCTGTTGTTCAAGTGAAAACCGCAGCTGCAGGTACAGGGCAAAGTAAAGCAAACACGAGGAACGTGGACAAACACAAGGCCGCAGCCTCACAAAACGCTGAGGTAACAAAAAATATCAATCTCATATATATATATATGTCATGTCAAAAAGCATGTACAGGTGTGAAGGTGGAGGAGTACAAGTACAAAGCTCTCAGCTCTCGCCTCCACTCTCCTCTGGTCTACTCTCTGCCTCACCCTCGGCATCCCGAGGCGGTGCTGGTGGAGGGGGCATGGAGCCCCGTGAAGCTGCTGGACCCCGCGCCTGGTCTCCTGCCTCGCTCCGCGGTCGGAAGGAGGAACCCGCCACGTAAGAAGAACCAGCAAGGCTGAACCCTGCAGCCCGCGCCCGCTCCCGGCCTCGCTGCAACCGCTCCTCGGACACCCGCAACCGCTCCTGGGAAAGGACCAACTGGGTCCTCGAGTCCGCCAGCTCACGCTCCCGTGCCGTCAACTGCTCCTGGAGCCGGGCACGCTCCGCCTGGTGCTCCTCCCGCTCACGAGCCCGCTCCTCGCGCTCCCGAGCACGCTCCCTCCTCTCGAGCTCTAGGGCAACTCGTAGCTCGGCTACGTCCTGAGGCAGCTCACTGCGTCACTGCAGGGTCCGCTGAAGCTCTACGATCTACTGATCGCGGATCGACAACTCGGTACGTACCGCCTTCAGCTGAGCAGCCTACAAACAGTTAAACAAATCATCAGTTCCACAGTTCAATAATTCATGAGATAAAATAACAACATGTGACTGAAGGTAGATCACGTACCTGAGAGGTCGTCATGCGGAAGCCTTCATCCACACAGGTCATGGTCGCTCGGAGCTCCTCGGCCTGCAAAACAAATTTCATCAGTGCACAATTTATATCTAATCATTATTTGAATGAAGTTTCGAGTTCAGAATTTACCCGTAAAGCAAGGTCGCGCTCCGCCGCCTCGGCTCGCGCTATCGCACCGGCCAGCTGCTCCGTCAGTGCAGTCACCTCTGCACTAGGCCCCCTCGAGCTGGAGGCCTCCCCTGGATCCCTTCTCGCTGCTCCCTGCTGGGCACGCTGCATTCATTAAAAACCGTCAGTGGCTAATCATTAATTCAACAAAAAAAATTTTTTTTTTTGCATATAGGAATAATTTAAACACTCACCAGGGTCTCTAGGTCCGCCCGTGTGGCGGCTAGCTGGTCCTCCAGGCTGTGTAGGTGGGCCTGGGCATCTATCGCCGCTATGTCCCTCGCATCCTGCATCCATTGCATGTTAGTCGCATGATAGTCACATAAGCATTTGCATTCAATTTAGAAATAAGTGCATTCATACATACCCCTAAGACCCTCATCTAGGGTCGGTCGGCGTGAACCTCCCAGTAGCGCCGGAGGTACTCGGAGCTGTCAGTCACGTGGGAAATGACTCGGGTCCCGCCACGCTGCCAGTCAGCGTATTGCTCCTCGAATCGCACCATCCAGTCGGTCGTCTTGGTGCGACTGCGGGTCTTCTTGCCAATCCCTCGAGGCTCTCTGACCTCGATCCACTCCTAGGGCAGGCCCAGGGTTCTCATCACCAACCGAAGCCGTAACGGCTCAATCTCGCTCAAGCAGTGTAGCCACAGCTCACGCCCAAAGCGAGGTCGCCCCGATACGGCCCAAGGCTGGCCCTCATCTGTCATCCCCTCATATGGCCTCCACTGCACCTGCATTCATGAACACGCATCATTGTCATTTCATCATAATCAATTCAAATACAACAAAAAAGAAATGCATATCATTCATTCATACATACCAGCGAGGGAGGGAAGTCGCGGAACTCTCTCCGTAAAACCCACAACTCGTAGTCGAGTGGGGCACCAAAGACGACGGGCAACCAGCGTCGCGCCAGAGGGAAGGATCCCTCAGCTCCTGGCCGTGGGTCAACGCGCCCCATCGGCATGTATAGGTGGCTCCACACCTGCACCCATGCATTGCATTAGTACTATATTCACATGCATCATAATAAAGGAAAAGATATGAAAATGAGAAATTGCATACCTGAAGAAGAGGTGAGAAGCCACTGACGGTCGTCTCACGGCCTGTCCCCGTGGACAGATCGGCCATCAAATGCGCCAACAGGGCCGCCCCCCAAGCATAAGTACCAACCGTCTCCAGATCCTCGAGGATGCCCAGGAAGCGGCAGTTGATAACATCGGCTTTCGTCCCCAGCAGCAATCTACCGAGCAGCAGCAGCAGGAACCTCCTCAAGTCTCGGTCCGCTCTCTCATGGTCGGTCGGATCCTGGCAGCATGCCGCTCTCACCCCGTCGGTCAGTCGCTGTGCAAACTCACCTAGGGTCTCCCCCGACCTATGCCTGGCATCTCCTAGACCCATCGCTGTAGTCAGGTCCGTACGGAAAATGGTCCTACACTCGCTAGGTACTACATAAACCATATCAAGCCCTAGTAGCCTCTGGGCCATCTCCGTATAGTCCGAATAGGTGAGCCCACTCACGGCCTCACCATCTACCCGTAAACCTGTGATCCTGGCTACATCCTCCAAACTAGGAACCATATGCCCCCAGGGCATCAGAAAAGTCCGGCTAACCCTATCCCATCTCTCCCTCAGAACCTGGATCAGTGCTAGGTCAGGTCTAAAAGGCTCGATGGATAGAAAAGCCCCAAATCCCATGGCGTCTACCCTAACCCTCTGAAAGTCGGGGAGACCCTGGTATGCTGCCCAGACCATGACCCATGAGATACGGGTCCTCATCAGCCCCTGCATGCATTAAAAAAAGAATTATTTTGCTTAATTGTTTGAATATCCATGTGGAATTACATTTGGTTTGGCATGCTATTGAATTTTAGCGTTTTGGAATTCACGGCCACCCTCAGGTCGTTTCTTGATGAATTCACGCCCCTGTGGGGGGCATTTTTCTGAATGTACTTTAATGTAACGTCCTGGATAAGGGCGTTTTTTTTATCTTTATCACGCCCCCGTGTTAGGCGTATTTTGGTGGCTGTTTTGCTATTTCTAAAACATATTTATAATCACGCCTCGGTGTTGGGCGTTTCTTGTTGAGTTCACGCCCTGTGGTAGGGCGTTTTCCTAAGGGGGTTATTTTTTGAATCGTTAATGAACGAAGCGACGCCCTCTGGTTTGGGCGTCTCTTGTTGAATTAACGCCCTACTGGAGGGCGTGGATTTCTTAATTTAACAGAAAATCAATAGCTAACAGCATACGAAATAATTCATGAAAATATTTTTGGAAATTGTTTAATGAGCATGGAATTAATGAAAAATTATAAGTTTTAAGAAACGACATGCTGTAGGGCGTGTTTCATGAAGATTAATTAATAAAAGGAATTTACGCCCTGGGTTAGGGCGTTTCGTTTGTGAGTAACGCCCCCATGGGAGGCGTGTCTTTTCTGGATTGCAGGTTTCGTGCCCGAGGGCCATGGAAATTAGGAAAAAATAAAAACAAATTGAAGATAAAATAAAAAAAAATGGGAATTGGGGAAGGGAACTTACCTTCTTGCGCTTCTGGGGTTGTGGTCGAGGTAGAGGCCGTCTGGGCCGCCGGAGTTGGCCCCGCGGAGCGACCGCCGCCGTGGGCGGTGGTCCTTCTTCTTCTCCATCTCCCTCTTCTTCATCTTCTTCTTCTCCGTTTCCACCTTCATCTCCTCTTCCTTCTCCTATTGCTTCGGCCTCGTCGCCGCCGGCCATCGCCGCCTCTTCTTCAAAAGCCACGACGGCGAGCTCCTCCACGGAGATTTCCTCCTCTTGGGCGTGGGAGGCGTCGAGGTCAACAACCTCTGGGGCGGCTACCCTCTGGCGTTTCTATCCTCCACCGGCCATAGCTAGGGTTAGGGTAGAGGGGTTTGAGAGAATGAGGAAGAGAACGAGAGAGAGGCTTTGGAGAGAGGGGTTTTCGGTTAGGGTTTTCAGAGAAAAGGGCGAAATGAGAACGAAAGGAGGAAGGAGAAGGGGGCCTGATGGCTTTTGGGTTTCGAAACGAAGACACGCCCTTGAGAAAGGCGTTTATAACGGAATTCACGCCCATTCGCTGGGCGTTTTCTGAAATTTGACGACTACGATTAAGGCGTTAATTTATTTTGCATGGGGAATGATAACCGTCGTCAGACGCATTGAATGGGCGTTGATTGATGTGAGAGAAGTCATCATTGCTGTTTGAAGTAACGCCTCTGGTAAAGGCGTGTTATTCTTGAAACGTGACTAAGGCGGAGGCGTTATTTTTGATGAGTCAACGATTATATTCTTTTGGGTTTGAATCTATTCACGCCTTACTTGAGGTCGTTATTTAAAGTAACGCCCACTGCTGCAGGCGTCATTTGTTGACGATGGGCCGATTGAGACGCCTTGGGCCAAGGCGTGTGTTTTTGAATTCACGGCATTCTTGGAGGCGTTATTCACAACAGAAACACAGGCTTTGGAAGATTTCGAGCATAATCACAGTAACAGTGGACTCAATCAGAAAGCAATCTTCATTATTTTAGGAAGAAACTACCATGACTAATGAGCCACTTTGGGCCTTAATTTTCTCAATGAGATTACATAATTTTTCCATTGTTCCTTGTCTTCGTCCAAGTCTTCTACAGGTTGATGAAGTTTGCTTAGCCTCCATAGAGCTTGAATGGTGATAACCTCCTCACCATCTTCATTACTGCCTAGGTCTCTTGATTTAATGGGAGGGAGATGGGAGATGTCTTCTAAGTGTTGCCTTGAAAGTCCAATTTGAGGAAGGCACCTGTGAGAGTTGTACAAAACGAAGTCCGAAGCGCCAATAAGACGAAGGTCTGTCCCGATGGAGAAGCGTGCACAAGCTCCTGCATTTTGAATACACCCGGGGCACAAGTAAAAAAATTCTTTGGCATTACCTTTAAATGCTCCCTCCAATCCCCTCTCTTCTTGATTTGAGGAATCCGGTTGGTCACTCTATTGCTTATACCTAATGAGCCGGTTATATATGAGAGAGGGCTCTTTGAGAAAATTCTTGAGGGTTGTTGGGCTTCATGGCATGGATCGAATTTGAAGTGTAGATCAACCCAACTTGAGAGTGCTAGCATGCACCCGTAGATGGGCCTTCCCATGGCCGCTGATGTAAGCCCGCTATAAAGATATGCTAGGATCGCCAGTCCAACTCTTTCTTCTTCCCATAAGCTCACCACTGCGCTCAATTGGGACTCCTCTAGAAAGTCCTCCGTGGATGGGAATAGGAGTGCTCCTGCCAAGCACACCACGAAGGCTTTGGTTACTCTTTCTATCTCCTCTTCCTCTTTAGCTTGACCCGCTCTCTTGTACACCCACGAGGCGAGCTTCAAGAGGTTAACTCCTTTAGTGACCTTGATTTGGTTCACTATATTTGGGCTAGGTATTAACGAGGTTAGCAACTCATGGGAGGAGATGGGCCTTGGCATGATGGCCATCTTTTCTTCTTCTCCGTGTTTCATCCTTTTCAAGCCTAGGATCATCTCTACTTCCTCCAGCAAGATGGTGGCCTCAAATGTAGAAAATAAGAAAGTATGGGTGAAAGGATGCCATGTTTCAATCATTGCTCCTATGGCAGCCCAATCTATGTGGACTTGATCATAATGTTTGGCATGAGTTATCAACCCCAAAAGATGCCATCTAGCTACATATACCCTCATATCTGAAGTGAACTTGGAGAGGATGAGGGGCAACCATTTGATTTGGACATATCTTCTAGCTCTTGGAAGGGTTGGGTAGTCCTGTGAGAAGAACAGAACACATGCAGTAATAAACATGAGCGTATGACGTGAGATGAGAGTTCGGCGGAAGGAATAAAGCAACTAGCAGAGGAATAGCTTACCTGGTTCAAAGCAATTCGGTTGCTTATGTGCCCTTGTATTTCAGTAATTATGAGAGTAGAAATCTTAGGTTTCTTCACCATCCTGTCCATTGCTTGATTTTGCAGAAGAAGCTCGTACAGAGGCCTGCGGTTGAAGAAGAACAGAAGCAGAACAAAAGGCCTGCAGAGAAGAAGGAAACGAAGCAGTTCGGCTGCAGGGAAGTTCTGATATTTGGTTAAGAAAGCCTTCCGTTTTATAAGGATTTGAAGAGTCCTAAAGAGTCCCGAAGATAGAAGTTTGAATAGGTTAAGGACTGTGTTCTCGATTTAGAAACGGAGGTTCGTGATGAATTAACGCCTTGTATAAGGGCATCTCTTTTTGATTTGACGACCTTACCAATGGTCGTGTTTTATGTAGCGCCCTTGATAAGGTCGTGTTTCTTCTAAGCTTCCGTTATTGGTTACGCCTTTGAGTAGGGCGTGTCTTAAATATTAACGACCTATGGTCAGGCGTCTTTCATGCTTTTAACGCCCTATTCTTAGGCGTGTTTTATTGGCCTACGGATTTATTGCCCTCTCCATGCTTTTGATGAACTTAAGTGCTATTATTTGGTGAAATTGTTTATGATTAAGCACTTATGATCATATCATGTTCTGAATTGATGGATGAAGTCTAATAAGTCTTAAAATGCAGAAGTTTGCAGGATTCGAGGTGCTTGGATCGCTCATGGGAGTAACATCTTGTCACCTTGTATCTGTTTCTTGTAAGCATTGTTATTATAGGATATCTACGCTATTATAGTATGTCAAGGACCTTGTGGTTCTGATGAACCTGAAATTTGAGTTCCCCTTCATCAAAAATGATGACGATTTCAAGAGAGTTTTGATCACACGGATAGGCCGTTGAGTTGTTAAAAGTTTGGAACGATGGTCCTGCTTTCTGAGTTGATGCGCGGACAAACGGGCTTCGGCTTAGTGTTAGCTCAGAGATGTGGATTCTTGACCAGACCTAAACAGCTTAGCAATATTATCCTTGATTATTTTCTATTTTAGTTTGTTTTAATCTTTTTTTTTTTAGCCCAGCATGCATCATGTAGGACTTTGAGTTTCAGGCTGAAAATCTTCATATTATGGCAATAATGAAGTTCACTCGTTCTCGATTGAGATGACATGAGATATTCCACTTCAAATCAAGTACTTCGTTCTATTTGAAGCCGTTCAGGCTGATTCCTTGAAAGTGTCCCTTTTGTTGGATCTCTATCCCAATTCTCTTTACTTTTCTGCAAAATTTACCTTGGTTGCAGCACGTCCACGTTGGCTGGTAATCGCTCTCCAATGGTCTTTCCCTGTCGTGCCCACACGCACACCCTTTATTTACTTAGTTTAAACTCCTTTCATCCAACAAATCGATGTTTCCTTGGAACCACTCAGAGTTGTTTCACTCAGAATCTTGGAAAGATTTCAAATGCTTAGTGTCTGAGGCGTGTCCCATCACACCTTGGCGTCTCCTTATCAGTTCATTCCACTTCATTTCCTTCATTTCACTTCATTCCATTTCAGTCTCACTCCCTTGCAAAGCAGACGCCAAGGCGGGGCAGCTGTAGACACGCCAAAATTGACGTTTTGATGAGCAAATCTCATGTTATTATATAAACACCCCAAGTGGACTTCAATATTCCTATAACATAAAGTTTTTCTATTTTTGTGAGTTTTCTGCATTTTTCCTGCATTTTTGTGATTCACGACGTAGCATAGGGCGTCACTTTCGAAAGTAACGACCTGTCATAGGGCGTTTTCAAAGAAAGGACGACCGTAGGTGAGGGCGTCAATTCCTGGTATTATCCGTTAATTTCTGGAATTATCTATTTTCAAAATAAAAGGGCATTTTGTGAGTAACGCCCTTCCTCAGGGCGTGTTTTGAAGAAACGCCGTTATCTCAGGCGTGTTCTCTCAGTTTTTAAAACAGAGCAAGTTTTATTTCTAAAATTAAATCCAGGAAGAAATGGCCTTTCCTAGGTCGTGTTTCAAGAAACGTCCCTGTGCAGGTCGTCAATTCATAAATCGACGCCCTGGCTTAAGGCGTGTTTCACTCCAGAGTCCTTCTTTTTTCCATCTTTCCCTCACAGTTCCCTGCTATCCTTGGACTCTTGCTCGATCTTAATCCTTCCTTGGATGCCTCATTACCCATTCTTATCACTTCCTTGTTTGATCACATCCGATTGAAGCTATAAAAGAAAACATCATTCGATCGTGAAAAGGGTTAAGATGTTAGGTATTGAACAGGCACGCTGAGCATTCAGAAAAAGGAAAAGGCATTCAAGGCGTTGAGCATTGGTTTTTCTTCATCCTTTCTGCATCCAATCAAACGCCTGCTTCCTCCTTCGAGCATTGGCTTTCTCCACCCTTCTGCATCCGTTCAGCATCTTCACGGTTGCCCCTTTACTCTCGTCAGGGAGAGCAGGGCGATATATTGTGCTTGTCTTTGTTCATCTCATTCTTAGCATATTATCATTGTCACCCTGTCGTTAGTTCTTTTATTGCATTAAGCATCATTTTATCATATCCTTTCCCTAGTTCTTTGCTAGGGGTTTAAAAACAAAAAACAAAAAAAGAGGTGCGCACGTTGATGTCTTTTCGTCATTTTGTGTTAGTTGTGGATTGATACTATTGCACTTTGGCTGATCCCCCCCTTTCTTTTGTTTTTTTTTATTGTCTTTTTTACAAGGTAATCAATCAAGAAAACCCACTTCATCGGCCGGCCGATTGGAGTTGGAGGAGGAAATCCACATCCATCCCGCATCCCACTCTTCACCAGGTACACGCGATCTCATTTTCTTCTTATTGAGGTAAACCCTCTGGCGATCACAACTCCCCTTTAGCACCTCGTGCTATTTTTTATCACATCTTATGCATCTTTTGTTGTGTTATTTATTTCTCATTCCCAAAAGTGAGGATTTTTAATCCGATCTACAGCCATGTCGTTCATGGACGGGTCATCCGGTTATAACCAGATCTGGATCACAGAGTATGACCGGGTCCATACTACTTTCCGAACCCCTAAAGGCATTTATCATTATAAGAGGATGCCGTTCGGACTAAAGAATGCCGGCGCAACTTATCAGCACACAATGACCAAAATCATTGACGAATTGCTCTACCACAAGGTCGAGTGCTACATAGATGATCTGGTGGTCAAAACCAGAAGAAAAGAAGACCATCTGCAAGACCTCCGGATTGTTTTTCAGAGGCTGAGGCAGCATGAGCTAAAGATGAACCCCATGAAATGTGCGTTCGGAGTATCGAGCGGAAAATTCTTGGGCTTCATTGTCCGATATCGGGGGATCGAGATAGACCCCGCAAAAATCAAAGCAATTCAGGAGTTACCTCCACCAAGGTATCTCTCCGAGTTGAGATCACTACAGGGCCGCTTGGCTGATATCCGGCGGTTCATTTCCAACTTGTCAGGGCGATGCCAGCCTTTCCACAAGCTGATGATGAAAGATGTCCCCTTTTATTGGGATGAAGACTGCCAGACAGCCTTCGATAAGCTGAAAGACTATCTGAAGACTCCTCCAGTGCTGGGCGCACCGGTGAAAGGATGGCCATTGATACTATATATAGCAGCTACACATAACTCCCTGGGAGCAATGCTGGCCCAGAATAATGAAGAAGGGAAAGAGCAAGCCCTCTATTACCTCAGTTGGAGACTGGTCAGAACTGAGGAGAAATATACTTATATTGAAAAGGTCTGTCTGGCACTGGTCTTCGCAGTTAAGAAGCTTCGACACTACATGTTGTCGCATGAAATCAGCTTGGTATCAAAAGAGGATCCCCTAAAATATATTATGTCCCAGCCGGCACTCAAAGGTCGCCTGGACAAATGGGTGGTAATCCTTATGGAGTTTGACATCTCCTATGTACCACGCAAGACCGTCAAGGGCCAAGCTATTGCAGACTTCTTCGCTGAGCACCCAGTATCCGGGGACTGCCCGTTGGAACCGGAGCTTCCTGAAGATGAAACCCTGGAAGCCGTTCAGGTGCAGCCCTCCTTATGGTAGCTATATTTTGATGGCGCTTCCAGAATTGACACCTCTGCCACTGGATCAGCCAGAGTCAGGGTAGGAGCAGGCATAGTCCTGAAATCCCCAGAAGGAGAAGTGGTTCACACATCCTGCTCAATAAACAAACACTGCACAAACAACGAAGCAGAATATGAAGCCCTGATAATTGGGTTGCAAATTGCTCTATCTATGGGAATTCAGATGTTGGAAGCATTCGAAGATTCCATGCTAGTTATAAAACAACTGGAAGGAGAGTTCGATGTGCGAAAGCAAGAGCTTCTTCCCTATCACCAGCTGGCAACCCGCCTGATGTCAAGATTCTACTTCATCAGCATCAAGCACATCAACCGAGGCCGGAATGCTCAGGCAGACCCCCTCGCTAAGCTGGCCAGTTCATTGGCAGTCCCGCCAGACACAAGCCTGAATATAACGGTGATCAACCACCAGCAAGTCCCCAGCGTAATAGAAGTCTTAGCCGACGAACAGGAGATTGAGGTGGCAATCGTCGAGGAGATTCAACAGCCCGACTGGCGAGCACATCTCCTGCGGTGGTTCCAACACCAGTAGCTTCCAAAAGAAAAAGAACAGAGAATGAAGCTCCTGAGGGTCAAGGACTCTTACGAGATGAGAAGTTGTGGAACGCACTAGATTTCGTGTTCGTGAAAGATATCGGGGTGTTCTTTTTATCGGTTTATCTAGTGCGAGGGCGTGCCAGTCACCTAGGTGACAATGTGTTCGGGCTTCAAGACTGGAGTGGTCCGAAGCCCGGGGTGCGCTCCGTCTGACTAATCAGACGATTGTGGATATCGGGTCGGGACTGGAGACCCGACGCGCCATAAAGGCCGCGACATTAATTACATCCCCTCGGAGAGGGGAAGACCTCTGATTAATCGCCAAGAAAAGGGGCCAAATGGCCTAAAGATCGTTTTTCATTAAAGCATGCGAGTTGGGTTGACATAATTTAAACCCTCCGCATCGATATGCAAAACGGTGTTCAAAACCATACAAATACTTGCTGCGAGTGCGGCAAATTTAATGCAAGTGCGGGATTAGATCCCGGTATATATATATATATCGGTCACTAACAGACCATCCAGTATTCGGTCGAGAGTCCACATTTGAAGCATCGAAGATGTCACGTCCCGACGCGGAATATCGAGGGCGCGACGAGTCGTAAACACGCGTGTCGATCAGAGCATGTACAATTTTATTTCTAAAATCAGAAATGAACGGGAAAATGATACTTTTATTCCATCAAAATGAAGTTTACAACACTAATTGATAAGCCATAAAGACAATTACAACTTCCAAATCCAAATTACAACATTCTTGTAAAATCACTAGTTGATCTACATAAACCTAGGTAAAAAGGAAAACACTCTTTCACTCTTGTCCATTCCCTTGTTCAATTTCATTTCCTGCAACAATTAATCAAAACGTAGGGTGAGCTAAAAGCTCAGTAGGATTTTATATCTCTATGAACCAGGCAATCTTTAAGTGTTAGCAATTTAAACAACTTTCTAACTTGTATCGGGAAGTATATAAACATGAATAGAATTTCCAAGTAATTAAGATGATATGATATCAAGATGAATTTCCAAGTAATGACTTTGAACAAATAAGGAATTTCATGTAATTGGCCATTTTCACGCAAGTCAAGTAATTCATGTAATTTTCAAGTAAACAAGTAACAAGTAAACAAGTACGAATAGTGGAATGCCGTATCAAGTAAATCTATCATGCACTTCGGTGCAATGCCACACCATTGGTCAATCAACTCCTATGGGCACAAGTACTTTCGGGCGCTCCCCCCAGGACCAGACCGGGCCCCATTAATGCTAGGCATTGAGTCATATGGATCCGAAGATCCCAAGTACATTTAGACATCCACTTTAATGTATATGGCCAAGAATTTTCAAGAATATGCTGTTTGTAATAAGCACAGATTTGACACAATTTCAGAAGTTGCAAGAAAAGTGGATAACAATTTAAGGCATAATATTTAACGACATTAAGTCGTGGAGTTCAAAAATGAACGGTAAGTAGGAAGAAAATCAAGTAATTAGAGTTTAATAGAATTAATTTGATTCCATGGTTTAATCTTATGTGCATTTGATTTACAAGTGTTTAGACATGTTTACAGGAAGTTTTTGTTCATTAAAAATGCATTAGTTAGCCAAAACGGTGATTTATTATAATAATCAGAATTTTATTATGAAAATAACTTTTTATGTTGAAAATAATTCTAACTTGCTGAAAATAATATTAACATGCTGTGAATGATTTTCATATGTTACCTTACTGGTAAGATGATAAAAATAATTTTTTTCATGCTGGATTTAATTTTTACATGCTGAAAATTAATTATTAACATGCTAAAATTAATACTTAACATGCTAAAATAATCAACTTACTGATAAGATGATAAGATAAGTTTACCATGCTGATTACAGAAATTTTCTGATAACAACATAATTTTTATCATGCTAAAAATCATTTTTCTCTATTTATTTGCTAATTATTTGATAGGAAAATAGAATTATCATGCTAAAAATAGTTTTAATACACTGAAAATAATTCTAACATGCCAAAAATAATTTTAACATGCTGGAATAATTTTACTATACTAGAAGAATTTTTATCATGCTGGAAGTAATTTTCATGCATCAATTTACTAATTATTTAATAGGAAATTAAGTTTTATATGCACAAAAATAGCTTTAAATAGATTTTATCATGCTAAAAATAATTTTTTTATCTCAGTATGTATAAAATAATTTTATCATATTGGAAGTCACTTTTAACATGCTAGAAATAGTTTTAACATGTTGGAAACAATTTTTAGTATGTATAAACTAATGTGGTGAAAATTAGATTTTTACATGTAAAAATAATTTCATTCTACAAAAATAAATTTTTAACGTGCTGTAAGAATTAAAACATGCTAATCTTACATTTTCTTACTTTTGGTGACTAATTACGTACAATTAACGTGGACTTCCAACAGATATAGTTCCTATTGTAAAGTGACTTAAGTTTAGTCCCACATTGGAAGTTACAAAAAACTTGCATAGCTTTATATGTTGGAGAACCCACCCTTGGGTCAGGACCCAAGAGGCATAGGATGTGGGCTTGAGTTGTGAATTGATACAAAACTAGTAATATATATATATATTTATTTATTTGTTTGTTTGTTTGTGCCGAGCCGAGCCGAGCCGAGCCGAGCCGAGCCGAGGGTGCGGTGCGGTGCGGTGCGGTCAAGGCCAATTATATATATATATCATTCGTTCTAGAAATATATATATTTTTTTTAAAAAAAATGTTTGACCTAATTTTTGTGAACGCGCTAGCATAAGCTAGCGCGACTTTGAAGATCGCGCTACCCTTGGGTAGCGCGTTCTGAAAATATAAATTATTTTTTAAAATGTTTGGGTAGCGCGTTCTGAAAATATAAATTATTTTTTAAAATGATGACATGATTTAATTGAAGTTTAGCCTGAGAGACACCTACCTTTTGACGGATCTAAGATTATCCCCAAATATATAAAGAAAACCCTTGATCTTCCAAATCCTCCTTCAAATCTCCACGAATCTTCGCAGCAGCATAAACTTAACTCCCAGAGATGGTTTGAGGGTCGAATGGGGTTCTATTTATAGCCAAAACTTGGCAAAATGGGTCAAAATTTCCTTACCTAAATCCACCAACCCCATGAACTCGTTTTAGAAGAAAAATACAATTTCTCCTCTTAATTTAGACCATCTTAAGTGTGAATTCAGTGTAAAAACGGCTGGTCCAAGGTGGCTGGTAGGTAAGGGTCTATTTTTGAGTCAAATCTTCTAGAAATGGGGTTATTATAATCTCTTAAATATCATATTAAACACATGTTACGAATTTAAGGTTAATTTAACCTTTATTGAATCCTTTAACCATTAATTCAGCCCATTATGCATTATCCAATGGGCCAATTGTAAACCTAATCCATTACATAGACTTTTATTGGGCTTACTATTGATTTATCTAAGGTGCAAAGCATTTAATCTCTATTTACTTCTAGTTGATTCAAGTAAATTCAATAAACTAGCTTATTTCATATAGTAAAAATGAAATTTGATTATTTCATGAAAATTTTAATTACATAATCAAATTGAAATTTTTATTTCTCATTTTTAAATTTTGGGTTTCTATAGAAGATATCAACAAAGACATTCGGATATCTGCCGTAGGTACGACACGTTTCATATGGGTACGGGATCGGATTCCGGAAGAAGTGGGTCAAGCTGATGAACTATCGGCCCAAGAGGTGCACGGATCATGACCATGTCGGGGATCCCGAGGTCCACGTCTAATACCACGGGGCATCATTGATTTTCTCTTTGCACCCAGTCCGGGGGTGTGAATTGTTAAGTGTGGAGCCCGAACTCGCCATCGTGCGCCTTCGCACGCGGATCAACCTGCGCGGTCAGGTCGCGGGGTTCGACCTGCCCGGTCAAGTCGTGGGGGTCAAGGGGGCAACGCCCCTTGCGGGGGTTTCCGGGGGCAGCGCCGGTTTGATCTTTGCATTCTTCTTTTTATTTGAACCTTCCTCTTTTAGGCACGCCGGTTTAAGGGAGAAGCCAAGGGATGGGCACGCCGGTTAAGGGAGAGCAAAGGGCTGTGCGCGCCGGAATAAGAATTGCAAGGGGGCGCGCCGGCTCAAGGCCAAGAAAGGGGGGTGCGCCGGTTATATGGCAAGAAGGAAGAGGGGCCAGGGGCGCGCCGGAATAGGCTAAAAAAGAGGAGGCGCGCCGGTTTGGGCATTAAAAGGGGGGGCGCGCCGGTTTGAGCTCAGGAATTCCGAAGAGGATTTGAGTGTGGAGCTAATCCGGCGCGGGGGGGTACCGCGCCGGATTAGCCCACGCCGGATTAGGGGGGCGCCGGGTTAAGCTCTGGGAGGTTTTCTTTCATTCTTATGTGCTCTGTTTCTTCTTTCTTTAAACTGCAAGTTAATTTATTGATTGGTTGTTCATCTTATTGATGGATTATGTTTATGGAAAGAAGATTTAAGTGTTTTAATTGTTTATTCAAGTGGATTAGCGTGATGATTCAAGTATTTCATTAGAAGGGTCTGTGTGCAGGGCAGTACAGTTTGATGCAGAGGATTCAAGCATATGATGTTCTGGCCCTCAGAGAATGGCTTGTTCGTTTGTTCTTGTATGTTCTTAATCTTGGCAAAATTTGGGCAGCACCTTCCCCGGACTGACGCTTGCCAGGGAAAATAGAAGAACACCAACTGGATTGCTCCAGGGTGAACCTCAAAATGCAGACCTCACGCGGTCCGATAACGTGGGAAAGCTTGAGGACTAGCCTTCAAAAGCCCTCACGACTCACGGGCAATGATCCCTCAAAGGGGAACAAGTGGGGAGCTGGAGGCCGAGTAGAAAGGGGGCTACAGCTTGAACGTATTCCGAAGGGGGAGAAGAAGACGCAACATATCAAAAAAAGAGGATCGACCGAAGGATCATTTTCATTTCACCACGGGGGGGGGGGGGGTGCAAATACATGGGCTCTTCATGCATCTAAAGAAAGGAACCAAAGGGAAGAATACATCGGAGGAAAGAAAAAGAAACCAAGGGGAGGGAAGAGTTGTGTCTCCCTCACCTCACTCTCTGCTCTCTCCTTCTCTTTTCTCACTTCGCTTCGCTCTCACAGGAACACTGGCTTCGGGCTTCAAGGGGTTTCTCTCAGAAGAAAAGCTTCTGCTCTCCAGGCTTCCGAGAGTTCTCCAACCCTCTAACCTTCCAACCCCCCAACCCGATTTAAGCTTCGCTTGGGCGCTCCTTTTATAGGGGCCGGAGGCCCTGTTTTGGAGGGATGCCCTCTGGATCTTTCTTCCTCCCGTTGGTTCCTTGTTTCCCGCAACCACCACTACTGCTGCTGACGTTGATGACGTTGCCCTGCCGAGGCTATAGTCGCGGCCTTGTTGCTGCTGTCGACGTTACCTCCGCCGAGGCTCTAGTGTGACCGGGAGGGGGGCAGAGGCATGGCCTCCTCCTCCGTTGGCATATCCACCGCGAGCCACGTTGCCTTCATCATTTGCAAGAGAATGGGCGGCCGCTCGACGGAATGAGCGTTCGGCGGTGCAGGGCTCGAGAACTTCCATTCATGGCATATGCTCGGTTGCCCGTCGGATCGAAGTGGGAGTTTTAACCACTTCAGGCTTGTTCGTCATCATGCAGTTCCCAGGAAACAGGGGACCGTATTGATGACAGGACGGGTTGGTTGCGGCGCCGGGTAAATGCTTCAGAGAAAAGATTGATTTTAAACTAAGCAGGCCGTATTATCACTCCAAAATGATCGCGCCGGTTTAGTGCATTCAAAGGGGTGGCCCTTCAACGGGAGCGCGCCGTTTTAACATAAAGGTGGTGGCGCCGTTTTAACAAAAGCAAGGGAGTTCATATTATAGCATATAATGGGGCGCGCCGGACTAGGATCTTGTGAAGGGGCGCGTCGGTTTAAGGCCCCCTTAGGGGCGCGCCGGTTTAAGGCTATGCCACGCCGGTTTAAGCGTCAAAGGGCTCCCTCCCAGCTTAGTGGCAATTCAGACAGATGCTTGCCCTCCTGTGTTGCTTTAGTTATGAGCCTCCGAGTCTCGATTCAGGGCTTTGAGTGATTTTTGGTGTATGCCAAGCAGGCGTTCGAACTCCTGAGTTTCTTTGATTCGACCTTCGGCATTGCCGACTTGGGAACCGGGGCTAGCTCTTCAACCCGAGGGGCTTCTTTGTTGGGTGGCGGAGCACCGGGTAGGTATTCGTCCTTCTTGGGGGAGGCACAGGGTTTATTCGGCCTTTCCGTCTTCGACTTGCTCTTGAGTGCTGAGACGTGCATGACGTATGATCATCATCATTTTTTGACGTCCACAGAAGCGGAACCATGTTCCAGATAATGGCAGATGCCCGAAGGAAAGTCCTACTTCGTTGCTTGTCTTCAACAGAGGCAGGACAGGTGATGCGAGAAGTCCATGCGGGATCAGCTGGAGCACACCAGACTGGCCCAAAGATGAAAATTGAGATAAAGAAATTGGGTTACTATTGGCCCACTATATTTGATGATTGCTGCAAGTTCGCCAAAGCTTGTCAAAAGTGTCAAGAACACGCTAACGTGGCAAGGAGACCTCCAGTGCCGCTGCATCCCACCTTGCCAAGCTGGTCGTTCGCCCAGTGGGGCACAGGCGTGGTAGGGCCACTACCAGCATCTTCGTCGGGGTGCAAATATATCTTAGCAGCTACTGACAACTTCTCCAGATGGGCGGAGGTGGTAGCACTAAGACATGTGACGGGAGAGCTAGTTACGAGATTCTTCCGGTAGAATATAATATTCTGGCTCGGGATCCCCAACCGAATCATTTCTAATAATGGCAGCCATTTTAGGAACCAGAAGGTTTATCGACTAGCTGACAAGTACAAGATTGACTGGAGGACATCATCCCCCTACAACCCTCAAGCCAATGGACTCGCAGAAGCCTTCAACAAGACACTATGCACGTTGCTGGCCAAGACTGTCAAGTCTAATAAAAAAGATTGGGAAGAAAAGATGTACGAAGCACTCTGGGCCTGTCGTACTGTCTACAAAACCCCAACTGACTGTTCACCTTTCTCCCTCGTCTATGGGTCAGAGGCTGTGATACCGATTGAACTGGAAGTTCCTTCGCTGTGAGTTGCCATCCAGCATGGACTAGCTAGCGGTGAACAAACCAATGTAGAAAGAAGATTGGAAGAGCTCGCTGAGCTCGAAGGAAAACGCCTCCAGGCGTAACAAAACATCCAGCTCTACCAAGCTCGCATGGCCCGTGCTTTTGACAAGCTGGTCAAAGGTCGAGAATTCAAGAAAGGAGACCTGGTGATGGTCAAAAGAAGAGAAGTGATGGCCTCCAACCCCAAAGGGAAGTTGGTCGAAAACTGGATCGGACCATATATCATCTGCCGAGTATATGAAGGGGGTGCCAACGTCCTGGTGGACCACAAAGGAGTCATCCAGTTCTCTCCCCTCAACGGAAAGTATATAAAGCTGTATCATGTAGCACAACCAACATTCCCCGAGTAATCGGTCGGAATACCCTTATCTCGGTCTAGTGGCACTCCGCCCTGATCGAGCTACCCTTATCTTGGTCAAGTGGCACTCCGCCCTGATCGAGCTACCTTTCCTTGGTTTAGTGGCACTCCGCCCTAGCCGAGCTACCCTTATCTTGGTCTAGTGGCACTCCGCCCTAGCCGAACTACCATTCCTTGGTCTAGTGGCATTCCACCCTGATCGAGCTACCTTTCCTTGGTCTAGTGGCACTCCGCCCTGATCGAGATACCTTTCCTCGGTCTAGTGACATTCCGCCCTAGCCGAGCTACCCATATCTTGGTCTAGTGGCACTCCGCCCTAGTCAAGCTACCCATATCTTGGTCTAGTGGCATTCTGCCCTGATCGAGCTACCCTTATCTTGGTCTAGTGGCACTCCGCCCTAGCCGAGCTACCCATATCTTGGTCTAGTGGCATTCCGCCCTGATCAAGCTACCTTTCCTTGGTCTAGTGGCATTCCGCCCTGATCGAGCTACCTTTCCTTGGTCTAGTGGCACTCCGCCCTGATCGAACTACCCTTATCCTGGTCTAGTGGCATCCCGCCCTGATCGAGCTATCCTTATCTGGGTCTAGTGACATTCCGCCCCGATCGAGCTACCATTATATTGGTCCAGTGGCATCCCGCCCTAGCCAAGCTACCTTTATCTTGGTCTAGTGGCATCCCGCCCTAGCCAAGCTACCCCAATCTTGGTCTAGTGGCATTCCGCCCTGATCGAGCTACCCTTATCTTGGTCCAGTGGCACTCCGCCCTGATCGAGCTACCTTTCCTCGGTCTAGTGGCATTCCGCCCTGATCGAGCTACCCTTATTTTGGTCTAGTGGCACTCCACCCTAGCCGAGCTACCCTCACCTTGATCCTGTGGCGCTCCGCCCTGATTGAGCTACCTTTCCTTGGTCCAGTGACACTCCGCCCTGGCCGAGCTACCTTTCCTTGGTCTAGTGGCATTCCGCCCTGGCCGAGCTCTCAAAAGAATACACCAGATTGCCATTACGGGTCCTACGCCCGAATCGGCGAAAGATCATTCCTTTGCGTTAGCATTCAGCCCTCGCTAACGAATGAACTGCTCTGCTCGGCATGAGACCCGATGCTCCGACCAACAGCCGTCTACTATCAACCAAGGGTAGGACATCATACTTCGACCTACCGCCTTGTATATTCTCAAAAGAAAAGAAAAATGGGGTTAAAAATAGAGATACCCCGCCAGACTTGCGCCTATATTAGGACAAGTGCAAAAATGGCTATAACCCAGCTGTGGCGAATACCCGAAAGGGCGCTACAGGTAAAATCGGGTACCCCGCCACGTGAGAACCCGAGAGGGCGCGTGGGCAAAAGCAAGAAGGGGCTGGCTTCGGCGAAAACCCGAAAGGGCTCTTAAGTCAGTAAAGTGGTAATTTAAAATTTCCTCTTTTGTTCTCCACCCAATGAAACTCCAAAAGGGACAATCATCAGACGCCCCACCGGAGATCCTTTAACAAACCCATGTTCGACCCTCATCATCATCGGCGAGATCGGTCGATCTCTACCCCTAACTTGGACCTTCCGTCCCTGTTAATAATCCTACCCTTGCTTCGGCATGTGACCCATGCTGATGAACGAACCCATGTTTGACCCTCGTCATCATCGGCGAGATCGGTCGATCTCTACCCTTAACTTGGACCTTCCATCCTTGTTAATAACCCCACCTTTGCTTCGGCATGTGACCCATGCCGACGAGTAAACCCGTGTTCAACCCTCGTCATCATCGGCGAGATCGATTGACCTCTACCCTTAACTCGGATCTTACGTCCTTGTTAACAAACCATGACCTTTGCTTCAGCATTTAACCAGTGTCGACGAACTAAACCAGAGACCAATCCCTGTCATCATCGGCAAGGCCAGTCAGCATCCTCGCAGGTGAATTCTTCTGTACTCCAAATTCAAAAAAAAAAAGAAAAAATGGGGTTAAAAATAGAGATACCCCGCCAGACTTGCTTCTATATTAGGACAAGTGCAAAAATGGCTATAACCCAGCTATGGCGAAAACCCGAAAGGGCGTCGCAGGCAAAATCGGGTACCCCGCCACGTGAAAACCCGAAAGGGCGCGTGGGCATAAGCAAGAGGGGGCTGGCTTCGGCAAAAACTCGAAAGGGCGCTTAGGTCAGTAATGTGAATAAAAAAGGAAATGATAAATGAATGATGAATAGTGATGATCCATCCTCCGTCCTGAAGACCCTTTACAGGGTCGACGCAGAGTCTTCATCCAATATCCCGCCTATATGTATCCATTTTCTACCCTTTTTGACCCTTGTCACCATCGGCAAGATCGGTCGCTACCCTTTCCGGTTCTTGTCATCATCGGCAAGATAGTCTACCCTTTTCGACCCTTGTCATCATCGGCAAGATCGGTCGCTACCCTTTTCGACCCTTGTCATCATCGGTAGGATCGGTCGCTACCCTTTCCGGTTCTTGTCATCATCGGCAAGACCGTATACCCTTTTCGACCCTTGTCATCATCGACAAGATCGGTCGCTACCCTTTTTGACCCTTGTCACCATCGACAAGATCAGTCGCTACCCTTTTCCGGTTCTTGTCATCATCGGCAAGACCATCTACCCTTTTCGACCCTTGTCACCATCGGTAAGATCGGTCGCTACCCTTTTCTGATTCTTGTCATCATCGGCAGGATCGATCGCTACCCTTTCCGATTCTTGTCATCATCGGCAAGACCGTCTACCCTTTTCGACCCTTGTCATCATCGGCAGGATCGGTCGCTACCCTTTCCGATTCTTGTCATCATCGGAAAGACCGTCTACCCTTTTCGACCATTGTCATCATCGGCAAGATCGGTCGCTACCCTTTTCGACCCTTGTCATCATTGGTAGGATCGGTCGCTACCCTTTCTGGTTCTTGTCATCATCGGCAAGACCGTCTACCCTTTTCGACCCTTGTCATCATCGGTAAGATCGGTCGCTACCCTTTTCGACCCTTGTCACCATCGGCAAAATCGGTCGCTACCTTTTCCGGTTCTTGTCATCATCGGTAAGACCGTCTACCCTTTTCGACCCTTGTCACCATTGACAAGATCGGTCGCTACCCTTTTTCGGTTCTTGTCATCATCGGCAGGATCGGTCGCTACCCTTTCTGGTTCTTGTCATCATCGGCAAGACCGTCTACCCTTTTCGACCCTTGTCATCATCGGCAAGATCGGTCGCTACCCTTTTCGACCCTTGTCATCATCGACAGGATCGGTCTCTACCCTTTTCGGTTCTTGTCATCATCAGAAAGACCGTCTACCCTTTTCGACCCTTGTCATCATCGGCAAGATCGGTCGCTACCCTTTTCGACCCTTGTCACCATCGGCAAGATCGGTCGCTACCCTTTTCTGGTTCTTGTCATCATCGGCAAGACCGTCTACCCTTTTCGACCCTTGTCACCATCGGCTAGATCGGTCGCTACCCTTTTCGGTTCTTGTCATCATCGGCAAGACCGTCTACCCTTTTCGACCCTTGTCATCATCGGCAAGATTGGTCGCTACCCTTTTCGACCCTTGTCATCATCGGCAGGATCGATCGCTACCCTTTCTGGTTCTTGTCATCATCGGCAAGACTGTCTACCCTTTTCGACCCTTGTCATCATCGGCAAGATCGGTCGCTACCCTTTTCGACCCTTGCCACCATCGGCAAGACCGGTCGCTACTCTTTCCGGTCCCTGTCATCATCGGCAAGACCGTCTACCCTTTTCGACCCTTGTCACCATCGGCAAGATCGGTCGCTACCCCTTTTCGGTCCTTGTCACCATCGGTAAGACCGTCTACCCCTTTCGACCCTTGTCACCATCGGCAAGACCGGTCGCTACCTCTTTCCAGTTCTTATCATCGTCGGCAAGACCGTCTACCCTTTTCGACCCTTGTCACCATCGGCAAGATCGGTCGCTACCTTTTCGGCCCTTGTCATCATCGGCAAGACCGTCTACCCTTTTCGACCTTTGTCATCATCGGCAAGACCGGTCGCTACCCCTTCTCGGTTCTTGTCATCATCGGCAAGACCGTCTACCCTTCTGTTTCAGTTTTCATCTCCCATATACCCTCTTGGGTCCTCCGGACTCTCGACTCGCATAGGCCGTTATTTAGTCTTGAGAATAGTCACGGCGCGGTGGAGCGAACACCTCACCCCTTTGCTGAAGGCGTGAGCGCTCTCCTGCCCTCGTGACCCACACACTCGGACTAGAAACAACTGGCGAATGGAAAGAAAGAAAATAGAAGAATGATAAAAGAATGGAGTCGTCATTTGACAGCAAAATGAAGATTTTCATTCTACGGAATAAAGAGTACATGGTACGTGGGGCATTCCCCGGAATACATGAAGTCCATCAAAAGAGGCAAATAGAAAATGACTATGGTAAAGGGCGTCAGAAGATGTCCTCCAGCTCCGGAATGCCCAGGGAAGGATGGAGGGCCAGCTCCTGCAGTCTGAACTCAGTGGCCTCCAGCTGAGATAGTCTCTCCCCGAGGGAAGCAACTTGCCCTTCGGCCATTTCTGCCTCCTCCACCCTCTGGACTTCCAGGCGTTCTACCTCTTGAAGTTCAGCCTCTACCCTCGAGAGTTCGGCATGTAATTCCGCTATGCGGGCCGTGAGAAAGTTTCGGCGCTGCAAAGAGGCATTGGCATCATCCCTCATCCTCGCCGCAGTCCCTGTCAGAGAAATGAGAGCGGTTCGGCATTCGGCCCGCTCCAGTGTTACGGTCGCCAGCTGGTCAGCTGCCTCTTGGCCTAAGAATTCCCGCCTGTTCACATATTTCAGAAGCAGGATCACCCGTGGAGTCCAGTCGTCCATGGGGCAACCAAAGGCCAACAGCGAGCGGGATAAATGCTCTATCAAGCCCCTCAGCTGAACATAAGTTAAATCTCTGCTGGCCATTATGGTCTGCTGAAGGGTCCCTAGGAACTGCCACACAAGGTCACTTGAAGACTGGAGACCAAGCGGCGACGTCTCGGGTAGTTCAAATTCCACTCTGCTATCCACAGTGGCCCAGATATCGTCGCCCGTCCCAAAAGATGACGATGGTATGAGCTGCAGTCCACTGCTATGGGGAACAACCGCGGTGGCCGATACGGCAGCTGGAGCCTCAATGACAACAATTTCCCTGACTGCCCCCTGGGATGGAGGTGCAACAGGAATATCAAGAGCCAAGGACGTCTGTTCTTCGACGATCTCTCCGGCTTCTATTTCGGAGGGGCCACCCTTTTCCGGAGTCGACTGTTGTGCGACTTCTAATGGCTGAGAGTCCGCGACTGCTGCCAAACTATCAACCAAGCGCTCCGGGTCCAGCTGGATCCACTGCCGTCGCATAGTCCTTGGGATATCACAGTGCGATAGGGCGCAAGACGGACGGGAGAGTTGCATGGCCCGCGCCTAGAGCTGGGAGGGGTATCTGCACCGTCATGGTTGGCAGCACCACCTCGGTCTGCACCAGAAATATGTACATTAAAATCTAAAAGGAAGAGGAAGAAAGGGCAGCAGGCACCGACCACGGATGGGTCCTTACCTCGGCCGGTACTAAGCTCAAATCTCTAAGGGCAACTTCTCTGGCGCCAGCCTCTCCGCTCACGAGCGAGCCTGACGGCCCAAGACCACTCCATGACAACCGGGGGTGGGCTAAAAGTTGGATGATCACTTTCATAGGCCGAGGATGCCCCGGCATCCTCAGTCTCTGTGTCAACAGGTGGGAGCTCCTCATCACTGGAGTCACCACCATAATCAACCTGCTCAGAGGAGGAAGACCCCTCTGCTCTTTCGGGACGCTCCACCATCGGGGCAGGAGCCTCGCCGGGAGGAGCATCACCCACAGCAGGAGCTTCCCCCGTGCACTCCACATCAGGAGCAACAGTGGATGGGATCTCAAGGGCAAGTTCACCCTGCCCCTGAATAATCGCTTCTTCTGCACTCTCCGAGCCCGGAAGTAATGATGGTTGTATAACAACTAAAATTTACGGCAAGAAAGGTCAAGCCGGCTGAAGATGTGAAGCTTCGTGGTGGCGTCACAATTAAACTATAAATTACCTTCCATTTCCTATCTGGGCGTCGGAGAAGGCAGATCTCTCTCTAAGGGAGCAGCAGGGATTCCCTCTGCCCCTTCCCTAGTCGCGACATCTACCGTCGCCTCCAACCCGACGACCGCGGCAACTGTGTCAGGCAACCGTCAGCATGAGCTAGCCAAGGCAGTCAAAGCAAGCTAATGAACTCTGAAGAAAAGAAGAACCTACCTTCGACTTCTGGCCTTTGTGTGCGAGAGGCCTCAAACTCTTCAAAGGATACAACTGAAGGAAGAATGGTTGCTGATTCCCTTTCTACGGCCTTCTTTCGGCGCGCCCGTGTCACCCGGGTCACCGCCGCTTTCGCCTTCCCGACGGCCTCTCTCAACTGGGATCGAGTCCGCTTTCTCGAATTGCCAGGAGGCAGCGGCGTCGTGGTCGGGGCCGGCTCAGGAACCTCAAAATACGCCGGCTTCTGGGCCTTTATTATCAGCTCCCTAAAGTGCCGGGTCTCCTCCAAAGTCGGTCAGACTGCACATGAACACAGGTGAGAATAATGCACCACAATGAAAGAAAGAAGCTGGCCGAAGGGCCTGAATGAAGAAATGGAACATACTCGCCGGCCCCGTATAGAAGGGGAAGATAGGCCAATAATATAGCGATGGCATTTTGTCTCTTGAAGCTGCCTCGCGAATAAGCTAGCATAAATCTCTGATCTTTTCACTCGGCTCGGCCAATAGTACCAGGTCCTCATGACCATGAGAAGACAGGAGATAATATAGGCTCAGGTGGTCCAGCCCCCATCTGTCAGCATATTTGAACGAGACTTGAAGAGGTCGGTCCAGGATGGCTTCGCTGGGACCACTCACTGAAAGACCATGTGAGCGAAGAAGCGCAAATAGCCACGGGGTGTTGTCATATAAGGCGGCCTGCCTGTCTTCCTTCCGAATGAAGGTCCAATAGGGGTACAATCTATCCACCTCGGGATGCCAGTCGGCCACAGCCGAGATGGGCTCCTCTACCGACAGGGGGAGTTGCTGAAGGATCACCCTCTCGCTACTCACTCGGCATAAACCCCGAAGGGTTTTCACATAGTCGTCCTTGTTGATCGGGGGCAGCTTCGGGTCAACCTTCGTCCTGCAACTTTTTACGACCTTGCGGGCCTCCAGATAGGCCTTCACTTCCGTATGGGTCCAAGATTTCAACTTCTTCAAATAAGAAGACTCAATGTCAAGGACCGGCTCTGGCTGGGAATCCAGGAACCTGTGCTCTGCCACGGCCCAGCACTCTCGCCGGGAGCTCCTGTAGAACCCTGTCCGCGCATTCCACCACTTGATATATTCAGGCGTGACGCGGGGGAAACGCGCAGGGGTTGGCACCTTGAAAGAAACATTTTCCCGACAGTGGAAGAAGTCCCACCATATCCGGGCATCGTCATTTAAAACCTGCCCGGCCCTGTGCCTGTTAGGCAACGCAAACTGTGAAGAAGAATGTGGAATGTGCTGGTCGTAGCCGAAGTTCCGGCTGAAGCGGAATGGATAGTACGGCTCCAACCACAAAAGGCCGCTCTTGCGGAATACAAGGACACTCGGCCTGATAGCCAGCGCCCAGTCAATCAACTCAGGTTCAAGAATGGGTTTGGTACATTTGGCCTCGGAAAGCGGATGAATATACTCCTCAGTCTCAAAAAGCTTACACTGCCTCGTCCTGTTCACCAGCGGGCTGGAGTGGGCAGCTAAGCTCCAAAAGTGAAGAACCCCGGGCGAATCTGTGGGAATACGGGCCAATTTGCCCCGAATGGCGTAGAGTTGCTCCGCTAGTGAGGATGGCTCGGCACTCGTGAATTCTATCATCCGTGGAACAAGAGGAACAAACTGTAACGCCCGAGGAGCCGCCTCCGGGAATAGGGTACAAACCCAAGCATTGAAAAAATGTAACGGACCGACCGTCTGAAGATTTCTGGGGAGACGTCTCTTGTGCAGGTCTCCCAACATCTTGTAAATAAGACACAGGGCCACCGGACAAAGAGATAGCTTGGTACCCCAAGCCATGAGACAGGCTGGATAAATGGCTTCCGCCCTGATTACGCTCTCGTCACCTTACGGAAGAGCGAAAGAACAGAGCCAGTAAACCAGATATGCAGCACAGTGGGTGACTGCGTCAACACAGATAGGGTTCGGGTTCTCCCCCTGCCCTCCTCTCGAAGATGATGATGAAGCGGCCTGGCATCGGACTCTCATCTTCCGCTTCTGAGCCACTGGCGCTATCGGGGGAAAGTCTTCATACTTACTCTTCCCATTGAAGAAATATTGAAGCTAGGTGCCCATCCGCACCCTCTGCTTCTCGCCCGGCTTCCGAGCTTCCATCGTGTCGTGCGACGAATGATAGAGGGTGCGGTACGCCTTCATTAGATATCGATAGGCATAACCCGCCAGATACCGACCCTCACCGTCAGTCTGATCCTTCAGCCAGTCAGGCCAGCAAACCTCTTCATACGGTTCTCCATCAATGGGTAGGCCACTAAGCTGTGAGAGGCTCCAGAGATCCAGAGAGGTCTCTCCTTCCGAAGTATAGAAAGTGTTATATTCGGGGCAGAACATCTCGATCATACCGCAGCGCAAACCTCGGGAGATGGGTAGCGATACCTTGAAGCATACACGCTGTGTTATATCCCGGCCTTGGTCAAGATTGGAGCATAATGTTGCAGCACGTAGTCCGTGAACTCCACTGCTTCGGGCCTGAATGCGTGGGCGTCGGTGGCTCTCAGCTCAGCGAACCACCCCACTGATATCTGGTGCTTGAAGTGGACCGCCAAGCAATCCAGCAAGAATGATTCTTCTCTGTACCCCCACTTCAACGGGGCAAGGAATAGGCCAAAGACCGGCTTCTCCCGGTCCACTCTACCCGCGGAGTCATTCCACCGAGCGAGTATAAATTCAGGGGCCCTGGAGCCAGATCTTGCAGTCCCAGCACGACGCTCCACTTCCTGACCTCTCCGGGAAGATAAATGGGTCTTCCCCGCACCACACAATCTGTCAAACTGTCCCTCTCCACCAGCAGGGCCTGCTCGACCTTTCGGACAAGGAACAGGTCCCTCTTCCCTTGGAGGTTGAAGCGTTGAAGAAGGGACATCAGGTGTTTGTCCTTGGGGTAGTCCCTCCTGGCAACACCTTCCCTGTCATAGTGAAAGGAGTCGCCCCCAAGAATGAGGAGATGGCTGGTATCCACAGTATCTGTCTCCGAATCTGAGGATTCCGCAACCACAGCCACTTGACCGTGCCCCCGATCAAGGGAATTGACGTTCTCCCACGTCACCACGGCACGAGAAGAAGAACCGGATGCCATGATAGCTGCAAAGAAGCGCATCAAACAATAAACAAAGTCAGAAAATAGTTGATCAGAGGCAGATTTCCGACAAAATTTTGGCAGAGTCTCCCCAGCACGGGAGATTACCAAAGGAAAGCGGGAACGCATCCACTAAGGGAATGGCCCCTAAAAGCAGCCATCGGCATCACACCGAGGCCAAAAGGAACACCCGGGGAAATAGCTCCAAGGGCAAGCCCAACTAGAAGCCTCCCGGGGCCCAAAGAATGGGTTTAAAAACCCAAAAGGGCAGCATTTCGCTCACCCCGAAGGAAAAGCCGCCGCCGCCCTCGCCTCACTCAGCACCGCGGGAAGAAAACCAGAAGGAGAGAGAAAGTTTCTTTGCAAATGAGGGATGAAGAAGAAAAAACAAAATGCGAAAGCCTTATATAGAGATGGCTTCGAATGTTAATCCGGCGCGCTATTTAGCGCGCCGAATTAACGTCCAATATACAAAAAGGCGCGCCGATTTTAGGCGCTCCGGATTAACCACTCTTAGCGTCAAGGCCGCGCCGGATTAACATGCAAATAGCGTGGGCGCACCGGATTAACGTCTAAACGGCGCCAGGTTAACGTCCATACCAAATTAAGGGCCGTCTCAGGCTCCGGTCAATCGAAGAGGAGATCATCCCAGGTGAAATTCATCCGTCAGCCTTGCTGCACTCGTGCCTTGCCCGCAACACCCACGTCTGGAGGGCATTTGTTGGCACCCAAAATATGATCGTCGGTGACCAAGCCACAAAGACAAAGGACCCGGCCCGCTGAAGCATAGAAGCCGATAAAGATCAACATATTGAAGACTTCTCAAGCTGCCAGAGCCTCGAGTCACCCCGTATGAGCATGGGGGCTTCACCTCAGGAGATCTGAGACGAACTCACAACCAACCGGCAGTGCGACCAAGCCTGCCTAATGAACCGGCATCGACTCCGTCGTGCCACATACACTACACCCGTTGTCCGATCAAGGACGACGGTCTACCCGGTGGCTACCCACCTCATGAAAGGCTCTCCTGAAGATGAAAGAGCCCCCCTGGCTCTCCGGGACGGAGGACCGAAAGCTCTGTCGGCAGAAGATCCCGATCACCCGGCACGGGTACGGCTTCCCGCCAAGATGGGCCCGTTAGTGGCCGAATGATCGCCCAGTTCAGGCGGAACTATCCCTGGTGTTATCCCACCCCCTAAGGAGCTTTGGGCACAAGCCAGACCGAGCCAGCCGCACGAATCATAGAGCCGAAGGCCGTGTCAGCGGAAAGCCCGCATGATCAAATCAAAGCTATCTGGAGTCTCGGGAATGGCCGTACATCGACCTGGGAGCTTCGACAAGACATCCAGTCGAGGTTTCAAGGAGCATTTGTGAGATAAATGTTTCCGGTGACCCCCGGAATCATCCCCAGACTCATCGACTGACTCGCGACGTGTGAGGAACATTAACACGGCACGCCCTAAACCGGTGCGCCCCCATCTGCCGGTCATAATCCTACGCGCAAAGAAACCCATCTGGCGCCCCTTTTCCCGGCGCGTAAAGAACCCATCCGGCGCCCTCCTATCCCGGCACGCTAGTGACGGAGCTCCCCTTTCCGGCGCGCCATTTTCCACGCCGGATCAAGACTTCGAACCTCCTATATATATACAGGAAGCTATTCGATTGAAAAGGGGGACAGAAAAAAAAAGAGACAACAGAAGAGAAAGGAAAGGAAGCGAGAGAAAGAAAACACAACACAGAGAAGAAGAAGAAAAAGGAGGAGGGTCGGAGAGTGAACCATATTCCGAGAGAGATAGAGCTCCTAGGAAAAGGGTTTTCATCTGAGCGTCCTCTACTGGCCATCTTCCTCGGCTTTAGCTGAAGATCCGATACTCTGTCCCGAGAACAGGTAGGCACCGGTGCTTTCGTGGATTCCTTTTCTTTGGTTTCTATCTATCATATGTAAGCGAGAGGGGGAGGGATGGCGATGATACGAGCCGACCCCCCTCCCCCTTCTCTGCGATTCTCTCTTCCCGTTTGTTCTATTGTTGTGCCTCTGCGCATCCCTCTCCCTCTGCAACCGATGGACGGTGACCGAACGATGATGCCGGCATGGGATTTGTAATGTGAATGATTAGTCCACTCCTGTTTACTGGGTGGTGATATGTATATATATGTATGGACCAATAGGTCGAATGAATGTTCGAAGCTTATTCCCCTTTTCTATCTATGTCAATGCGTATGTATGAATTCTTCCACGCGTGGTTCCCGACTCCGGTTTCCTCGAGTCCCGATCATGCCCCGAAGCATCATGGGCCACAGAAACAACCCCTCCCCGGGTCTTTCCCATCGACCGCTTCCATGTTTGATTTAAGGGTCTTTGTATCCCCTCCGTGGACAAAGCTGTGCTCATGCACATGCTTCTTCCCACCGTGGTATCGAGGCTCTAACTCCCAGTAACTCCTCCCTTAGTACTGCTCTGTTGTTCGCGAGGTAGGAGTTGTCTTTGGGACGGCAGTATCCATCGCCTGAATGTTGCATCCTAGTTGTTCGAGCATATGCTTCTACGATTAGCTCATCTCATCTGTGCATTGACTACCCCTCTGCATCACGGTCAGTTGAACCGCTCCGAGACTCTTTCATTCCGTTTTAATCTTCCAGGGAGGGGGACATTCCCCATTGCTTCACGGAACTGCTGGGTGATCTAGGGCTCTACCTCTCGATGGTAGATGCTTTCTCAAGGCCACAGCAGATAGTAACGGGGCCTTAGCCTGACAAGCTTAGCCCCAACAACCTGGAGACCCGATTGAGGCCAAGGGATGTGTGCTCCTGGTAGGCTAGCCCTCGGAGCTTCACTCTCTTAATGGTCGGTCCCTCCAAGGGATGAGTCATAGGCTGCGGGTTGCCCACCCCTCGTAGGCTAGCCTCGGGGTGCTGCTCCCATTATCAGTGGCCTCATCCCTCTATCCTCACCCACGGAGCCTTGGTGCCCCTCGCAGGCTAGTCCTCGGGGTACTCCATCCGTTGGGAATTTGCTGGCTGCCACTGTGCAGACCGGCGGTTTAGGGGCTTACTCCACAAGTGAGTATGACCCCGTTCCTTCCCTGCAACCTTTCAGGTTCAGGGGAGATGCTGCCCAATTGTTGGCAGGATTTGGACACACATTCATCTCTGTGGAGATGGCGATAATAAAAATGACTATTCTGGGTCCAGGAACCTCAGTGCTCGAGTTTGAACCTCGCACTGGCTTATGACTCTGCTCCCGAAGAGTCTCTGACTTTGTTTCAACAGGCAATAAGCCCAATTGAACCTTTAAACTTTCAAAGCATTCCGACAAGTCGAATGGTTTCTAAATTCATCAAAAAAAATAAGCTAAAATGGCGCGGCCCTCATCCGGCCCGCCTTAATATTGCGCGGTACCCCCCCGCGCCGGATTAAGCCTAGACTCATAACTTCTATTTTTTTTGTTTGGCACGTTCCCGGCGTGCCCTAAACCGGCGCGCCCCATGCCCTACGCGCCGTCTTAGTTAGTTATCAAGGTCGTGCCAGATTAGCTCTTCACCTACGCTTTACCGCGCCGGATTAGCCTCTTTACCTACGCTTTACCGCGCCGTGGAAGCTATCTCTCGCGTGATCACGCCGTTTCAAGTTGTTATGCCGTTCTGATCCTTTGCTCACTCTCGGGGCAATCCTGGCCTCCCGTGGTCGATATTGGCTACCCTAATTAGCAGTAGATTGAGTAAGCAAGAGCTGTTCATGCTCCGAATAACCTCTTTATCATGTTGGCTATCATGTGTATTAGCACTTTGCTTTCGTTATCACCCTTGTGTTACCGTCTCCCTCCCTTTTGACGGGGATTAATTAATGTGATTGATCACTGCTTACTTTCATAATTTTGTTGCCATGCTTAGCATAGTCATCATCATCATGCATGTATGCTTGCATCAACCCTTGGGTATATCAAATGGCGCTGACAGAAGACCGGGTTACTCCCGATCAGAAGTCTCCGCTATGCGCGATGGTGGTCTTCGGACCTACGCCCTCCGCCACGTATCCAGGGTCTCCAACTCAATGAACCATGTCTCTCCTGCATGATAGATAGATGCATCTCGCATGATTCCGTCATGTTCATAATGTCGCATCTTGTATTCCGACCTCGACAGCCCATTATCTCGGCAATTAATCAAATGTGTTCCCTCTTCGCGGGGGATATAATTAACGCCATAGCCTTTATGGTATGACGGACTACTGGTCCCGACCGAACCTCACTTTCGCTCGACACGGGTCAGAATGAGCGCATAATAAACTTGTCACTCACGTGACTGGCACGCCCGCGCAGTCAATCAGTCAGTTAATTGCCAGTCAGTTAATTGGTTGATCGACACATGAAATAAGATATATATATATATATATATATACATAAAATAATAAGAAGGAACAAACCCATCGCAAACAGACTTCTACTATAGCCGGGAGCCGGAGCAGTACCCGATACCGGAGCAGGGGTGTCGACGATGATTCGACGTCCATTATGCTAAGTGGTGGTTCGAGCATAGTCATTTGTACCGGCAGAAGGCCTCCACGATCAGGATGGCGGAGGAGAGTCGTTTGCTGAGGGAGGATTTGCCTCCCATTCCACTGGATGATGGGTACTTGTGGACCCACGTCGCTTGGGTTTGTCGGGAGGTCGAGCGGCTTGTAGAGCAGTGGCCCCGGAGCAGCCGGGGCTCGTCATCCGGGAACCAAGGCAATAGAGGGGCGCTGAAGTCCTTGAGATAGGTACCGGCGGTAGGAGTGACGACTGGGGCGAAGGCGCCTCGACCGAGGGCACTGAGGAGCTGGTGGACCTAGTTCCTGGTCGATTGCGGCTTCCGGAGTAGAGGTTCGTTGGATCGGGTGCTCCCTAAGGGGAGCTTTGCTGGCACAGCTGTTGATGACTGGCGGCGGCATATTGGCCATGCGATCGGGTCGGCTGGACCCGTGGAGTTCTTGTCCCATATTGAGTGTGCTCACACTATGAGGGATATCCGAGAAGCAGTTGCAAAGGCTGCCCGCGTGTTGGCACTGAAGCCAGAGGAGCTGGTTCCCCTACCATTGACCCCCTTCGAGGCTTCTGGTAAAATTTCTCCCCTTAGCGTGTTGTCTCAGTTTTACTATCTTTCGATGTTTGCAACTGAGATGTCATGTGTTGATGTGCCTGTTGACAGGTTAAGCGGCAGAGGGTGATCACCCCTCCATGGGGACCTCCTCAGGGAATGGAGATGGGGGGCTGCAACCTAGGCTGAAGCGCCCTCGAGTGGATGCTGAGGAGACTGGAGTCGGTGAGCCCCTGGAGGGACTTGAAGCTGACGAGCAGATTGAGGCGGAGCCAGCTTTGAGTAAGTATTGTATTCGCCCCTTTGCTCCTTATTGGTTTAGTCCCGACCGCTGGCTGACTTTGTCCTGTCGGTCTTGTTTTTTGTAGCCCCAATGGAGGCCGGCGTGGAGGCGGCCTTCTCACCCCCTCAGGAAGTTGACCCCCTACCGAATGACGGGGTCGAGTATGAGATCGATGTGGAGGGGTTCCTTCGTTTGGTGGACAAGGCTGCCCCTAACATTGAGACTTTCCCTGACTTCGAGTCGTGGAAGGCTCCAGGGAAGGCCCACTCAGGTGAGAGCCGCTGACACTGGACATGCGCTGGGTGTGGCTTTGCCCGGTTGTGGCCACTGATATAGCCACTCTTACTGTGCAGGGATGGCGGAGGTGTCGGGGGCCGAGGCCCCTTCCGGGACACAAGGCGGAACATCCGACTAGGTGGGGGACCCAGCGCTAGTCGCAACCCGAGGTAGCTCCGGTAAGCGTTGAATTGCTGTGATAGGAGTAACCTTGTTTTAGTTGTGCTTTTGACATGGCAGAGTTACTAAATGTGTTTATGTTGTTTTGCTTGCCAGGCGAGGACACGGCTGCCGCTCTAGAGATGATTCATGAGTTGGCCAGCGCTGGCGCGTCAGTGCCTCTCCCGTCCTTTGAGGGCGAGTCTGAGCAAGTGGCCCCCTTGCCTTCATCCGTTGCTGGGGACGTACTGGGCGCAATTCCATAGTTGCTAGCGAGAGTGCCTCTCCCACCTTTGTCCATTGTGGTGTCAGCTTGCACTGTGGGACTGGTCGAGTCCTCTAGTGTGGGACCCTCAGGTATGCAACCGAGTGCCTAGTCATTCATGATAGGGCCTTCTGAGTTGTCCGCTAATGCTAAGCTTTTATCGGCATTGGTTGCAGGTACTTCTTCCCCTCTGGAGGAGGGTGAACTTCCTTGTGACATGACCGGGGCAGCCGGGGGCGAGCCCGCGCTCGAGGGTTCGGCTGGGGGCGACGAGGAGTTCGTCGATATTGAGGGGGTTTCCGAGGGGGACGCCCCTACTGGTGAGCTTCTTATCCAACACCCTCGGCTGTGGAGTTGTCTTGATGTGAAACTAGATTTTATAATAGCCTGACTTGGCTTCTTGGTGTACAGGTGCCTCTGATTTACCCGCGTCTGGGGGTTCTTCAGAGACCTCATCTGGTTCTTCGAGCAGTGATAGTGCGGCGATGGAGACCGACGAGAGTTCAAGCTCGGGCTCTTCTTCCTCCGAGGCCGCTTTTGCCAGAGACACCGAGATGGAGGCATCTTTGGAAGATATATAGAGATCCTTCCCTCCTCGCTATTGGCTTTGGTTTAGAGCTTATAGCAGGGTGTTGACGTTATTGTGTTATGGCCAGGACTGGGGTCTGAGGGGGGGGGGGGCGCCGGCTCCTACTGAGGATAACCAGGGAGAGCCTTCCGTCTCCCCGATGATCACTGAGGACGGCCGAATTACGAAAGAGCCTTTGCCCTCCCCGACCCCAGCCGGCGAGATTGCTGATGCGGGGGAGCGATTGCCTTCACTGACCCCTGCGGAAGAGACTATAGGCGTGGCGGGAGCCGCACCAGGTGAGGACTGAGACTTTTCTCAGGTTTTCAACCTTTTCTTGTCAGATGAACTCTGGATGTTGTGTATTTCCTTCTCATGCTGGGTGGGATTGTGCAGGCTTTGTTGGTGTGCTGGCTGAGATGGGCCACTCTTCCCTGGACCTAAGGGTTGAGTGGCCTATGTCCGCTTCCCCGCCCGAGCCGCTGCTGGACGCGAGTGTGGGTACGGCCTTGCTTCAGCGAGCTTGAGGCTATCTAGGAGGTGACCCCCTGCCTTCTCCGGAGGAGCTTAGGCAGCGGTTGAGGGACTGCACCCAGGGTTACCACAGCCTTGACTTCCCGTGCGAGCTTTGGATGTCTGGCTTGGCCGACATCTGGGCAGAGTACCTGCGGCTCAGGAGCAGAGGGCACAGCGGCTGGCGGTGATCCGAGAGGCTCAGGGGCAGCGGGCCCAGCTCGTGTCGGCCATGGCCGAGCAGAGGAGCCATGCTGACGTGGCCATGTCGCTTTCTTGGGACCGCGCCATGCAGCTGGGCAACGCAGAGAGTAAAGCTAAGGCCTTGCAGAAGGTCTTGGAGGAGCAGCTGCGAGTCATGGAGCTTGCTAGAGCTGAGTGGCGGGCTGCCGAGACCACAGCCGAGGCTAGCGTATAGCTTGCGTCAACCTTGAAGGCGGAGCTTGCAGCAGTTGAGTCTCGCTTGGCGGCACTGGAGGGGATCGAGCCCGGGGTTTGATTGTATTTGTTTCCCCCTTTTTGTTTTGTCATCCGGACTGCAGGGATTTTGTCACCCCAAGGGCATGTCTTGGGCTCCTTTCACAGAGTATTAATGACAAACTTGCCGGATCTTTTGGTTGTTTACTGGGTTGTTTCTTCCTCTTTCCGGTGGAACGGTGTGTGTGTAGGGACCGGCGACTACTTACTGTTAGTCATACTTGTTTTTCCCTGGCATGCCGGTGTAGGTGACAGGGGACTGGGTGTGCCCAACTTTGAGCGCAGGGATGAAGGAACTGAGTTCGGGGAATAGTATATCTGGCGCCGGGTATTGGGTAGATGGGAGGCTGGGCATTGGGGGTAAACCCCTTGAAAGACGGAGGATTGTGTGATGTAAAGCCGGCATAGACCCACGGAGTGTGCCGGTCCACGTGGTTTACGGCTACCAGAGTGATTCGGTGGTGCGTCGGTCACGAGCCGAGTAGTAGAGTATCCATTGACAACATGTTGTCAGCCGTCAATGTAGTGCATACTAGCCGGGAAGACTGGGACCGAGCCGGCTGGGTGGCCTGGGGGACATCGCGGCCAAGACTGGAACTGAGAGGGAGGCTGGAGGTTGAAATTGGAATTATGACTGGACGTAGTGACCGGAGATGGAGCTAGCCGGCTGGCTCGTAAAGGCGTCGTAGCCGAGACTGGGGCTGGAGGATGAGCGGTTGGCCTGTAAAGGCGTTGTAGCCGGGACTGGAGTTGGGAGCTGGCGGCTGGCCTGTGAAAGTGTTGTTGGTGCGGACATCGGAGCGAGCGAATAGCACGCGTCGGCGAACCGACGGGTACCATACGCGAAGCTCCAACTGGACTACATCAGCTTCCCTTTAAAATGGGGATAATTTGGCTTCAATTTGGATACTTTTTACATGAAAATTGGGCTTGTAATGGTCTTTAAACTTGTGCTTTCATATTGGGCTGCTTGTAAGGCCCTTAAATGGCCAATTTGGGTAAGCCCCTTTAGAATTCTTGAAGAAGGAGTGGCCTTGGACCATTATGATGGATCCATAAGCCATGGAAGGCCCAATTGGGCTTCCTTCACTCTTGGGCTATCTAGATTAGAATGGCCTTAAGCCATATTGGTTCCATGGGTGATTGGACTTGGGGAGGCCATGGCCAAACTTGGCCCATTCAAGGCCCAAGAAGGGGGGCGCCCCCTATTTTGTTGTATTAGGCTAGAATTTTTGTTTTCTTTTCTTCCATTCTCCATTTACCACATGGGACATTAGAATGGCTTCTGGTCCAAGGGTGGAATGGCTGCCACCTACCCCCTTTACTTGAATTTCAAAGTTAGGTAAGTCTAATGTCCCCTTGTCTCCCCTCCCTTCCTATTCTAGTCAAAAGGGGCCACCCCTCTCCTCCTCCCCTTGGTTCCATCGAACCATTCAGCCCCCTCCCCCTTGCTAAACTCTATATAAAGGCTTGTATGATGATGGGTTAATGGCTAATGAAGTTTTGTTGAGTGAAATTTGCATTAAGAGTGTGACTCTCTTTCCCCTCTCTTGGGTGTGATTCCCAACTCAGTCCTGTGACGGGACAGACCTAGGGCATGTGACTCGCCCCCGTATCTCCCCCATCCCCTTACTATCTTCTTCCACCAAAATTATCCTTGATACTTCTATGTGTTAGGAAGAATTGAGAGGTGGTTTCACGTCGATCGGAGTTCAGGATTGCCGGTGGTGATTTTTCTCGTGACGGCGCACAGATCTGCTCCAACCTGCTGCCCAGATCTGAAGTTTCCTGATTACAAATTTTCCCAGATCGCCTCTCAAGTATTATGGAGCTGATTCTTGGAGTGATCGTAGGATTTTGAGTCCTCTTCGCGTTGCCACCAGTCTCGCCTAGATCCGAGACCTGTACTGATCGTGGCGACAATTCTCGTGGGATCGCGCGAGCCGATCTGAGCAGGCCCGGCTGAGATCTAGAGTCGACTTTCAGAGTCTGCCCCGCCTCATCTGTTCAAGATCCGAGCGAGATCTTCATATTACTTCTTCCTATGGATGTCGCCAACGATCTCCCACAAACGGTGCCTCGATCCGACATCGGAAACTAATTTTCCATTAATTACTCGTGTTTCTGTGCAGTTCTGTGAGCACAGAACTAGAAGCTGAATCAAGTCGCTGCTACACCCGGATATGAAAGGATCTGATCGCGCCCTTCAGAGTGAATAAACTACATCATGTCGCCGACGTTCTCCAATAAACGGTGCTTCGATCGGGCATCGGATCTGGCCGTACCGGCCTCCGCAAGCTTGCTGTGCAGGGTGACCAACGTGGACAGAACCGGGTCGGCTTCCCGTCGGCGTACCCGAGCAGCTCCGACTCGCGTCCCTCGCCTCTTGCGAGTGTGACCCGTCAACCCGGGTTCCAGCAACCCAAATTTGGCCATTTTAACCCTATACCTCCCTGCATGGAGTGGGTATTAAGTTCTGGAATTGTAATTGTAACAATCGTGTGTATTGGGGTTGTTCGGATTCGGCCGGGAATTCTTCCCCACGCCTAGGCGTGGAGGTACGCGCTTTGATTCCTTTCTCACGTTGCTGGTTTAGTATATTATCATATATGCTGCGTTTGTGAGAATAGGGCCGTTAGCTAGCTACAAATCACCGTGGATGTGAGTTGAGAGCGCCCGTTCCTTAGCTCCAGTCGAGCACCGAGCTCGGACTGCACCACCCTAGGCGATAGTGGTTCCTTAACCGCTGCGATCCCCACGTTTCCCTCGCAAGGGACGATCGTCAGGCTAGTTAGAGTGCTATTGAGAGACGTCTCCACTCGGAGAACACCACGGTTGTCAGCCGCCTGGCTTGCCTTTAGCGTGTTAGTGCTGGCCGCACATCGAGTCCGTCGTACATCTTAGCCCGGTCGTCATCCGTCCCGCATCAGTTGTAGCCGGGACTGGAGCTGGGAGCTGGCGGCTAGCCTGTGAAGGCGTTGTAGCCGAGACTGGGATTGGAAGTTGGCAGCTGGCCTGTAAAGGCGTTGTAGCCGAGACTGGGGGCTGGGAGCTGGCGGCTAGCCTATGAAGGCATTGTAGCCGAAACTGGGAGCTGGGAGCTAGCGGCTGGCCTGTGAAGGCGTTGTAGCCGAGACTGGGACTGGAAGCTGGCGGCTGGCCTGCGAAGGCGTTGTAGCCGGGACTAGGAGCTGGGAGCTGGCGGCTGGCCTATGAAGGCATTGTAGCCGGGACTGGGACTGGAAGCTGGTGGCTGGCCTGTGAAGGCGTTATAGCCGGGACTGGGACTGGAAGCTGGCGGCTGGCCTGTGAAGGCGTTGTAGCCGAGACTGGGGGCTGGGAGCTGGCGGCTGGCCTGTGAAGGCGTTGTATCCGAAACTAGAAGTTGGGAGTTGGCGGCTGGCCTGTGAAGGCGTTGTAGTCGAGACTGGGACTGGAAGCTGGCGGCTGGCCTGTGAAGGTGTTGTAGCCGAGACTTGGGGCTGGGAGCTGGCGGCTGGCCTGTGAAGGCGTTGTAGCCGAAACTGGGACTGGAAACTGGCGGTTGGCCTATGAAGGCGTTGTAGTCGAGACTGGGACTGGAAGCTGGGACTTGGGGTGACAGACCCTTGGGGGTGCGATGGTCACCATTGCTGTGGAGTGGTGTTGAGCTTGCCATCGGCGAGGCGTCGCGGTCGATGGCTTTCATCCGCGAGGAGTAGAGAGGGAGAAAGTTTTTTTTTTCACTTTACCAGCTCTAGCGCCCTTGTGGGTTTTAGCTAGAGCTGGCCCCCTCTTGCTTTTTTCGATGCGCCCTTATGGGTTTTCACACCGAGGGGTTACCTGATTTTGCCTGAGGTGCCCTTTCGGGTTTTCGCCTCAGCTGGGTTGGTGGCAGTTTTTGCCCCCAGTCGCCTCTTTGTAACGAGGACGGCTGGGTCCGCCAAGGTATCTCAATTTTTAACCCAATTTCTTTTTTATTATATGGGTATATAGATATATTTGAAAACACTGTCCATAGCATGCTGCTGTCAGAGGACAGAACTTGGAACTGGAGACTATGGATGGCCGGACATTAACCCTCCCTTGATATGGGTTTTCACAGGTCACCAAGTCATGGTGATGGGGGTCATTTTGTTATGGCAGGATACGACCGGAGTTATGGTTGGGAAGAGTCGGGGATCACTGGGAGGACTGGAATTATAATGAGACTGGGGGGCTCTGTATTTATAGAAGGTGTGGAATGTAATGGTGTGGACTGGTAAGAGTCTGGGGATAGGCTGGGACTGGGATTTACTGGGATGGCAGCTAGGATGTCATACTGCCATAGAAAGTTGTCGGCCCGCCGCGTCGAAGCGAGGGCCGACGGTGGCATGAGCTGAGCAGGGTGATGTAAGGTTAACTGAGGGTCATGGGGTTAGTGCTCTGGCGATGTGAGTTGATAGAAGATTGATGTTTGGTGGGGCTAATGATTTGCCGAGAAATGGGTGGAACGCCACCCCGACTGGCGGGGATAGGGAGATTTTCTCGTTATCGGCTCTACCACCCTTTCGGGTTTTCACCAGAGCCGACCCCCTTTAGCTTTTTTCGACGTGCCCTTGCGGGCTTTCACTCTGAGGGGTTTCCCCATTTTGCCTGAGGTGCCCTTTCAGGTTTTCACTTCAGCCGGGTTACTGGCCTTTTTGCCCCTAGCCGCCTTTTTGCAAAAGAGGACAGCTGAGTCTGCCGGGGTATCTCTATTTTTAACCCCATTTTTTGTTGTTGTTGTTTTTTTTTCTTGTTTTTTTTGACTTACCTGGGAGCCTAACGGCTAGACTGGTGCCGGTGCAGAAGTGCACGTGCTCTCGCGGTGACGGGAATGAGGACAGGGAATTAGTCCTCAAGGATGCCTGGCGGCGGTTCTAGGGAGCTGGACTGGGCCTGCTGCTTGACTGGGGATTGAAGACTGGAAGAATTGGCTGGTCCAACCCTTCCCGGGGGAGGGGCGACCTCACTAGTAGTAGCTGGAACACGCACCTTAGTCTGGCTGGTGCACGAACTCGTGTTCAGGTGCATAGTATAGCTTCATATGCTCGCCATTGAGAGGCGGGAAGGGCCGGTGACCTTTGTGGTCGACGACCATGTAGGCCTCGCCCTCGTAAACGTTGCAGACGATATATGGGCCTCGCCAATTCGGCTGTAATTTTTCACTGGGGCACCACGCCATGACTCCATTTTCCTTGATCATGACGAGGTCACCTTGCTTGAAGGCTCGCTGCTTGACGAGCTTATCATAGGCCCGGACCATATGTGAAAATGGTTTTTTATTCTTTGTTCCTTATTGGTTGGTTTATTAGGCATGCCAGTCACTAGCGTGACAGTTTATTGTGCGCTCGACCTGACTCAGTCAGTCGATTGTGATATTCGTGTCGAGACCCGGAGTCCGTCATACCATAAAGGCTATGACGTTAATTACGTCCTTCCAAAGAAGGACAACCCTTGATTAGTTGCCAAGAAAGGATACCTCGGGGGCAAAACAAGATGAGACTATTACGCTAATTCCGCTAACGGGATGCGAAACGTGCATAGAAAACCATGCTACGCGGGACATGATAATAGTGTTTTGGCGCAAATCCGACAGCATATCCCCATATTTTGGGCTATGCCAAAGGGGAATATAGGTCATCCACCCACGGAATGCCGGGGTAGAAGCCGAAAGGAGAGCCAGGCGTAGCCTGAGATCCAGAAGGATTTGAGTGTGACGGGGCAATGTCCGTTACCACGGTGTTTGTTGATGTTCCCCTTTAGAGACCACTGGAGGGCTTGCAATGGCAAGACTCCCAGGGTCGGTAGGGTTGGAAGAAAAACCCGACGGTTAATGGCATAGGATATCGGGGTAAGACCCCGTTAATATAGCTCCGTTTAGACATGGATGAAGAACCATGAAACCCTCATGATATGATGGGGACTGCTATGATGGTCCATGGAGGCTAGGGTGCCAAGTCTAGATTGGTTCCAGGCTCAGTAAAGTTGTTGAGAAATTAGATATTCGAGTGATGGCTGATACCAGAATGAACCGACGCGACTGGGGTTTCGGCACGAAAGCGAACCCGCGTGGCTGGGAATGAAGGGGAGTCGGCGCGACAAGCTCCCTGGTGCACCCATCACCCGGCGCGAAATTGGCGCCGAGAGGAGGCTGCGTCGGGAGTTGTGTGGCACCGATAAAAAAGGGGGTTTCTGAATTTTCAAGTATTATGAGGGGTTTATGAATTCAAAGGGGTCCTTTGTGTTCAAAAGGGGCTTCATGAGTTTGGCCATGGTGGTATTTGAGTAGGGTAGAGGGTGAGGGTAGACTCATCCATAGAAGGTCTAAGGAGACCATGTAACTGTGATGGTTATATTCCCTTCTTGTGGTGGTGGGCAAAGGATCATGAGATGGTCTAGCTCAGATCTCTGCCACACGGTTGGGGTTAGATTCATAATTTCTGGATGAATTTTAGCAGCATCTCCCCTTATTTTGGACTATGCCAAAAAAGGGGAGTATAGGTCATCCACCCACGGAATGCCGGGGTGGAAGCCAAAAGAAAGGCAGGCGTAGCCCTGGATCCAAAAAGGATTCCCATCTTATGTGACATTATCCACGTATTGTGAGATTCATTAATGTCCCCATATAAAGTCAACGGAGGACATACAGTGGCAGAACTCCGTGACTTGTTGGGTTGTTGGCAACATGTGGGGGATTAACCCCTTTTATATAGCTCCCACGAGGGTCTATGGAAGGATAGTATTTCTCCTTTAGACGGATGGGGTATCATGACCAAGGCTGGCATGGCTTCAAGGTATCGGCACGAGTCTATCGGCGTGGCCGTCTTCAGCACGAAAGGTATGAAGGTCTCGGCGCAACAACTAGAGCCGGCCTCGACGCGACGGGAGAAGCTCAACCGGCGCGGGTAGTCCTCGGCGCGAGACTCACGCCGAGAAGGGTTCGCGCCGGGAGGCTGGGAGGGCTTCTGAAATGAGCGTTTCAGCGAGGTTTTGAAGAAATTTTCCTTTGGAGTGGAGGCTTCAAGGGGGTTCTGGAGCTTTAAAAAGGAGGGTTTATTCAGGGATCCGTAAAGAGGGTTTATTCAAGGGTTTGACGACCACTGAAGGGGGGTTATAGAAAGGGTATAATCCAAGGGGATGGCAGCCTTCCCTCACCTCGCTGGGGTAGAACCACAGACGGAAGCTTCTGAGTCTATCCCTCTTCATTTCACTGACGAGAAGCTATGAGATAGACAGTCTCAGGCCCTCGACGTGGATACGAGGTGATGAGGAAAAATAGCAGAGAAGCCTTCAGCAGATCTAGAAGATTAAACTATCAGATATATGTGGCTTGCGGTAGCCGTTGTAGATATTGAACCTCGGATGCAGGGGAAGAGAGAGAAAAATAATAATGAAAGGGCAAAACTCAGCCCACTTTTATTAACTATTTCATCTAAACGGCGTACACGAATCCAACTCGGAAGAAAATCCAACCAAAAACATATACACAAACTCTATCGCTGACGATAGGGTTACATTAGCATTCAATGCTACTGGAGCGAAGATGCTCGGAAGCAGAGATACAAAAAAAGAAAAAGGAAATATCCAGACAGAACAAGGGGGAGGAGAACTGTGGCCCCTCGGGGCGTCGGACAGCCAACCCCACCTTGCTTCTTCCTTCGAGTCTCTGTCGCTCTCTCTTCTCTTCAGCTTCTATGGAGGGCACTCGAGCTCCCCTTTCTTTCATTGGCTACTACTCCCTATTCCCTCTATTGCCTCTTCTTTTCTTCTATCTTCTATTCCCTCTTTCTGTCCTCTCTCATGTTGTTGTTGTTGTCTCTTCTTTTTGTTCGAAGGGCAGCATGTAGTCTTTATAGAGGGATGGCCCTCAACCTCTCGGCACGAGCTCCCCGACGCGCCAGCAAGAAGCTTCTCGGCGCGCCTCAACTCGTGTTGGGCTTGGCCCATTTTCCATCATTCGGCGTTGGGATCAACCTAACGAGCTCCCTTCGTCGGCGTGGTGGGCTTCTCAGAGTAGACGCTCTACCCAAGGTTGCCTAACGCCTTGTATTCACGACCGAGCGTGAGGCTACCTGAACCCCTTTCTGTGAGCATCAGAATTATCTGACAATCCTTTCCAGCAGGCAGATGGTTGTCTAGATTTTGTTATAGTCTTATCAGCCTGACTATCTGAATGACAGCAGTGCTGGATAGCGGCCTAGCCAGACATGGCCTTAGTCGGACAGAGTGTTAGGGGTAGTGGATCTCTTCTATTCTAATTCTCAGAACTTCCAGGGATGGTACAGGAGCCACACCTTTGATCGACCTTCAGAGCCCTGAGTCTACTTTGGTCTCTCCTGGTATATTTTAGGTGTCAACAAATGCCCCCCACCCGCAGGTGGCGTAAGCGAAGGATGAGTGACACGGGACATGCGGGTGTACATTGCACCGCACCTTGTAATTTCTTCAGGTATGCTCCTGTTCGTTGTTCATTTTTTGTGACTCTGAGTCTTCATTCTGTTTGTATAATCCCAGTATTTGTAAGCATACTCAGACAGACATCAGCATTCTTGGTTTAATCTTCTGATTGCAGCACCACTGGGTGAGCCAACTGGCGCTGTTGACGATCTCGGCATGGTCATCTCAGCACAACACCTAACCGGCGCGAGTTTCATATCGACACAGCACTTGTTTCGGCGCGCCTTCTTCTTTGTCGCTCTCGACGCGGGGTGTTCTTCGACACGGCCAGCATCGGCGTGCCCCTTTTGTAAAGCTCTCGGCGCGGAGGTGCTCTCGGCGTGCCTTTGGCGTAATTCTCTCTCGGCGCGGGGGTCGTCTCGGCGTAGCTCGGGGCCTTGCCTATTTAGGTGCCGAGAGGATGGAGAAAGCTCATTTTGCATTGATCTTTCTCTCTCTTCGGCCTCCTTGTCTTCCAGTGCAGCGAAGATCGGCGGGGATAGTCTCTCCTCCCTCATTTCTTCTCCTCTCATCGCGAGGTTTCCTTCTGTTCATTCTCATTCGGGACTACGTCCCTCTTTGATACGGAGTCACCCCCTCTTGGTGGGTGTTCTCCTATTTGACTTCTGGGCATACTCCAGATAAGGGGAGATGCTGTCAAAATTTTCTTTGAAATTTTCTTTTTTTATTCTTGTCTTCATATTATCTTATTTTTCCTTGATATTGCCTGCAGCTGCTGAAATCGCCTCCTCTTCCAGCCGTGTTGCTTCTGGCACTGCTGATGTCGACGCTTCTTCCCAGGGTGGGGCATCTGGCCCTATTGTGACTTGGAGGAACGTCGGACAACTGGTTCGGGGTCTTGGGAGGATCGCCATAGTCGATGAATCCTCCGACTCCGAAACAGATACAGTATCCTCCTCTCGCGTTGTGACCGTCGAGGGAGGGCTGAACTTTAATCGCGATGACGGGTATCGCCCGGACTTCCCGAAGGATCGTCATCTTGCACTATTCATCTGCACTTTCAGTGTCTCGGGGAAGAGAGATGTCATGCTGGCTCGGATGGTGGAACGAGCCATGTTGGTGGACCGGGATAGCTTGAAATGCTCCGTGTATCGCGGAGACACCATCTATCTTCCGGGAGAGCGGCGCAAGTGGAATGCCGTCTTGGGGGTAACAGATTTGGAGGCAGAGCAGAAAATGCTGATAGGAGCTCCAGAATTCACACCAGCTAGGTGGGACACCACTGCAGGTCAGATCAACAGAGAGAAACCCGGCTACGGTTTATTCTTGTTGCCTATCAAGTGGGGCTATAGAGACGAGCCATTCGTCCTGAACTGCTTGGCTGTCCATTTCAAATTCCAGTTGGCTGCTGGGTGGTTTGCCGACACGAAAGTGACCGACGCCCATCTCTTCCGCGTAGGAGCGGTAGAATTTACAGAATATGTTCTGAAGGAGTATGCGCCATTACTGGTCAGGGCCGGGGTGTATCATAGTGTGTATGCGTCCTGTTTCAGGTACCCCATCTCGAAAGGGTTGTGCTGCGGCATGTTCGAAGTGTTCTTCCCACAGTTCAATACTTTCTATACAGCGGAGGGCGAAACTTCTCTGGACCTCTGGAGCCTGTCACAGCTGTCGGGTCTGCCGATCAATGGAGAGCCCTATGAGGAGGTATGCCTCCATGACTTCATTAAGGATGAGACAGACGGTGAGGGCGAGTACTATTTTGGCTACTCATACCGGTACTTGATGAAAGCGTACCGCTCCTTCTGCTTGGCGCTGAATAGGGGATCCTCGAGGGGGTATCAGCCCCAAGAGAAGAGTAGCAAATTGAGAGTCCAAGTGGGACATTGGATTCAGTATTTCTTCGGCGGCCCTCTGAAGTACAGTGAGTTTCCCCATGTAGCACATGTTGCAGGTAAGCCCAGCAAACCACCCAAGTTCAAGTCGGCGCTGCCTGCTTCCCTTCGACGGATTATTCGCAGAGGACCGAATCCCACTGGGGCGGATCCCCTTACGCATTGTGCGGCTTACCTTACTTTCTGGTTATGCACTTTTGCCCTCCCATAGGGAGATGAGACAGTCATTAGGCCGGAGGCAATATACCCGGCTTGTCAGATTGCTTGGGGCATGCGGCTTGCACTATGCCCAGCAGCACTCTGCCTGATCTACAAATCTCTTGGAGATATTCATAGGCATCGGGTCCCCCGCTCTTTTAGAACAGTGGGGCCATTTCATTTCTTCAATGCCTGGTGTGAGCGATGTCACGCGGTCGAGAAATGACGCGGAGCGCGCGGGCTCGTTTTGTTTGCTGCAACACAGAAATAAGAGAAAAGAGAAGGGGCCACCACGGGAGATTGTTCCGGTGGGGTGAGCGGGAAAAATGTAATATAGCAAGATATGGGGGTTAAACGGCCATAGCGGAAAGTGACTCGCCGCGGCCTCGGGGGATGGGAATGGTGCGAGAATTAAATAATAGGAATTGAAACGGCCATTACGGGAAGTGACTCGCCACGGCCTCGAGAATATAGCAGGCAGATATAGCAGGTAGATATAGAAGCAATTCAAGATATACAAACGAAAGGACAGAATTCAAACGGCCATTGCGGGAAGTGACTCGCCGCGGCCTCAAGAATATAGCAAGCAGATATAAAAGCAGTTCAAGATATACAAGTAGGAGGACATAATTCAAACGGCCATTACGGGAAGTAACTCGCCGCGGCCTCGAGAATATGAGCAGATAAGAGATATAACAAGATATAAAAAGAAGTAAAATTCAAACAGCCATTGCGGGAAATGACTCGCCGCGGCCTCGAGAATATGAGCAGATAAGAGATATAACAAGATATAAAAAGAAGCAGAATTCAAACGGCCATTGCGGGAAATGACTCACCGCGGCCTCGAGAATATGATGTGATCGCCAGGGGCCGAAGACCCCAAAATAAAGAGTGATCGCACCTACCTCACTAGCAGGAAGTGGCGGGTTGCTTCTTCCTCCCCCTTCGGTCGGCCGACGGAGAGGGCTTTCTTCAGTTACCCTTGCAAAATGACAGACAGTAGGTAAACAGAATTAGAAAATGGCAGTGTAGTATCAATCCCTTGCAATGAAAATAACGAAATCGTGACAGAACACACACCTGGTTGGTGTGGTTTTAAACACCTCTCGGACTCGAGTAGGAGGAAAATGCGATGATGAATGCAAGAAGTATATAAGAGAAGGCACCCTTATGAAGAGAGATAGAGGATGCGAAATGATGAATGCAAAGAACTACGGAGAAAAAGGGAGAGAGAATTGGCTTATTGGATGTGCCGATGGTGAGATTCGGCGGAGCTTCGGTAGCGTAGGGATGACGTGGAAGCGCGGTGGATGAAGATGACCTTCCACTCGCGAGCGTGGGCACCCGGGAAGCCGGCAGAACCTCCCCCTACAAAAGACCCCACGGATTAGAAATGGCTCCGGCAGCCTCTGGGCTCCAGCAGCCTATCGGACCTCTCAAAAGCTCTCTTCGGACTGAGGGGGGGGTCTCTATTTATAGGGCTCCGGAGGATGAAGGCATCCAGGACCCTGGACGCCTTCATCAGGGCAAAAATAATATTTTATATTATTTTTATTTTTTTATTTTGAATATTTTCAAGGAGGCGTCCAGGCAACTGGACGCCTCCATAAAAGCCCACCGAACCCCCGCTGAAAGCCGCACGCGGTTTGGCACAACGCGTGGGTTTGATCGGCGCCCGTGACTCATGAATGGGCGCGTCTAGCTGGCAGGACTTTATCACAATTTGGATTTTATTCAAACGACAACCGTCCAACGGACGGGGGGCGCTCGTGAGCCAAATGATGGAGGCGTCCAGGCACCTGGACGCCTCCATGAAATTATTTTTTTATATTTTGTTTTTTATCATTATTAATATTATGATTATTTTATTATTTTGCATTTATGGAGGCGTCCATCCAAGTGGACGCCTCCATGATTTTATTTGGTTTTTAGTATTTTTTTGTATATTTTAAAGCTATGGAGGCGTCCAGGAGCCTGGACGCCTCCATGAAGACCCCCCCGGATTCCCCGAAAGGGCGTCGGTAGCCGTCCGCCAGACATTATCCTGGTTCCGAAAACTTCCGATGCGTCCGATTGGGGGTGATGACATCCGAATGCCGCATGATTTCTGCAACGAGACGATTTCCGGATGTCGAAGGAGTGGAAGAAGACTCAAGAATAGGAAGCACTCAAGCGATTCAAAATGCGAAAGCCGCTGCGGGGCGTCGCATAGTAATATGAGATTTTCTCAGGAGATGTCAGAAATAGCGTGTCTACAGCTGCCCGCCTTGGCGTCTGCTTTGCAAGGGAGTGACACGTAATGGAATGGTATCGAAGTGGAGTGAAATGGAGTGGGAATGGACTGATAAGTTGATGCCAAGGTGTGATGAGACACGCTTTTGACATTACTGTTTAGAATCTTTCCTGTAGTTTCAATGAGGCGACCTTGAAGAAGGTCTTTCAAATTTGACGATTATTTGGACGGAGATCAAATAAGGGAGGGTGAGATGTGCGCTCAGGCACGAAAATAAAGGAGACCAACTTCTCGGTGTGGAAGTACCTGGGTCGTAAACCTGTAGGTTTCACCTTTGGGGAGCGGTTACCAGCCAATGTGGAAGTGCTGCGGCCAAGGTGGGTCAAACAAGGTAAAAAGTAAAGGAATATCTGAGGGTCTATCCAAACAAGGGTCTCCTTTGGAAGAGCAGCGTAGGGCCGTTTCAAGGAAACTCAGTATTTCATTCAGAGTGGAATATCTCATATTTGTAAGATTTGAAGCACAACGGCTTTCACAATCGAATCACTTGAATGATCTTCCGCAATAAATTCAAAGTCCTATATGAATGCATGCTGGGTTTAAAGAAAATTTAAAACAAACTAAAATAGAAAATAGCCAAGGATAATATTGTCAACTCATTAAGAATGGGTCAGGATACCGATCGGTGAGCTGATACTGAGCCGGGGCCCGTTTGTCCACGCACCAACTCACTGAATGGAACCGTCGTCCCCACGCTATCACAAGTTAACGGCCTATCCGTACAACCCAAATTCTTCTGGAATCATCACCGTTTTTGTTGAAGGGGAACTCAAATCCCAGATTCGTTCGGGTCGCAAGGTCCTTGACAGTTCTAGTAGCGTAGATATCATATAGTATGATGCATGACATGGTGGGACCAAACACCGAAAGACGGTACACAAGATGGGACAAAGACGTTCGTTAGTAAAACCTGCACAGACCAACATAGATTAAATACATCAGAAAGTAGCAGAATTACAACAGAATCGCACCACAGTACAAGGAGATCTAGACAAAACCCTGACGACTGACCACTGATGTGACGTGTTTCATCCTGTAGCGCCTCTCCTTTCCTATAAGTACCTCCCTTAGGCTAGTTCATCCAAATGCACCAAGGAGAGTTTTGAAAGCTCAGGAGGAGAAGGAGAGAGAATCTAGGGATTTCAGGATGGAAGGAGAGTCTTCCCGCGTTATGAAGAGGAGCAGGCCTAGCAGCGAGATCAGGCGACTCTCCGACCTCGAGGGTCATCTGAGTGGGACGATCCAGTCGCATATGGTAAGCTGATTTATTTCAAATTTTCGCGTGAACTCTCTTCTCACTTCTTTCCTTTCTCTTCTTCTTTCCAGCCATATCCACTCTTCCCAGGCCCGAGGAAGTTTTCCAAACTTCCGTCGCTCTCAAAGTTAACTTCCAACATCTCCATTGGCATGAGGGCCATACTCTCGAGGTGGCATCTTCAGGGGCTCCTTATTCATGCCAAGCACTATGAGAGGATTCGCATGGACTGGGCGGCTATGGGCGCACTAGTGGAGATCTGGCATCCCCAGACCCACACTTTCATCTTCCCGACCTTCGAGGCGACCATCCTCCTCGAGGAGGTGGAACTTCTGCTCGGACTGAAGAAATTCAAGAGTGACGGGAAGGTAAAGGCTATGCGGATGCTGACAAGGGTGACTTCCGAGAGTGTCCTTGGAGCTTATGCCGCCTGACGCAGCAGAAGGTCCGTACTCAAAAGGGACTTGATCTGCAAAGGCTCGCGGAATGGGTCATGGATGCCCTGAGAGGGTCGCCAGACGATGACCACTTGGAGGAATCATGAAAGGGTTCACTATTTATCTGGCGGGTGCTCTCTTGTTTTCTTATATCTACAACATAGTGGAAGAAGACCAATTGAGTGCCATCTGTGGGATTTGGAGTGGAAAGAGGGTGGGACCCACCGTCCTTGCCTATCTCTATAGTGTCCTTACCGCCTCCAGCATGGGTAAACCTCCTTTCGGTTGCGCACTTGTTCTGAATTGCTGGGTTGATTTGCACTTCAAATTTGACCACCGTGAGGGGATGCCGACTGCTTCGAAGCTCTTCCAACAAAGCCCCCTTCATCACATAGCCGATGTGTTAGGCTTCGGTGGTACCATAGCGAACTGTGTTCCGTGGCTGAGGAAACGTGAAGACTGGCGTTCTTACTTCAGGACCATGACACAAAGCTTCTTCACTTGTGCACCGGCATGTCTACTCTCACTTGAACTCCTCATGGGGTCTTCTCCCGGAGCTGAACTCCAACTGATCGGCGCGACTGAGTTTGTTCTTTACAACGCGCATCGGTATTGCCTCCAAATCGGCATTCCACGCCACTCGTTCCCACTGCTAACCGGCATCGCTCCTTTGAAGAAGAGGGAGTTGGGTACGGAAGCGGATGCGAAGGAAGCGAAGGTCATTAAAGCACCCTGGAAGACAAGTGTCGCGGGAAAGGCATTAGCGCATGTAGGGGAAGAATGCGAGCTGTGGAGGGTTTATGTAACCGAACTAGGGAACTTAAGGCCTAAAGCGCCTAAGCCCCTGATGTAGCTCACTTTGCTTTCTGATGGGATAAAATCTGGAATTTGACATTTTGGACCACTGTTCTCCTTTTTATCATTTTATAATTTTTATTTTTCTTCTTTTTTTCTTTATTTATTCATATTATGATCGTATGTATATATATATATATATATATATATATATATATATATATATTATATACATTTTTTTAAATGGGGGCGTCCAGGGGCCTGGATGCCCCAACGTTTTTTGAATTTTTTTTATTTAGAAAAATTTTTTATGGGGGCGTCCAGCTCCCTGGACGCCCCAAAAAAAATTTTTTATGGGGGCGTCCAGGGGCCTGGGGGCCCCAACGTTTTTTTGAATTTTTTTATTTAGAAATTTTTTATGGGGGCGTCCAGGGGCCTGGACGCCCTAATGTTTTGACTTTTTTTTAAAAAAAAAAAAATTTTGATGGGGGCATCCAGGGGCCTGGGCGCCCCAAGGTTTTTGAATTTTTTTATTTAAAAATTTTTTATGGGGGCGTCCAGAGGCCTGGACGCCCCAATGTTTTTGAAATTTTTTTTTTAAAAAAAAAATTTGATGGGGGCGTCCAGGGGCCTGGGCGCCCCAAGGTTTTTAAATTTTTTTATTTAAAATTTTTTTATGGGGGCGTCCTTGCGCCTGGACGCCACAAGGTTTTTGATTTTTTTTAAAAAAAATTTTTTTTTAAGGGGGCGTCCAGGCGCCTGGACGCCCCAATGGGGGACAAAATTTTATAAAAGGGGGCTCCCACCCCCTTTTCTCTTTCACTGTTCATTCCAACGACCCATTCTACTCTGAACGACCCATTCTCAGTTCCTAATGGAGCAAGGAGGCCCGAGTCAGGGTGGAGAGAAGCGGAAACGACTTGCTCGTCGTCTGAGGAAGTCGAGGGATCATGCAGAGGAGGCTGCCGTGGAGGAGGAGGTTGCCGCGGAAGAGGAGGCACCTCCCTTGGCCGTGGAGGGTCCTGAGGGCCCCGGCGACGCGGGGGAGGATGAGCGCGACCCGGTAAGCCCCTTAGAATTCCAATTTGTTGCTTTATCAGGCGTAAAACGGGGCGAGAGACAGCATTCAGAAGGTGGGGGGGAGTGTGTGGAAAGGAGGCATCCAGGGGCCTGGACGCCTCCATCCTTTTTTTTTATTTTATTTTAATATATATATATATTGGGTTATTATATAAATAATTAAATGAAAAATATGGAGGCATCCACGTAGGTGGACGCCTTCATGATTTTTATTATTTTTTTATTTTTTTTAAATAAAATAAAGAAGATAAAAAATAAAGCGTCCAGTGGGCTGGACGCCTTTAAAAAACTATATATATATGTGTATATTTTTAAAATAGAAAATAAATAAATAAATAAATATTATGTACAGTGTTGTTTATTATTCATGACTCTGATGTGTTCCTTTTTTTGTTTGTTTTGTGGTGTGCAGGGCGTGATGAAGAGCCTGATCAGCTGGTCCCTGGTGGTGGCATCGTACCAGGGACTGCCGGACTTCCAGAGGGCGCGGGTGGACGCCATGGGTTTCAGAGCCTTCCTGAGGATCGAGCCCTTCCGGCTTGACCTTCCTCTCATCCCGGCGTTGAGGGAGCGGTGGCACGTGCCGAGCCGGGCGTTCCTGATGCCCTGGGGGCACATGGTGCCGACACTAGAGGACGTAGCTTGGATCACCGGGCTACGAGTGGACGGAGAGGTAGTCAGCGGGGTCACTTACCCTGATTACCGAGAGAGTGCCTTGGACCTGCTGTGGCTACAGACGAGCGCGACCGACAGAGACAGCAGGGTGGTCGGCCGGGTAGAGATTATGGAGCCGCTCGGATTTGGTGACCCGCGCCAGCGGGTGAGCGAGACTAGGGTGGAGTTTCTGACACGACTAGAGGGAGATGCCCGCGCATCTTTCACCCAGGACCCGAGCGAGCGAGAGCTGGTGGATCTAGACCTCCGAAGGTTCCTTTTCTTTTTCCTGGGCCGCCTTCTGCTGGGGACGAAGGGGGACGGCATCCACTGCCGCTTCCTCAGGATCCTGGCGGACCTGGACAGAGTGGGGGACTATGTGTGGGGAGCGGCTCTGCTTGCCCATTTGATCGCCGATCTCTCCCAGACTTCAGAGAGGGAGACGACGGTCAACGGCTTCGCACCTTTTCTCTAGGTAAACATTTTATTTATGCATTTTACTGTAGTTAAATATGCAATTATTCGTGCTAATGATCTATGATGGATGCAGGTGTGGAGCTACTACTGCTTCCCGATGGGAAGAGCCAGACAGGGGAACGGGAGAGCCGTGCCTCTGGCGCGATGGTGGAGGCCGGTCATGGTCGTGGCACCCCACGGCTACCAGCTGGCGTCGCTTTGTCGGGAGCTGAGCGAGTACCCCGAGGCTATGGTATGATGCGTATGATTTTTGTGTTTTGATGCATATGGCTTAATTGAGTAAAAATGGTAACTAATATGATGCATGTATGACGATGCAGGTGGTGTGGAGGCCCTACCTGGGCATGGCCAACGCTGGCCAGCCTTGGGTTGTAGCAGGTCGTCCTCATTTTGGACGGGACGTGTGGGCCCATTGCCTGAACGAGATCGAGCCACTGCGGCTCAGGTTGGTCACGAGGACGTTGGGGCTAGCCCAGGAGTGGGTTGACGTAGATGAGCCGATCCGTATCGGGCGGAAGACCAAGGGGAAGGCAAAGATCGTGGACTAGCGTACGTGCTTCCCTGCACAGTACCAGGACTGGCAGCAGGGCGGGGTCCCAGTGGTGTCCCATGTACAGGACAGCACTGACTACTTGAGGCGATACCGGGCCACGTACGGGGAGCGCCTCTTCCTCGGTGGTGCGGCAGCGGTAAGCGTGAAATGACAATGTTTTCCTTTTCTATATGTATACATATGTGACACTAACCTATATGCAATGCAGGATGCTCGTGATAACATGATTGCTGACCTGCATGCCCAGCTGGCAGACGCCAAGTGGCAGTTGGTGGCCATCCGACAGGAGTTGGAGATCCTGGTGAGTCTATGCAATGCATTTTTTTATTTTGTGACCTGGAATTCGATGCTTAGCCTCTGACTGTCGTTTGTTCCGTGTTTCAGCGGGCCCATCAGGCAGCGGCAGCCGGGATGGCTGGTGGAGCGGGTTCTAGTTCGTGGGCCCTCCTCCGGAGGTTTCTGCCCTTCAGGAGCAACTGGCGTACGCGGTGGCCCGGGCTGAGGAGGCCGAGCGCGACCGCGCGGCTCGAGTGAGTTCTTGCTTGGCCCCGACTCTCCTTCTAGCTGCTTTTCTTCCTTCACTTACGGGGCATGTGGGCTTTGGCAGGTGGCGGAGATTCGGGATGCCCTGGCCTGTGCTGTCCGTGCCGAGCAGGAGCGCGACGCCTGGGCGGCAGAGCGTGACGCCCGGATAGCGGAGCTGGAGGAGGAGCGACGGCGGGAGGCTGAGGAGCTTCCTCACGACGTGCTAGAGCTATGGATTGCCCTCGAGCTGTCGAGGAGAGAGGCGATGAGAGAGAGAGAGAGGGAGAGGGAGGACAGAGAGAGAGAGAGAAGGAGGACAGATAGAGGGAGAGAGAGAGAGAGAGAGGGAGGACAGGGAGAGAGAGAGGGAGGATAGGAGGGCGGAGCGACAGCGAGATTACGACGAGAGGAGGGCTCTAGAGGCCCAGATGATGGAGATCCGACTGAGTCTCGGCACAGTGGAGGGGAGGCTTCGTGAGAGTGAGAAGCGGTATTAGAGGGCGAAGGAGAGCGGGGTGCGACTTCGTCAGTCTGGTTCCTTCTCCATGGGCAGCTTCCTAGTTTCTTTGGCCGAGGAGCGTCGTCGCGCCTTTGAGGCTGGCGTGGCACCACAGGGCGAGGCGAGCACCGCTTCTCAGGGTTTGCGGAGGCCCCCTAGGGATCCCCGTCAGAGAGAGAGAGATGACCAGGAGGGTGTCAGCGAGAGTTAGAGAGTTGTTTGTACACCCCACCCTCTTCACTTTATGATGTACAACTGACTGTTTGCTTATGTGAAATGAAATGGTTCCTTATGTTGTGTGTACTTTCTCTCTCCCACGCTTCTTTCTTTGCACTTGTTCTTTCGAGGCACGCTTCACGAGGCCTTGCCCTGAAAAGCAAGGAATTACGCCGTGCATGGAGGGATCATGTTTCTTTGCTCTCTTTTTTGGGCGCGTCTAGGCGCGAGGACGCGTCTTATCTTTCAAATTCAAATTTAAAGCTCCAAGCGGCCCTTCTTCTGTGCCTTGCCCGCAAACGAGCCTGCCTCCCGTCGAGATTTGCTCGCCCGTCTTCGTTTTCTTCTACTCTCGATCGATGGAGTTTGGTGGGCCAAATCGTGGTGAAGGGAGAGAGGGGCGAGGAACCCCTCGCCCGAGGAGGGACGCGCAAGAGCACGGAGAGGCATCCATGGAAGAGGAAGGGCCCCTTCGGGTACTTGAGGGACCCGAGGGACCCGATGGCGCGGAGGGAGGTGAACATGATCTAGTAGGTCCTCCGATCTCCTCCTCTTTGATTCATTTGGAGTTTGGAGCGAGCCATGTGAGTGGGGAAAAGTGTTCGGTGAGTGTTGCACTCAAATGATGGACGCGTCCTTGACAGGAGACGCGTTCTCATTGTTTTGACGTAAGACCCTTCTTTCTTGATGTAGGGCATGGCAAGGACCCCGGGCTTGGCTGATGAATGGGCGAGTGCAGATGAGCCGAGCCGTGTCAGGAAGGAGAGTCGCGGTAAGGCGAAGCTTGAGGACTGATGCATACGTCTCCCTGGGCAGCAGGGGAGCGTATTGGTGCAGGACAGTGCCGACTTCCAGCGGCAGCGGAGGGAGAGTCATGTGGGACCTCTCCAACCCAGGGATACGTGCAACATCAATGGCTTGCGTGCCCAACTGGCAGAGGCTAGGCGGCAGCTGGCTGTCACTCAACAGGAACTATCGATCCTGGCAAGTTAAGTGCTACAGTTTTTATTTAGTTTTTTTTTTGGAGCTTAGCCGACGGCCGTTGTTTGTTTGTTCCAGCGTGCCCAGCAGGCAACGATGGTGGGAATGGCTGGCGGCGCGTCTTCCAGCTCCTCGACCCCTTTTCTTGAGATTGCCTCCCTCCAAGAGCAACTTGCCGGTGCGGTGGTCCGCGCGGCCTGGGCTGAAGAGGAGCGTGATGCCTGGGTAGCGACTGTGGCGGAGCTGCGGCGTCGCAGTGAGGAGAGGCCACATCCGGACATCCTAGAGTTGAGGGTGTTCCTCCAGGTGGCCAAGAGACAGGCGGAAACAGAAAGGCTAGAGAGGGAGAAGGAGAGAGAGGACAGAAGAGCCATGGAGGCCCAGGTGAGGGAGCTCTAGCTAGGCCTTCGAGCTATGGGACAGAGGCTAGAGAGCATGGAGGCAAGCTATGAGAGGGCGCGGGAATTCGGGGTGCGACTACGCCAGTCTGGCCAGCTCCATATGGGCGGCTTCTTTGCTACGCCAGGGGAGCATCAGCGGGTCGCCGCTATGGAGCAGGTATCACAGGGTGAGGCGAGTGCTGCTTCACGGAGTTCAAGAAGGCCTCTGAGGGACCCTCTCCTCAGGGGAGAGGAGAGGGATGCCTAGAGGGACGAGCATGAAGATAATGGCGAGAGTTGGCGAGCCCGTGGACCCGCCTCCTCTCTATGATTGTGATGTTTTAAGACAGCTTATGTAGACTTATGAATGGAGTGGTTTGATTTTCCGCTATTCATTTGTTCTCTTGCGCGTTCCTTCTTCCCTACGCTTCCATTCCTTTGCGCCATTCCTATGTGATGTGCTCGTCAAGACCCTGCCCAACACAGGGAATCATATCTTGCTTCGACCACCTTTTGCACGGAAATCTACCGCCGAAGTCAACAATGATGGCTCTAGCCGCTTCTCCAGAACGATCTTTCAATCTTCCCGGACGCCCTCTATATCATGGCAGGGCGTCCCTAACAGTATAAGGAGCGTGTCGTCACATTACATTATCCAATCAATCAACCTGCGCGAGCGGTGAAGCGACACATGGGGCCGTAGGGCAGGTGCCCTATCGCGAGGGCTATCGTTAAAGGTGATGGAGGCAATCTTGGCCCGCACTTCTCCTATTTCTATAGATACCTGCCTCTTTCATTTTCCCAGTGACATCGAGAGCCAACTCGAAGAGTACAAGTTCCCATGGGAGAGGAGGAACTCAGAATTCTGAGGTCTGGATGGAGGGCGAATCTTCCCACTCCTCGAAAAGAAGCAGGTCCAGCGGTAGCAGTTCCAGGAAACTCTCCGACCTTGAAGGGCACTTCAGCGAGAGGACCCAATCGTAACTCGTAAGCTGAGCTTTCTTGCCCCCTTTTCTCATTCTTCCTTTCTTCCTTTCTTTCCTTCTTTCTTTCTTTGACAAAACCCTTCTCCATTCCTTGTGTATGCGTAGAGTGTGATGAAATCACATATTTCATGGGAGTTAGTAGTGGCAGCATACAGGGGTCTCCCAGATTTTCAGAAGGCCAGGCTAGACGTGATGGGATTTGGTGCCTTTCTCCGGATCGAGCAGATCAAGCTCGACCCGGTCCTCATCCAAGCTTTGCGTGAAAGATGGGAACCAGTGAGTCAGGCATTCTTGATGCCCTAGGGGCACATGGTGCCCAGTCTGGAAGATGTGGTCTGAATCACGAGCCTCAAGGTGGATGGCGAGGCAGTGACAGGAGTCACCTACGCGGACTACCGAGAAGGCGCCCAGAAGCTACTGGGGTTGGACCTAGATGGTCGGAAGAACAGGTCAGTAGCCAGGGCATCTATCATAGAGGCATTAGGGCTCACTGATACTCATCGACGGGATGATGAGTCCTCGGAAGAATTCATGGAAAGGATGGAAAGAGGATGTCGTGCTACGTACTGCGTAGATTTTGGCAATTGGGAGAGATCCAACATGGATTTGAGGAGATTTCTCCTCTTTTTACTAGGAAGATTGATACTGAGCTCGAAAGGAGACGGTATCCATTGTCGTTTCCTGGAGCTGCTATCAGACCTCGAAAGAGTAGGGCAGTACGCCTGGGGAGCTGCCATGCTGGCGCACTTGTTTACAGGTCTGTCCCAAGAGGCAGACCGTGAGATGACTGTGAGTGGTTTCACACCACTTATCCAGGTATATTTTTGGTTTTGTTTTGTTTTTGTTTTTTTTGTTTTTTGTAATAGCCCACTTAAGGTACTGATGGCATATAATAATGTAACTGTGGAGCTATTATTATCTCCCGATGGGGAGAGCTCGACATTGGCGACCAGTGATGGTGCCGTTAGCCAGGCGGTGGCAACCTATCATGAGTGCAGCACCTCTAACCTACCAGCTGATGGTGCTAAGGCACGAGCTATAGGAATTCCCTACAGCGATGGTGGGATTTTTTTACTTTTATTTTGTTATTTTTGTTTTTGGTTTTGACCAGCTAAACGGGTATGTACAACCTAACCTAGGTAAACTGGAGACCCTACTCAGGCATGGTCGATACCGACCAACCATGGGTTTTAACAAGTCGTGCCCGATTCGGACGGGAACTATGGATGCACTGCCTAAATGAAATCGAGCCGCTTCGGCTACGATTGGTTATGAGGACCCTAGGGCTGGCCCAGGAATGGGTGGATACGACTGCGCCACCTCGCGTCGGAAGAAAGACACGGGGACCGGCAACTTGCAATGATTGGCGTGTGCGGTTCCCCGAACAGTATGAAGACTGGCAACGGGGTGGCACGATCGTGGAATCGCATGCGCAGGATAGTGAAGACTACCTGCGTTTGTATAAGACAATGTACGCAGAGCGGCTCCAACCCCGGGGACTTGTGGAGGTAGGTCTCCCTTTTCTTTTTTCTTTTCTTCTTTTCTCTCTCTTTTTTTTGGCTATTTTTTGTGTGGAAATGCTGACTCTTACGGCCGTAGGATGTCCGTGATACCATGATAGCGAACTTGCGATCTCGTCTGGCAGAGACGGAGCAACAGTTGGGAGACACCCGCGGAGCCCTGAGTGCTTCGGTAGGTGTATGTACAATGCACACTCCTAATTGAAACCCTGGATTCAAGGTGTTCGGCCGCTAATTATCATCTTATGTGGTTATAGCGCGCCCAGATCGATGCAGCTTCATCAGCGATGGGAGCAGGTGGCGTCTCTTCTAGCTTGTGGATCCCTACCTCAGAACTTGATTTGCTTCACGAGCAACTTGCTCGTGCTACACAGCGTATCACGGAGGCAGAAGGAATGCTCTCTATACAGGTAAGAGTTTCAGTGTTGAGTTCTCCTTGTTTATGTCTTGCCGCAAATCTGAGACGGTATATCTGGCAGGAAAAGGAGACGCAAGAGGCACTTGCCCACGCTGCACAGAGGGAGGCCAGAATAGTAGAGCTGGAGGAGGAACTGCGGCGTCATCCTGACGACGACTCTTCTAGAGATGCCATGGAGCTGAGGATCATCCTTCAGCTGGAGAGGGAAGACCGTGAGAGAGAACGGGCAGAGAAAGAAAGGTACAAAGAAAGAGAAAGAGCCGACAGATTGGCTGAAAGGGAGGAACGAAGGGCCATGGAGGCCCAGTTGTTCGAACTCCGAACCAGCCTTGGTCTTACTGAACAATGGCAGAGAGATGGCGAGGAGCGCTACCGAAGAGCACGAGAGCGTGGCTTTCGTGTTAGTAGCTTTTTTTGCTGCCCCCGTGGATCAACGTCGGGGTGTGGGAATAGGAAGAGGAGTACAGAGCGGTAGAAGTACCGCTTTTCGTAGTTGGGTAGCACCCTTGAGGGCGTTTTGCCCGGAGAGTGGCGGCACAAGTAATGTAGAGAGAGAGAGTGGAACTTAATGTACAATTTCTAGAAGGAATGGAATAAAAGGTTTATTTTTTTGTCGATTTTCCTTCTTACCATCTCGAATCCCTGCACACATCATTGAACAAACAAGTCAGAATTTCTGTTCTGACTTGGCCCCTTGCTCAATAAGCAGGTGGTCATTTCGACTGTCCTTGACAACAGGTCAAGGGGCCAAGCCTTTATTAATGAAGGCAAGGGAAAAATGCGATGATGATGAATGCGACAGACAATCACACGAATGCAAGCGAAATTTAAAGTGAAATGCTGCATACAAATGCAATCATGCGAAAATGATTTATTTTTTTCTTTTTATTTTTCTGGCATTTTTTGTTGTTTTGTTATATTCATTTTTTTTGGTTTGCAAATATCTACATTTTCTTTTTTTCTCTTTTTTTATTTTTATTGTTATCATTTTTTTTTGTCGCTAGTGCCTGGTAAGCACCCATACGGCACCTAACCTACATGAGAACAGGGGTTTCCTACTAACCTCCCAGGTATCCTGAGCGCACATCTAGGTTGATTTGGGCCTCTAGACCACTCGAATGATAATCCCGTCGGCTAAGACTTACCCTGATGACAATACCGTCATGCCATGCTTAGGCTCCCAGTCGCTTCCGACCACAGGGATTCACCCAAAAGGTGTTCGAGGTAAATGATTTGCCCAACCCGGGTCTATCTCCTCACAACTCTAGATGGTATATGATGGAACACCCTGGAACCCTAACGACCAACCGCGCGATGCTGACCCGGAATCAGACGCCGTCGCACCCATAGGTGACGCGCTTGCATTGGCATAAGCCCAAGGTTAAATAAGAAGACATCAAGGCAGTAGAGAGGGGCCTTGACCGGCCAGAAACACAGAGACTCCTTCGCAGCGATAGCTTTTGCTTTTCAAAGTAGACAACCATATGTGTGTGTTAAAATAAGGTCGCAGACCTTGGCGGGTTTCACCGTTCAGACACTCCATCGAGCTTTCATCTTTAAAGGAAGAAGGAAGAGTGTAGGGGATAAACCTCCTGAGAGGACCGGTAAAACCGTTAACCCGGCGAGCCAATAAGGGCCCATTTAACTCTTCCCTTTCGGACAACTTCGGACCAAATCTCCAGCATTTACGTTCCATGGCCCCTTTTGTGGATTTAGATTTCTGCCTTGAGGGGTTTCATTTGTCGTATCAGGCACGGTCACGACCAGACTTTTCTTTTGATTTTGATTTTGTGCTTGTTTTTTGCAAGGGAGATGTAGTCATTTGACGTTGTGAAATCCCTCTTACATGCCTGCAGGGACACTGCCTTCTTCTCATGCTCTGACCGATGCTCGAGGAAATGGATCCTACTCTCGCCTAAAGGGGTTTGAGTTTTGATTTCTTATGCTCAGCGTTTTAAGGGCGCCGGCTGTCTCATTTGGTCGAAGAGAAGAGAATAAAGATTACAGCTTCTGGAGGTCTTCTGGGTACGGCCCCACCGTAGGGGATGCTACCAACTTTTTTTGGATAAAACACATGAGTATGTACATGTTGGCTTCCTTTGAGCGAACATAGGCCGATGTGGCCGGACAGGGATCTCCACGGTTCTGGCAGACCAAGACCTACCAAGCCTTAATGGGCCCTATCCTAACATGGAGGTTGGATGCAGTGACTTTTTAACATGGTAACTCCCAGGCTTCGGCATTTTGAAATTATATATATTTTTAATGATTTTCAATATTTTAGTTATTTTTTGATGTTTTCTTTCTTTTCATTTTTTTTTGCTATTTTTTGACGTTAAGCTAAGAGTAGTACCTTTTAAGATAAAGCTCATTCCAAGGGTGGGATAATTTGGTCCCTTCAGCATCGACTAGTCTGTAGGCGTTGCCAGGATGCACAGCCTGAATCACGTACGGTCCTTACCAATTGGGTTGAAGTTTAGAACGCAGCCCTCCAGGTTTGACAAAAATTCTTTTCACGACCATCTCGCCAATTTTGAATTTTCTCTCAACGACTTTCTTTTGGTAAAAGCGAGCGAGTCTATTTTGATACACACGCGCATGCTCGGCGGCGACCAGCCGCTTCTCATCTAAGCGTTCCAACTGGGCAAGGAGTGAATTACGACGTTCGTCGAGGGGAAATTCCTCATCCAATTGTACTCTGAGAGAAGGGATCAGAGTCTCGTACGGGACTACCGCTTCCATACCATAAGTAAGGGCAAACAGAGTTTGTCCGGTGGGGGTACGGATTGAGGTGCGATAGGCCCATAGAGCTTCGATAAGCTTTTCTGGCCAGTCTGAAAACTTACTAGACTCACAGGTTTTCTTTATGATTTTGATCAATGTTTTGTTGGTGGCCTCTGCTTGGCCATTACATTGTGGGTAATAAGGTGATGAATGATGTAATGCAATTGCGTACCTTTTGCAGAGGTCCTGAAGGTCCTGAGAAATGAACTGTGGCCCATTATCGGTGACGATTATGCTTGGGACGCTGAACCTGGTGAGGATGTTCTTCATAATGAACTTGCAGACTGTTGACGCCTTAATTTCCGCATAAGCTTTGGCTTCGGCCCATTTGGTGAAGTACTCCGTCGCAGTGAGGATGAAAGATTTCTGCTTGGTGAGGGAATTGGGATCACCTAGGGGACCAATGATGTCGAATGCCCACATGGAGAAAGGCCACGGGGAGGATATTGGATGAAGTGAGGAAGATGGTGAATGAATTTTGTCGGCGTGAAGCTGACACTTGACACATCTACGGACATAAACATCACAATCCTCTTCCATAGTGGGCCAGTAAAATCCTTGCCGAACGATCTTCTTAGCGAGCATTTGGCTATTTGCATGGCCACCGCATACACCTGAGTGTGCTTCCTCTACACATTTCCAAACCTCATCGTCATCAAGACATCTTAGTAGAACACCTGTAAGACTTCTCCTGTACAGTAGACCTCCAACCAATGTGTATTTCTAGGCCACCCTTCTTATGGCTTTCTTATCCTCTGTGGTGGTTCCTTCAGGGTAAGACTGATCTTTGCAATACTTGACAATTTTGTAGAACCAAGGTTTCTCCTCATCGGCCAGTTATCTTCAAATTCTGCCAACATGATTTCCCTCTTCTCAAGTATTTCTCCTTCCTGGATCTTCCGTAGGACTCTTTCTTTGACCTTTAAAAGGTAAGGGTCCTGAACAGCAGGGACAAGAGGTTTGTAGATATTGATGGATTTAAACCATGCACCTAGAGGGAACTTGAAAGATGAGGCCAAGGAGGCGAGGGCATCAGCCAGAATGTTCTGTTCGCGAGGAACATGGACAAAGATCAGCTTGGTGAACAATTTGGCATAAGCGGAGACCAGCTCCTGATAGGGCTTGAGCTTGGGATCAAGGCCACGGGACCAATGATGTCGAATGCCCACACGACTCGCAATTCGGTGATATAGAAGGAATGGGCCAGTTCTAGACCAGCTAGAAGAGCCTCATACTCAACAATGTTGTTGGTGACTGGAAATGCGAGGTGAAATGCCTCTGGGATGGTAACACCTTCGGGCGTTAGAAGGACAATGCCAATACCCTTCCCTTGGGAATTCAGAGCTCCATCAAAATATAACGTCCACATTGGCTCATCAGATTGGGTGATGGACATTAGTTCCTCATCTGGAAACTCTGATTGGACAGGATCGAACTTGGGAAGAGGATGGTGGGTGAGATGCTCGGCTATGGCATAGCCTTTAATTACCTTTTGCTGGATGTAGGTGATGTCGAACTGAGAAAGAAATCTTTGTCAGCGTGCTAGCCTATCCGTAAGGACGGATTTCTCCAGAAGGAACTTGATAGGATTCATGCGAGCAATCAAGTGGACCTCATGAGCCAAGAAGTAGTGCTTCAATTTCTGCACTTCCCAAACGAGGGCAGCACAGGTTTTCTCCATGACTGTGTACTTCTGCTCACAGGGATTGAGAAGTTTGAACAAGTAATAGGTTGCCCGTTCCTTGCCTTCTTCATCAGCTTGTGCGAGGACGGCTCCCACGGAGTCATCCAAGACTGAGATGTAAAGGATCAGAGGTTTTTCTGGTTTGGGTGGAATGAGAACGGGTGGACTAGCCAGATATTCCTTTAACCCTTCAAAAACTTTTTGGCATTTAGAATCCCAATGGAATTCTACTCCCGGCTTGGTCAACTCATAGAAAGGTCTGCACCTTTGCGAGTGCTGAGACACAAACCAATGAATGAATTGCAGCCTCCCAATTAAACCTCGGACTTCCCTCAAATTTTTGGGAGGTGGCATGTCCCTGATGGCCTTAGCTTTGTTGGGATCTATCTCGATCCCCCTTTTGCTCACAATGAAGCCCAGTAATTTGCCCGATGATACACCAAACACACACTTTTTCGGATTCATTTTCAATTGGAACTCCCTTGATCTCTGCAAGACCTTGGCCAAAACCCTTGGATATTCCACCATGGTCCTTGATTTCACCAATAAATCATCCACATACACCTCCAGATATATATGTATCATGTAATGAAATATGGCCATCATAGCTCTTTGGTAAGTAGCTCCAGTATTTTTTAACCCAAACGGCATGACCACGTAACAATATGTTCCCCATGGTGTAGTGAATGACGTCTTCTCCTGATCCTCTTCTGCCAAACGGATTTGATTATATCCTGAAAATCCATCCATAAATGAGAGGGTTTCATACCCTACTGTGTTATCGATTAACACATCAATATGAGGCAAGGAAAAATCATCCTTTGGACACGCGCGGTTAAGGTCCCGGAAGTCGATACAAATCCTGACTTTCCCATCTTTCTTCATGACCGGGATAATGTTTGCCACCCATTGAGGATAAAGGATGACTCTAATAAACCTGGCTTTATGGAGCTTGTCAACCTCTTCTTTCATTTTCAAAGTCATTTGAGGGTGGAAACGCCTTAACCTTTGTTTTACTGAGGCAGATCCTGGTTTTAGAGTTAAGTAGTGTTCAACCAAGGCGGAATCCAATCCCGGCATATCCTCGCAGCTCCATGCAAACGTGTCCTTGTACTCTTTAAGAACTTCGACCAATGCCTCTTCTTCAGAGGGTGGTAGATTATCACTTATGAGGATGATCCTAGGGTCTTCCTCGGTTCTCAAGTTGACTTCTTTGGTGGACTCTTCTACGGCGGCTGACGGCTCATCGAATCTCCTTATTCCACTAGCATACGTGCCAGCCGCATCCTCATATTCTTCGTCGCCTTCTTCAACAGGGTATTCTTCATCAGTGATTTCATAAATCTCATATCCTTCATCAATCACACAATTGTCCTCACATTCTATCTCCGATAGTTGGATGGATTTTTCTAGCAACTGAGGGATGGCAAGAAGGGCCTGACATCTGGTGGCTAAATCCAGAAAGAACCGACGAGGGATCTGCCTACCCTTGGATTTCTTTTTGGATACTACCCTTGATTTATTATCCCTAGCTTGACTCACATTTTTTTACAGAAGGAGAAAAGGTTGAAGGGGATGGTGAAGAATGTACAGGGAAAGACCCCTCAGATGAGGGGTAGAAAAGGTCACTCATGGGACCTTGGATGAGTGGCCCGCAGGGCGGGACGCACTCGTGGGAGATGTAGGAGGTTTCCTCAATAATGATGTGTTGTTGAGGAGTTTGAAAATTGACGTTTTTTTTTCATTTTCATTTTTGATGACAAAATAATGAAAAGAAATCGGAGGAGAGCGAAAAGTGGTTATAGCTAAAGGATTGGGAGGCTCGTAGAGCAGATCATGATTGAAAACCTGGCGCGGGTTGAGAAACCCGCGCAGGTAGTTGAGTAGAGAAGGGGACCTGGGAAGATCATCAGATAATCATCTGGCCCAGGAAGAAGACATCAGCAAAGGCTGAGATGAGCATGTAGTTGAGTAGAGAAGGGGACCTGGGAAGATCATCAGATAATCGTCTGGCCCAGGAAGAAGACATCAGCAAAGGCTGAGATGAGTGAATGGAGAAGATGGCGGCTAATGAGCCGTCAATGGCAATGTTGATGACGGATAAAGATCCGCCGGTGACAGAGTCCTTCTGGCGAGGACGAGGATAGTTTGGAACCTTGGCAACAGTAGTGATATTCTCTGGCATTTCGGAGATCAATGACGGTCCTTCAAGCTGGGGAGGCGAGAACATCCTTTCCAGTGCAACAAAAATATCCCGTATATCAAACCACTTGTCCCATTCGCATTCTAGATCTTCGATCTTGCCTCTTTTGGTGACCCTCGGATATTTTTCAGCCGAATATACAGCATGTGATCCCCTGTGTGCAGCATGTGATCCCCCGTGTGCTTCTTGCGGGTAATCCCCCATCTGAATAACGGGCCCTTTATTGAAATGGTTTGATAGGGTCCATGTGAGGGGCTTCCAATTTACCTTGAGTGGTCCTTTGAAGCCTAGGTCAAACCTACAGTTCGGCTTGATTTCCTTTGGTGGTTTCAGCCTACCTTGTAGTTGCGCACCCAAACCTTTGCCCTGTTGATAGCCGATATTCCTCATAATCTCCCAACCTTTGGAGTGAAAAGGGAGACATGGCGTTGTCGCCTTGATCGGCTTCTTTGGTGCTGGCGGAGTGTGAGATGAATCACACACATCCAACAGCGACAATATGGGCCGATGAGACGGCCAAACAGAGGGCAGAGAGGTGTTGATAGCATCTACTACGTGAAGGACAGGTGTACTGACCACTTTAATAATTCTCCCATTGTAAGGAAACTTCAAACACTGATGGTTGGTGCAAGGCACAACATCCATGGCTTCAATGTAGGGGCGACCCAGTATGGCCTTGAATGTGGGATCCATGTCGAGGATATGGAATTCCGTGGGGACAGACATAGGGCCTAGCTCTGCCTTCAGAATAATCATCCCTCGCGGCGGCCTTTTGCTATTGTCATAAGCCGTGACTGTGATCAAGGAAGGTCTTATTTGTTCCTCGTCGACCCCACACAACTGAAGGGTGCTCATAGAGATCACATTTATGGACGCACCCGTGTCTACAAGGCACGGGTTTATGGATACCCCATTAATTTTTATTGAAACACACAATGCATATTTCCGAGCTTCCTTGGGAGCGAGCTCGTAGTTGTGGAACATGATGGCCGGTTGCGTGTCCATTGGGGTCAGGACGGCAGAGATCTTTTCTACAGGGAGGTCCTCATTCACCATGACCTTTTGAAGATACTCCATTAAGGCTGCCTGATGGGATGTGGATCTCTGAAGCAGCTCTAGGATGGAGATCCGAGCAGGCGTCTTGTCCAAGTGTTTCAACAGATCATACTGTGTTCCAGGGATAGATTTTTTCGGTTGTTCTCCATCGTCCTTCTCTGGCTGAGACTGCTCAGGATTCTGACTGTTCTGGGGGAAAACCCTGTGGAAAATCCTTCCACTCCAGAGCACCATTGCCTGCGGCTTTTGTACCTCTATGGGGGTAGCTGTGGGTTTTAACAGAGGTTTGAGGGGTAGTGGTGAAGGAATGATTGACGAAGCTGGAGTAGCAATGGGAGCAGGGATTCTGATGAGAGGTTTGTTCGGCGGAGGCATGGTGGAGGTAGAGGGGATATCATATGGGCGATGAAGGATAAGGGGTTTGGAAGGTAGAGGTGGAGGCAAAGTGGAAGTGGATAAGGCTTGAGGCGGGTAATGGTTTTGAGAGGGATGGTGGGTGATGAGTGGTTTTGAAGGCATTGGTGATGGTATTGTGGAGATAGGCGGGGTCAGGTATGGTTGACGGATGATGAGAGGTTTGGAAGGCATAGGGGCAGATGTAGTAGAGGTGGACGGCAAAATGGAGGAGTGAGAGAAGATGAGAGGGTGTGGGGGCGTAGTGGAGGGTGTTGGCTGATAGGTGATTGGGGTGCGAATGAGAGGACGTGATGGCAGTGGAAATGGTGAAGGCGGTACTGATGCGGATTGATGAGAGAGAGGTGCTACCCGGGCAAGGCGAGGGGGTTGCAAGACGATAAGGTTGGCGGTAGAAAGAATAGAGGTACTTTCTGGGTGCCACACCTGCTCTCTCCCGACTTCTGGGAAGGAGGAGATGGGGTTGACCTGGTGATTGGGCTGTTGGTGCTCCAACAATGGATTCTGAATTATGCCCATGTTGGGCTGTTGCTGTTGTTGTGCTTGCTGAGGCTGTTGTTGTTGCTGTGGTTGTTGCTGCTGTTGTAACTGCTGCTGCTGTTGGAACTGTGGTCTAGGAGGGGGTCTCCTGGCTTTGAGAGCGGCGACGTATCGCCTCATTTCATCCCAGTCAATCCCACCCTCATCATTCATATCATAGATGTAGTCCTTAAAGTGAAAATAATTCCCTATTGTGTGTCCTGACTGCCTGTGGTAGACACAGTATCTGGAAGTGTCGACATTCGGGGGCTATGCGAGCCTCTCCCTGGGTAAGACGAGTGTATTTGAGGCCATGAGGGCATTGAAAATATCTACTAAGGTTTCTGGCAACGGTGGGTAATGGACTCTCTTAGGGCCGATTGGTCTCCTTTGTTGCTGTGGGGGTCCATAATTCCCTGGGGGTGGAACTTGGTGGTATGGAGGTGGTGGTTGTTGTTGCTGGGGTTGGGGTTGTTGCTGGGGGTGAAATGGTGGAGGCATGTTGTTCTGGGGTGGATTGTTTTGGGGTGTAGGACGAGAGGGAAAAGGACCTTGCTGGAGGGGAAGTCGAGGCATTTGTGGGAACCTTGGGTTGACTGCATAGTTGGCATTGTTGACTGCACTCATTTGCTCATTTGTTACGACCCCTTCTGTCGCTCCACTCGGGACACCAGTGCCTCTCTTTCTGACTATCTTGGGCTTTGGCGGCTCAAACATGTGCATGATAGAGAAATCTTTTAACTAGGTTTGGATATACCAGGCCCTCTCATAGAGCTCTTCCATTGTGGCCAACTTGTTCATGGCCAGGACATGCCTGAACTGTGGGGTTGCATTGGACACAATCATCTTCACTTGTTCGGGCTCTGAGAGGGTATCCCTTATCCTTTCTGCCAGAGACCTCCATCTATCAGCATAACGGACGAAATCTTCGTCGGGCTTCATTTTATCGGCCACTAGGTCGGTAATGGAAAGAGAGGGACCGACCCTATCCCGATACTTTTGTAAAAATCTTCTCTGGACTGTTTCAAAATTTTCGGCCTCGTCGGGCTCCAAAGAATAGAACCACTCTAGCGCAGGACCATCCAATGACCTCCGAAAGAGGTATGCCAGGGATCTCTGATCATTTTGCCAATAGGAGGACTCATACATGAAGTCCTTGAGGTGAATAAAGGGGTTTCTAGTGCCATTGTACCTGCGGTACGTGGGCATTTCAGAGGGAGGAAGATGGATGACCAGAAGTGTTGTGCCCATGTGGTTTTGATGATGGTTTTAATGGTGATTTTAATGATTGGTCTTTGAGGTGAGTTATTCACTGTGAGTCATCATGTTATTATTCACTTTTGAATTTTTCAGAACCTGAACTAAGTAAATAGATCACTGGCATTTATGCTGTTGACATTAGGTGTAATACAGTTCTTCATAAGTTCTGATATGGCATTGCATATTTGATTATGTTCAGTCATGTTACTGTTACTCTTAAGATTGCAGTTTGATACTGCAGCGTCGACCCATCGAACTACAGCGTCGACGCTGCCAAGGCACTTCAGAAGTAGCAGTAAGAAATATTTGATCTGCTGCGTCCACGCTGCTTGGGCAATGCGTTGACGCTTGGTGCCTCTTTAACTTTACTGCATTTATTCATTGGTCTGGTCTGTGGTGCGTCGACCCCTTGTGCTGATGGGTCGACCCCTCAGTTCATTCATCAGGTTTATACAAGTCCATACATCGGACTGTTTGAGCACTTGTACATCGTTTCATTCATTGGATGTCTATACATTACACAGCATCCTCCAAGTCTATACAATCGTCTTTGAGCATCAAAGTCTGTACAGCCTATCTATCTTCATGGGTTCTGTACTTTTAGTGCGTTGACGCACTTGGCTGACTGCGTAGACGTAATTGTACGTCTTTCACTTTCTATCTTGTTCACTGTGTCGACGCTGACACTGGATGCGTTGACGCATTGGCCAGTTGCCAAGGGCGTGAGCATCTCGCTTGAGGAGCTGAGGCGATGCTGCACGATGGAAGCGTTGACGCCTTGGGCTGATGTCCAAAGGTCGTTTGATCAACATCAAGTCTGTACAGCATGTAGTCTGTACACTGGTTTTCACGAGAAGTCTATACACTGCTTCACTTCGTCAAAGTCCATATATTGGACTGTAGCATCTGAAGTCTGTACAGCGTCCGTTGTCTAGAGTTCTTGAAGTATATACATTGGACTGTTTCTTTCGAAGTATATACACTACAATGTACATACTTAGATCTTATGACTTCATTCTTGTTGCTGAAGGGAACAGGGTCGACGCTGGGAGCTTAAAGCGTCCACGCATCAGTTGACGAAACCTTCACGATATCTTCCACTGCGTCAACGCCACAATGGAGCAGCGTCGACGCAGCAGCTAAAGAGACGAAGCTAATGGCTTACTGGAATGCCTCACTGCATTAACGCCATTACTTGACAGCGTCAACGCAGCAAGTCAGATTGCTATCATTGAGCACGTGACCCGAAGCTGGCACCTGACACGTGATCTGAGGTGGGTGCTGAGCATGTGATCCGAGGAGGAATCTTCTAGACGGAAGGCGTGGGAAGCACACGCCCTATCTCCCCACTGCTGCTGGTATATATTGGAGCCTTCGTCTTCAGATGGAGGCTGATCGAAGAAGAAGCCTGGAGAGCAGAAAGCCCTTCGATCCAGAAAAAGAGAAGAAGAAGAAAAAGAGAAGAAGAAGAAATAGAAGAAGAGTGAGCCGGCAAGAAGAAAAAGAGTTGAAGAGAAGAAGGAGAGAACAGCGTGAGAGAAAAGGAGAGCAGAAGAGAAAGAAAGAGAAATAGAGAGAGAGAGAGTTTGTGGAGAAAACAAAAGAAAGTTACTGAAGATCTGTCTACTGGACCGTGGATCAAATCCAGGCCAGTCAGCTCCATGGGAGCCACATCTGATGTTCCTTCTTTTATAGCTTGTGTTTGCTGTGTTATTTTCGTTCCTTATTTTTCTTTTTATTAGATCTGATCTCCGGTTTGCAAGCAGCAGGGGGGCTGCTTGTGGGTTCCCTCCGGGCTAGGAAGAAGAGAGGCTAGGCCTCTGGTGGATTGCTGGTAACAGAGTGCTACTGGCTGGTTCACTGGTAGCGGGGCTGCTACTAGTGGGGTTCCCTCTTGGTATAGAGGAAGAGAGACGTGAGTCTCTGGTTTCTAGTGACCGTGCGTTGCTAGAGGTTCCCTCCGTGTAGGAGGAAGAGGGGAGGTTGTTCCCCTGAGTAAGCTGTGTATCAGCGTCTGTTGGCAAGCTGTGTTGCCCAGCTGTTAGTGAAGTCACACTCGGTTTGAGTGTGGGGTGGATGTAGGTCCGTGGACCGAACCACCTAAAAATCTCTATGCAGTGGTTGGTTGCTCCATATCTTCTATCTGTTTCACAGGTTGTTTGAATAGTCTTGTTTCGAGTTACAGTGGCCTTGAGCTTTACATCTTGGTAAGTGAGTCTAGCTTGCATTGTACTGTCATTTGGCATTAGACTTCATCAGGTTCCACTAGTATAGTCAGCAGCTCATCTGGTCGATCAAATGTCTATTTGAACTCGATAGCCTTTATTCTGCAACTGTATCTAGTAGCAGGCGAATTATTTTTAATTTGGGCAATATTCTTGAAGGGGATACATTCACCCCCCCCTCTGTATCGATCGCACCGTTCCAACAAGAAGGATTGGCAAAGCAACCTCCGGGGTGGGTTTCACGTCCACCATTTTCTTCAAATTTTGAAATTGTTCGTCCATTCTATTGAACCTGTTGAGGAGCGATTGGGCGAGCTCCTCGGGAGGTGAAGGTGGCACCTGCCATTGAGGAGGAAAATGTCTCCCGACGACTTGAGGGGGAAACCCCGAATGAGAGGGAGCTGCCGGGCAGCCGGCAGTTGGCCCCGGCTGGAGCAGTATATGGGGAACAGTAGGGGTTTGAGATTGTGAAGGGAATTGGAACGAGGGTGGTTGTTGACTCGCCTGCCCTTTAAGCGAGGGAGACTGGATGGCTTGCGCCAGTGAAGGAGATGGGATGGCCTGCACCGATTCTTGGACGGGTGCGATGGCTGGGGTTGACTCCTGGGGTGCAGGAGAAACAGACTTTCCTTTCAGAATGGCCTGAAAGGCCCGGAGCTGCTCAGAGGTAAGCTCCGTGTTGGCGAGGCCACCTAGCAGAGAGGAGATGTTCTGTGGTGGGGATGTGTCCCCTGCGGTAACCTGCACCTCACGTGAGGGCTCATGGGAAGGACCCGAGTCCATAGTATGGACTCGCGGCTCGACTGACTCACCACGACCAGGGTGGTTCTCCTCAAAAGACTCGTGAGCCATGCTCAGAATTTTTCCGGAACGCAAAAACATACACCGGCAAGCAAATAGCAAAAATTATCAAACAAGTGAATGCCTTTACGCCTCTTTTTTTGTGTTTTGATTTTGATGATTTTTTTGTGTGTTTTTAACCATATCTAAAGTTCTCACAAAATAGGGACCCTAGTTCGTTTTTGTTTCACCGCCGTGTCAGCTAGGGGCTCTCGTCTCACCATGAATGGGTCGACTAACTCCGGGGAACTTCAATGGTACAACCAGCCCAGTGAACGAAGAGAAGATTCTTCGATGTCGGGGACTTACGGAGGTCCTAGTGGAGGAGATTCTAGTCCGTCGAGAGGAATTCCCGAACGGAGAGTCCTTCCTTCACCGAGAGAGGGTGATCCTTAGGAAAAAATGAAAAAGATTAGAAAAGAGGGATGGATGTATGCAATGAAATGCTGACAGATATATGGAGCGCAACAGAATAATGAAACAATCAAGATATCACAACACGCAAGAGACAATAAAGCAAATTACAAGAAACTGCAAGGGTAACTGAAAGAAAGCAACCAGATGTCCCACCGTGATCGCCAATCTATGAGCGACGTCACGCGGTCGAGAAATGATGCTGAGCGCGCGGGCTCGTTTTGTTTTATCTGGCTTTTGCTGCAACACAAAAAAAATAAGAGAAGAGAGAAGGGGCCACCACGGGAGATTGCTCTGGCGGGGCGAGCGAGACAAATGTAATATGCACAAAAATAAGAGGAGAGAGAAGGGGCCACCACGGGAGATTGCTCCGGCGGGGCGAGCGGGACAAACGCAATATGATAAGAAAGGGGATTAAGCGGCCATAGCAGGAAGTGACTCGCCGCGGCGTCGGGGGACGAGAATGGTGCAGAAATTAAATAACGAAAATTGAAACGGCCATTGCGGGAAGTAACTCACCGCGGCCTCTAGAGTATAGCAGAAGAGAGATATGACAAGATATAAGAGATATAGCAAGATATATAGATGACAGAATTCAAATGGCTATTGCGGGAAGTGACTCGCCGCAGCCTCGAGAATATAGTAGAAGAGAGATATGGCAAGATATAAGAGATATAGCAAGATATATAGATGACAGAATTCAAACGGCCATTGCGGGAAGTGACTCGCCGCGGTCTCGAGAGTATAGCAGGTATAAGAGCAACATAAAGTATGAAGACAGAAATTTAAACGGCCATTGCGGGATATGACTCGTCGTGGCCTCGAGACTATGATGTGATCGTCAGGGGTCGAGGACCCCAAAATGAAAGAGTGATTGCGCCTACCTCACTAGCAGGAAGTGGCGGGTTGCTTCTTCCTCCCCCTTCGGCCGGCCGACGGAGAGGGCTTTCTTCAGTTACCCTTGCAAAATAACAGATAGTAGATAAACGGAATTAGAAAACGGCAGTGTAGTATCAATCTCTTACAATAAAAAGTAATGAAATCATGACAAGACACACACCTGATTGGTGTTGTTTTTAAACCCCTCTCGGACACAAGTAGGAGGAAAATGCTATGATGAATGGAATTATGCAAATGTATGTCGACGAAGATTCCCTTATGAAGGGAGACGGAGAATACGAGATGATGAATGTAAAAGAACTAAGAAGAAAAGGGGAGAGAGTTGGCTTATTGAATGCGCCGATGGCGGGATCCGGCGGAGCTTTGGCAGCGTAGGGACGACGTGGAAGCACGGTGGACGAAGATGACCTTCCTCTCGTAAGCGTGGGCACCCGAGAAGCCGGCAGAACCTCCCCCTACAAAAGACCCCATGGGTTAGAAATGGCTCCAGCAGCCTCTGGGCTCCAGCAGCCTATCGGACCTCTCAAAAGTTCTCTTCGAACTGAGGGGGGGTCTCTATTTATAGGGCTCCAGAGGATGGAGGCGTCCAGGACCCTGGACGCCTTCATCAGGGCAAAAATAATATTTTATTTTTTTTATTTTTTTTATTTTGAATATTTTCAAGGAGGCGTCAAGGAAGCTGGATGATGTGACACGACCCCTCGGACTTAAATTTGCAAGTAATCGAACCGAACGGTGGACCCACTCAAGCGGATTCACCCGCGTCGCGCACACCCGGGTCCGTAGGTGGACCGACGATAGTGGTGAGGGTCCGAGGATGGACCTCACCTTTCCGGGGATTTGACTAGCTTGGGATGAACCCCTAGGGGCCTGGGATGACCAATTCCGTGGGCGGCCAGCACGCCAAGGGCGTGGGATGTAGTGGCTCTCTCACAACTCACCCCGTGGTGGACACTCGATTTGATTGATTTTGGATCGGGCACTCCCTCGCCACCGACGGAACTAAGAAGCAATACTATTTAAGCAAGAAGTGCTAACCAATAGGAGTGCAACCAGGAGCTCACCTGATCGGCGTGAAGACGCCGATCCGGGCCGGAGACGAGGGCGAGCGGGGAAGCGTGGGCTACCCGCACGCCGCGCCGATGAAGCTTCGGCCGATGACCTGCTAATACATGCACTACTCCTCACGCAGGAGGGGGAACTTGGGGTGGGGAGAGTATGGTACAAGCAAACACTACCTCCACGCAGGGAGGGGGGCTAAGCCGGCCAGGCGGGGAGGGGAGATTAGCTTGGATCGCGCCGATGGAGCACCTTGCCGATTCTGTTCCGGTCTGGAACAGCAGAATAGGGGGTCGGAGTGGTCGCTGCTGTGCACTCCTCCAAACTCAGAATTCGACAAGACTAGTGCCAAAACGTCACTGACAGACCCAGGTACGTCTGTGAATTTTTGTGGATGCTTCCGAAGTCGACACCGGCCGGGACGGGCTTTGGAATAGGGTCCCTGCGATCAGATTCGGACTGCTCCCAGGGTGTAGCAGCAAATGGATAAAGTCACCACGGCAGCACCCGAAGTCCAAATGTGGCAGGACCAAGTCAAGGACGACCGTGGACGAGTCTTCTCCGAGCAGAAACCAAGATGGGCACCAGACGACGTCGGGGTGGCGAGGAGAGGTCCGTTGAGTGAGGGGGGGTCAGGACAAGACCCTGATGGCCTGTTCTGCGCACCTGGGAGAGAAAAATTGGAAACTGCTCTTCCTGATGCCGAACGGGATGCCGCTTGTTGGTGCTGGTAGATACCTTGTAGTATCAGCTCTCGGCCAAGTGGCGCCTTCATAAGTTGAGGGGTGTGGCCGTAGTAGCTTCTGCACTTTAGCTCTGGTCCAAGTTCTGGTCCTGGTTGCGCAGTCGGACGAGAATGGGCACCACGATCTGTAGGGAAGTCGGAACGAGACGATTCCACCTCGCCTGCGAAGAAGACTGGAAGACCTTTCCGGAGATGTATGGTGTACCTCCAGATGATGTCGGACAGAACCGGGGCAATCTTTGCAAGTGGAGCTTCTTCTGCTTCCTGCGAACTGGATAGAGTAGGTTGGTGAATGAAGTTGATAGTGGTGGGAGGGGTGAAGGGGCTGCAATGGGGAGAGGGATAATGGCTGTGGGGCTTGGATGGAGGTGGATAGAGGTGGTGGAGAGGCTGGAGAAGAGGGCTGGGTCGCAGCTAGCAGGTGGAGGGAGAGGGGGTTGCGGCCAAGGGTGGAGGGTGAGAGAGAGAGGGGGGGCGCAAGTGGCTTGGGGGGAGAGGGAAATTTGAACTGAGTTTAATGTGGGGTTGGTTAATGTGGCCTTGGGAAGGGGAGGAGTTGCCTTGGGGAGGGGAAAGGTTACTTGGGAGAGAGGATTCTCTCTTGGGAAAATGAAGGGTTGTATGGGGAAGGGGAAATGTTGCTTGGGAGGAGGGAGAGGTGCCTAGGAGAAGGGGCTTCCACCTAGGGGTTGGAGGGGGATTGAATGGGAGGTATGGGGAAGGGGGAGGGGTCTTAATTAGAGGTGAACAGGGAGGAGAGAGAGTGAATTTCAAAATTTGGAGAGAGAGGGGAGGAGAGAGAGAGGGGTTCGCCCCCTTTAGAGAGAGAGAGAGAGAGGTAGAGAGAGAGCTAGAGAGAGAGAGGGGAGACAATTCTTGTGGATAAACTTTTCTCAATACTTCATTCAACAATTCATTAGCTTACAAATGAGGGATTGAGGTCCTATTTATAGGAATCCCACAATTTAACTTAAGTCCCTGACTTTTGGACTACTAACACTAAACCAAGGGGAAGGGGGCGCCCTTGGGCCTAGCCCATATAATTGGGCCCAATAACACACATAGTGACTTAAGACTTAGGTAAATAGCTACCTAACCTAGGTATTGGACTCAAATAAAAGGAAAAATACATGATAAGAAAATGAAAATTACATCATATGACTCGAAATAAAGTGGTGAATCAAGATGTAGCAAGGGTGGCGAGCATCGGGATCTTTGATCAAATGAAATTGCTGGTGATGTCCTCATCACTGGACGCCTCCATAAAATCCCACCGAACCCCCGCCGAAAGCCGCACGCGGTTTGGCACAACCCGTGGTTTTGATCAGCGCCCGTGATTCATGAATGGGTGCGTCTAGTTGGTAGGACGTCTTCACATTTTTGATTTTTTCTCAGGCGATAAACCGACCAACGCACGGGGGCACTTCTGAGCCAAATGATGGAGGCGTCCAGGGGCCTGGACGCCTCCATGAAATTATTTTTTTATATTTTGTTTTTTTATCATTATTAATATTATTATTATTTTATTATTTTGCATTGATGGAGGCGTCCAGGCAAGTGGACGCCTCCATGATTTTATTATTTTTTATATGATGGAGGCGTCTAGGGGCCTGGACGCCTCCATGAAGACCCCACCTGGATTCCCCGAAAGGGCATCAGTAGCCGTCCGCCAGACATTCTCCTGGTTTCGGAAACTTCCGATCCGTCCGATTGGGGGTGATGCCGTCCGAATGCCGCATGATTTCCACAACGAGATGATTTCTGGATGTTGCAGGAGTGGAAGAAGACTCAAGAATAGGAAGCACTCAAGTGATTCAAAATGCGAAAGCCGCTGCGGGGCGTCGCATAGTAATATGAGATTTTCTCAGGAGATGTCAGAAATAGCGTGTCTACACCTGGGTGTGTAATTTTTTCCTAGAGCTGGCTCCCAGGACTCTGCAGACAGTGACATTATATCCCAGGATGCTGGAGTTTGCTACTGCTGAACCCGGTCTAGTGTCTCATCAGCTTTTCTCCATCCGAGGCCGGCTGACAAGGGTTCCGATGGATTCAGCGGGGACCATCCATTTTTGGAATTTGGCCGCACATTCCGCTCCATTGGTGAATCGCCATCGTGAATGTAAGCTTGAGGCAGTGGAGACTTTCACACATTTCATTTCAGGCAACACCGTGACCCGGCCAATCTTGGAGCCTGAGCTCATTGATTGGGCTTTATCAATTCGCCCCAGTGTCTTAGTGTTTAGAAAGGGGGGAGTAGTTCATTTAGAACCCTACTATCCTTTCAGGTTTGGCCAAAATTTCAGCTATGATCAGCACATCTCGCCTTCGGTTGCCCTGTTTCCTCTGGATAGTAGGTCAAAGCACGGCTCGACTGTTGTAGCTGAGGGTCGCTCCTGGTGGGACTACTTTCACCGTCGGGATGCCAATGTTTTCAGAGTGCCGGTGCCGAATCGCCTTCCCTGTGTCACTCCAAAATATATAAAGTGGTGGAATGCTCGAACAGACTTTTATCGCAATGCCAGGGTGGCATGATGCGATGTAGCTAAGCGCACCTTTCTGAGCCAGCAGCCCGGGCCAGTTTTTGATATTGAAGAAGCCCATTTGAAGAGGCTGTTCTCCCAACATCCGAAGGAGGTAGAGGCATACATAGTACGTAGGAAAGCCGTAAAAGAGGAAGCAACTGAACAGCTGGTGCATGTGCTTGCTGACATAGATGAAGATACTTTCACGCAGAATTTAGAACATCTGTGCCAGATTGGTTGTTCCCGCTTGGAACTTCAGCAATACCCATTCCCCATTGAGGAGCCGCTCTCCAAAGCAGTTTCATGGAAGTGTGAGGTTGACCGCTTTTGCCTGTACCGGGTGTTTGTCAATAGAGAAGACAGAACCCTGACATATTATCAACACACGTCTTGGCTTATCAGTATTGGCCCCTCTCTTCTTTTTACAACGGCCCGGCAGGTAAAGTTTTCTTCTGTTGGCATGTAGAGTAGTTTGTTGCTCCATTCTTTTTATAACGGCATGTGTCTCATTTGACAGACCGTCCGGATATAAAGCAGCAGGGACTTTATAGGAAGATCATCTCCCAGGCCCAGAAGCCGGAATATTTTGAGGCTCCCGCATCGGTGCCGACCACTACTCCACTGCCACTTGGTAAAAAGAGAGTGGCCTCCGCGCTGAAAGTTGCAATAGGCCGAGCAAAGAAAGCTCGGAAAACTTCTTCCAAGCAGTCTTCGGCTGATGCGGCTGAGGCTCCGCTGCCTGAAGTGCCGTCATTTGAGCAGTTTACCGCCTAGAAAGATGCCACTCAGCAAGCAGCTGAAGGTGACATCACTTTTCTTCACAGTCTAAAGGAGTGTTCTCTTCATGACGTCTTCACTCCTCTGACGTTTTCCCTTTTTGACCTCAGCTCAAGGAGCGGTTGGCAGGACCACACGTGCTGAGGAGGTCGTCCTGGAGACGGGAGACATAGGGTCTTCTGTCATAGCCACGGCAGGGGTGACCAAAATAGTTGAAGCCACGGGGGAGAGTCTCCCTGCTGCTGAGGAGGACGTCAGACTCCCTTCTCCCACACCTGCCAGTGAGGCCGAGGGTGAGCCAAGTGACTACCATCCTTCTGACTCTTCTTTCTTATTGATCCTTTTTGCCCTGCCTTATGTGTATGTTTGTTGTAGCGGCAGGAGTGTTTAGCACAGTGGTTGAGACGCCTGTCGCAGACGTTCCTTCACAGCATAAAGGACATAAGACTGCACTGAAGAAGGGTGCGATCCCGCCGCGGCGTGTAATCAGCCGCTCAGAGGCCCGTAAGGCGACAGAGGAGGCAGGCCGACCCGAGATCAGCATAGACATTTCCTCCGGTAGTTCTGCCACCCCTTCTGACGAAGAAATTGATTATGATTCTTCAGGAGGTGATGAACAAGCACCTGCGGCAGCCAGCAAAGGGGCAGTGGCACCCTTTATACGCTGAGCGATCCTTTGATTTTTAGTCCTCTGAGGTTGCCGATGACATCATCTGAGGGAATATTGCCGGAAGAATTTGTCGAGTTAGACATGGAGGTGGAGATAACCCCTCCTTTTGTTGCTTCATTTGGAGAGTTAGAATCTTCTACCCATGCACATGAAGAGATGGATGCTGCGGCCATAGTAAGTTCCGCCTGCCCTTCCACGGGGCTACATATCTTTTCATTCCTTTCTGCCATTTTGGTGCTTACTGGAATCTTGTTCCAGGAGTCTGACGCAGCCGATCACCCTCTGGTATCTTCTTTTGATGCCATCGTGGCATTGTCGGAAGCTTTGGATATGCTACCACTAGCCACTGTGTCTTCTTCAGAGGCAGTTACCATACTTCGCCCTGTGCCAGTAAGAATACACGCAGCTGCCGAAGTATCATCAATGGAGCCGAGCTCGCTGGGAGAGAGTCTCACCCTGGTGCCGACAACAGAATTGAGAGCTGAAGCTGACCCGTCAAGGGGTTCTGCCTTTGTCCCGACGGCCATAATGACTATTGCGCCTGACCCTACAGCTCCATCCGTGCCAGAGATAGGGTTGGAACCTCTGCCTCTTCCAGCACCTGTAGGAGAGAATTCTTCAAGGAACCTGACGGAGCAAGAGCATGCCTCCGTGGTACCTGCTACTTCGGCTCTGGTATCCATTCCATCTTCTTCTTCCGAGCCAGATATTGGCTTATGGGCTTCTATAGATAGGGAGGTGACCTTTGAGGTGGCTCCGACAGCCTCCCTGGGCTTTACTTCATCGGAGGACTTTGTCTGGCAGTATTTGGAGATGTTGCGCCAGGTCGTGGAGTCTCAGCCGACACTATCTTACCCCCAGTTGAAGGAAGTGGCCGAGCGACTGACGATCGGGCTACAGGCATTAGGCTGTCCTTTGGACACCTGGACCCAGCGGGTGCTGTATCTGCTAAAATTTGTAAACTGCCGGGACTTTCTTGGGAGGGTGATGAACGACCGGCTAGCGGCCCTCAAGCTGCAGAAAGCTGACTGTCAGGCGGAGCTGACGTCTCTGACCTCCGATCTTCAGAAGAGCAAGGCCCATGTTGAAACTTCAGCTGCTCGGGCACATATTCTACGTAGCCGACGGGAAGAACTCCGGGCTGAATTGGCTACCATTGAAGCTGAGATACCACGGCTGGAGGCTGCAGAAGTCCAAGGCATCGAGGAGACTTCTTTACTGGAGGGTCGAGTCGCATCCCTAGAGACTGAGGTGACTCGCGTTCAGGAGGAAGAAATGTAGCTCCGTGAACTGGGAGTGGCTCCACATGTTGGGCATATTGACTTTGCAGATATTTTCAGGCAGTCTTAGCTGATCTGCCTTTGTAATTCGCCCCCTCCGAAGGGCCCCTTTTGTATTCATTCCCCTCCTTTTTACAATGAAATACAAGTTTCCTTTACTATTTTAGGTGTCCACCTTTGCACTTGTATTCTATCATATCTTGTGGCAACTTTAGGCGACCTGCTTGGAAGTATACCCATATCTGCGCCGCAGGAGAGCGTCCACCCTTTCAAGGAAAGGATGGGGGCCTCGCTCCACCGCGTGACGGGGTTCCAGAGGTTGCCAGATTGGTGCAGATGTAAGTCTTGCCGACAAGAAATGTCAAAAATACGACCGCTGGCTGATGAGAGGTCCATCTGGGCTAGGCTTTATTACCAGTGGGACAACTGATGGGAGTGCCACTCAGAGGCATAGCATATACTTTATAGTAATCACATTACTGAGCCAAGCGCCCTTTCAGGTTTTCACCGGGGCCCGATTTGGGGAAATGCCGGCCGACCTTGTCGATGGTGACAAGGGTCGAAAAGGTAGTTGGTCTTGCCAATGGTGACAAGGACCGAAAAGGGTAGACGGTCTTGCCGATGGCGATAAGGACGGAAAGGGTAGACGGTCTTGTCGATGGTGACAACGACCGGAAAGGGTAGATGGTCTTGTCGATGGTGACAAGGACCGCAAAGGGTGGCGACCGATCTTGCCGATGGTGACAAGGGTAGACGGTCTTGCCGATGGTGACAAGGACCGGAAAGGGTAGTGACCGATCTTGTCGATGGTGACAAGGGTCGAAAAGGGTAGACGTTCTTGCCGATGGTGACAAGGACCGTAAAGGGTAGTGACCGATCTTGCCGATGGTGACAAGTCGAAAAGGGTATACGGTCTTACCGATGGTGACAAGGACCGTAAAGGGTAGTGACCAATCTTGCCGATGGTGACAAGGGTCGAAAAGGGTAGACGGTCTTGCCGATGGTGACAAGGACCGTAAAGGGTAGCGACCGATCTTGCCGATGGCGACAAGGGTCGAGAAGGGTAGCGACCGATCTTGCCGATGATGACAAGAGTCGAAAAGGTAGGCGGTCTTGCCGATGGTGACAAGGACCGGAAAGGGTAGACGGTCTTGCCGATGGTGACAAGGACCGAAAAGGGTAGCGATCTTGCCGATGGTGACAAGGACCAGAAAGGGTTGATGGTCTTGCCGATGGTGACAAAGACCATAAAGGGTAGCGACCGATCTTGCCGATGGTGACAAGGGTCGAAAAGGTAGACAGTCTTGTCGATGGTGACAAGGACCGTAAAGGGTAGCGACCGATCTTGCCGATGGTGACAAGGGTCGAAAAGGTAGACGGTCTTGCCGATGGTGACAAGGACCGTAAAGGGTAGCGACCGATCTTGCCGATGGTGACAAGGGTCGAAAAGGTAGACGGTCTTACCGATGGTGACAAGGACCGCAAAGGGTAGCGACCGATCTTGCCGATGGTGACAAGGGTCGAAAAGGTAGACGGTCTTGCCGATGGTGACAAGGACCGTAAAGGGTAGCGACCGATCTTGCCGATGGTGACAAGGGTCAAAAAGGTAGTTTGGGATGGAATGACGAACGAGGATAAACTCGTTACTACATCATCTTTTCATTTCATCATCATTTTTATCATCGTTTTTTTTCTATTCATTCATTTTATCATTTTTTTAACCACATTACCGACTCAAGCGCCCTTTCGGGTTTTCACCGGAGTCAGCCCCCTTTTGCTTTTGCCCACGCGCCCTCTCAGGTTTTCACGTGGCGGGGTACCCGATTTTGCCTGCAGCGCCCTTTCGGATTTTCACCACAGTCGGGTTATAGCCATTTTTGCCCTTGTCCCCATTTAGGAACAAAGCTGGCGGGGTATCTCTATTTTTAATCCCATTTCTATTTCTTTTCCCCTTTTTTTTGATTCCCCGGAGGATCCAGAACACAGGAGCTTATTTGCCAGGACGTCGACCGGCCTTGTCGATGATGACAAGGGTCGGATCCTGGTTTGGTTCGTCGACAATGGTTAAATGCCGAAGCAAAGGCTATATGGTTCTTGACCGGGACGAAAGGTCCAGGCCAAGGGACAGAGGTCGACCTACCTCACTGATGGTGACGAGGGTCGAACCTGGGTTTGTTCATCAATGTGGGTTACACGCTGAAGCAAAGGGTATATTCATTCACAGGGACGAAAGGTCCAAGTTAAGGGTAGAGGTCGACCTATCTCGCCGATGATGACGAGGGTCGAATCCTGGGTTTGTTCATCGGTAGGGGTTACATGTCGATGCAAAGGTATGATTATTGACAAGGATGAAAGGTCCGAGTTAAGGGATAGAGGTCGACCGGTCTCGCCGATGATGACGAGGGTCGAACGCGGGTTTGTTCGTCGACATGGGTTACATGTCGAAGCAAAGGATATATTCAATAACCAGTACGGAAGGTCCAAGTTAAAGGAGTAGAGTTCAACCAATCTTGCCGATGATGACGGGGGTCGAACACGGGTTTGTTCGTCGACATGGGTTACATGTCGAAGCAAGGGACATGCTCATTAACGAGGATGAAAGGTCCAAGTTACAGGATGGAGGTCGACCGATCCCGTCGATGATGACGAGGGTCGGACACAGGTTTATTAGGGGATCTCCGGTGGGACTTCTGATGGTTATCCCTTGGGAATCTCATTGAGAGGAGGATGAAGAGAAACTTTTGGATTACCACTTTACTGACCTAGGCGCCCTTTTCAGGTTTTCACCGAGGCCAGCCCCCTCTTGCTTTTGCCCACGCGCCCTTTCAGGTTTTCACGTGGTGGGGTACCCGATTTTGCCTGTAGCGCCCTTTCGGGTTTTCGCCACAGCGGGTTTAGCCATTTTTGCCCTCGTCCCCGTTTAGGAACAAGGCCGGCGGGGTATCTCTATTTTTAACCCCATTTCTGTTTCTTTTTCTTTCTTTTGAACTCATGTAGCAGAAGGATGCTGAGAGGGTCGGCTAGAACATGAAGTATCGCGCCGAAAAAGGGGTTTATTCGTTAGCAAGAAGATAATGCCAATGCCAAGGGTAGATTTGTGCTGATTCGGGTGTAGGGCCCGTAATGGCAATGATGTATAAAGGTCGGCTAGGACACGGAGTCTTGCGCCGAACAAGGGGTTTATTCGTTAGCAAGAAGGTAATGCTAACGCAAAGGATAGATTTGTGCCGATTTGGGCGTGAGGCCCGTAATGGCAATGATGTATAAAGGTCGGCTAGGACACGGAGTCTTGCGCCGAACAAGGGATTTATTCGTTAGCAAGAAGGTAATGCTAACGCAAAGGATAGATTTGTGCCAATTCGGGCGTAAGGCCCGTAATGGCAAAGTCGTAGGTATTATGCGAGTCTGGCCAGGGCAGAGTGCCACTAGACCGAGGTAAGTGTAGCTCGATCAGGACGGAATGCCACTAGACCGAGGTAAGTGTAGCTCGGTTAGGGTGGAATGCCACTAAACCGAGGTGAGGGTAGCTCGGTCAGGGCGGAGTGCCACTGGACCAAGGGTGGAGGTAGCTCGGTCAGGGCGGAGTGCCACTAGACCAAGGTGAATGGTAGCTTGATTAGGGCGGAGTGCCATTAGACCAAGGTAAAAGGTATCTTGATCAGGGGGGAGTGCCACTAGATCAAGGTGAAAGGTAGCTTGATCAGGGCGGAGTGCCATTAGACCAAAGTAAAAGGTAGCTTGATCAGGGCGGAGTGCCACTAGACTAAGGTGAAAGGTAGCTTGATCAGGGCGGAGCGCCACTGGACCAAGGGTGGAGGTAGCTCGGTCAGGGTGGGGTGCCACTAGACCGAGGGTGGAGGTAGCTTGGTCGGGGCGGAGTGCCACTAGACCACGTTTGAGGTAGTTCGGTCAGGGCGGAGCGCCACTGGACCAAGGGTGGAGGTAGCTCAGTTAGGGCGGAGTGCCACTGGACCAAGGGTGGTGGTAGCTCGGTCAGGGCGGAGCGCCACTAGACCAAGTTTGAGGTAGCTCGGTCGGGGCGGAGTGTCGCTAGACCAAGTTTGAGGTAGCCCGGTCAGGGCGGAGTGCCACTAGACCAAGGGTGGAGGTAGCCCGGTCAGGGCGGAGTGCCACTGGACCAAGGGTGAAGGTGAATCATTCGGGGAACGCCGGTTGAACCGTGTGATACAGCCTTAGGTGCTTCCCATTAAGGGGAGAGAATTGGATGACTCCTTTGTGATCCGCAAGGACATACTCACCCCCTTCATATGCTCGGTGGACGACATACGGTCCGACCCAATTTTTAACCAACTTCCCCTTGGGGTTGGAGGCCATCACCTCTCTTCTCTTAACCATCACCAGGTCACCCCTTTTAAACTCCCATCCTTTGACCAGCTTATCAAAAGCACGGGTCATGCGGGCTTGATAGAGTTGGATATTCTATTGCGCCCGGAGACGCTTTCCTTCAAGCTCGGCGAGCTCTTCTAGTCTTCTTTCTACGTTGGCCTGCTCATTGCCCACCAATCCATGCTGGATGGCGACCCGTAATGAGGGGACCTCCAGCTCAATTGGCACTACAGCCTCTGACCCATACACGAGGGAGTAGGGTGAGCAGCCGGTAGGGGTCTTGTAGACCATACGGTAAGCCCACAGTGCCTCGTACATTCTGTCTTCCCAATCTCTTCTATTATTCTTAACAATTTTCGCCAGCTGAGTGCACAGCGTCTTGTTAAAGGCCTCTGCAAGTTCGTTGGCCTGAGGGTAGTAGGGAGATGATGTTCTCCAATCAATCTTGTATTTGTCAGCTAGCCGATAAACCTTCTGAATTCTGAAGTGGCTGCCGTTGTCGGAGATGATTCGTCTGGGAATCCCGAACCGAAATATTACATTCTGCCGGAAGAATCTCGCAACTAATTCTCCCGTGACTTCTTTTAGTGCTACTTCCTCTGCCCATCTGGAGAAGTAATCTGTAGCTGCTAAGATGTATTTGCACCCTGACGAAGATGCTGGTAGTGGCCCCACCACGTCCGTGCCCCACTGGGCAAACGGCCAGCTTGGTAAGGTAGGATGTAGAGGCACTGGAGGTCTTCTTGACACATTGGCGTACTCTTGACATTTCTGACAAGCCTTGGCGAACTTGCAGCAATCATCAAATATAGTGGGCCAATAATTACCCAATTTCTTTATTTCGATCTTCATTTTTGGACCGGCCTGGTGCGCCCCGGCTGACCCGGCATGGACTTCTTGCATTACCTATCTGGCTTCCCCTGGAGATAAGCATCGAAGTAAGACTTTTCTTCGGGCATCTGCCATTATTCGGAACAAGGTTCCGTTCCTCATCTCATAAGAATCTTTGACTCTCAGGAGCCTCATTCTCTGTTCTTTCACCTTCGGGAGCTGTTGGTGTTGGAACCAATGCAGGAGGTATTCCCGCCAGTCGGGCTGCTGGACTGCTTCAGTAACTGCTACTTCATTGGCTTGTTCATCGGCTAAAGCTTCTGTCATACTGGGGACCTGCCGCCGATTGATGACTGTTATGTTCAGGCTCGTATCAGGCAGGACCGCCAAGGAACTTGCCAGCTTTGCGAGGGCATCAGCTTGAGCATTCTGTCATCGGTTGACGTGCTTGACGCTGACGAAGTAGAATCTTGCCATTAGGCGCAGGGCCAGATGGTAGTAAGGGACGAGCTCCTGCTTTCGCACCTCGAACTCCCCTTCCAATTGTTTTATAACCAGAATGGAGTCCCCGAACGCTTCTAGCATTTGAATCCCCATGGACAGAGCAATATGTATCCTGATTATGAGGGCTTCATATTCTGCTTCATTATTTGTGCAAGGCTTGTTTATTGAGCAGGACGTGTGTATGACTTCCCCTTCAGGAGCCTTCAAGACTATGCCTGCTTCTGCGCGGACTTTGGCCGATCCCGTCGCTGAGGTGTCAATTCTGGAGGCACCATCAAAATACAGCTGCCATAGGGAGGGCCGCACCTGGCCGACCTCTAAAGTTCATCCTCAGGAAGCTCTGGTTCCCCAGGGCAGTCTTCGGGTACTGGATGTTCAGCAAATAAGTCTGCAATAGCTTGGCCCTTGACGGCCCTATGTGGTACATAGGAGATGTCATACTCCATAAGAATCATCGCCCATTTGCCCAGGCGGCCTTTAAGGGCCGGTTGGGACATCATGTATCTAAGCGGATCCTCCCTAGAAATCAGTTTAACTTCGTGTGACAGCATGTAGTGCCGCAGCTTCTTGACCGCGAAGACCAATGCCAGGCAAATCTTCTCGATGTAGGTGTACCTTTCCTCAGTTCTGACCATTCTTCAACTGAGATAGTAGAGGGCTTGTTCTTTTCCTTCTTCATTATTCTGGGCTAGCATTGCCCCCAGGGAATTGTGTGTGGCTGCTATGTAGAGGATCATCGGCCGTCCTTTCACTGGCGCACCCAGCACTGGAGGGGTTTTCAGGTAATCCTTTAGTTTATCGAAGGCTATCTGGCATTCTTCGTCCCAGTAGAAGGGAACATCCTTCATCATCAGCTTGTGAAAGGGGTGGCATCGCCCCGACAAGTTGGATATAAACCGCCAGATGTATGCAAGACGGCCCTGAAGGGATCTTAGCTCAGAGAGATTCCTTGGCGAGGGTAACTCCTGAATCGCTTTGATCTTTGCGGGGTCTATTTCAATTCCCCGATGCCTGACAATAAAACCCAAGAACTTTTCGCTCGAGACTCCGAACGCACACTTCATAGGGTTCATTTTTAATTCATACTGCCTCAGCCTCTAGAAAATGACTCGGAGGTCTTGCAGATGGTCTTCTTTCTTTTTGGTCTTGACTACCAGGTCATCTAAGTAGCACTCGACCTTATGGTAAAGCAGCTCATCAAATATTCTAGTCATCGCCCGCTGATAAGTTACGCCGGCGTTCTTTAATCCGAACGGCATTCTTTTGTAGTGATAAATGCCTTTGGGGGTCCGGAAGGCAGTGTGGATCCGGTCATGTTCTGCGATCCATATCTGGTTGTAGCCAGATGACCCATCCATGAATGATAGGGCCTCATGACCAGTTGTTGCATCTATCATGACCTCCGTTATCAGCACTGGGAAGTCATCTTTAAGGCAGGCTTTATTCAAATCCCGGAAGTCAACACATATCAGGATCTGTCCGTTCTTCTTCTTCACGGGCACGATGTTAGCTAACCACGTGGTATATTGATTTTCCTCGACGAAACCCACATCAATGAGCTTGTCGACCTCTTTGCATATTTGAGTGATGAGCTCTGGCCTCATACGCCGAGGGGGCTGTTTCACCGGCTCTACCCCAGGGTTTATGGTCAGCTCATGCTGTGAGACTGAGGGGCTTAGTCCTGGCATCTCCCTGTAGGTCTAGGCAAAGCTGTCCTGATATTCTTGTAGCAGCTGGATGTACATCCTCTGTTCTTCGGCAGACAAGCGCAAAGATCCCGTGGAGGGCATGATACGGGACGCCGTGAAGGCCAAGAAGCGGGCCAAGAAGGCTAGGTCCATCCCCGCTGTCGAAGATGACTCTGGCTCGGCAACTCTCCCCTCTTCCGAGCGAGATAGAGCGAGAGGGGGCCGAGGAGGCCAGGGCCGCTTCTGGGGGCGGCGGCGCTGGATCGGCTCTTCCCTTAGCAGGACTCAAGGGGGCCGGAGCCGCTTCTACTGGTGGCGGTGGCGCTGGATCGGCTCTCCCCCTAGCAAGAACCGAGGGGGGAGGAGTTGAAGCGGGCGGCTCTGGGACCACTGCCAAGACTGGGGCGCAGATCGAGGCAGGTGACGCTCTAGGTGGCGACGCAAGGGCCGAGCCGGTTGAGGCCGGGGGGTCACGAGGAGCAGCGACACAGCCCCGACCGACCAAGGCAAGAGGGGCGGATGAAGCAGCGGCTCGATCCGGGCCAGCCGACGGGGCTCCCGAGGGGATATCGCTCGGAGGGGGGGGCCCTTTGTCGGTGGCTTTGGAGAGGCTGAGCATCCAGGGCCCTTTGTATCAGGCGTGTTGCAGCATAGCAGCGAAGGTGGTGAAGGGAGCAAACAGGCAACACTCCCCGCCCGCGGCCCTCGAGTTAGTTATGGAGGGTGGCTTGGTCTTGGCCCAGATGGGGGCTACTCTGGCTGAAGCTTACGCTCGGTCGGAGTCAGAGCGGGCGACCCTTGCCTGGACCCTTGGTGGGTCTGACAGGAAGGTGGCTCAGCTCACCGAGGAGCATGACGGGCTTCAACGGGAGCTCTCCACAGTCAAGGAGCTGGCGAGGGTGAGCCAGCTGGATGCCCGGTCGTTGTCTGAACAGTTGACTCGGGCCCGTGAGTCGCTCGAGAGGAAGAGCCGGCTTCTGGAGGAGGAGCGCGTGGCCCGTACCGAGCTACACGGTCAGTGGGAGGCCGAGCGTGCCAAGCTATTGGGCCGGGCGGAGGAAGCCATGCGCCTTCGGCGGGAGGCCGAGGCTGATCGGGCCGAAGCGGAGAAGCGGTCAACCGAGGCAGAGTGGAGATTGGCCGAGGCGGAGCGGGAGAAGGCCATACTCGCTGGTAGGGTGGGATCGGTCGGGGCAGAGGCACTCGAGCAATACAAATGCTCGGAGGCCTACCGGGTCGACCTCAAGGTGGCTTCCCTCCCCTACTATGAGTCAGCACTTCGCCGGGGCATCCGCAAGGGATTCAAGCATGGCTATGATCGGGCCATCTCTTATGCGGAGGAGCAGACGTCCGAGACAATTAATTTTCCGTCCGGGCAATGCTATGACTCGGATTTGTCATCCTCCAGTTCCTCTGGTTCGGCGTCGGAGGAAGGAGAACAGGGGGACTCTTCGTCCGAGGGGTCGCCAACTCCGGATGCCTCGAGAGGGCGCGCAACCGAGGCAGTTCCCACGCCGGTGGGGTCAGTGTTAGGGTCGGCCGTCGCCGAGGGTGCCGGGGGCAGACTGTCCGAGCCTTCCACTTCCGAGCCTCAGGGTGGGCCAGAGGCCTAATGTGTTTGCTTTGCTTTTTCTGTTTGTATGTTTTTCCTTTTTCTGAAGAAAAAATTTCTCTTGTTGTGTAAAGGGAAAAAATGTAAGGCAGTAGCGTTATGATGAAAACTTAACTCTTTGGGATCACCATTGCCATAGTTTGACCAGCGTATCCGCAATAGTTGGAAAGTGCTGATACTTTCTGCATGGATCTCGCATGATGGTTGGGCGGGCGTCTGACATGGTGTCTTTCTATTTTCTCATGCTTTAATTGCCCGACCGTTTCGTGTGTCCCGCTGGGATGGAACCGAGGAGTCTGAGGTGATCGTTCGTAGGGAGAAGTTTCTTTAGCGTATTTTTGAGGGGAGAATCATTTAAGGCAAGTAACCTCCCTTCGCCTATAAAAGGTCTGAAGGGCGTCTCTCCCTCTCAATCGCTTAGGGTTTTCTCTGACAGTCTTTCCTCTCTCCTTCTTCACGAAGCGTTGTACCGTCGAATTTGAAGCATGGAAGATGTTCTGGAAGACGAAGCTGCCGAAGATGGAGGGCAAAGAGTCCTTGGTGCTTCGGGTTTGAAGGGAGTTCGATGGCCGGCGGGCAAATTCGAAGGGGGTTCGCCGTGTGGAAGCACGTCGCCCTCTTTTATCAACTCCGGTCGGTGCTTGCGGGGAGGGGTGTGACGGCGGACGGATGGGGGAATCAGGCATGCCCTTCGCCCGTCCCTTCCTGCTCACTCTCTGGAGGGGATTTCTCAAGATCCCTCTCCACTTCCTGCTTCTTCTTCTTTCTCCCTGCAACTTCTTTCTCTCTCTTCTGCCCTTCTCATCATTTCTTTCACTCTTCGGAGGGTGCCTCTCGACATCCTCTTTTATTAGTTGGCTTTCTCTTCCCCTTCATCTTCCTCATTCAACTTGGAAGGTAGCCTTCTTCTTCCTAATCCCTCTGTCACCTTTGTTCCGAGTTTCCCGAGTCAACGGGGTCGACTACCCTTAGTCCGAGCCAGTTTATGCACGAAGCAGAGTCAGTGGCTAGACGTGGGAAGGTTAACCGAGTCAGCTGAGCGATGGGCTCGAATGGTGGTGTCAGATGGATTTTTGCTTTTCTGACATGTATCGTCTTGGCTTCGACCTTTCTGATGTACAAGCAAGTTGTTTGAATAAAAGAGGAAAAGAAACTTTTGTTATATTTCATACTGCTTACACAATGCTTGGCGTTCAGAAATAGAACTTGCGTAGTGTAGTCACGTTCCACATCCGAGGGATGGGTTCTCCTTCCATAGTAGATAGCCGGTATGCTCCTTTCCCGAGCGTCTCAACCACTCGGTAGGGGCCTTCACAATTAGGGGATAACTTGCCCGCCGTCTCGAGTGGTCGAGAGGCTTCGGCTTTCCTGAGAACGAAGTCTCCCGGTTGAAAGTGTCTATCTCGGACTTTGGCGTTGTAGTATCGAGTGAGGCGGCGTTGATATTCCGTTGCTCGGACGCTAGCAATCTCTCGGAGTTCATCCGCTAGGTCGAGGTTTTCGAGCAGTTTCTGGTCGTTTGCCTTAGGCGAGAAATAGATGACTCGGAGGGAGGGATTGGCAATCTCCAATGGGATCACGGCCTCGGTGCCGTACACCAGCTGAAAGGGACTTTCACCGGTTGCCATTCTGGGAGTCGTTCTGTGTGACCAAAGTACGCTTGGCAATTCCTCGAGCCATCTGCCATTGGCCTTGCCGAGCCTGGTCTTGATGCCTTTCAAGATCGTCTTATTGGCATTTTCGACCAGCCCGTTAGCATGAGGGTGGGCGACCGAAGTGAAGTGATTGTGAATGCTTAGGTCGGCACATCTGTCTCGGAAATAACGAGAATCAAATTTCCGGCCATTATCGCTCACTATCACCCGGGGGATGCCGTAGCGACAGATGATCGATTTCCAGACGAAACTCCAGACGACTGTCTCGGTGATCCTAGCTATGGCTTCGGCCTCGATCCACTTGGTGAAGTAGTCGATGGCGACGATGACGAACTTCTTCTGGGCCTGAGCCGTAGGGAACGGCCCAAGGATGTCGATCCCCCACCGAGCGAAGGGATAAGGCTCGGCTAGGGTGACGAGCTCCGTTGCCGACTGATGGACCAAGTGATCAAATCACTGGTATCGGTCACATTGTTGCACGTAGGTTGAGTAGTCGCGCTGCATAGTGGGCCACCAGTAACCCTGTCGAAGCAAGATTTTGGCGAGCGACCTTCCTCCTAGATGCGCTCCGCACAGGCCTTCGTGAACCTCTTGGATCGCTCGGTTGGCTTCGTCAGCGCTGATGCACTTCAGGAGGGGACCGAAGAGGGATTTGCGGTATAAAGTGTCATCTAGAATGATGAATCGCCAAGCTTGGTACTTCAATCTCTGGGCTTCCCGAGGGTCGGGAGGCTCCTGAGAGTCTTGGAGCCACGATAGATAGGGGGTACGCCAGTCGCTTGGGGAGGCCGAGTCAACAGCCATGAGCTCCGAATCAATGCTCGATCGCTCTAGCTCTTCGAGAAGGACCGATCGAGTACCTTCGGGGTCAAGAGAGGAGGCCAGCCGAGAGAGGGCGTCCGCTCGGGAGTTTTCTTCCCGAGCTATTCGGACTACCTCAAAACACTCAAACTGTTGTGCCACGGTTCTGACCAGCTGGAGGTAGTTTACCATCAGTGCTTCCCGAGCTTCGTAATCGCCGTTGACCTGGCTAGCGACCAATTGGGAGTCAGTGTGAATTCTGACTCGCTCAGCCCCCAACCGTCGGGCCATGCGGGCTCCCGAGATAAGGGCTTCATACTCGGAGGCGTTATTGGATGCCTAGAAGTTGAACTTCAGGGCGTAATGCAGCTCTGCTCCTTCGGGGGACTTCAGGAGGATCCCAGCGCCGCTCCCGGCCAAGTTGGAGGATCCGTCGATGAACCATTCCCAGGTTGGCCCGGGCACGGAAGGAGATTTTTCTTCGGTCGAGATGGTGCTCTCGGCGATGAAGTCGGCGAGCGCCTGTCCTTTGATAGCCGAGCGGGGCCGGTACGATATATCGTAGGCCACGAGCATGATGGCCTATTTGACGAGACGTCCCGAGGCTTCTGGGTGGGCGAGGATCTTCTTCAGTGGTTCTCCGGTTAGCACGATGATGGAGTGCCCTTGGAAATAGGGTTGAAGGCGCTTGGCCGAGGTAACCAACGCTAGCACGAGTTTCTCGGTTGCGGGGTACCTTCTTTCAGCCTCGTTGAGCACCTTGCTAGTGTAGTAGACCGATTTCTCGACTCTCGAATCATTTCTGACCAGGACCGAGCTAACTGTGGATGGGAATCTGCTGAGCGCGGCAATGCGCCCGTTCAGGCGTTGAACGTTCTTGGTACAGGTGGGCGGGCGCATGTCCAGGATGGCCTGGACCTTGTCGGGGTTGGCCTCGATCCCACGCTGGGTGACTAAGAAGCCCAGGAATTTCCCGGACCTTACTACGAAGGCACACTTGGTGGGGTTGAGCTTCATATTGTACCTCAGGAGGGTGTCGAAGGTCTTTGCTAGGTCGGCGAAGTGGTCCTCGGCCTTGGGGGTCTTGACGAGCATGTCATCAATATAGGCCTCGACGTTCCGGCCGAGTTGTCCCTCGAACATATGATTGACCAGCCTCTGGTACGTGGCTCCAGCATTCTTCAACCCGAAAGGCATCCGGGTGTAGCAGTATACGCCGAAGTCAGTGATAAAGGCAGTTTTCTCGATGTCTTCTGGATTCATTCTGATCTGGTGGTAACCTGAATAGGCGTCCAGGAAGCTGAGTATCTCATTGCCCGAGGTTGAGTCAACCAGTTGGTCGATGCTCGACAATGTATAGCAGTCCTTTGTTGTGACTTTGTTCAGGTCGGTGAAGTCCACGCTCATTCGCCACTTTCCTGAAGCTTTTGGCACCAGGACAACGTTAGCCAGTCACGTAGGGTACATGACCAGTCTAAAAAGACCAGTCTTTTACCCCTTGGTGACTTGCTCCTTGATGATCGCCTGCTTTTCTGGTGCGTGCTTCTTTCTGCGTTGTTGCACGGGCTTCACGGTTGGGTCGGGGTTGAGTTCGTGCATCACCGTCTTCTCCGGTATTCCGGGGAGTTGATCATCAGACCATGCAAAGACTCGGATGTACACGGAAAGAAACTCTTTGTATTGCTGCTGAACCTCAGATGGTAGGTCGACTCTAATCTTTACTCCCAGGGTCGGGTCGTCGTTTAGGAAAATCGTTAGCAACTCGCCTCCAGGCTCGGAGGTTGCGGGTTTTTCCTCGACTTCCCGGGGTCCCTTGTTCTTCCCGTCCGGCCTTGTGGCTTCAACCAACATATTATAGCACCTTCTGGCCATCGCCTGGTTGCCCCGGACTTCCCCCACCCCATTTTTAGTGGGGAACTTCATCTTTTGGTGATAGGTAGAGGGCACCGCTTTCGTTCGGCTAAGGATTCCTCGGCCAAAGATTACATTGTATGCTATCATACCCTTGATCACTATGAAGTCCACCATAACCATAACGGTTTTGGGTGGGGTGCCGAGAGTAACCGGCAGGCTTAGGGCTCCCTCGGGATAAGTGGCCTGGCCATTGAACCCGCAAATGGGGGTTCAGATCGGGCGGAGTTTAGACCGATTCTCCCCCATCTTAAGGAAACACTCATAAGATAAAACATCAGGGGCACTTCCATTGTCAACTAGAATCATGTCTACGTTACAATGGTTTATCGTGGCCGATATGACTAGGGCGTCGTCATACGGGGTGGTCAGCCTTTCCAGGTCTTGGTCGGAGAAGACTATGACCTGGGGCTCCCTTGGCGGGGCCTTGGGAGGCTCAATGGCTCGGCTCGCCCGCTCAACATGACGCTTCCTTCCTCGGCCACTATCTCCTTCTGATGTAGCTCCTCCAATGATGACGTTGATGTGGACCCCGCGAGGGGCGTTGTCGATTTCCTCTGGGGCGCCTCGGTCTTCCTTATGCCCGGCCAAGAACTGGGACAGGTGTCCCTGGCGGATGAGGCGCTCGATCTCATCCTGGAGCTGGTGGCAATCGCCGGTGTGGTGCCCGTGGTCACTGTGGAACAGGCAATGTTTGCTGCGATTGCGGCTTTTCGACTTCATTGGCTCGGGTTGGCGGAGGAGGCCCGAGCCTTTGATGTCTTCATATATCTCGTACACTGGAGCGGTTAAGGGAGTGTACCGCTCGTACTTTCGGGACGGTTCTTTGTGCTCCCCGTCTCGGTTCCATCTTTTTCCTTGGCCCGAGCTTGACTCGGGTGCTCGCTTCTTGTCCCCCTCCCGACCCGAACCGGTTGCGCCTCAGCATGCGCTGAGAACTTCTTCGCACTCAGCATGGCATAAGGCCAGAGTCACTAGCTCGGCAAGGGTCGACGGAGGGTGGAGGACAAGTTCGCGACGAAGGTTTTCATCCCGGGTGCCTCCGATCAGCGCGGTTATGGCCGAGGCTACATCCAGGCAGGGGATTCTCAGGGCTTCCGACTTAAATCGGTTGATGTAGGCCCGGAGTTTCTCCCCTTGCGCCTGTTTGAGAGCCAATAGCCCCGCTACCGACCTTGGGGGCCGCTGCCGGTAAAACTCTCCTTAAATACTCGCCCAAACTACTTGAAGTCTTGGATGGATCTGGGGGCGAGAGCTCGGAACCATACTTAGGCACCTTGGACCAGGGTGGTCACGAAAGCTCGGCATTTGATGGCGTCGGACGCCCAGTGAAGGGTCATCAGGGCATCGAAGCTATCGAAGTGGTCGGCCGGGTCGCCCTGGCCGTCGTAAGACTTGAAGGCTGGAATGGAGATTCTGGGAGATACCTCTACCTTCAAGATATAGTCAAAAAATGGGGATTTCTCCTCGTCCTCTGCTGGGGAGGTCTTCTGCAAGGCGTGCTCCTGCTCTACGAAGCGCCTCTCGAACTCTCGCAGACGGAGGGATAACTCCGGCTGCCGTTGTGCAAAGGGACTAGGGGGACGCAATGGCAGGCTATCCTGGCGCTCCCTGGGGACTTTGGTCTCTGGGTGCGGACGGCGTGCCAGAGGTTTTCCCCGCTTCGGCGTGGAGGAGGCCTCTTGCTCAGGAGGAGGGGCTTGTGAAGGTCCTTTTGACCTGTTGCGAATAAGCTGTCGTCCTCGGAGGGTGAAGATGTAAGGTTCCACACAGCACCCTCGGGCAACGCAGCGGATAACAAAAATTTTATTTGTCTGATCCCGACTTCATGGAATCCCAGATCCATGCTCTGATCGACATTTTAATCGCCCCAACCCCTTGATGCAGAATATCGAGTCGCACAGATGCATGGCCTCTAGAGCTGATCCACACGGATCCTTGCGCAGCGACGACACTCCCCCGGCACGACCTTCCCCGACCCTTTCACCTTCTGGAGAGAGAGAGAGAGCAAGAGGGAGGAAGAGGGGAGGAGCTAATCCTCCTTCTTTAGCCTTAATGCTTGATTAGACAAAGGGGGGGAGAAGAAGCTCTCGTAACATGTCTATATATAGGATTTTAGCCATTTCTAAAAGAACCCATAAGGACTAAAATCGTATATATATCCTTTTATTATTGTACATATATATTAAGTCCTCTTTTAAACTTCTTTCCAAAAGGAATTAAAGGGAATTAATATATGCATTTATACAATAATAATCTGTCACCCAAGAATCCATTGTGTGTGATCCTCTAGGCCCTTAGTCACTCTAGTTGAATGCCCATTAACTTCTAATTCCCAATTAGAAGTAAATTAAACTTATTATTCACTTCTACTAGAGCCGAATAATAGTTTAATTTATTCTGAACCTTTGATCACGTTGGGTCAAGCAAATCCGTGTGATCCTAGAGGACGCCGGGTTTAAACCAGCCTATCTGGTACCTGTAAGTCCATAGTTACCGCATCGATATAATCCCTCGCTCCTTCTATGAGTCTGGTACGATCGAGGGTATGGTTTCTGTCAAACCCCATGATCGTGTCATTTCACCATAACCTCCTTAAAGTGTATGACGTCCGTTCTAAACGAACTCACACGACCCTGATCAGGGATTTAATGGAGCATCAATGTCATGACCCATTAACTGTCTGATATATACCCGACAGTGAGCGATCCCCTTTTTCACCATTGATGATCTTCACACGTATCCTGGAGTGGTTAATGGCTCGGTAACTCATGACTTATAGTTAAAGTCACTTAGCCAAGTAATTAAACCATTACAGTCCTCGTGTAAGATCCGATCAATGTCTCAGGTCAGAGGACCAACGATGCTACTGAGACCGTTGGATCTTCAATTGACATTAGGTATAATCAACTATTTGAAGATCCAATAGCAATCAGTTCAGTATACATCCTGCAAGGACATACACCTACACATATGTGTTGGTGCCCCGCACCAATGACCATGAGACTGGTCACTAACACATCATGTGTACTGGTTTAATAGGTAATCAAAGTCCCCGGGTGATTACCCTCCAACCAGGAACAGTTTAAGGTATGCGTCCATGTAAAGTCAGTCTCATATTCAAGATCCCATCTCGAGCTGACTTTACAACCACATATCCTAGGGACATTGTAAAGTAATACACAATCACATATTTACGCTCAAATACCACTTTATTAATAATGAACAAGATCGTACATCTATCGGGACTACCCGACCCTAAATTGGCCTGTAGCACACTAATACTAACAATCTCCCACTTGAACTACAGCCAATTGCCCACAACTTTGAGGCCCATCTTATCCCGATGGCGGTCAAATACAGTCTGCGTCAAAGGCTTAGTTAGTGGATCTGCTATGTTATCTTCTGACGGTACAGGCTCTACCGCCACATCTCCATGATCAACAATCTCCCTAATAAGATGGAAGCGCCTCAGAATATGCTTCGACCTTTGGTGAGATCTCGGTTCCTTCGCCTGGGCGATGGCCCCATTATTATCATAAAATAATGGGATGGGAGTTGATATCTCGGGAACTACGCCAAGTTCCAAGATGAATTTCTTCATCCAGACGGCTTCCTTAGCAGCTTCAGCTGCAGCGATATATTCTGCCTCGGTCGTCGAGTCTGCAGTCGTATCTTCCTTGGAGCTTCTCCAACTGACTGCCCCTCCATTCAACATGAATACAAACCCAGACATGGATTTGCAGTCATCTGGATCTGACTGGAAACTAGAGTCTGTGTAAGCTCTAAGCTGTAGGTCCTCTCCACCATAAAGCAGAAAAAGATCATTAGCCCTTCGCAAGTACTTAAGGATGCCCTTTACTGCCTTCTGGTGCTCTTCGCCTGGATTTGTCTGATATCTACTGACAATGCTCAAAGCATTGGTAACATCAGGCCGTGTACATAGCATTGCATACATGATTGACTCTATGGCCGAAGCATAGGGTACCTTATTCATGTGTGCCACCTCCTCAGATGTTTTAGGGCTCATCCCCTTTTATAGGCAAATTCCATGTCTCATAGGAATGAGACCTCTCTTGGAATTTTCCATCCTAAACCTTTTGAGGATAGTGTCTATGTACATGGATTGGGATAATCCTAGCATCCTTTTAGATCTATCTCGATAGATCCTTATGCCCAGCACATAGGATGCTTCTCCCAAATCCTTCATGGAGAAGGTCTTGGACAACCAAGACTTAGTTGATGTCAACATCCCTACATCATTCCCAATGAGTAAGATGTCATCAACATAAAGGACCATGAAGGTCACAGAGCTCCCACTGACCTTCTTGTAAACACATGGTTCATCTTCATTCCGAATGAAGTTGAAAGATTTGACAGCCTCATCAAATCTTAAGTTCCAACTTCGAGATGCCTGCTTTAATCCATAAATGGACCTTTGAAGTTTGCATACCTTATTAGGATGTAGCTTGGAGGTGAATCCTTCAGACTGTACCATGTACACCTCTTCTGACATATTTCCATTAAGAAAAGATGTCTTCATATCCATTTGCCAGATCTCATAATCCAGGTATGCAGCAATGGCGAGAAGGATTCTGATTGACTTAACTATGGCTACCGGTGAAAATGTCTCATCATAGTCAATGCATTGTCTTTGACGATATCCTTTCGCCACTAGTCTAGCCTTGTATGTGTCAATCTGTCCATCTGCTCCGATTTTCCTTTTGAAAATCCATTTGCAGCCGATAGAGACTTTCCCTTCGGGTACATCAACTAAGTTCCAAACTTTGTTGATGTACATGGACTAGATCTCAGAATCCATTATCTCTTGCCATTTCTCAGAGTCCGCACTACGGATTGCATCCTGGTACGATTGAGGATCTTCATCCTCATCGATACATACCTTAGAGGACCCCTCTGAGACATGTCCAACATATCTCTCAGGTTCTCTCGGTAGTCTACCAGATCTCCGCAGTGTCTGTGTTTCACTTTGAATAGGATCAACCGATACAGTCTCATCTATTGAGTCTGTGTCTATGGGTTGTGGTTCTTGGACCTCGTCTAATTCTATCTGGCTATCACTATTTTTCTGGAGTAGATATTCTCTTTCCAGAAATACAGCTCTCCTAGCCACTAAGACCCTTTGCTCAGAAGGGTGATAGAAATAATATCCAAACGTCTCCTTTGGATATCCCACAAACCTACACTTATCGGTTCTCGACTCAAGCATATCACTATCGTTCTTCTTTACATGAGCAGGACACCCCCAAATTTTAATGTGATTAAAATTTGGTTTCCTGCCCTTCCATATCTCATATGGTATAGAAGGAACAGATTTACTTGAGATCCTATTCAATAAATAAGCCGCAGTCTCTAATGCATAGCCCCACAGAGATAAGGGTAGTCCTGACATAGACATCATGGATCGGACCATGTCTAGCAAGGTCCTGTTTCTCCTTTCGGATACACCATTATGTTGTGGTGTATACGGTGGAGTCCACTGAGAAATAATTCCATTGTCTTTAAGATAAGAAGTGAATTCATGGCTAAGGTATTCACCTCCTCGATCCGATCGAAGAGCCTTAATACTCTTGCCAGTCTGTTTCTCTACTTCATTCTTGTATTCCTTAAACTTTTCAAAGGCTTGTGATTTATGTCTCATTAAATACACATAGCCATATCTCGAGAAGTCGTCAATAAAAGAAATGAAATAGAGGTGACCCTCTTTTACCTCCATGGACATGGGTCCATACACATCCGAGTGTATGAGCTCGAGAAGGTCAACAGCCCTCTCACCATGTCCACTAAAGGGAGCCTTGGTCATCTTCCCCATGAGACACGACTCACAGGTATCAAATGGCTTGTATTCAAATGAATTCAAATACCCATTTGAGTGTAGGTGAGAGACTCTTTTCTCGCCTACATGACCAAGCCTGCAATGCCATAGATATGTAGAATTCACTTCATTAGCATTGAAAACCTGCATAACATTAGAACATGTATCTAATACATAAAGACCATTGACTAATGAACCATTGGCTATAATCAAACCATTATTCATTATAGAGCACCCAGTGCTATTAAAAGCCAATGTATATCCAACGTTATACAAGTCAGAGATTGAAATAATATTCTTAATAATATTAGGAACATAATAACAGTCATTCAGCACCATAATGACTCCTGAAGGTAAACTGAGGCGTGCAGTCCCGACAGCTTTGGCAGAAACTAAAGCTCCATTGCCCATCCTCAGTTCAATCTCCTTTTTGCCCAGCCGTCTTCTATTTGCCAACACCTGCACAGAGTTGTAAATATGATATGCACATCCAGTATCCAATACCCATGATGTGGATTCCATATATGACAATTTAAGGTCTATGACAAAAATACCTTCATTTAGAATTACCTTGCAATTCCTTTTCCAATGCCCTGTTTCCCCGCATCAAAAACACTTATCTTCTTTTTCATTCTTCTTTCCATTCCCTTTGTCAACTTTGGCGAGTTACTTACCCATGACCTTCTTCTTTCCCTTCCCCTTGTCACATTTGGTGGATATCTGGGTGGCCTTCCTTTTTCTTGTTGGCCCGGCCAACAATCATTACAGAAGAAGATGGTTTATCTTTCTGCATAGTTCCTTCAGCACTCTTTAACATGTTGAGCAACTCCGGGAGAGTTGCATCAATTCTATTCATGTTAAAGTTTATGATGAAGGAAGAAAAGGAATCGGGCAATGACTGGAGTATAAGATCAATGCACAGTTCAAGATCCAACTTGAACCCCAATGCATTGAGCCTCTCAATCCACTCCATCATTTTCAGTACATGAGCCTGTACTGAAGCACCCTCTGACATCCGTGTCCTGAAAAGCTTCTTGGAGATGTCATACCTCTCAATCCTACCCTACTCCCCGAAGAGCTGGCGTAGATTAAGAAGTATGCTTCTACAATCAGTCTTTTTGAATTGCCTCTGCAGCTTGGGAGCCATAGAGGCCAGCATGTAACATTGGGCAAGGGAAGAGTCTTCAGACCATTTGGCATAAGTCATTAACTCGCCCTCGTCGGCATCGGGAGCTGGCTCAGAATGAACCGTATCCAATACGTAAGCTATTTTTTTCGGCGGTGAGGACTATGCGTAGATTACGCAGCCAATCTGAGTAGTTCAGTCCAGTCAGTCTGTTGGCATCCAAGATGCCGCGGAGGGGGATGGACGACGACATTGTAATCTGGATAAGAAATAAAAGACAACTTAGCATGTGTTCAAATTCTAACTTAGATGTGATTTTCTATCTTAGTTAGTCCCACTATTTTTCGATCGAACTATATAACCCTCAGTATATAGAATGGGAGATCAGCGAGATCATCCTAGTGGGTCGGAATCCCAACGAGACTGAGGTACGACCTTGTGGAAAGCACAAGTCATACACCATCTCAAGGGCAGTCAACAGGCACTTGCATCTAATGCAATATCTGATATTCGGCCCCCGAGAAATCATCCCCTTATGGAAAGCACAACAAAGGATATTCTTGGTTAGATCTAACCATCATTACTTCATGCCAATGAGTTCATGACCCGACCCTTGTGGAAAGCACAACAAGGCCGTGTTCAATTTCTCACCCCATTGAGGTCGAGCCCTGGAGTTGTATCCCGCCCCCAAACTCATGGACATTGTGGAAAGCACAACAAATCCATGAAATGAAGATGTTCATTCACTCCATAATGATGGAGGGCCACGACGACTCCTAGAGCCACGCTTACCAGATCTAAAATTTAAACATGAGGGAATTTGATTTTATCTTGATCTCACCCTAGATGGTAATATAAATATATCCAATATATTTACCGTACCTTGTAGTTTACACAAAGTAAATGCATCCAATGCAAAATAAAATCGCAAGTGATCATGGACTTTATTCCTAATGTAACTAAGACATCCGGCCCACTTCCGAAGCAGTTGGATCGTCCTCGTCGGGTGTGCTCCGCGCTTTCAAACTTCGACGCCACATTAATTACCACTTTTACACGGCACGTAGGTCGGAAAAATGTAAATTACATGTCAATAAAATTTCAGCCGCCCTTAGGGCGAGTACAACATTAGAGGGAGATAGAAGTACATAGGAATTTTAACAAAGAGAGAAAGGAGGTTCGCAGACCCCAATTAATTACATTAACTAAGTCCATGATCACTTGCCAACCCATTCATTCAAAATCATTCAAGGGTTATTTTCTGAAAATAATCCTTACTTTTAGATTTAAAAATGGGATGTGCAAACAAAAATAGGCTAGCTTTGTTTAATTTTAAAAATCGAAGCAGATTAACTAAAATTAAACATATAAGCAAGCCAATGCAAGATAAATAAAGCATAACACGTAAAGAACCATCATTTATAACAGGGGTATACATATTTGAATCTAATTCAAATAAGTCAGATAACTAAGATAATTATTTAAATTTAAATTTAAATTTAATTATCCAATAATCAAATTTAAATTAAAATTTTAAACATGACAATCATTTAAATTTAAATTCAAACTAATTATCCAATAATTTTGTTTGAAAGTAAATTTAAATAATACAATTATCCTCAATTATCTATATTCTAAAATTCAAAATTTGAATTTAACAATCATCTAATAATTAAAAATTCAAATATTTGAATTTTATAACATTTAACTTCAATGAAATTCAAATTCTGAATTTACTAATTATCTAATAATTAAAAATTCAAGAATTAAATTTTACTGAAGTAACTTTAATTATTACCAATTTATCTCAAGGTAAATAGTAATTATCTCACCTCAGTAAATTCAAAAGGGTTAAATAAATTTAACATTTGACATTTACTATTGAGATAACACAATCATTAATTTGAGATAAAAAAATTAGATTAATTTATTGTGCTTTATATATATATATATCATATATATATCTAAGCACACATAAATTAATCAATAAAAGCAAATTTTTTTTTAAAAAAAAGTCAACATGCCACTAGGCGCGGCCGCCCAGGCGGGACGCGTGGGCAGTCGCGCCCAGGTTGCGGGCGCCGCCCACGGCGCCCGTCGCGTGGCGAGCCGCACCCGCCACATGGCGCGCCTGCCACGCAGGTGCGACAGCGTGCGCCGCGAGGGCGGCGCACGAGGTCGGGCGCACAGCGCCCTGGGCGCACAGCGCCCTGGGAGCAGTGCACCCAAAACGGGCCATTTTTTTTATTTTACAAAAAAAAAATTACTCCAGAGATGCCCAGCATCCTGGAAGAATAGAGATGCCCAGCATCTCCTTCTATAAATAATAATTGAAGATTTTAATTCCCCTACAAACATGGTTCTAAACGGCGATAAAACACCGACCAGAGCGCGAACCTGGCTCTGATACCACTGTAAGGTTCCACACAGCACCCTCGGGCAACGTAGCGGATAACAAAAATTTTATTTGCCCGATCCCGGCTTCATGGAATCCCAGATCCATGCTCTGATCGACGTTTTAATCACCCCAACCCCTAACTACGGGTTGCGTATTTATACCTTGCGCGGAACGACGCTGTCCGCAGTGCCCGATGCAGAATAGCGAGCCGCACAGATGCACGGCCTCTAGAGCAGATCCACACGGATCCTTGCGCAGCGACGGTACCCCCCCGGCACGACCTTCCCCGACCCTTTCACCTTCTGGAGAGAGAGAGAGAGAGAGCAAGAGGGAGGAAGAGGGGAGGAGCTAATCCTCCTTCTTTAGCCTTAATGCTTGATTAGCCAAAGGGGGGGAGAAGAAGCTTTCGTAACATGTCTATATATAGGATTTTGGCCATTTCTAAAAGAACCCATAAGGACTGAAATCGTATATATATCTTTTTATTATTGTACATATATATTAAGCCCTCTTTTAAACTCCTTTTCAAAAGGAATTAAAGGGAATTAATATATACATTTGTACAATAATAATCCGTCACCCAAGAATCCATTGTGTGTGATCATCTAGGCCCTTAGTCACTCTAGTTGAAGGCCCATTAACTTCTAATTCCCAATTAGAAGTAAATTAAACTTATTATTCGCTTCTACTAGAGCCGAATAATAGTTTAATTTATTCCGAACCTTTGATCACGTTGGGTCAATCAAATCCGCGTGATCCTAGAGGACGCCGGGTTTAAACCAACCTTTCTGGTACCTGTAAGTCCACAGTTACCGCATCGATATAATCCCCCGCTCCTTCTATGAGTCTGGTACGATCGAGGGTATGGTTTCTATCAAACCCCATGATCGTGTCATTTGACCATGACCTCCTTAAAGTGTATGACGTCCGTTCTAAACGAACTCACACAACCCTGGCTAGGGATTTAGCGGAGCGTCAATGTCATGACCCATTAACTGTCTGATATATACCTGACAGTGAGCGATCCCCTTTTTCACCATTGATGATCTTCACACGTATCCTGGAGTGGTTAATGGCTCGGCAACTCATGACTTATGGTTAAAGTCACTTAGCCAAGTAATTAAACCATTATAGTCCTCGTGTAAGATCCGATCAATGTCTCAGGTCAGAGGACCAACGATGCTACTGAGACCGTTGGATCTTTAGTTGACATTAGGTATAATCAACCATCTGAAGATCCAATAGCGGATCAGTTCAGTATACATCCTCCAAGGACATACACCTACACATATGTGTTGGTGCCCCGCACCAATGACCATGAGACTGGTCACTAACACATCATGTGTACTGGTTTAATAGGTAATCAAAGTCCCCGAGTGATTACCCTCCAACCAGGAACAGTTTAAGGTATGCGTCCATATAAAGTCAGTCTCATGTTCGAGATCCCATCTCGAGCTGACTTTACAACCACATATCCTAGGGACATCGTAAAGTAATACACAATCACATATTTACGCTCAAATACCACTTTATTAATAAGGAATAAGATCGTACATCTATCGGGTCTATCCGACCCTAAATTGGCCTGTAGCACACCAATACTAACAGAAGAGACCTCCGACAATATGTTGGGACGCGTCTCCGCGGGGAGGGCTTTCCGGAGGGACGCGTGACCTTCCTTCCCTGGCAGCCTGGGTCCTCATGAGTTCCACGAGAACATCCAGTTTTGCGTTGAGGGCTTGGAAAGCGTCAGCGCCCTCGTTGGATGGTTGCCATATTCCCGCGGGCGGAGGTTGTTCATCGGCTGGGGTGCTGGCGTTGGAGGGGGGGTCTTGCGCGGCCTGAGAAGGGCCTTCTACCCCCGCCACCATGGCCTTCCCCCTATCACCGGTGTAGATCTATTTAAAATCCACTTTTAAATATAAAAGGCAATAGATATGATGAAAGCAATAAAATAGCACGAGGTGCTAAAAGGAGGTTGTGATCGCCAGAGACGCGAGGGTCTCAAGTGGAAAATAATAGGGGGAGATGATCGCAAAATACCTCAAATATGCGGGGGATGTGAGTACTCCTTTCTCTTCAAATCGGCCGGCCGACGAAGAGAGTTCTTCCTTTAATTACCCTTGCAAAAAAAAGACAAACACCAATGAAGAAATTGCATTAGAATAAAGGTGAGTGTAGCATCAATTCATGATAGAAATATGTGAGCATGAAAGCATGTGCAAGAACGCACCTTAAGGGTGGTTGCCCTTAAACCCCTATGCAAAAGGGTGTGGGAGATGAATGAATGCATGAATGATATAAGAATAAGGGAGATGAAAAAAAAACGTGCAAGAGTTGCACTGCTGGAGATATTCCCAACGTGATGGTTGAGAATAGAAATTAACAGAAGAAAAATGATATAACATGCATGAACTAATGCAAAAGATAACAAAAATCAAAAGAATAGGAGCCTGTGTTTCTGTTGGCTTTGATGATCGATGGGGAGGAAGCCTCGATGGATGAAGAGTGCACGCAGGAGAACTTCCTCCTGAGCCAGCATCAGCAATGGCAGCACCCTGCGAGAAGAGAAGAAAAAGGACAAAAGAAAAAGGAAACGCGGAGGGGAAGGAAGGGGGTCCCAACCTGACAACAGAGCCGATGGCTCTATTAAATAGATTGAAGAAAGGATAAACATGGGCAAGAGTCATAAGAGGGAAATGATAAGAATGGGCAAGAGCCCAAACCAAGTAGGCATCTATCGAAGCAAGGACTCTCTGGGGGAAGGGCTGCGAAGCCAGAAGGTGAAACACGCCTTAGGTCAGGGCGTCAATTAATGAATTGACGACTTGACCGGAGGGCGTTTCTCAAAAACACGCCCTGCACAAGGGCGTTTCTCAAAAACCAAATTTAGCAATAAGAACTCCCCATATTTGAAAAATGTAAAACACGCCTTAATCAAAGCCACTTTTTCAAAAACGCGCCCCAGGGAAGGGCGTTAATTTCAAGAGCTCAAATGGGGAAGTCGGTCAAACCAAAAGAATTAACGCCCTCAGGTGAGGTCGTCCTTTCTTAAAAAAACGCCCTTGGTTAAGTCATGTTTTATGAAAAACACGCCCTTACCCAGGTCGTGAATTTAGAAAATTCATAAAATAGATAAAATGGGGGAGAAATAGATAAAATAGGAAGGACACGCCCTAAACAAGGGCGTGTTTCAAAAACACGCCTCTGATGAGGGCGTGAATTCAAAAAAAAAGAGATAAATGCCCAAAAAATCCGGAAAAATAGGAAAAAGGAGATAAAATGGGGAAAATAGGAGAAATTCAAGAAAAGTGGGGAAACCACTCAAATAAGCTGATTTGAGGGTCAAATGGGGCATCGCAGAGCGATATGAAATATACTCAAAAATAATGTCAATTTTGACGTGTCTACAGCTGCCCCGCCTTGGCGTCTGCTTTGCAAGGAAGCGTAGCAAACTGAAAAGTAGATGCCAAGGTGTGATGAGACACGTAATCAATATCACTTGATGAGAATCAAATCAAAAGCACGAGATGAAGCAAATCTCGGGAAATCCAACAAAATCAACAATGTTTGGATAAAAGGGGAGATGTGCACGCGGTGCACGAAGGAGATAAAAATAAAATGATCAACTTCCAACGCGGTGGAAGTACCTCAGGTCACAAACCTGCAAGTTTCACCATTGGGGAGCGATTACCAGCCAGTGGACGTGCTGCAGCCAAGGTGGATCAAAGGAAAGGAGATTAAAAATAAGATGATAAAAATCCAAACAAGGAGCTTTCGAGAAAATCACCCAAAACAGCGACAAAACGAACTGAAGACTCAATTCGGCATGGAATATCTCATATCGGGAAAGATTAAGATCAATTCAACTCTCAAAACCAGCTTATCAAAATGATTTTTCAACAATTGTTTCAAAGTCCTACATGAATGCATGCTGGGCTAAAGGGAAAAAATAAAGCAAATGGAGATATAATATAATCAAGGATAATATTGTTAAACTGCCCAGACTGGGTCAAGAAACTAATTCTGCGAGCTGATACTAAGCCGAAGCCCATTTATCCACGCACCAACTCGTAAAAAGGGAACCATCGTCCCCAATCTCGGACGGCTCAACGGCCTATCCGTGTGACTAAGACTTCTCTGGAATCATCATTGTTTTTGATGAAGGGGAACTCAAATTCCAGATTTACCAAAGCCACAAGGTCCTTGATATAATCTAGTAACATATGTAACATATAGTAGGAATGCATACAGGGAGATGGTGATATCAATAAGCATGGGAACTGAGAAATGAGCTGCAAACACCGTGGGACTTTGATGATGATGCCCAGTCGGTGGGACCAAGAGCATTTTATCCTGCGCTCAAAAATTCATTAGCCAAGATATAAAAAAGTATAACAAACAATGAAGAAGGCATGACTCAAAGCATAGCAAACATAGCCATGAATAACACATAGTAAGGCAAAGCATGGATAGCATGAATAGCATGGCATTGCAAAGCATCATTATTTGTCATTTTGTCATGAGGAGACAATCTGGCTAATCAAGATTTGGAGTTGAAAGATCAAGATCTGATAAGGCCCATCGGCGGAGTGATCAGATGAAATTAGCAGGAGTTGATTAAAAAGATTTGGAGATGAATAATCAGAATGATAATCAGGAGATATAACCAAAATGATGACAATCAAAATGCCCCTGGGTGGCATGTTATGGAGATATCGGGGAGAATCAAGAGATTGATAGCAATAAGTGGAGATAGGACTCATCCCGTTCTCTTGGTCCTTGCAAAGTTATTCCTGCAAAACACCATCAGAAAATACAATGTAAAATTTTTAGATTTTTGGAATATGCAAATTTTTTTTTTTGAAATTGAAAATATTTGAATTTTTATGGAGATTTTGGAAATATTCAAATTTTTGTGGAGATTTTGGAAATATTCAAATTTTTGTGGAGATTTTGGAAATATTCAAATTTTTGTGGAGATTTTGGCTTAGACATTGTTAATGCAGCATCAAAGGTTGTTTTGAACCACTGGCTAGGAGTCCTTGTTCCTTCCCTTTTCGCTAAAAACTGCCCAAAGCTGGACGTGCATTGAAAGTGGCATCCTATAACCGACCGTCTTTGATCAATGGTGCCCCTACCAAGGCCATACCCGAGAAACATTCGATCTTGGAGGGAGAAGAGAAGAATAATTGGGGATAAACTTTATGCAGGATGGGAGATATCAAGACTTGAATTCCTTCCAAGATATTAAACCCTCAAAGAGGTAGTCTGTTGCGCTGGGGCTTTGTGCCTTTAATTTTTAGACCCTTGACATGCATACGACCAGGATTTTCCCTGCGGGGACTTTGCCACTCTTGACATGCCATAATTCATAATTTTGCATCAAAATGTTGATCTGATTTGATTTTCATAATAGCCCTTTTGCTAGATGTGTAATGAAGTTCCATATTGATTTGGGTCAAGGCTGCCCCTGTTTGAGACTCCTCTCGTATTGGGGATTACCAAGGTTGGTCATCTCATCCGTCAACCTCTTGCACCTGCATTCGGCCGAGTAAAGAAGAGAAAAGACTTTCAGATATTCTCATGGCATGGCCAAAGTAGCAACGGTGTTCAACCAAAGGAGCCGGCTAAGGATGCCGTGAAGTGTGTGCGGTGCCCAGCTAAGGGTTACTCTTAAACAAGTAGGGAGAGAATGTTGAATTCCCAGCGCGGGTTCTTTATCAACCAAAGTGCTGCGAAAGCAAGTCTAAAGACTCTTTTTTTTTAAAATGAGAATTCAAAAATTTAAGATAAAGGTTTAAAAACATCACTCTTAATCCTGCTAAGAAGCACTTTCTTTTGAAAATCATGCGTGAAGAAATGGGGAGATGATATCATTAAAATGCATACTTACGCCAATTTGTTACCTTGCAACCTTTGTTGAAGCAGCTGCTGCTAGAGGTGATCATCATGGGATTTGTCCTCTTTAGCAGAAAAAAAAAATTGGAAGCAAAGGATTGAAAGTGGCTTAACAAGAAGGAGTGGTGCCAAGACCAGACTCAGACGAATAAGGAAAAAAAGAAGAGAGGCGAGGGCTAGAACTCCCTTGCTAAGGTGCGGAGACCCTGATCACATGGAACAGTCTACAGAAGAAGCGGAAAATCAAGAAGAGGGGTGAGGACTAAAGCCTCGGAAGCAGTGGGAGAAAGGGCAGATGCCCAGGGCAGTGGATGTGGAAGAAGTTGGGTCGGACCCAGAATTAGGAGGAATCAGAAGAAGAAATTGGTAGATGGAAAGAGGTGGATCCGAAGGGTCCGGAGGTAAAGGAGGAGAATCGTGATAGGAGGAATCATCCGGGGGCTCCGGAGGGATAACGAAAGAAGGGACGCGATGCCCTGAGACGAAATCTGAAAAAGAGTGATGAAAAAGGAAGGAAAAAATGAAGGATGTGATGTTTAGGAAGATTAGAAAGATGGATCGGAAGAAAGAAGGAGGGTCTGGAGGTTCCGGAGGAATAACCGGGAAAGGGGCGTGATGCCCTGAAAAATGATAGAAAGAATAAGACGGAGAATCCGGAGGTTCCGGAGGGATGAGATGGAAAGGAGGGACGCGATGCCCAAGAAGGTCCGGAGGTTCTGGAGGTAGCAAATGGAGAGGGGCACGATGCCCAAAGGACAAAGAGAGGGGTGAAAGATCCGGAGGTTCCGGAGGAAGCATATAGAAAGGGGCACGATGCCCTAGGAAAAGACGGAGACAATCAGGTGGAGAATCCGGAGGTTCCGGAGGGATGAAATCAATAAGGAGAAGATGGAAAGGGGCGTCGTGCCCGAGGGAAAAGTCCGGAGGTTCCGGAGGAGGAAGGTGGAAAGGGGCGCGATGCCCGAGGGGAAAGTCCGGAGGTTCCGGAGGAATAGAATCAGAAAGGGCGAGATGCCCAAAGAGGAGGGATAAAATTCCTGGAGGTTCCAGGGAGATAGCAGGAAAGGGGACGCGATGCCCCAAGGGGAGTGGACAAAAAGATGAATATGAATAAGATGGGAAATGCGGAATATCCGGAGGTGCCGGAAGGTGAGGAAGATACGGGTTTGGAAAACCGGGAAGCAGGAGGTGCAAATGCATGTAATGGGATGGATGCGATGAATGTATGAAATGCAAAGAATATGAAGAATGTGAAGGGCGAGAGGATGTGATCCTCCTCCTAACCCTGGGAATGGCCCATGAAGAAAAAGTGATAGAGATGGATGAATAGAAAGTGGAGCAAATAAGGGATGGCCCCTTAGTATTAAGGTAACTGCCCCTCCACGGCAGTGAACATGTACGGCCGATTGGCCCAATAAAGGAAGCTTCAATAAATGACAACCCCTTTGGAAAGCGAAGATCAATAAAGTGAGGGAGTCGTAGAGTTGGAACGGGAAGCATTATGTTGCCCATTGAATGTGGTGTATATGGAATGTTGAGCAAAATGGGCATTCGCCCCTTGTAAGGAATAATGAATTCAGAATTCAGAAATTGGAACAAGGGGTGCCCTGCCTGGCCCTTGGATGGCATCAATTCTTGGCATTCTTCCCTGAGCAATGGCGGTGACTTGGCCTCTGCGACCATGCTCGGCACAATAATCCGGATTGGCATCCGATAAATGACTTCTTGAATCTTGAATCGCATAACCGTGGCCACATCTGTCTTGCCCGGCTCTTGATCACCTTCGGCACAAGTACTTGCAGAAGCACTCCCATTCCGGGTAGTAAAAGGAGGTGAAGCAGAGGCGGAAGGCTTTGTGAGTGGTGGAGGTATAATGGAAAGTGTTGGCGTAAGTGGAGGCGGAGGTTCAAACACATCAAGTTTCTCCCTTTGCTTGCAAGCGATCGGGGTTAGCTCGAGTGCAAAAAGTGGTGGGTCCTGCTCAGGATTAGCCATTGGTAAAGGTGGAGGGTTATGTGGTGGAATAGGCAAAGTGGGTTTTAAAGGGATAATGGAAGACCGAGGTGGCGGTAATGGGAGGTTAATTGGGGAAGGTTTAATGGTGTAATTAATGGAGGCCGATGGTGTGGAGGTAGATGGCTTAATGGGTGGTGGTTTAATAGTGGAAGGCTTGGGGGAGGCCAGTGTTGCGGAGGTTAATGGTGTAACTGGAGGAGGTGTAATGGGTGGAGGGTTAATGGGTGAAGGTTTGGTGCGTAGGAAATGCCGAATGGGGCGAGCGGTGTTTGGAGTGGTGAAAAACTCAAGATGCGTCGGCGCGGGTGATTGGAGTATCGACCCATCGTCGTAACACCAAGAAGTCTCGGAAATAGGGGTTGGATCGGGGATGGTGGCTTCATCCTGAGCGAGGGGTTCATCGAATGAAAGTGGGGGAAGTGGAAAGTTAAGGAAACTCGAAAGGGGTGCCTGCGGAGCTTCATCATCATACACCGGCTCGGATTCTTCAATTGCCGGTTCTTGCTCGCTTGGAATATCAACGCCGTAGTCGTCCATCCTATCCTTCCATTCTCTCTCCATTCTTGTAATGTCATCCAAAGCCGCATAGAGAGGATTGACCGGAGTAGGAGGAACCGTGACCCTCTTTAATTGTTCCTCCATGGAAGTAATCTTATCAAAAAGACATTGTTGGAGGGGTGTGACT